>CM021732.1:18157422-18757422 GCA_011075105.1 Heteronetta atricapilla | reverse complement strand
ATTGCCTTGTTGTTTAAGAATGAAGAAGTTTAACATTACTCAGAATGTGAATTGTTGGTAAGTATGCAAGACACCCATGGCATCACTGGTGAGGTGCCAGTGGATCATAAAAACTGATGTGAACTTGACAGCATTGTTGGGGTAGCATTTTCAGCTGTTGTGTTGATCTGTGTTAAAAAGGATTAATTTGATTTTTGTCAGTAATGAAGATTGGAGCAATAAATCCTGGGCAGCTTTTCTCTATTTGTAGAGAAGGGAGAGACTCCAACAATGTGGGCGTGTTTGTGAGACATCCCTGTGACAAGCAGTGACCTTTCGTAGAACTGCAGCTCTTTTATTAATTGCCTCTGCTTAGAAACTTTGTCTTCTTTTCCCCTATTCCTTTAAACTCCGTTTTGTCTTGATTTATGTTCATACCATGTGCCATTGAGTGCATGTGAGTGTCTGAGCTCCAGAGGTCCAGCTTCTGCCCTCAAGAGGGCCTGGTTCTGTTCTGCTGCCCAAGTGCTCTCCCCCCATCTGATGAGTATCCACAGAGATGTCTTTCACTTGCAGTCAGCTGAAATTACCATTCAGGGGAGAAGAAGAAATTCAGCTACAGAAGTCACCACATGAGAATTACCAGTATGTCTGCCTTGGGTGGATTTTGTAATAGTTACATTGACCTTCGTAGCAGCAGGAGTTTTGCACAGCAGCATAGTTGCTTGTTTTCTTGCTTATTCGGTTATCAGCTGCCTTACATGTGGCTTTTTCCTGCTTTCTTTGGTGGTTCTTCTCTCCCATCCCACATAGCATTTGTTTATTATTGAGCACTTATTAACCAGAACATAACAAGTGATGGAAGCCCAATTTAAGGGTCAGCAAACAGGAGGCTGCGGGGAGGCTTGTGGTGCAGATCAGGCTGTATTTTAGACAAGGTCCAAAATAAAGTTTTTAGGCCAAACTTCTCATAATTTGGACTCCTTTTTGGTAGAGACTGCTATTTTTTAAAAGCAGGGCTGGAACAAATTGATGCTGTCAAACAAATCAAACTTCCATAATCTAATATATAATTTTCCTTCTGACGCCTAAGATATTAATTTAGGCCTAAAATATTAATTTAGGCCTTAGATAAATAACAAAGAAAAATAACAATTTTCTTGTCTCAACTGAATGTGAGGGTGGGGTGTGCTTTCTGTTGAAATGCAGTTGCAGTCACTGCAAAGCAAAAGGCAGCATGAAAGCAGGCATCCAAGGAGATACCTTACCCTGGAAATATCCCATCCTGAGGATTTCCTGGAGCATTTCAGCCATTCCCAACTGCCTGCTAAAAAGCCTGGACTTCTTACAGTCTTCTCTGAAGGTAAACCAGTTGGATTCAGGTGTCGGAGCACCCCCAGACTTTGGGGGTGCTCATTTTAGGGTGCTGTGACCTTTACTGTGTGTCTTCTGTGCCATAGTTGCTTCTCTGGAGGAAAAACATCAGTGTCCCAGGTTATTTGAAAGTTCATATGTTGGAGCTCTTGTTTCAGGATAGTAATAGGTAGCAAATGCCCTGGTTTTTGAATATAGCATAGGGATTTGACTCAATTTAGGGCAAAATTCAAGGTTTGAACCTAGAGGTGAGGGGACACATCATAGCTGTGATGTCTGCATGTCCAGAAAGTCACAGTCTTCTTGTTGATGATGGATGGAAGGCAGAAACCTGCTGCTGTTCTTTAATCATCCAGAACTGAAGAATCCAACCAGGCCTTCATATCTCTGAGACAGATAATAAAATGATAGTGACCATTTGTCATGGGGCTTTGTAAGAGGTTCAGCCAAATCCTCTGGCAGCTTCCCCAAGCTTATTGAGATGTGGGTTTGGGTAAGTAATGAGGCCGTTAAAACAGATGGCTATAGTAAATAGCCTTGGATTGAATTCTCCCAAGTTAAAATGAATGGAAAGATAAGTACAAACATATATGTAAGTAAGGTTCTGGGTTTGGAAAGGACAGACTTCATTAATCTGATCCCTTAGTTTATCTATGTCTGCTGGGCAAAGCAGCTTGAATATAGAAGTGGCTGGAATATATAAGGTTTTTTTGTTTGTTTTTATTTTATTTTATTTTTTTATTTTGTATTTATTTATTTTCTCTCTCCCAAATCAGAAGCAGTACAAATCTGGAATGCATTCCTGAAGCCAAGAGAGACATGATAGAGAACAAAGCATTATACTCGACTGACATTTTGAAATAGAAATGAAAAAGAATATCCCTAAAAAAAAAATGGGGGTAGTTTTCTAATGAGAGTGTCCAGGAAAAAAAAAAAATATAATTGCTTCTGATATGGATCTTGAAAAATATAATAAAAGGGGCTGAATATCATGTTGGAGATAAAGAGGGTATTGGGTTTGCCTAGTGAGCAGTTCTTTATCCTGTTAGAATCATGGAATCGTTAGGGTTGGAAAAGACCTTCAAGATCATCTGGTCCAACCATCCCCCTACCACCAGTATCACCAACTAAACCATGCCCCTAAGCATTATGTCCAACCTTTCCTTAAACACCCCTAGGGACGGTGACACCACCACTTCCCTGCTGATCACAATTGTCCTGATCTTGGTGCCCCAAGGCTTGCCCAGGCATCAGTGCAGCGAATAACATCATGCAGATATTGCCTTGTGTTAGCTCAGACTTGAAGCTGGTCCCATGGGCTATACCTGGACTGGCAAGCAGTAGCAGAGCACGGCAGTGCTGGTTGTGGGTCAGCATGGCCTGGGACAGTAGCGCTGGTCCCCATGGCCAGCTAGGGCTGTCCCCAGTAGGCAAGATGCATGAGCCACAAAGCAGTCTGATAGCAGAAGGAGGAGATGTTACAGCATACATTTTGAGATACTTAAATCATTTTTGGAGGAACATATATAAGACTAAAACCTGATTTTTAATACTTCTATCTATACCTCTCTTTAGTCTGCTCCCTGTCTGCTGGTCTTTTATTCCTCTCTCTCCCATTTCACCAAGCTATATTACATCCCTTCTGCCCATCTCTTCCCTCACAGTCATTGTGTCTCATATGTATTGTGTAATCCCTGTAATCAACTTTTTTTTTTTTTTTTTTTTTTTTTTTTTTTTTTTCTTGTTCTTAGCGTGTCCTTTAAGTCTTATCTGAAAATCTCCTCACCCAGGAGTCCCATGTTCTCTAATGCTGCTGACGTGCCAGGTCTGATTGTGTCCTCTGTTGGAGGTTGTCCTCTGCTCCCCCTCATGCACTGCCAGAGTCAAGCCCTAGAAGATAAACTTTTCACTTAGAAGGAAATGACAAAACAGACCATAGGTTACCCTGTGAGGTCATGCTGTCTCTTTTTTTTTTTAATACACAATTATTATTTTTTAACAACAAGAATACATCTGCTTTGTTTTTTCACAGACAAATGGGATAATTACAATGAACTGAAGCTAAAGGAGCAGTGGTCACACAGGCAGAGGAGAGTCTGAAAACCGTGGTGTATGTCGAATAATAAGAATTTTGCTGTAATTGATGTCCCTGTGAAGGACAGCAATAGTTGAGGACAGGGAGACATAGGAGAAGCCCTTTAGAGAGTTGTGTCCTGGCTGTGATGGAAGCAAGGACAAGTTAAACTTGATATGTGGTATAGAGTACCTCAGAGGAGGGCAAAAATAGCAGTTGCTGTTCCTGAATTTCCTGTGAGAACATTTTATTACAGCAGTGGCAGCTCTGTCTCTGCTGCAACCCACTTGTGGGTGGCCTTTTAGGATGCTCCTCTCACAGCTGGTGCCTCAGGGCAGCATGCCATGGTCCCACACAGCAGGAGAGAGGCAGTTTTGGTACAGTCATGGCCTCTCTGGGATGAGTACATAACATCAGCCCCCTCCAGAGGTAAATACGGATGATGCCTGCAGTAATGCAAAACCAGTTTATCATGAACAGTTTTTTTTTTTTTTTTTTTTCTCCTGCCTCCTCCCCTTTTCCCTCTCCTTCTTCAAAAGTTACTTGCAATGATTTATTAGAATGCTGCACAAACTCTTCCCAAAGGGCTTCTGTTTAAACTTATGTTTTCATCTCAGCTACCTGTTTTACAATAGTTAATTCTAAAAATGTATAAAATCACAAACTCCAGACAGTTGTTGATAAGGATTCCTGATAAAGTAATTCAGGGCATCTGCTGCCAGATAGTCTGGCTCCATAAGTATTGCTGTCTCATACATGGGCTTTTAAAAATAAAGCTGAATGACCTCTTCATTTGATTCTGTAACTGATTTGGTTGGCCTTGAGTTATAAAGCAATAATGAAACACGCTCAATCATAGCTCCAAAGTAATTATGCAATATAAAGCAGTATAAAGCAGTTATCAGATTCCTGAGGAGCTGCTCACTACACTTGGGCATTTTGCTGAGGAAGTTTCAAGGCAAAAGCAGAGCTCAGGAGACACTCAGCAGTCACCACCAGAGTAAGAGAGTTAGAGACTAAAGAAAATAAGAAAGGGAACAGGAAGACCTGCACCCAAAAAACGGGGGGGGGGGGGCCGGGGGGGGGGGGGACGGGGACAGGGGACGGGACGGGACACGACAAAAAAAAAGCAAACAAACAAAAAAAACTAAGAGTGATAACAGGAAGAGTAATAAGAGAGAATGGCTTTCTTTGAGAACAACTTTCTTCAACTCTGTTCTTTAGAAAGAAGCAATGAATTAGTTTAATTGGAAGAAGTATTTCTTCATCAACATGATAAATATATGGTATTGATATTTTCTTGTATTTTCATCATATAAAAGAGATGATTGTGTAATTCACACTAACACTGAATTCAATATTGTCTCTGTGCCTTCAAGCTTGGAAGGAGTAACTGGAGAGTGTTACTGCAAGCTGCATGTCAGAGGTAATATAATGCATTATCTGTTTTATGGAGTAGTCTATCCAATCAGCCTAATTTAAGAATTTTCTATGTGGTAATATAGGAATGCTGAGGAATGGTGAGATGTATGTGAGGATGTGGAGCAGGTTCAAAAGAGAGTTGAACTTTATCTCTGTACTCCTATCTTTTATTGGAAAAAACACTGTTATTGATCCGTGGGTAGGACGAAACTTGATGGCAGCAAATCAGTCTAGTTGAAAGGGAAAATCAGTTAAGTTGAATGGGAACTTCTTGTGGCAGACCTTTCAAAGTGGACTTGTAATTGCCTGTAATTCGCAAGTTGTCTGTAAAATGTGAAGTAAAAAAGTAAATAAATAAAAATCCTCCCCTGCTCATTCAGAACTCTATGCTATAAATATTTTGTACTGCCTGATTGTGGTGAAATTTTCAAATTGCATTAGAAATCAAATGTATCTGTTCCACATCCTTCCCTATTGAAACAGCTTCTGTGTTTCGGCAGTGGCCTTTGCGACACGCACACTTTTTTGTTTCTCTGTGCCGTAGAGCACGCTCAGCAGAGAACAGTGTTTAGTCTGCCATTTCTGATTTATTCAGTTGTTTCTGATTATTAGCCAGTGGGGAATGAATCTGTTTCTGCTTTAGATCATGTGTGCTTTCTTCAATATTTTTTTTTTCAACAGCATATAGACTTAACATGCTATTCAGTACTGAAAATTGCCTAAAAATGTCAGTAGGATTTAATGGCTGTTATGTCTTCATTTTAATATGTGCTTAGGTTAAAAATAAGTGTGGATTACAATTTTTATCTTTTTAATTATTATTATTTATTCCATACTCCACAAATTCATTCAGTGATCCCAGAGTCAAGCTGGGTTCTTTCCTTCTCACTCAATAATGCAAACTTTTCTGAAGAAATTATGTCTTAATTAACAATTATGTAGTACCCAAGTCTTATCAGGTCCTCAGCGATAACCGTGTAGATCATCTGAGACTAATTCTTACCGAAGAATAAGTGTTGAAATTTGCGTAGCAGTGGCGATAATTAATTTCCCTTCTGCTTCCACAACTCATGCTGTCGCAGCTCTGGGGAGAGGAATGGGGCTGTGCTGAGCTGACACAGCTGAGGGCCATGGAAAACTTTGTCACATTGGGTCCCTGATAGAGGATTTCCAAGCAGGAGGCTGTCTTCTCATAGTCACTACTTCAAAACATAGTAACACTTCAGATGTGGCTGAAACTGGGCTGATCAAACCCTAGTTTGTTTATTTTCATTCTCTTTGACTTCTTATTTTTCTCCTTCTTTTCCTTTTTATAGAAAAAAAAAAAAAGGAAAGACATCTTGCAGTTCTTTCTTGAGATGACTTTGATTTTTTTTTTTTCCCATTGAAGTAATAAACCAGTGCATTTAATTTTTAAGGCAATTCACTGGATAATAGGATTTCAGGGTTACTGCTTTTATGCTCCCAGGGAACCAGTGTTCGTGTGTCCTGAGTTGAATTAACGCTTCACGAGGTAGGCATTCTGCTTTTCCTATAAACTAATTCTCTCCATTGGAAGGGAAGAGAATTGTAACTGAAGCTCAGGGTAAAGCTATTTTCCTGCATGTATATTTACTAATAATTTAGAGAGTTGCATGTCCTACATATCCCACCCCATCTAGTGGAAATGCTGTGCAGCAGCACTGCAAGGTCAAGGACCTGGTGGAATCTCGGGGTTTGACACTGCAGGAGGCTGAAGATCACGGACCTGCTTTCACTCAGCTATGGTATAAAAATGCCACATAGATTAATGATGAATGTTTACTCCATCCCCTTGAAAAATACTTACGATGGCTTGTAACAACAGAAGAGGGGACCTACAAGTGGATTTTTATAGTTCCCTTTAACAGATCCATGCGGAAGTCCACGTGGACAAATGTAAATGGGAATAGACAGGGGTAAGGAGGGGTGTCAGATAAAAAGCTAGTCTGGAGTCTTTAAAATAGTGAATTTTGAGTGGAAGGGCCCATGCTGTATCTCCTGATATGCAATGTAGTTCTTACAAAGTATTTGAGCAGGTTGCATGCTGGCGTTTCTGTGCCATGGTGGCTGTGTGGCTCAGCTGGCTGCTGCATGTGGTTTGTGGTCAGTGTTCAAGTGTGCCATCAACACACTGCACTTTGGTTTTGCACAGAAACACGTGGATGAATATTTGAATAGTAAAAACAGGTGATTTTTAGGAAGCTATTGTAGGGCTTTTGGCTCAAAGCAATAGCTGAGTACTTTTCAGTATGTAGGTTTTCTTAATTAAAAGTGGATTTTACCTTACCAGTTGTATCATTTACCCAACAGGCAATGCAGAAAGCTGAAGCAAGTTAAGGATTGTTTCATTATGTCAGATTTGACAGAGTATCCTGCTGTAAAGGTAGCTATAGTGACATGCATTACAAAGGAATTAACTTTTTTATGTAATAACAGGTTTTTTTTGTTAACATTTTAAAAACAAAACTGTAAAGGAATTAACATTATGAATTTTGTGATGCATGTTTGATGTGCTTTTCAGCTGTGTTAGGAAGAAGTTTTAAGAAGAAGAACCAAAGGCATCATTAATGAAGAATGTTACTGAATGTTACCAAAATAGCAGATTTCAAATATTGAGGTAATGTTAAATGACAAACCATAACTTACATTACAAAGCAAGACAAAGTAAAAGTAAATTTGAAAAAAAAAAGTCACAAGAGATTCCTGGATGATAACAGTCTTAAACTCAGTCAGCTGGCTGCTGCCAGCTGATGTCGTGGCATTGGTTAGGACAAGGGCAACAGCTGAGAAAGCATCTTGGCTAGTATCATACAAAATGCTACAACTTATTTTGTATTGTATTGTATTTTGTATTGTAGGTCCTGGGTAGGACAAAGGGTACAAGGATTTGCACGCATGGTTCAAGTTATGTGCTGGAGTAGACGTTCTGTGCCATCTGTGCCAGATGTTCTGGGCTGGACTTGTGGGCTGCATGGGATATTCACAGTAGCTCAAGCACCCTCTTCTGAGGTATGGTTATATTGGACTATAAGGTTACATTAGGGCACACACAGTTATATTAGGGTATGGTTATGCTACTCCATGCTACTTCATAGACGTTGTTTGACCTTTTATGTACCTTTGTGTGGTTTAGAGAAAGATAAACCTGCTTTTATAAGGCTCTGTATTAGAAAGTCTGCTTTCTTATATGCTAGCATAAAGGTGAGCCACATGGGGAAACCATTAGTTCAAAAGTAAAGCAGTTAGCTACTTCCCAACCATAGTTGGGAAAACATAATTTATTGAGCAGAGTTTTATACCCTCTTTGGGTTTAAGAGATGAAGTGTAAATAAACCCTTAGCCAAGAACAAATCAGATAGTGAGGGGTGGTAGCCTTGGGGGTTTGCAGGCTGGTATCTGCCAGCACTTATGGGAAGGTTCAGCTTCCTGATATTGAAGGAGAAGACACGGGCAGCCACTGGAAAGTAGTTGCTAACATGCAGACCTACCCAAACTGCTGGAGGTTGCAACAAGGATAATCTGCTGGAGATACCCAGATACTTCCTTCCAAGTGCTATGTGCTACCAGCAGAAAAATAGAGGTGAGGACTCCCACATGTGCACATTACAGGGCTTTGTACCCAGCCTCAGACCGAGATCATCTTCTTCAGAAGAGTCCTTTCTGTTCTGAACAGCTTGAGCTGACAATGGAAAGAGAAATACTAAAATAAAGTGTGAATTGCAACTTGGTCATTCTCCAAGTGCCATCTCTTCCCTGAGCAGCAGCAGAACTCATTGTTACAAAATAAGCCCCGCTGTAGCCCAGAATTTGTGTATAGAGAACAACTTGAAGAAAAGGAAGAGTTTTAGGTTAGGGAAGAGTTTCTCAAAGACTGGCTACAGCAGAAATTCTATGTGGTGCTGCAAGGCAAATACTGTTGCTATCGGGTTTGAGGGTTGTAGGGACAAAGGGGATGGACGCTTTCACTTTTACTATGACATCTTTTTGATTTCTGATATGGAAAAATCATTTCACTCTTTTTTTTTTTTCATATTCTTTCTAAATTAAAGGATTTTTAGTACTGTAAGTAAGAGAGAGAAAAATGTTGAATATAGATTTCAAAAACGATACCTTGGGAGAAAGAAATCAATATAATCTATATTTATGTAAATTCACCTAGAAGCTTGTCTGTAGACCACATTTCATTTTTACAGATAAGAATTGTGCTTTCAGGAGACTTTTCTGGTTTGGCATGTATCTGCTGCACAGAAGTTTTCAAAGGAAATTGGTGTTGAAAAAAAAAAGTGCTAACCACAGACTTCAAAATGGAACAGCTTGGTGGAAATGGAACTGCCTGTACTTTGATTTCCATACCTGAGTCTGTACGCTGGTATGAAATTGTCACCTTCTGGAGAGGGAGAGATTTAGTGAGGTGAGAATTTCACTAAAGGCAGGGGTGGAGGTAGAACAGAGCCATTTTTTTAAATTATTTTTTTAAAGGTTTCTCCCTTTTAGCAACATAGTTTAGTTCCTGAGGGTTATTAATCTCATTCCTTTCAAAAGAAGAATAGATTTTAGCCCTTGGATTTTCAAAGTGTGGTTAATTTTTTCTCTGATGTTGTTGAGAACAGACCTGGAATTTAATATTTGTAAGAGTGAGCTAAGATGTGTTTTGCTGTGTGCCAGCTATTTTTTATGTCAAGAAATAGAGATGAAGACCTGTTTCTTTTGTTGAAGAAGGTGATAGCATACTGAGTTTCTTTTTCTGATTTACACCAAAAACTCAGCAAGCCCCCCCATCCCCCCCCCCTTTTTTTTTTTTTTGGAGATTTTGTTTTGCTTCTTCCTCTCTCTTTCAAATCGCTGTCATGCAAATCCAAGTGTAAACATTTTTACATTTACAAACATTTTGTAGCACTCATAAAAACACGGCTTTTTCAGCTTTATGCAACCACCTGCCATTCCACATGGAAGGCTAAATTAATCTTTGTTTTGTATCTTGTGATGTCTCAGAGTCTATCATGAGCATATGCATGCTGTGAAAGGTCTGTCAAAATACAAAGCACTTTGGTCTAAAAAGGCTCCAAGCTTTCTACCTCCAGTGTATTCTGCTGGCTTGGAGTGATGCTTTAGTCAAAGCTGGCCATGCCCTGGGTTTTAATGTGGTGTCAGAAGGTTCCTGTTTCAAAGTGTCACATTTTCAGCATTTATTAGTCTCTTCTGAACATGTAATAATAAATTCATGCTTAGTTGCCTATCTGAGAGTTTTTAGACACCTCTTGCTATAGATTTAAAATTACTTAATTTCTAAAATTACTATCCAAATTTGAATATGAGAGTGATGCTTTCATACAGTGATGCTAACTTTTAGCGCATAACTGGCTGTTGTATCCTGCAACTCTGCTGGCTACAATGTCTGTTTGTTGAATCTGAGATATAAGTGTGGTGGTCCCCTAATGCCTTGGTGGCTGCTGCTGGAGCTGGGAATTTTGAAATGATCAGTTTGTCAGTCTCCAGACTGGCAAAAATTTGTGAGACCTGCCTGTGTGAGCAGTACCAGTTAGTGAAGTCCCAGCTTTGTTCTTAACATGGCTGTCCATGGAAGAATTGTTTTGTTTAATGGATGATTATTTTTTTTCATAATAAAGCACAGCTAAAAAGTCATTATTCATTGATGAAAGAGTGAAGAGTTTGAGGAAGAAATTCAGAAGCATGAAGTCCTTCCAAAAGCGAGTATCTGGATGTCCTTCTTAATAGCTGCAGTTTTAGACTGATTTCCAAATTTAGTATGTGTTACCTCAAAACATCTCATGCCTTTCTGCTACTTCAGGGACTACTCAAATTGCAAATCTGTAGATACTGATTTATAGGGAATGAATGCAGTGCATTTGTTATACAGCCTTGCTGTCTCACACATCCATCTATAGAGAGAAAAGTAATTGACTTCTCATTTCCTACATTTCACAGTCTTTTTATGAAGCAGAAAGAAGCTTGTGATGAACTGTTATAACATCTTGTTTAATGCATATATTAAATCATTATGCTGAAACTTTAGCCCAGTGAATGTTTCAAGGATGGTTAGCTACAAGTTGTGTTGGCATCAGTTGATAATTCTGTGACACAGAAATATTTTTGACCTCCATGATGGACATAAGAAATTTTACCATTATTTTAATTTCCTGGGCTGCTTATTTTTTTTTATTTATTTTTTATTTTTTAAAAAAAGTTCAATATTTGATTGGGAGCTTATCTATCTAAGCAAGACCACTAACTAATGCAAGTAAGATTAGATTGCTTTCCAGAGAGCACTATTTCTACATGTAGGTATGCCTCTTCCTAGGCTTGCTCGTATTAGATTACTCGCTGGATAACTCTGCAAAACAAATTTGTGGAAGGTCAAGATGGGTGAGAGTGATTTACTGTAAATAGGGAGTGAAGGTGATTTATGCTGTCTGTTCTCTCCACGTGGCAGCTTGGGTCATGCCTGGTGACTCCAGTGCCTGTAATAGCTGGGGGCTGTGCTTGTCTTCTTTGCAGGATCATTTCTCCTGGTTTTATTTTCACATGCTTTCTCTGCAGGAGAGGCACAGAAGAAAAGATTTCTTAGTGAGTTAATATATTGCATGGACAGCTGAAATGAAATCCTCTGTGTAAAGCCTGTTTTGTTGTTGTTATGCTCTTCCTGTTGCCCTGCCTTTGATACATTTAACATATCTCTGCCTTGCATGGTTCTGAGTGAGTGTAGACTTCATTTATGTTGTGGATCTAGTTATGTCCACGTACCTCTTGGTGTCTCTAAGCATAGATGGGCCACCTCCTTGGCATGAACCTAGCCACCTGGCTGGAGGATGCCCTGCAGTGAACTTGGTGAGGGATGTACCATTTATATGAGAAGTTGCTGACTATTCTAAATACTTAATAAGCAAGAAGACTGCTGAGAAGGACTGTGTATGCTTGAGATTAGGGCAGACACAGGAGAGCTAGGGATTCCTGTTCCCTCAGATCAAGAAGGTAAATGATTTTGAGTTTCCTGCACAGCCCAAGGGTGCTGCATCCATTGGTCAGCCAACCACAAAGGATGGAGGCAGGGCAGGTGTTACAAATACAACTGGGATCTCTTGCTTGCTGCTGCTTTGGGACAGGATGAACTTGAAAGGTCCTCCTGGGTTGGGCTTGGCAGGGAAGGTTACAGAGCAAGTCTCCATTTGGGAATTTATCCAGCTGTAAAGGAAGAGAGCTTTGAGCAGCCAGGAGGCTATCCTGTGGTTGAGCTAAATGAGGAGGGGGTTTCTCTTATTTCTCTGGATGTCAGTAACTTTTTGCCTGTGTCTTTTATTGCTGACCACTGTTAATTATTTTTGTGCTGGAGCTCCATGTCAGTGGTTAATGCTTTCCTCTTTGGGTGGTTTCCAGCAATGTCTTTAACAGTTATAGTTCATTTTCTTTTTGTTTTCTTTGCAATTCATTCAGTAGTTCAAGATAATATACATATAACATATGTAGTGTGTGTGTATGTGTACTTAATCAAGTGCTAGATAATTGTTAACATTTCAGAGTATTTATATGGAAGATAGAAATATACGCCCCTGCCAACAGGAAAGATATTGATTGAGCTCATGTTGTGAAACAAATAAATAACTGGGGAGAATAATGTTAAAGCTTACTGGCGATAGTAATTGGTCAAAGAATCCTTCTGTAGTGCATTAAGCTCTCTGTTACCTTCTAAATAGAATTTAATATGAAAAAGTTTAAGAATATGAAACATACTCTTCCACCAAAATCCCATTAAAATGGGTAAGAAAACCAATTGGATGTTAAAAAAAATAATTCGACAGATCTAATTTAATAAAATTTTATCCTGTGAAAAGAATCAATAGCATCCTGACAGTTAGAATACAAATAATTGTGGACTTCTGACTCAAGTAAGTGTTTAACTCTCTTTAAAATGTTTAGTAAGCATTAATGTTTTGTCTCTAGCGTTGTGATTTTCTAATTGCATTACGCAACTACATTAATATTTAATCAATCTCCACTTTGAATAAACTATTTAATAGAGAAATGATTCTACTACATGAATGAAAATAAAAATAAATTTCATAATTTTAATTTTCAGAGCCAAGCAGTTAATTCTTGAGTGATGTTAGCTATAGCTATTTTTGGCATATAGTCAAAACAGTAACCTGAGTTGAGGAAACTTAAGAATTAAAGCATGAGTGTATAAGTACCTAATTTATCTTATTTCCATGTCTCTGTATTATTCACACTATTTTCTGCTACTAAGTATGATAAACTATCACTTGATTTATAAGAATAACATTTATTTTATTAATAAAGTTTCCTTCCATTCTATTAACTTAAATGTGATAGAAGTGATCTTATATGGAAAAAAATGAGACTGACTAGGGCTGGAATCCATACTTCATTTTCCATTTTATTTACTATGTTTTGTTATTTGTGTTTCCTAAAACCAGAAAATAACATTTTAAATGTGATTCTATCTGTAGCCTGATAACTAATATTAATTCACACTTAGTGTTTTTGTTGACCTCTGTAGGTTTAAAGATGTGGCAAAGGATGTATTTTAGCCTTGCAAATCAATTTTGCCAATGGAATTCCGTTCATTACTGTAGCATAAATTGAGAATTTATAACTCAAAATTACATGGATACTCTTTGGAAGGAGATGGGATCAGGGATTTTAATTTTGTTGGTGACTGACTGCAACCTGTCTCAGTCTTCCATTTTGACATGTTACAAAGTTGTAGAAACATCCTCTTTTTTCCAAAGTTAGCAGATAAGCACAGGAAACAGATTTCTCAAATTTCTTGAACTTGAAAGTTGCCAAATGTTTGCTTCTGGGTTTTGGGTTGAGCAGGTATGATTGCTTACACAGGATTTCTGTGTATGGACTTCACACCAGGACTAGTTAGAAACCCATAATGTAGGTCTTCTGCTAAGCTCCAGCTTGCACAATTTTCTCCAGGAGGTCCCCAGGCTCTGCTTGCTCTGAAGGTGACCCGTAGGCTGGCAGCATGTTGGAGTCAGCTCAGACAGTCAGTGCTAGCCCTTGTCCTAGGGGACTGCTTGTGGGAACCATTATATATATTTTTTAATTTTTATTTTTAGTGTGCCTGTAATATGTGTCAAGAAAGCAATCCCAATTTTTATCAGTTTGTAAAAAAGATAAAAATGAAGGCAAAATAACCTTGCTGAGCTACTTGTACTACACAAAAACATCCAGTTCCCTTTGATGCACAGATGTTCAGAATAATTCTGCAATTCATTTTCAATGAGGAAAAAAGAGTCTAGGTCTTCTAAGGCTGCAGGTTTTCTCCCCTAACTGAAACCGTGAGATATGTAGTGGCTGTCATTTTTAATAAGATGATGCTGAGTAAGAGTAAAATAAATGGAAAAAAATGACTCCTGTAAAACTTGCAATCATTTTATAACTAATGTGACAAAATGACATTTTTTCATTTCTGAAATGTTTTACAATAACCTTGTAAAATTTAGTGAAGTTAGAGTGTGAGAAATATTAAACATATAATAAGGGAGAAGAGCCTTTCTAATAGCAATGTTTAGGGAGTGCTTAGTGGGAAAAAAAGTGTTCAACAGAAATATAAAATTAATGATAAAACATTTTGAGAAGCTGCAAAAGATGTATTTAAAAATATACTGGTTTTCTACAAATGAACAGAGGCAATGAGTTTGTTAGCTGTGGAAAACATACAGTGGAAAGGTAATACAAAATGAAAAATACAAAAGCATTTTTTCCCCACTGATATTAAGCACTCAGATAACTAGTGGAAATCTGTAAGAGCCAAGGAGGAGCACTGCAGATAACGTTGTAAGCCTAGCTCAGCACTATCCCTGAAGACTTGTCGGGATAATGATACAGTTTAGGAAACTGCCTCAGGACACGTTAGGAAATGACAGGCACTCAATTGTAAACTAAGCTGTTAGAAACTATTTTAAGCTGTCAAGCTGAAGAACACTTGGGAAACCACAGCTTTTTTAAGTGAGTACTGTAGGGTAAGGAAAAGAAGTAGAGCTTTAGCCAGGTGGAAGAGGAAAAGCTAATTGATCGGGACTTAAATATAAAATATATCTATATTTCTGTAGGAAATGTGCATTGGCAGCCTCAGGATTATTGTGAAGTTTTCAGCAGCCCATTTGAGATATTCCAGTTGGATTTGCTTTTCTTTGGAAATTATACTGGCCAAAATTGTCAGATTGCTGCGCTGCTTGTAGTATGAATCTAGACACAGGGAAATTCTTCATTTTTTCCTTCCCTGTAAGCAGAAACCTGGAGTGGGTGTATGCAAAAAAGTCATTTTTTTATGCGCTTGTTAATTGTTCTTGAAGCTTTTTACTGCTCTGAAAAACAGGGATGTGTTGAATTTATGATAGGCAGAAATCACAAATGGATGAAGGATAGTTTAATAAATATGTAATGTAGGGATATTTGCTACAAATATAAATGAGAATCCTAATCAAAGGACATTGTGTATGCTTCATGTGTACATAGATCGTGGCCAACTGCTAAATAAAGAGAGAAGAAGCACTCTGAAAGCTGCCTTGGAGGGTGGAGAAATGATATTTAAAGGATGGCAGTGAACTTGAAAACTAGCTCTTTTAGAAAAGCAGTTAAAAGTAAAAGCTAATCATCTTCCTATGTCTGCCTCTTGTTACACATATTGAGTTAGTAAAGTTTTATTAACGAGGTCTCCCCCCCAGACACATCAAAATGTCTAACCATTAATAGAGGAAAATACCAGTGATTCACATACCGAGATTATTTTTCAGAGTAAAAAAGTCAAGGCCATTAAAAAAAAAAAAAAAAGGAAGGAAGGAAAAAGAAGGAAAACTACATCAGTTTCAGTGATCCCTGAAGTCTAACTTCTGAATATTCAAGCAGGTTGGATATTATGAAGAGCTGTCAGTACTTCAGAGCTATGGATGCCAAAGCAATTATGTTTGCAAACCTTGAGATGCATCAGCCTAGTTTTTTACCTTCTGACTTGGGAGCAGGGAAGCAATTTGGCTCAATATTTAGGCAATTAATGTTGGAATTAACTCCAACTTGCGAGTATTAAGGAGTTTACAAAAACTACAGGCAGATATAAATGAACTCTATGGCACTTTTGAAAGAATCACAGTTTCTGAGTTGGGCATTAGCTTCAAATCAGCAAAACCAGCATTTAAAATGTGAGCGGAGATAAATATAGGGCTTTGACGTTGCTGTCCTTGCGTGAGCTTGGAGACATCACTAAGCACAAACTGCTGGAGCTCCAGCCCTGATGTCTTACTGATAGCAACTGAACTTGCAGCCTACGGGCAAAGTGATTTACTGGGTTGAGGGAAGGTGGATTGGGAACTGGAAGTTTTCTGATAGAGATTCGTTCTTCTTTCTGCCCTTTCTTCCCCATAGGAAAGAAGCATCTCTCTACATGGTTTCTCCAATGATGACATAGGCTGTTTGAGCTAGTTTTGTAGGAACACCTCATCTGCTGGTCTCCTTTCCTCTTTGTAAAGTGGGATCAGCTGCCATGGTGGGCATGGACTCATCTCAGTGGAGAGGGGAGGTGGCAAGGCATGACTGTGGGAAGGGATTTGTGTTCAGTCATGTCAGAATGGTGCTGGCATTTTATTGTGAGAAGGCAAATTAAGGTTTGAAATGGTTCAAGTCTCCCAGAATATGGAAGGCGCAGCAAAGCACAACAGATGACTTAAATGTAAGGTCAAGGTTTTGTTATTGCTGTATTTAGACAAATGTGAGTTGCTACTTGTTCTGGTTTTACTGATAAGTGATGTGAATCATGAGGTCATGGGAGGGTGTCTTGGTCAGCTCTCTGGTTAAAAACTAGCTTCGTATTTTTTCCCAGCATGGTGATGAATTGATATCCAGGAACAATGAAAAAATAAGTACCGTGACATTGAAAATTGAATTCATTTGATGGATAGCTTGCAGTCAGTTGCAGCAAGGAACCCCCATATCATTACAGAAGCTAAAGATCTGTTCTAAACAGTTTTTACTCTTTAAATTTTAGATTGTTATTTAAAAGATGCTTCCCTCCCATGCAGCTTTTTAAGTTGGAAACAGGTGAAGGCTCCATTTAATGCCTTCTCACCTAACATTTACCTTATGAATGACTACATGGCAAGAGAAACCTTCAGTTAAGCTGGTTCAGGAGTTTACAGTCAACATAGGCTGCCTTAGATGCTGTGCAGTAGAGCAGGTGTTGAGTAGGTTAAGTAAAGGCTGACAGAAAGCAGCCTAATTCAAGTGTCATCTCTGATTTCCACTGAAATGGGAAAAGTGTAATTTGCACATACAAAGGCTGGGAGAGTAAAAGGGAGTTCACTTACTGACCACAGATGAATCCTCACACTTATTTTCCTCTTTGAGTATCATATAGCACAACTAGCATCAGCTAGTGGCACACACAGTAATTTTTTTTTTTTTATTATTATCTGCCTTGAGACACATAGCCAAGATGGTCAGCATGTCCCTGGGGGAACCACAGAGAAGGTCACTACTACAACAACATGCAGCAGCACTGCCAGGGTAACTCCATGAACTGCCTGCCGTAGGGCACCTTAAATTGCCCAGAGCTTGGGAATGTGTTTGCCTGATGCCAGAAAGAGGTATTTGTCTTGTGTGCTTCCTAAAATTATAATCTTACGTATTATTACGTATAATAATACGTAGGTTGAAGTTGCCTTATAATGTCTTGTAAACAGGAATCCATATTTCCTTGTGCCAATTTTTGAGTTTGTAAGTTCAATATTAATGTATTAGTGCTAAAGGCTTGGTAAGTAGGTCTGTGTCTAAGGAAGCAGACACAGCCTGGAGAAGAGAAGGATCTGGGGAGACCATACAGTGGACTTCCAGTACCTAAAGGGGGCCTACAGGAAAGCTGGGGAGGGACTCTTTGTCAGGAGATGGAGTGATAGGACAAGGAGTAATAGCTTTGAACTAAAAGAGGGTAGATTTAGATTAGATATAAGGAAGAAATTCTTTACAATGAGTTTGGTGAAGAACTGGCACAGGCTGCCCAGAGAATCTGTGGATGCCCAGTTCCTGGAGGTGTTCAAGGCCAGGCTGGATGGGGCTTTGGGCAGCCTGGTCTGGTGAGAGGTGTCCCTGCCCATGGCAGGGGGTTGGGACTGGGTGATCTTTAGGGTCCCTTCCAACCCAAATCATTCCATGATTCTATGAAGTACATGGTGTTTACTTGCAGAGCTTACTACTATTAAATAGATGCTTTATGGTTTATCTGTTTTGGAGTTTAAATACAGATTTGCTAAAAATCATTTAAAATCCTTTATTTCTAATAGCCTTTTCTCTTTTTATCATTTAGACAAATGTGAGTGACTAACGTTTTCACAGCAAAGACTATATTATAAAGCCATATTGCTTTCAGGCATATGTACTGCCTGGGGCAAGCGTGTTTTGTTTCATTTATATATGTATATTAGAACTAAACTACTATGGCTCAACCCTTACTTGATTGCTGGCTCTCTCAGTTCAGGAGCTCATGAAATATGATTGCGAATTGTTTGTATATATTTTGAATATGTAAGATCTTTCAGCATTGATCAACAAGGATGCAACTAGTGTCATCACGTTTATTATCATCAGTGACACCAACTGGACAATCAGATCACTTGAGCTCAAGAAAGTCTTGCAGGAACCACTTTCCATTCTGACCATCTCTCACTGCTGGTTCCTGAGGTGACTTGAAAAGGCAATGATCGTTACACAAAGCACAACAAAGATATTTCTGCTTTTCTAGTCAGCATTGCGAATCACTTAGCAGGAATTGGTGGAACATTTCAGAACAGAGAAGCCATTCGTAATTTCTGAGGGATAGAGGTTTACTCTGGTCAGGTTTATGTTGTTTTAAGATACTATATAGCACTGGAAAAGGTGGAGACAATTGAACTTCTATTTATTTTCCTGTTTTTTTTCCAATACTGTATGGCCAAAAGAAACCACAGGCTCTTGTGACCAATACGTTACTTCCTGGGTATTAGGGCTGTAAGTCCCCGGCAAACTGCTTACACAGATATGAAGTGATCTTTTAACATACCCAAATGAGTTGCTCTATTTTTTTTCCATTTAATCTCATTAGAGGCTTTTTATTTGAAAGTGGGACACACAGAGCTTAAAATAAGCCAGGTGTTGATACTAGGCTTGGACTTTACATGGTTGGAAACTAACATGTTTTGAAAGGATTGAGAAAATTTCAGAGAAATAGTGAATAGAGTTTTAGAGAGAATTACTTTGAAATGTGAAAAAATTCCATCCAGTTTTAAAGAAGGGAGTTAGTATATAACAACTCTGAACCAAAGTATTACACATAATGATTTATATATAGAACATATATAGAACAAGCTGCCAATATTAGTAAAAGGGGTGTATGGCCACAAGTAAATTAGTCATATTTTTTGCAGTATATAATTATACATTTCTGATGGATCAAGAGAGTAGTTTGATTTACTTATTTTCCTTCTAGTTTCAAAAGTTTGATTTTTGTGCTTGTGTGGCCTTAGTGATTTAAGGTTTGATTTCCATTTCTTCCAGGCGCTTCCATAACCTTGGGAAAGTCCTTTCATCAGTTAGTGATTTTGGTTCCTCACTGAATTCAAAAGGGTAGTAATGTGAAACCTACCTGTTATTCTATTCTGTTTATGTACCTTACCTATTCTGTTTATGTACATTTTACCTGTAGATACTTCTACCTGAATATAAATTATGCAACAGAAAAATGAAAGTCAATTCTGGCAAAGAATACTTGGTGAAGAATAGTCTATTTGAATCTCACAGTTTTATATGATGATATATAATGGTATAAGTAACCTGTCTGCATTTTTTGGGAAATAGTTATGTGGATAGTAGGGGAGGTGTTCAACTTTATTGCTTGATTAGAAGATTTTTGACTAATCGTCATCACTGATGACAGAAGTTCTATGTAGAATTTGCCTGTACTGCGTGTAAAATGTACCCTATAATGAATTTTGATATTGCAATTCATTACAAAATATCTGTGATCCACCAGCCTACAAGCTTATAAAAACATAATTAATTTTAGTTAAGGAATGTGCAGAATTTTCTTTGGTAATTTTTGGCTTTACACAGTGAGTGGGCAAATATTCCTTCGAAATCTGGGAGACAGTGATGTGAAGCAACAAAAAGCAATGTACTGAATACAGTTACATACAGAGGTATTAATAATGCATGCAAATTACTTGCCATTTTCCAAATGCTTAGTTACATTCCTGTTTACAAGGAGGGAGGGAACAGAGATATACAGTGTAGGCAGGAGTATGTGGTGGATGATTGTAGGACCCTGCTCTGAGTAGAATTGCACAAATGATGGATTTTGCGAAGTCTGGATTTGTGGATGGTTCTCTTGCAAACTAGGAATCTATCTTACAGAAGGAAAGGGGATTGCCTTTACATAGAGTACCTAGGTAGAGCTGTGTGGATTTGCAGGAGCACAGAAATACATATAGAAACACACATGGGTGCTTGTGGCTCTGCTACCCTCCAAAAATTCCCTTTGAACCTCAGAAGCGAGATGTGTTATATGCCAAAGAGACACAGTAAGAAGTGACAGACCAGGGAAAGGAGAGCTGATTCAGTATTATCTAATTGCTGTTAATCCCCCTACACACGGCAACACAGTGATCATCAGCAGTGATTTCCACTGTATGTGGCAAGGTAGAAACTGAATTTACCTCCTTAATTTCTGTATCCAAAGAAAATATTGTCAAGTTAAAAGCTGTCTTCACAATTGTTTTTAAACAACTGACTTATACTAATTAAAGTCTGTATTTTACCAAACCTGGTTATAAACGATTCATGAAGATCAAGAGATGGTGTCTTTGTTTGTTTGTTTGTTTGTTTTTTCCTAAAGGAGTCCTGTGAGTGGAGTCTTTGTAAGGAATTTTCTGTCTATATAAACTGCTTTTAATTCAATATTAAATTTTCTTGATGTAGTGGTGTGAATAAGTATAGTTCTTATGGTTGTTTCAGGAAAAAGTTGTCATAAAACAGCTGTGTATTAACTGGGCATGTTTAAGGACTACAGGAGGCTAAATGCCTGGAGAGAAAAGTTTCTGTGTTATATATTCATGATGTTTTGTTTACATCTGTGTAACAAAAAAACACCAAATCACGCACTGTATGTTTTCTGATCATATGTATTATTTTAAAATATATACAAACTTGTTGCCACAACAAAAGCCCATGACCTGTCTTTAATTTCCTGGCATACCCTTCAAGGCACAAACCAGTTTGACAAAGGGGCTGGGTTGCAGTCTCTGGAAGTTGCTACATCCCAGTGAGGCAAGGAGGAGTGTCTGTGATTCCTTTCCTAATGTGCCTGCACATGCTTCATCCTGGTGTTTTCTCCCTTTTTGAGTTCAGGCTGAAAAGAACTGTGGAGTTTCTCGTAGGATCTCTCCTAGGATATCCCTGGAAATAACATTCCCAAAATTATGGTAAGTGTGCGGCAAAATTGAACATGTTCATGGTTAAGGTTATTTTTTATCTTGGGAAATGGCAGTGACAGTTGGTAGCAATCCAGGATGATTAGGTGCTCTTCTCAGAAGAAGGTGGAGAGCCTGTGGAGTCGTCCCCTTGGGAGACATTCAGAAGCTGTCTTGACATGGTGCTGGGCAACCAGCTCTGGATGGCCCTCCTTGAGCAGGGGCTGGACCAGATGGACCCAGAGATCCCTTCCAACCTTCTGTGATTGTTTATGGTGGCCTGAAGATCTTCAATGCATGCTCTAAACAGTTATTGGACTACAAAACTACTGAGAGCTCCTCTTATTTCCTACAAATGCTTTGGGCGATAGTGATGTGCAGAGGGGTAAGCTAATATTGCCAGAAAAAGGTGTAGCATTACACCAGCCTCCAGCAGTCTGAGAACAGAAAGGTTCTCCTAGCTTACTTAAAATACAGGAGGAATTGTACAGAGAAATCAGTTCACAGTCTGTCCTTTTAAAATCAGTAGAGATTTAGAGATCTATGTGCACCAGAGCTGTTGCTGCTGCAATATAAATACCTGAAGAATAATTTTTTTTTTTTTTTTTTTTTTTTTTTTTTTTTGTGTGTGGCAAGAAGGAGCTGCAGTATTCGGATTATTACTTCTGCTGGTAACTTCCCAGATTTCAGGCTATCATAGCTCAGGGTTTTGAGCTAGTAGAGCCCAGCATTTCAAGCCAGAGGAGCTGAGTGACTGCCAGGCCTGTGGCACAGGTTTGGGATGGCAATACCCAGGGCTAGCTTGGGATAAACTCTGCACCAGTGCTGGTGGGCAGCAAATGTTTTTGAGTCTGTGGGTGTTACTTTTGGCAGGTCTTCTGTCTGAAGTGGTTCTGAATTTGGCTTATTGTATTCTAAAAAAAAAATAATAATAAAAAAAATTTGGAGTACTTGAGCAGAATAATGATTCATATACTGTTCTGAAGGAGTTTGATGGAAAGGACCGCCAGACTTCCCTCTGCAAATGGATAATCATAATGTTTCCAGATGGCTTGGGTGATTTTGCCTCAGCAAGAGGCAGGAAACTAGGAATAATCTAAGGCAAAGGTAGGCAATATGCTCTGTGTTTGTTCTAATAGGGGATTTGTTGAAGTAAGAGACAGCAAGCCAAACGTGGTAATAGAGCTGTATGACAAACAGCACGGCATACTTTTTAGTATTGCCACAGGAACAGCTTTGGAAAAACTTATGGTTAGTATTTTAGTACAGATATTTTTTCTTCTGGAAAATGCCATTTGGTCAAAATTATGTTTTCCCTGCTGGAAAAACGAGATTTCAGTAATGCTTTGGATTTTTTTTCTGTGTGGGTGGGAGAGCAGTGAGGAGAGAGAGAGAAGCATGTCATACTACAGGGAAAGTGTAAGTTCCAACTAGGTAAGTTTCTGTATTTATATTGATTTTTTATTTTGTGTGTGTGTGCATTGAAGCTAAAATCACCTGAAATAAACACTTCAGTTTTGCTATACACAATGCTTTAATTTACTTGAAATCTTTTTTAGATGTTCTAATTTTGCCTCAAGGAAAATACTTCTGTTGATATTCAATTGGAATTATTTGGCTAAAAATAAATAAATAATAAAAATAGTCAACACTCACAAAAGTGGAATTTTCCACTGAGATGAATCTTAGTTCCAGCAAGTCTTTAATCTGATATATGTTGTTCAGGTGTTGAAATAATTAAGTGGATGGTTGATTCATGTATCTAGTTTTATCAGGCTATCCAAGTGGTGCAGACTACAATAGCATTACGTTATATTCTAATAGGGTAGTAATTATCCTGTTGTATTTGTTCTGGACTCCACCTGGGACGGGCATGTTAAAATTTTCCATATCACTATAATCTCATACTTGAGTTCATAAAGTCCCACACTTCTGGGATTTTGTCATGTGGACATATGCAACTTGATTAACCTTGTTGATTTAAAAGTTCATGATACCTAGTGAAGGCCTTGGAATTTTGCATCACTGCAGCATCAACTGAACATCATCCACTCTTAGAAGGATGTATACTCACTAGTCTTATTTTGTAGGTACTGCCTCTGTCCAGTACTTTATGTGTTGAATACCTTTAATGGGTCAAGATTCATAATGCTGGGAGTTACACTTTATCTGTGACAGCAAGTCTAAGCAATGGTTACTTTGGATGATTTGACTCTTGGAAACCTTATCAGGTACCTTCCTAGGACACAGCAATGTTCCAACTGCCCTGAGGATGTCTACAGAAGCTGGCCTTGCTTTCATCAAGGTGGATTAGGTTTTCCACAAAACTCTCCAAATTGTTGTGTGTACACATTTTTTTTTCTGGTGGTGTTTTTTTCTTTTGTTGTTATTGTTTTGTTTTGGTGTTCGTTTTTTCTCTTTGGTCTTTGGCAGCTTTCTGCATACTGCCTTTCAGGCCTTGGTTAAACTGTGGGCCTTATGTCTTAATGCCAGAGTGTCAGGTAGGGGACCATGCTGGCTTGATAGGAACTTGCTGAAACAGTTACAACATGGAGATTAGGGAAATAGATGCCTGGACTCTTAGCTATGATTTTCATGCTGTTGCCTGTCATTTCCTGCTGAAGAACACTGAGAGGCTGATAGGCATAGAATCATTAAGGTTGGAAAAGGCATCCAAGCCATCTGCTCCAACCATCTCCCTACCATCAATATCACCCACTAAACTATGTCCCTAAGCACTATGTCCAACCTTTCCTTGAACACCCCTAGGGACAGTGACTCCACCATTTCCCTGGGCAACACATTCCAGTGCTTGACTGCACTTTCTGAGAGAAAATGTCTCCTCATTTCCAAGCTGAACCTCCCCTGGCATAACATGAAGCCATTCCCTCTAGTCCTATCACTAGTTATCTATGAGAAGAGGCCGACACCCAGTTCCCCACACCTTCCTTTCAAGCAGTTTTAGAGAGCAATACAGTCTCCCCTGAGCCTCCTCTTCTCCAAACTAAACAACCCCAGTTCCCTCAGCTCCAGTTCTCCACAGGACCTGTGTCCCAGGCCCTTCACCAACTTTGTAGCCCTTCTCTGAACATGCCTCAGGGCCTCAATGTCTTCTTGTGAGGGGCCCAAATCTGAATACAGTGCTTGAGGTGCAGCTTCATCAGAGCTGAGTACAGGGGGACAATTGCCTCCCTGGTCTTATTACATTACTCCTTATACAAGCCAGGACCAGGATGCTGTTGACCTTCTTGGCCACCTGGCATATGTGTGCCATGAGGCACACATCAGATATAGGAAGACCCAGGACTGGAAACATAAATGGCTGGTATTATAAAAGAGACCAGAAATACCTTATTTTTATTTTTATTTTTTCTTCTTGGGCCTAACAATTGCAAATTGTGCTTGGAACTGAGCTTGCTGCTGAAGCATGGAATTTGTCCAATGTTGGATTGAGCAATGAATTGTTGTGTTGAGAACAGCACTTTAGAAACTGAAGTGCTTTGCCAGTGGATCAGAGGGGAATTCTGAAATGTAGAGGACAATTCTAAGGTCAGAGCTTGTGCTGTGCTAAGCATATTTGACAAAAACACCACCAGCTGAAACTGAGGGTCTTCATTGTTTTGTGGAAGGGTCTGAAACTGGCCGTCTCTTTTTGGAGTCAGCATAACTCTTTCTCTTTCTCACTCCCTTCCCCCCCCCCCACCCCCATAATAAAACATTTCAGAGTTCTTAAAATTCATGCTAGTAACTCAATAGTCTTAAGCCAAACCATTATGCTTTCAAGTCAGTGTGTAAGTATAAAAGTGTAATGATAGTCTTGTCAAATGATATTGAGGCAAAAACCTTCAAACCTCTTCTGAAGTGGTAATTGTGCTGATGGGTGGGCAGAAGTTACGTCCTTAAATGGTGTTGCTGTTCATATCTGAATTTTTGCCAAAGAAAATTTTCTAAATAATCTTGGCTCCCTGAAAGCTAGTTGTAGGCTGTATTTGCATCTGGATGTATCTGGATAAAAAAAAGTTTGCAGTGTAGCCTTGTTGTATTTGAAACATCATCCCTGAAAAATTATAGGGCATTTTTAGACATTGGGCTTTATTCTTTTAGCCTTGTTCTATCAAAGTTTGTTTGTGCACCTACAGATTCTCCCCTATCTCTACCAATTGCTTTTCTCTTCTTACTTGTTTCCTCATTCTTCATCATTGTTGCTTCCACGCTCATTTTCTTTCCACTCTTTGCTACTTTTTCCATTAGCTCCCAGTCATATGGCTTCCTAAGCCAACATCAAGCTAATGTTGTGCTCTACTCATTTCAGTTCAGTGATAACCTTGTCTGACTCCTGCTGGTTGTCTCTCTTCCTTTGAGCCTTGGTACAATGTAGACCAATCTTAAATCTGGGGTTGCTGGAGCATGATATCTGGGAACCTCAGCTGCTGTGTGGGGGCAGTGTCCAGGCATAGAACAGGCAGTGGTTGTCCTGCTGGAGCATACTCCTCCTGTGCAGGCAACAGTTGACTGTTTTTTCTGTCTTTCCCCCAGGATTTGGCCTTAGAATATCATGCTTTTAACTATTTACTCTAATTATGTTAAAATGCTCATAGGTAACACGTTAATGAAGATTAGTAGATTTTCCCCTCCTCTAAATGCTTCCCATTTTCACTTAAAGTTGATTATTCACAAACACCTGAGGAGAGGCACTAATATATTCTGAACTGGTTAAGTACATGATACTGATGCTCTTCACTTCCATTTGGCTGTTGATGAATCCTGGTTTTAGTATGGCCTGTGTGTTTTTATTTGTCACTGTGTTTCTCTGTCCATTAGCTGGTTTTGACACTGTCAATTCTGAGCAGCAATTTTCTGAGCTTTAAATAACCCAAGTTTTGAACTCTCTGGCCAGTATTATTAAATAGTGACAGGATTAGTCAAGGAGAAAGAAGGAGGGGGACAGGGGGGGGAGGGAGGGGTCATGGTATCTCACAAAAAAGCTGAACTATAACTTTTTTTTCCTGATGATTTGTCTTTCCCTCTAAATTTATATATATATAAATAAAATAGAATAAAGGTAACAACTGGTTTATCTCACAGTGTGCACATCACATAAAAAAGTGCACCAGTGGTAAATTAAAGGCAAATACCCAAGCAGAATAAAATAATGATAATAATAATAATAATAAAGTGGACTAGACGGCAAATGCAGCTGATGCTAAGGAGAGCTTGGTCTAGTCCCACTTCTGGTGTTTTGGTTAGTTAAAATCCATGATTGTGTTCCACATGAACTTCAACTTTGTATATGTGTTTTGCATTTATTAACTATGTTATGAAGATGATACAGACGGAGATGAAACTGTTATGGAGGATTTTGGATGGAACAAGCATGGTAATGAGCCTATGCAAAAATGCATCTATTAGCCAGATGGTGAGTTACATTGGCATCAGCTTCTGTTTACCATCTGTTTAATACTCAGAAAGAGGCAGAAAAGGAGCTAGAAGTTGTGTAGAGGAACAGCAAACAGTAATAGTGCAGTAACCTTCACAATCTGTCCTGAATGCTGTTTCTCTCAAGTAGAGTGAAATACCTCTTTCTTGTGTCTGGTACTGGACACTAAACTGCTGAGAACTCTATAAGTTTATAAAATTCTTAGTTCTCCCTTGCATCCTCCAACCCCAGCATTCCCTGGAAAACAAATAAAAATAAAAAAGACCAGTTGTCCTTCACAGTGAGAAAAATACTTTAAAAAGTTCAAAACAACTTAAAATTAAAGTAAAAAACAAACAAACAAAACCCACATGCTTTAAACTTAAAAAAAAAAAAAAAAAAAAAAAATTATCACTGTGAGGAAAAAGAAAATGTCCTGAATTTAGAGAGAGAATGACTTAAGGTTAGGACAGTCCAATAACCTCATTAAAATGCTGTTTAAACGCAGTTTGCAGTCTAAGCTTATCAAGCTATGTGACAAAGTCAGGAAAAATAATAGCCCAATGTTGTATTGACAGAGGTCAATATTTTAGGCTAAAAGTGGAAAATTCTGAGTTGATTAACAGTGTCCTTATGCAAAGGCAATTTAATCTTAAATTTGATTTTTGCTTGCTCACTAGAGGGTAGCAGAGAGATTGAGTGAGAGCATTCTAGCACAGCTTGTGCTCAGTAGAAATGAGTACACTTGCTAGCTTCTGCATTCTTAGACAAATCTGGTGCCCTTCAAGCTCCTTGGTATACCAGACAGCTTGTGTTTGATCCTGAGTGTAAACCAGTGCTGTAAAACTTAAAAGCATCCTTAATGTTTGATATAATTCTACATGATTCATGGTTTTAGTATTGTTAACAATTGAATATTTATTTTTTTAGCTTATAAATACAAACGTTTTCAGGATGCACAAATTTTGCAGGAAACACATTTCCAGTTTGATGATATTGTGCATGGGAGACACTTTCCAATGTAAGAACAGACCAGGTTAAAACAAGACCTTGACCTTGGAGGGGTACTGCTGTTCTAGGCTATGCTGGTATACATTCTGCTGCAGTAAACACCTGCAGCCAAAAATCTCGTTAACTACTTGGATGAAAGAAGCTGTTACACTGTGCTCAGTTGCCTGCCTGGTTAGCACACCCTTTGCAGGTTTGGAAGGCATGCTGGCACAGAGCAGTGACTAGGAACCCAAGAAAAGAATGTGCTAGGCTTTCCTGAACTGAAGCCTGCATCTCAGTACGACCAGAGATTTCTGTGCAATATGCTACATGGGAAAATTACAAAATATTACAATGTTTACATTTTTTCTTTTACAAAATTCTCAATGTTCATTATTGTTTTCCAATATATCCCTATTTCATGCATTGTCTAGCCTTTCTGCTTTTCCCTTAAGTCTTATTTTTCTTTTCTTCTGAATATTCTTGTGTCTTATCTGTTTTATTCTTCCAATAACAGAGACTTTGTGGCATGTTAACTGTTACTGCCTGAAAATTCAACAGATTTCAGCATGAGTTACTGCTATCCTTTCCAAGGTACAGACCTTCAAAGGAATATAATGAGAAGTGCTTCAGAAAGCTGTGCTGAAGTGTCGCCATACCATACTCCTATGGTATTAACAGGGAAGGTAAAATGTTACCCCTGTAAAAGAGGGCTCATCCTTGTGTGAGCCCTCCATGGCAAATGGGATGGAAGGGTGTCCTGTTAGGTGTTGCCCAGCTCAATGTTCCTCCTGTCAAGTAGCTTCTGTGGAAAAAATATTTGGGAATCATTTGAGTGGATCATCCCTTACCATTAAAACCTTTCTCACTTTTGCCTCACTTCTTGTCTGAATTCCACAAAAAGACTGAAAGCTGCAGAGGGGATTCATAAATGTGCTCCTTATTAAATATTATGAGAAACAAAAAAGGAAGCATGTTGATGTAGAGAACCGTCCTCCTTGTTTTGCTGATTCAGATGTTTTGTGATTAAACCTTTAGAAAACAAAACTGAAATATAAACTCACTTTGTACCCTGTATAAGAAATTAAATATGGCCCTTTTCATCAAATTGAATTACCACATCAGTCTTCAAAGAATAGAGAGGCTTTGGAAGCTTCGTGTTGCAGCACAGCAGACAGATGTGCTGTCTACAGTTGAAGCTTTATTGCGTTTCACTTGTGTGATGGATCATGTCTCTGTTCTGTTCTTTTATCTCTGTTATAGAAGACATTTTGGACTTTGGTTCATACCGGGAGTGTAAATAATGCAATTGGTTCTGATATGCTCCAGTGAGAGTGAGCCATCAGATGAGCAAAGGGCAGATAATATCTCATCTACCTGAAATCTAGATTGGAATTAGCTGCAAAACCTATTGCCTATCAATGAATTTCTTATACATTTTTAATGAATTCTTTTAAAGCATCCTTTTAAAACAAATTTCTACAAAATTATGAAATTAATATAGAGAGATTTACAGCTAGATATTCATCCCTACTCTGAAGCTGCTCAGGAAACTGAGATTTGGATAGCAGTTCAGAGACCATCATTCCACCACAGCAGTAATTAGCTAAGTCTTCAGAAATCACTTACTCTTCTTTCCTTCACCACAAGAATCTCACATCTGTTTTTTTCCCCTTGCTTTAAGTTTGTGGCTTTCAGCTCCTCCTTCCCTCCAGCCTGCAGGTTCCTGTACAGCAAATGTACACCAGCCTGCCAGTGTGATCACTTGTCTTCACCAGGGGTGAGAGGAGCCTACTACTCTCTGTTAGCATACTTGTGCAAAGACTTTAAAAAGCACTTCAAAAACACACTTTCAAAACAGAGTGTCAGGAAGTGTGGGGAATGTAAACACCCATGATGTATAGGTAATAAGTGCTGCCCTAGAACATGCTCATCACGAAGAGGGTAGGTTTAAGACTTTCCCAGTCCCTATCTCCACAGTCAAGTGTAGTATTCCAGTTAAAAATAACTGCTTTGAAGTTCACATTTGTCCAGGGTCCTGCTAGCAGCTGTACATTGTGTTTGTTAAAAGTACAAAACCCCAATACCCTCTGCCCCAAAACAACACGAACACTAGCCTATCCCTGTCTTAGGACTTTGATATTTCTGTCTTTTTGGTATTTAGGTCTCTTGCAATTTGGGAAACTGGTGTTTGTAAACCTACCTCCTGCCTCTGGTTTTGTTATATGATCTTTCCCCCTGTGTCTTCACCCTGTACTTTTTGTCCAGAATTTTCTAAAATATAAGCACTGAGCTGCTGTGTTTTGGGTCCTGACATCTGGTTCATAAACCCTTAAGTGGGTTGAAAGTGTCCCTTTCTTTTGGCTTTTCAAGGTGTTTTTCTACACAGAAGTGATGTCTCCATACTTTAAGGATATCTTTCCAATGGAAAACTGGCTTTGCCAATATCATGGACATGATAATGCGTTATTGTAAGCACAAAGGTGACGTTAGCACCACTGGTCACCAATGTTTTGTGTCAAGCTACTCCTGTGGTTTGGGATCTTGTTTTCCCCAGTGTTAGCTTTTGTCAAGGCTGATAGCCTTTCTCCTGATGTTTCCAACAGATGTTCTCTCAGCATGGGGGGAAGAAGGCCTCACCTTCATAATCAAAGTGCAGCTCACCTGGATACACAGATGAATCTACAGTATTAAGTGGCAATATCAAATCTCCTAACAGTGACAAAATAGAAATGTAGGGATTTCTTATCCCTGCTTATTTATCTCATCTGCTTTTTTTCTGTAGTTTCCTTTTCATTAGTCAATGGTCCTTTTCTTTTTTTTTTTTTTTTTTTTTTTTTTGTGTGTGTGTGAGCTTGTCTATTTATGCTTAGAAGATTACAATCATTTTACTGACACTGTCAAATCATAAGTGTGAGTAATGTGTTTCAATGTGCGTAGCATATGTGTATCAATATTTAAGAATGTTATGAATTTTCTTACATGGTATTTATTACCCCCCAGAGTATTTTACATGTATTAAGGCTGCTTCAGTTCATGTGCTTCATCTAATTAAACTGGACTGCTGATGTTGTGTTTCTTCTTTTTTTTTTATTATTTTTTTTAAACACATCAATCTTGATGGCATGGCCTCTCATTAATAAATAACTTGTTAAATGATAAATTCCTGTCAGCATGGACTTATTATTCAAGAAGGTAGTGAAAATAATAGCTGGGAAGGCACAGAGTCATCTACAAATTTAGTTTATGTAAAGATAGCCTAGGTTATGGAAAGTATGCAAAACCATGCAGGGTTATAAATGGCGAATGTGTGTGCGTATGCATGTCATTTCCACAAGCTATTCAACTAATTTTTGCTCAGTGCCAAACCTTGCAACTTTGTTATTTCTCCCCACAGTCCTTGACACTGCAGGCATTAAATACGTGGGGCTGCAGTTGTCCCTGGTTTGTTCTATAGAAATGTCTTTACCTTCCCCTCTCCCCAGAGCGCTGGTAACTGCTGCTGACTTTGTGCCAGTGCAAGGGCACTGCCTGGGTAATGGCAACCCTCTTCTCCCTCTGTCTTTTTGTTCCCCTTTGAAATTGTCTTCTGGAAAGTTCCTTCATGGCAAGGTACAAGCTGCATTAGTTTGTAAGGAAGAAGAAAAGAGAACCTTAGACAGACAAACACACCTCTTTATCATTTGCAGCATTATTCATTGGTAGTATAACAAGCTTTATTTATTTTATTTTTTTTTCCTCTCTGGGATTTTGTGTATTTACTTTGCATAGGTAGGACCTTTGGCAAATTGTTTAATACATAGGCCGTGTACGTGGCCATGTCTGTGCAGTCTCATGCCTGAAGTGCATGTCAGCACTCAAGCTTGCTGTGAGTTCCCTCTATTTAGATTCCTTGTTGCTCAGTCCCAGAATAACCTTATCAAAAATTGTCCAAAGCACTGCACTCAAAAGAGAACCATTACATTGCTTTAGGTGAATGTAGGTATCCCCTGAATACAGACATCCTAGGAAAACTAGGACAGTGTACTTGGTGCATGTGCATCTACACAGCATCTAGAAACTTAGTTTAGACGCTTGACTGATGTCAGTAGTAAAGAGTTGTTTCAATTTTTAGTCTTTGTGCATTATAGTAATAAAAACCTGCAGATATTGTGATCTGTGAGTGCCTTTATCATTCTCTATTAAGGCCCTTTTCTGTCTCTCCCCTGCTTATGTTTTTGGTTAAGAAGAAATGTGGGTTTTAAAGCTCGTAAGCGGCTGATTTCATATAGACCACATAAATGAGAGTTATGAAAGCACAGCTTGCTTGGCGCGGGTAGGGCTGTGCTGACCTTGCCTCCCTGAGGAACAGGAGCATTTTGGCTGCCATTCCACACTTTCATTTTTATTGGATATTTGGAATATCTTCATTGAGAAGTTACGGGCCTTTGTTGCAGATTTTAAGGGTATGACCTGTAAGATATGGAGGCAGCATGGATTGTCCGCAGGGTGCCTGAAGGTTTAATACTTTAAAATGTTTAATATATTCCCACTGTCAGGAATGCCCAGAGAAAGGAGCACAGGGGAAGCTACACTCCCCAGCAGTGCTTTCTTTGCAGCAATGGAAGACATTATTCAATGGGGATGAGAGACTATTTCGACTGCTTTAGCATTTTTTATTTTTTTTTTTATATCTCCCTCGTACTTGTGGATGAGGAAGTGTATTTTGCACATTGCAAGCATCAACTTTCTCAGTAGGAAAAAAAAACCACCACAGTGTCAAACGAAGCCCTACAGTGGGCTCCAGTCCCTGGGGCTAGCTCAGGAAAGCCCCCCCTTTATATCTAAAGGGAAACGGGGTATTTAGGTGAAGCCTCGCCTGCTTTGTCTCAGTCAGGCATGTACAAATGCAGGATTAGGGGATGCAGTTGAAGTTGCACGATAGTTTGTTGGTGCATAACTTGTGTCTGTTGACCCTGTGGCCGGTGCTGGCATGCTAATACCCAGACAGAGGAGTCAGCAGTCACTTTCACTGCTTCTGCTTCGTAAGAACAGGCACGGGAATAAAGTCAATGGCCAGGGGAGATTAAGGCTACATGCACCAAGTCTTCATTTGCAAAGTCCTCATGGTGGTGGTGGGGACAGTAGGGGGAACTACAGGTTTTTACAAAGTTACTCACTTTCTTTTGCCGCGGAAGAAGGCAAATTGCAATCTCAGGAACTTGGCGTCTCACTGGATGGTTTCTCATGCTTATAGGAGACTGACTGATTAATAGGTGATGTGGGCAGCGAGAGCTTTCCAGCTCACCTCCTGTCTGCTGAAGCGCTGACACGTGAGTACACAATGTGCACAGCTCCCACACATTCCATTTGTGTTTTGGTGATAATTTGGGTATCTAAGGGTAGAGCTAAATATGTTAATGATTTTTATTTTTCCTGAGAATTTTGGAATCTGGCCCTCATTTATCTTAATGATTTGTCTAACCTCCAGTAAGGTTTTGAAAAACCGTGTAGGTTAAGGAAGCCTCAAGAGAAGCAAGGTAGTTAACTTAATCAAAACTTAGTGGAGTTTGGACATGAGTTATTTATGATCTTTTGAAAGCCTAATTGGTAGTACTACTGCCTGTTTTTCTGTTTTCCAAAGAAGCGCAAAGCAATGCTCGTAAGTTTTAAGTACTTTTTTTTTTTTTTTTTTTTTTTTTTTTGGTGCAAGACACTGTACTGCTTGTGTCTCTTGGGGTATGTTAGTGCTGCATGTTCTGACTGCTCTGCTGCAAGAAAGAAACTACTTAATAATGTTAATTCACTGTTTTGATCGGAAATCTTTGTTGTTGCTTCCAAGAAAGAAGGAGCGCCTTCCCGTGTTTCCTTGTAGTCCTCTTGTAGCATTACAGGCTGGCTTTGTTCTTTTCTGTTCTCGCCAGGGAACTACCCTAGTTTCAACAGCTCGGCCGACTGCTTGCCAAGCCGCTTCCTCCAGCACTGCAGACCAGCTTTGGGGGGGAGATGAGGGAGTTGTTCTGCAACAGCAGGCTAAGGCACAGCAAGCAGAAGGGGCAGAAACGAACTTTTAAAGGCTTAAAAAAGCCTTAAGCTGTGTTTAGAAATCCACTATTTTAACGTGCCAGCAGATAGGATGCATCTAGACAAGAAGAAAAATGGTTATTTTTAAATTATTATTTATACTGTCCTTAGTTTTAGTAGATCTTGCTGTGTAGACTTCTCAGAAGTTACATGGTGCATTGTTGACTTTTATGAAAAAGCCTTGTGAGGCTAGGGGAAGAACAGCAGTGGGATCTAAAATATGCATTATTATTACAGATTATATTTTTATTTTATTTTTTAGTAGTGGCTACTCTTCTCTCTCTTCAACTTTCCTGCTCTCTTCTGAGTGCTGCACAGCCCCAGACATCCCCAGACATTGCTGCCAGCAGCAGGAGAGGAGCAATGACTCCTGCCTACAAAAGGGATGCAGCAGCCCGCCGGGGCTTTGATCCCAGTATGGAGGGCATAAGGAAAACATTGAGGAGAAATATCTAAACAAGGACTTGAAAGAGGTTGCTGGCAATAAAATGGAGAGGTGAGAAGAGAATTTCCTCAGAAAAAAAAAAAAAAAAAAAAAAAAAAAAGCTCAGCCAGCTCTGAAGCTCTGAATCTTTCTGCTTAACCTGGCTGCAGTGAGCTCTCCATCTGCAGGTTTTCCTCTGGTTATGAGGAGATTAGAAAGTAGTCAGTGAGTGAGTTAGTCAGTGAGAGTGGAAGTGTTTTTTGGGGAGGCAGAGAAAACTACAGACAACAACCTGTCATGTTCATCCTTGCATGGAATTTTCTTTGCTCAGACATTCAGAGGACCAATAAAATAATACAGGCACTGTTTAGTGTCACTAGTGCTCTGTGCCCTCAGCAAACTACTCTCAGATCATTCAGCAAACCTACTTGAGTCTTTTGCATACAGATTTTTTTTTAGTCTTTAGGTGCCCTTACTTTTTTTTTTTTTTTTTAAGGTTACCAATTTTATTTAAAAAAGAATTTTTTGTAGTTTACATGCACTTTTTTTTTTTTTTTTTTTTTTTACTAACATAAAGGATTAAAACTTGCTTGTAAAAAAAGTCATAACTTGCTTGTAAAAAAAGTCATAACTGGATAATTTCTTATAAATACAACTCAACATTTCTTATGCATTGCTCTTGGCTTATAAGAAGCAAATATTTCTTAGTTACGTATACAAGTAATAGAAGCAGTTCAAAAAGTTCAGATGATGGCCAACAACAGCCATTTTACAGTTTCTTTTTTTTTTTTTCTTTAAGAAAATTTCAGAAAATACTTTCAATATAATGCAAGATTTAAAGTTAAAGTGAAATGCTTGGTACTTCTTTGGAAGTGTTTGGCCAGATTTGGAGATCTCATGCGATGACTGCCTGGAAGGCTGAGGCTGTGTGTGTGTGTTTAACTAATATGATTAATATCACCATGACAGCAGAGTTCAGTAAAAATTCCCAATGCAACTGTTAAAGATATGTTAACATAGAATATAGAGGTGTATTCCTGAAAAGATTAATGGTCTTTCATCTACTCTTGAAATGCTCTTAACTTTCAGAAAGTATTTTATGACTGAGTTGATATCTAGCTCATGTTATTAATGACTTAATTGTAATATAGATACAAGCTATTCATCTCTACATCTTGCTGACTTGGTATGGCAAAACAGAGTTTCAGAAAAATGTCTATTAAACTAAAAAGGAGAAAAAAAACACCATCAGTTGCATGCATAAACTATAGCACATTCTTGCAGGCTATGACACCAGCCCCCCCTCCAGGCTGCTGCTTATCTCATCTCCAGGAAAGTTAAAAATTGTTCAGGGTAATGGATGAAAAAGATGGTATGAAGTTTCTTGATTGCCATAAATCTTTGTGCAAAAAGGCTCAGTAGCAATGGTACAGTTTTTTGAGACTTACTTCTTAAATATTCTGAATGGATCAACAATTGTCTTTTTTTTTTTTTTTTGGCACAGTCAACTGAAGGCAGTAGTTTAAGATCCCTGTTGTGCTTTTTCTGAGGGCTGTAGCAGTTGTGATAGTAAATTTTATCAGGTAAGCTCAATTTAGCAAGAGTTTAAGAACACAAATTTTAGTCTCTGCCACCGTTTTTCTTTAAAGATAAAAAAACAATTTAACAATTTAAAGTAACCTTCTGAATTAGGATTTTGGATATGTTTTACTTCCAAAATTAGACACGAGAGGTTCAGGCTAGATATCAGGGAAAGGTTCTTCACTAAGAGTGTGGTTGGACACTGGAACAGGCTTCCCAGGGCAGTGGTCATAGCCCTGAGCCTGCTGCAGTTCAAGAAGTGCTTGGACAATGCTCTCAGATACACTGTCTGATTTTTGGTGGGTCCTGTATGGAGCCAAGAGTTGGACTTGATCCCTGTGGGTCTCTTCCAGCTCAGGTTATTCTATGATTCTATGATTGTATGATCCACTGTACAGTGCTCATCATACCAAATGCTATCTATTTCTGTGAATCAAAAGGATAGGCATTTGCTCTGTTACTTTCTGAGAAAAAGAAAGTAGTGGGAAATATTTTTGAATAATGTGAAACTAATAGTAATAAAAAACTTTACACTTGATGATTGTGTCTTATCTGTTCCTAGCCTGTCGTGTACAAGTTGAGATGTAGAGAGGTCAGATGGAGTGTTCACTTATGTGAAGGAAAAGCATACTTGAGTGGAAAACATTAAATAATCTTGCATGTCAAGGACTGAAAGTGTGAAACATCTCCGAACTTGAGTTATTAAGACGGCTCCAAACTGAGTTGTTTTCATTGTGAATCTCTGAGGTTGGTGAGAGTTTAACCAGTGATTTTAGGGGCATGTGGCACACTCAGTGTCCCATGGTGAAGATGTTTGATGCAGTAGAGCAGGTTTGCAGCAATGTGGCTAGCTGCTTGGAAGAGACCCCAGTATTATCTGTGTTAAGGAACAGGATTCACTTTGCTGGCACTGGAAAGGATTTATTTTTTTAATTTTATTTTATTTTTACCCCTTTATCTTTGGATTGTAACAAATATATACAAATATATATTTATGTATATATATATATAGATAGATAGATAGATAAGTGAAAGCAATTCAGTTGATAAAATTTGTCCATGTATTGTCCTGTTTAAATATTATATTTATATTTTTAAATTTCCTGAGTCCTATTGCCTCAGCCAGACTATAAGTCTGACAGCTGATGTAAATGGAGCTGGGCCTTTCAAAGTCTTTTGAAGACTGGCCTTGTATATTTGTCTGTTTTTATATATAGAAAACAGAGCTATGGCTTACTGAAGTGCATAAATAGTATTTTCCATTGTTCTTAACAGAGTGTACTTTAATTACTGTAACTGATTGTGTCTGCATTTTCCAGTGCTAGATTTCCTATTTGTTGTGTCTGAGTATGTATTTAATGTAAGGACACAAATATTTGTAATATAATAAGATTTAGATTTGAAAAACATTTGTAAATAAATGTTTTTAGACACAAAAGATTGCAGAATAAAATAAATAAAAAAGGAGTAAAGCATCTCAACATCCTCCAATGAGCTTATGCCTCGGTAGAGTGCCTGAGGCTCAATGGACCTGTGGTGATTCCTCACTTAGTGAGCACATACAAAGTCTACCACCAGTGTAAAACAGACTAAATAGCAGATGAAACTAGAGCTCATTTCATTTTGTAGTGATTTCTTTTTTTTTTTTTTTTAAGCAAAAGCATGGTTTGATCTGCCCTTTGTTCAAAATTTGCCTCAGCTCTCTTTCTGCGTGACTCACAGTAAATAAGCTGCAGATAGCCTTGTTGCAAATAAATCAGTGCAAAGCATTATATGTGGAAAATGCTTTCTAGCATTTCCTTCCCTCAACCATCATTCACATTGCCAGTTTATGCTAATTTAACAAAACTATTCACTTATAAATTTGTGGGAGGAGGGGTTTTTAAGGCGTTTTATAAATATTAGCAGAAGTTGAAAGCAAGGCCTCTTTCTTCTCAGGCAGATGTTGGAAACCGCTAGGTTTGCAGCATCACTCTTCTCTCTCCCTCTCTCAGTAACTTATTTGATGCAGAGTGTAATTAGCTCACCAAGAGACCTTGTCTCAGCACTTCCCACCACATGTTAGTGAAAGGTTGGTTTGGTTGGTTTGAGTTGTGGGTTCAGGCTGAAGCTAGTAGAGGTGGATATCAGAGCTTGGCTCTCCTGCATCACTCAGGTCTGCAGCTTTGTGGTAAAGGGTGTCATCACGGGTGAAATAAATGGTGTACACAGAGAAGGAGCTGGTGCAAGCTCTTCCTCTTTCCTCTAATTTTCCATCTTCTGGCTTAAACATATTCCTGGAGATGTTTGCAGGTTCTGCCCTTCAATTTTTGAGTTTCCTTCCTTGGTGTCCTGAGGCATCTCCAGTAGGTGTGCAGAAGCAATAGGCATTGTTTAATTAGACGATGAATATTCAGTGTTTAATTGTGGTTTTCCTGGCAAATGAAGGAGCAGATCTGGACTTTGCCTAAAGAAGCATGCAGGAGTGTACATAGTGGTAAACTGAATGCAGAGAGGTAGGATGAAACTTGTATTATTTGCTGCTGCCCTGATGCCTCAGGGCATGCAGTCAAACTGCAGAGTCTTTCATATTTATTGAGATGAATGGTGAAATTAAAAAAAAAAAAAAAAGAAGAAAATGTTAGTTTTTATAATAGCTAATCCTTTTGTAGGCTGTTTTAATGCTTTAGAGTTTCATTTTAGTTCCTCATGGAAAAAAAAAAAAAAAAAAGTATTATTCAGCAGCTCAGTTGCATATGATGAAAGGTTTGTGGTTGGAAGCCATGAGAAAGGGCTTATTAATAATGGCTTATTAATAAGCCATTTTCTCTGCCAAGTGTAAATTAGGTATGTGAGGAACTAGCTCAGGTAGCAATTAAAACTGAGTTACTTACAAATATAAACATGTGGACACAAAGTGAAAGAATGAGATTTTTGGAAAGGGTTTTCTTACTTTTTCTTATCTGGAGGCATGTTTTATTTGTCTGTTTAAGATAATTGTCTGGAAACTACAAGTCCAACACAAAAACTGAAATTGAAATTCAGATATTAGGGCAAGAACTGTTATTTTGATGTGACTGGATTGTCTCTTTAGTTCTTTTACAAATTATGTCCACCAGTAAAACTAAGTTTTACTTTTCAGGGAATGGAAAACTAACCAATTTTTTTTTTTTTTTTTTTTTTTCCTTCTTAAAGAATTTTGTAGTTACATAGCTCATTTTCAGCAGAAATTAAGAAATCTTGGCTCAATTAACTAATGTTTGCTCTGAAAGCTCAGTGTAAAATCTGCAGAAAAAAAAAAAAATGATGTTTCATGTTTTTGGGGTTCTTAATATTCTTAGTGAGCTAGAAGAGTCTATAAGAAGTCAACTTCTGTGGATACAATGGTTAAGAGGCCCTTGGATTTATTTTACATTTAATAGTTAAAATATATATATATTTTCTAGCAAGACAGTTATGATATAGGACTCATCAATTTTGTGTGAGCAGGGATAAATAACAGTACCATCTGTTCCAGATGTTAAAATAGCTAAAGATTAGGACATGAGTGAGTCACAGCTGTTGTGACTCGGCTTTCTAGATCTGCACAGGCATCCAAGAGGTTGGAATCTTATTTAAGTGTATGGGAACTGCCTCCCCAAAATTGTAGATGCTTTTTCTGGCAGGGCAATACCCTCCCGTTCAGCCCAGCATAACTACTTGCATTCATTCCCTGGGCAAGTAGTTGGAGACCTGCATCTCTGGAGATGTGCAATGGGCAAAACGCCTTAGGTGTCTGCCTTTATCTGTCAACTGTATGAGGAGCAAAGATACCTCAGCAGACCGATCCAGACAGTTTAACTTCTTTCAGTGCCTGTCTGCCACATCTTGTGTGAGTGTCTCAGCTGAGGGAGTGTGAAGTTGTAAGTGCTGTCTGCTCTTTAAGTTGGGTTTGGGCCATTCAACAATGAAGAACTCAACAGTCATATAGGAAATGAAGGTGGAGCCAGACTCCAAGGCAGTGATTAGGGTATTCACCTGTCTGGTCCCTGTTTCCAAGCTAGTTCTTTCTTTTAAAATCCTTAACGAGTGATTGAAAGCATAAAATGCTTACATATGCTTCCATCATTGCTGCCACTACTGCAGACTTGGCCACATCTCATTTTTTAGCACTTTTAAATAACTTAAGCTGTATGCTGGAGTCTGCCTGTCTTGGAGCACAGCTGATCAGCAGCTGCCTACCCACCATAAGCATGTCTGTGGGTAATTAAAGCTAATGCATGGGGAACTTTTCCTAGAAACATAACTAAGGAGTCACTTATTGAGTTTTAGTGCCTAGAAGGTCAGGTAGTTCTGGATAATGGGTGAATGATGTCTGTCCTACAACTTAAGTAGGTTTTAAGTTTCACCTTGGCATTTTATTTCCTTTGCACTTTGTCTTTCTGCTACCTCTGGGCTCCCAGGGGAGTTCTTGGCATGTGGTTCCCTTTGTGGCTTCCCCTCTCTCATCAGCAAATTACTGGCCATCACTCACACCTCTTTTCATCAAAAACTGAAACAACTGTATGTTAAACTGAAGCTATCTAGACTTTTCTTAAATACAGTCTTTCCTCTTTTTTTATGCCAGGAATAGTCAAGTGAAGCTTATCTCAGAGATGTTTATGAGCTGATATTCCTGGCTTCTTCAGTGTCTATCAATGAAGGCATTGGTTATGTCTTTTATCTCGGACTTGCAGGTGTTATGGTATGTATGTGTGAAGGAGGGAAGAATACAATATAGGGAAAAGGGATTTTCTGCCAAGTGAGTACTAGCTCTGACAAATGGATGTCACTTGACTTGCACACAACCTGTTTTGTCTCTTGTCCTCCATTCTCATCCGTGTATCCTGAGCATGTCCAGGGAAATGAATTGCATTTTGTCTTTCTTAACTACTTTGCTGTCCTATGAGGGCAGACTTACTAAACCTTTCTTTGCCAGGTCACGACAAGTGAAAGAGTTAGTGGAGCTGGCACATTTCTTTTAAATTGGAAGAGATCAAGAGGAGATGGAGCAGTAGAGGGTGGGAGTTCTTGCTCTGCAGATGCTGCCGATTTCCTGCACTCATGTCCACAGACACTAAAACCAACATCAAAGAGGGAAATGAATCAGACATATGCACCTCTATGCTTGTTCTACAGCCAATGGTGATTTTAGTACAACCATTCAAAGTTATTTATTTTGTGATTCACTGATATTAAAAACAATTTTTTATTTAGGGATAACATTGTTTGCTGTAAAATTTCTGTTTCAGTTTTGAAACCTGTATAAAGTACTGAAATAAATATTAGTTTAAAAAAATATATTCTGAGGCAGCAGATTTCAAATGGTACTTAGATATTATGTCCAAAGAGTGTCACCTGGATTGATAATGTATTAGTTGAAAAATTGAACCCTGATCACTCTTAGAATGTGTATTTTATATTTCTGTCACTGAACAGTACAATGTTTTTGTGTATTTCCTGAGGTCTTGGTGACAAAGTTCTTTTGTCATTAACCAAGAATTGTGGAAACTATTTCCAGATTAAGTTTTATGCTTGATCAGTTGCATGTGCTTACTCTAATAATATTAACTTTTTTTTTTTTTTTAAAAAAAAAAAAGAGAGAGGAAAAAGAGAGGGAAGGAAAAGTCATGTAAATATATAAATATATATTATTGGGAAATAATAATGTATAAGCAAAGGCAGGATCTGGTTATCGAATAGTTTTAAGCCAGATAATAAGCAAGAACTTCACTCTGACAAAAAGTGAAATATGAGAAATGAGATTTAGTTTGTAGAGATTTGGTTTTGCAATACTTTGTCCATCTCCAAACACAATGATGCTAGATCAGACATCAGTCTATGGTGATATAGTTTTGTTCATTTAATCTGCAACTGTTTTCCTTTTATTGTAACCTGTAACTAAAAACTTTAGCAGAAGAAAGTATTTTTAAAGAAAAAATTGAACTTCAGCGTAAAAGAGAGACTAGCACACAGGAACTGTAATAGAGATTAAAGCATGAGAGGGGGGATGGAAGAAAAAGGAAGTGATTTAGAAAAAAAAATAAATTAAGGGAGGCCTATGAAAAGATGTGTGATTTGAAGCACAATACTAACTAAATGATTACAGAAGGAGAGTGGGAAGAAAAAAAATGCCACTGGTTTTCTATACCTTACTTTCAGTAAATAAAAGCTGTAAATTATCTCAGTAGCATTATTACCTCTTTAAGATCTACTTAATATGTGAAGTAAAAATAAAAATAAAAGTGTAGATGTATTTCCTCACATTTCCAGGTGAAATCTGTGCTGCAGACATAATTCAGAATTATAGAAAGCTATCTTTGTCTTATGCAGTCTTATGAGTGAGTGTACAGAGACTGCAATGATGCTAAAGTGATAGGTGTTACCCTATCCCATGCTGGGTATTGTTGGAGCAATGATCAGCTCTACTTGTGTCATAAAAAACTTTGAAAGGTGATGTGGGGAGGATTGATTGCTGGTATAACAAAGTACAAATTAATTATTTTTAACAATTATTCTGGTATTTCAAAATATAAAGTTAGCAATTCAGAGCATAAAAAGCCACTTCACAAGTCATGTTCCAGAGTTCAATAAACAAGGTTATTAAGTTAATATTCTGAATCCTATCCTGATGCTTTCAAAAATAGCATCTAGTGAGTCACCCGTTGGACAAACTCTTGGTACTGAAGATTGCTCATTAAGAGCAAGCCTCCTGTTTCTGCATTTCAAAAAGCCAAAGGATTAAGGCATTTTAAATTTTTTTATTTTTTTTCAGGAAATGGATATTTTTAACTCACAGGCCTGGCACCACTAGCTTTGACAGGCTACATAAGATGCCATAGCAGACCTGGAGTTCCATGCCTGTGGACAGTGACACAGTTCCCATCTGAGCAGTGCACCAGTAGCATGGGTGGCTTTCCAGGGCTGCTCAAGCTCAGCTCCCATGACCATTTGCTAACATCCTTTCTTGATGGTCCTGTTTTTTCTTTAGGTGCCATAAATCATATCCACCATCATTTATTCTTCAGATCTACTAGATTATTTGAATTCAAAGTGTGAACGGAGTTCTTCAGCAAATAATGGCCTCTGTTTTTAAACTAAACTCAAACTAATAAAACACTTACGTAAAAACAACCTTGGAAAAAATTACCAGCTGTATTGGAATAGAGAATCAGTTAAATTTATTTCCCTAAACACAGTGTGCTTTGTGGATTTTTCCTTCAACCACAACAAACTTGAAAGGAAGAGAAACTTAATTCATGAGAATGTAGGTCAGCCAGCAGAACAAACCCCTTTTTTTATCCACAAAGGCCCCAGATTTGACAGTCTATACATAATAAATAAGTAATGATTGCCTGTGGACTACACAAACTAAACAAGTTATAAAACTTGGAGGAAAACTGGCTAGACAGTCACAATCCACTCAGTGGTTCACTTTGAGGTGGTTTCTAGCATCTCTGCTTCAAAAAACAGCAATCATTTGCCATGCCTTCAACATCGCTCCTCATGTCCCAGCCATGTTATCATCAGAGGGGAGCATTTCACTGCTGAGCTGGCCACTGAGGTCAAAGCGCAGAGGTAACCAGCCCAGGGGACTGGGAGATGGGGCAGGCACTCTCATCTCTGGTTTCTCACTCATGTTTCCATTCTGAGAAGTAACAGCCTCATCTTAATGAAGAGAGTGAGGAAACTCAAAGTATATGAAGATGTCCATGGTGTAACCTTAGAGATGGAAGATGAGCTGTGACATTTTTCTCAACCAGATGTTTCTGTACCAGAAGAGAGGCAAAGAGGGCTGGGAAGATGATGCTGCAATAAAGTGGAGCAAGGGCAAGCCATAAATAAAGACTGCACAGAAAAGCTTTATTAGATTGCATTAGTATCATGGTTCAGCTGGCTAAACTATTTTATGTTGCTTTCAAAGGTCTGTTGGGCTTTTTCATGTTTTCCATGATAGACGACTCTATCCCATTAAATCCCATGAGTGAGCTCTTCTAGAGTCTCTCTCTGCACCTTCTGAGAAATGTGATTTAAACTTGAATGGTGATGTTTTCTGAAAGACATTTTTTCTTAGAAAAATACTCTTTTCTTGCCCTCTTTGTATGTCACTGCATTCAAATCCAATGATTTATCTGACGACACATAGATAGTATTGCCCTGTGAAATGTTTTGTGGAAAAGGCACCATATAAGCTGATAAAGATATAAGAACTGTAAGCATGCATATAAACTTGAACACACTGGAAAAACTTCTTGACTTAATCTAATTGGATGACAGTTGCTGCTAATAGTTTGGTGTAGCATGTTGTGTCTTTTGTGACAGAATATATATGTGATGAACTTGAGATACATCTCTAAGACTGCTGTGCTTTTCCTTAGCAGGTCATTGCAATGTTCTGAGAGTTGATGGACAGCAAAGAGATGAGAAAATGCATGAAACTCCTGTTGGTCTGCAAAATGACAACTGTGTCCTTGCTACCCCACCTCATACACAATTTCCAGCTTTTCCTGGTGACTTGTGTCAATTCACAGAGCTGTTTTATGGCACTAGGAAAATGTCAGCATGATTATATCTTCCACTGAAAGACGTAGTGACAAAGCTACAATATACTTTTATCCAGCATTCTCCCATTCCCAGGTGTGTTACAGCTAAGTTATCCAGTTGTGTCACTCTTAGCACCCCCTCCTCCCCTATTATTTACAACCAAAGCCCATAAGTATCATGTGATGTGGCTGCAGTCTGAATTTATGTGTATTTCAGTGGGTGAAGTGGTCTCTTCTACTCAAGATGAAAAATGCAAATTTCCAAAAGATGAGCAAATGAGATGATGAAGGGAAAGATCACCTTCATTTATTTAACCTTCTGTTAAGCTTAATCTTCTGAAAAGTCTCTAAGTACATTTGTAAATGAAAGTTTGTGATGTCTAGGTGTTATTGCTGGCAATGACTAATGTGCTAAGAAATATCTATTAGAAATTAAATTTTTATCATATGCAATTATAATGATATATTAAAATCTACAGTGGTAAGTATGATACAATCTTTTTAAATTTATTATTACATTAATTATTGCGACTCTAGTTTTAGCCCAAAACTGTTTGAGGTGAGTTGTAGAGCTTGAAAGAAATAAAATAAATGAAAGAGTTCACTTTTTCTTCCTTGAACTTATGTGAAATGTTTGCTACATTCCCTTGCATGCCAGGCAAGGCTTTACAAGTTCCTGTAGACCGTAAGTAAATGGGTATGTGGCCAACATGGTGCCTGGAGGCAAAATGCTAACGTAATGATAAATCTAAACAAGGAACAAAGCAGCCCATCAAAAATAGCACTCGTAAAATGTTGATGCTTGAAGGTTGGGAGGGATGAGTTGCCTGAGGAGTGATAAAAATGATGATGTTTACAAGAAGACATATAAAGTTGTGTAGAATGACTGCATTGACTATTTCAATGCAGGAAATTGCAGTAATGGAACTTTAAGGTTGTACAGCTAAAAATCATAATTTAAGGAATATGAACTACGAGCCTAAGCTGCCATGCATCAGGTTACATGCAAGAGGCCAAGCAGAAATGTAAAATGTTCTAACAGCTTAGCAGAGATAAGTCTGCTTTGGGAACTTTCTTTTATATTTCTTAGTGTAGCAATTGAACCATAAGGGTTCGGCTACTATATTAGCATAGTTTTAACTTGTCTAATAGTGTACTTCTTCTAAAGGAAAAGAAGAGCAATTGCTGTTCTACAAGAGAAAGAAACCGACTTTTTGTACATGATGAGTAGTTATCTCTCAGTAGAACAGTGTTCATCTGTTACTATTCCAGTTACTGGTGGTGCTGCAGTGCTGTCATCTGCCCACCTCCTATGAGAGGTTATACTCTCAATTCACCTAACAAAAGATTTTCTCAATGTGTGCACTGTAACTGGCACGACAGTCCTGTCATCCATGGCTTCCACCATCTGTGTAATGTCAGAAGTGTGTCTCCCTGAAGAATTCTGTACCATAACTTGTGCTTGCATATCCCTCTGTTGCTTGTGTAGACCTGCTTACTGCTGCTCATTTGTTTTGCCCCCTAAACCCACTACTCTTTTTCCTGAAATGTTTCTGTCAATTCATTGTTTATTTTGAAAACAATTTGACCATTTAAATCAGATATTTCACGTCCTCCAGGACCTCTGAAGAACATCATTTGTCTTTCTGCATTGTGGATAATGAAATAAACAGCCTCTGTGAAGCCTGTGCTCCACAGATGTAATACAGATGATATGCAGGTAATTTTCTCTGTACTTTCTAGATCAACAAGCACTTCCAGCTTCTAAGTAGCTTTCCTCAAAATTATCTGTAATGCTAAGACATGTGTCTCTTAAGTTATATAAACTGAACTTGAACTGCATTTAAAAAAAAAAAAATCTAACTCTTGGAATAGGTTTTGGTGATTGCTGTTCTGAGAGATAGGCTTTTTTTAAATATATATATATATATATGTACATATATATATTATATATATAAATATATATATATTTATATAAGATATATAAAATATTATATATATCAGAAGTAGTCCATAAATGTTTCCTTTTCTACTCAGGTATTGCACCTCTGACATAAATCATGTATGTCTGTACATGCTAATGTTCTTGGGGAGGTTGCTTTTGTTGGGGCTAGGAATGAGAGGTTCAAAGATTATATGCCAGGAAGATGTCTGCTGAGATAAAACTTGGGTGGCTAGGTATGTTCAAATTGGTTATGCATCTTTGATAAAGATGAATAACACAGTTGTGTTCTTTTGGACTAGACAGCTCTAAGCAACACACTTGGATGCTGAGAGAGGCAATCCTACTCCAATCCTTTTTTCCCCTTGCTGGGTTACTCTGAACCCAGCCCCAGACTGTCTGTGCAAGGGAGGAGGACACCACAAGGGCGTGTGGTCATCTCTCTTGAGACAAACCTATTGCAGCTTTTTTTTTTTTTTTTTTTTTTTTAATTACTTTTACCTGAATGGTAGAAAATTGCAGAAACAAATTCAGATACCTTAGTAAAATTGCATTTTAAAATTTCATTTAGTAGCAAAATAGGGAGATAAAGTTTAAGTTCTCCAGAGACTCCATTTTTATAAAACTGCATACAATATTACTTAGTGAAAAGCAACTTTTCTACAGCATGCTCATTTTCTGCTAATGTGAAGAGGTTTATAACATATCTGGAAATTAAGTACTAATTTAATCATTCATTCTTTGTGACCTACAGCTGAAATGTAGTTTAATTTGAATGACAAACTTCAAAATTCTATTTTATCCAGGATGTCTTCAATTAAAGTGAAGCATTCAGTGAATAGGGAAAAAAATAAATGCAGGTTCCTGTCTTCATTTCATTGGCTAATAGATTATTCTGGATGCTTGATGGATAGAAGCAGGCTTTTCCCCAGGTTCTGTTTGGAAAGAGACAAAGTACTATATTTAATGATAGACAGTGCTGCAAATTGTCATTTCTTTCTGTTAGGTGTCTTTGTTCAGATTTTTATGGCTGATTGCTTAGAAGATAAACCTTAGGTCTCCCATGAATAGATATATTTCAACACTTATGTCAGTTCTGGCCTTTAATATCAATACTCCCCCTCCTATACTAAGATTTGCTTGGTGCCAGTTCTTTTACCTGTTCTTTGTGCTGTGAATGGGGGTTCTGCTTAATCATCTACATAGTCTGCCCAGTAGCAAAGTAAAATTTGGAATTTGCCTGGTTTTTATTCTCTGAAGTAATGCACAGATTTTCTTTCTACTCACTAATATGCAGCAGTCCCAGACATAATATTTGGCAAGGATCAGTGAGGATTTTTGACCAGTGGCTTGGGATTGCACGGTTCTCTGGAATTTCTTCACCCCATTATCAAGTGACATGCGGTCATGGTACCAAGCCAAACATGTAGTTTTGTTTCTGAGGAGCTACAATGAATGAGAGTGCCCAGGTTTGCCTGGAGACCACGTTTTAACTCCTGTTGGTGTTCCTGGTGACGCAACCAGGATGGCAGGAAAGCTGCTGCCTTTCACCACAGAGCACATCTGATGAGCACACTGACTGCTCCCTAGTGCCATATCCCCCCTAGAAGAGCCTCAAATGGCTCTGAGTGTGGTAGCAAGAGGTGTTAACCTCATACTTGCTATATTTGACTTCAGGAAGCCATAGGGCATGCTGAAGTTCAGTGCCACACAAAGACAAGAGACCCTCCAGAGGTCTGGAAAGAAACAGCTGATATTTACAGGGCTGCCCTTCCTAATGAGAGGCTGCTGCTCAGCCCTGGAGGGTCTTCTGGGTTGAGAGTTAGACCTTATGAGTTCAAGAGCTGCAGGGGAGGTTCATTAAATTTAATGAGGCAGAAGGTGAGTGCAAGATTCCTGGAAGCCTTCCGTCAGGCTGCAGGCACTGCCACCAGGTTTTCTTGCAAGCTGATGCTCGGAACTGACCATACATGGAGAGGTTGTAAAGGGATTATGGCTCCCCACACCTCCATGAAAGTCTAGAAAGATGAGTCATCACAACAGGAGCCATGGAAATTTGGTGTCCTGATGTTTTGTGTGCAGAGGAGAGAGATGCAGCCACTGAAATGGAAGGAAGACTGCTGGGGAAGTCAGAAGTGAGGTGAGCTGGTGGTGAGATGATCCTCTGGCATATACAGGTTTATTTTGCTGACTAACAGAGGGAATGCAGAGGAGAGTGGTTTATCTTAAATATGGAACACAGGGGTTAAAGTGCTTACACAGGAATTGAGATGTTGGTGAAAAGCCTTCCTTTTCCTGTGAGTTTGAACTCACATCTTTATCAAGTTATTTAGGACTTAAGTGATTAGGGTACTCGGAAATAAGCAGAGTCTATGCCATTCTCTGCTGCCAGGATTACATCTCTATTTTACATTAAATAATTATCAGAGTGATAGCCCATTCCTTTGGTTTGGCTCTTTCTCACTTCAGGTTCCTGAAACTTAGAATCCAGACAAGCTGCAACGTGAGAGGCTTTTAAAATAAGCTGAAGATGTTCATGTGTGCTATCTATCTAGACATTAATGCTATTCATATTGCTGTTGTATTGGTGGTTCTGACATATGAGTGTTTCACACAGCTGTGCTTCTTCCTTTCATTTTGGCTGAGAAATAATGAAGGTAAGCATGAAAGCGATGCTGCCCTTAGTGGGCAGGTTTGGAGCCCTTGGTGGTGATGAATCATCCTTGGGGCTGCCATGACCATGCTCAATTGCTGGCATGGGCATAGCTGTCCCAGCCTGGGCAGTGCTTCCAGGACTTCTCTGTGAAAGGCAGATGAGCTCAGCCAGGAGAAGCAGCAAGTTCTGAGGAATGTTGCAAATAAGTGTGAAAGGATTTTGGTATTTTGTCTGCCTAGGTTAGCAGATGGCAGATGCAATGCAGTACACATTAATGTTGAATAAATAATGAGTCTTCTTGAAAAGAGTAAGAGGAAACATCTGCTGAATCAAAACATGATGTGTCATATTGACCGAGAGAAGAAGAGCAAGTTACCATGGAGAAATTCTCAAAACAGTCAATACGAAGAGAAAAAAAATACTGCAAGAGGGTTTGTTTATTTATTTATTTCTAGACCATAATGTATTCATCTAGGAGTGTATCACTGCTGTTCAGGAACATGTATATTAGCTTACTGGTTTAAAGAGCTTCCCACCACTTGGACTCTGAGTTGCAGAGCACACACGACCATATCCTGTTGTTTCTGAGAAATATGTCAGTGATTCACCAGACAGCAAAGCAACTGTTCCCATCTGAATTAATGTAGCAAAGGTGGGATAGGACAACTGCTTAAGAAATGCACTACTTTATGCTTAGGGGCAATGTCTAGTAGCTTCCTCTGTTGAATTCTTTTGCATGAACCCATAAATGAGCCAGTTCTTCACAGGCACTGGAGAGGAACTTTATTAGAAGGAAGCAAATTGATTGAGTCTTTGGTTTGGTGAATATATTATTTTGTGGGAAATATGAACTATCTGGTTCCTTCCAGTGCAGATTATTGTCATAGGTGAATTATAGGTGAATTTTAATTATTTATTGGAGTTTGTAGACTGGGAGATGAAGGCTACTGTTGTTACTGCTGACCAGTTCAATTCTTCTCTTCTTCCTAGCACTGTAATTAAATACTAGTGCTGTAGTTGGCTCTATGCAAGGAAATGTGAAAAAGGGTCAATTTCTTTCCTGCAAATCTTATGAACTAATAATGGAAAATGCAGGTAAAAGGACTTTTTTTGTTTTGTTTTGGTTTTGTTTTGTTTTGTTTTTACTTTAAAGCTTTAATTTGATTTGTCTTCATTTTATGAATGTTAAAGAAATGTAATACAATTTAATACATTAAACTTCCGTGTTAGCTGGGGAAGATACATACAAACACATAAATGCTGTACGACTGTATATTGCTATAGAAATTTTAGTGGTGATGTTAATATTTAAAGAATGTTATTGTGTTGTTGCAATTTTAATATTTGTCAATACTTTTAACCTTTGTCTCTAGAAACTGTGCTTGTTCATATTTGCAGAATAAATGGTCTGGAAATCAGTGAGATGGCAATATATTGTTTTGTATATTCTATAAAGATGCACTGACAGGGATTCTGATATTCCCATCTGTTTTTTTTGTTGTTGTTGTTGTTGTTGTTTTTTGTTTTTTTTTTCCCATTGAAAAAATAAATTGAATAATATGGCTTTTACACTAGCATGCCACTACTTATTGCAGTTCCAATATATGTGTGCTGCTGGACAAGCACTACAGGGCAGAATGGAGCATTCCTTGATCATGAGGTCCAGTGTGTTGCAGAGAAGAACAGCAATGCAATGGAAGACTCCACACAATGTTCACTTGGTGATATGCCTTCCCTTGATGAAAGGATAAAGTACATACAGAAGTGAATGGTATTAAGAAGATGTAGGTAATTCAAATGAAGATATGAAGTTTTCTGGAGAGCTGAAGGTAGCAAACCCTCAAAATTCAGTGGCTTAATGTCCAGGTGGAAACCAGTGATGACTGGTTTTCCTCAGGAGGTCAGCATTGGGATCAGCACTATTTAACATCTTTGTTGGTGACACAGACAGTGGGATTGAGTGCACCCTCAGTGAGTTTGCTGATGACACCAAGCTGTGTGGTGCAGTGAACATGCTGGAGGGAAGAGATGCCATCCAGAGGGACCTGGACAGGCTTGAGATGTTGGCCAGGGCAAACCTCATGGAATCTGACAAGGCCAAGTGCAAGGTCCTGCACCTGGGCCATGGAAATCCCAAACATGAATACGGGCTGGGTGGAGAATGAAAACTGAGAACAGCTCTGAGGAGAATGACATGGGGTTGTTGATAGACAAAAAAATCCTCAGCGTGAGCTGGCAGTGTGCATTTGCAGCCCAGAAAGCCAACTCAATCCTGGGCTGCATCAAAAGCAGAGTGGCCAGCAGGGCAAGGTAAGGGATTCTGCCCCTCTGCTCTGTTCTCATGAGACCCTACCTGGAGCCCTGCGTTCAGCTCTGAGGATGGGACGTATTAGAACAAGTCCAGAGTAGGGCCATGAGGATGATCAAGAGGCTGGAGAACCTCTCTGATGAAGGCAGGCTAAGGGAGTTGGGGCTGTTCTGCCTGGAGAAGAGAAGGCTCCAGGGAGACCTTATAGCAGCCTGCCAGTACCTAAAGGGGGCCTGCAGGAAAGCTGGGGAGGGTCTCTTTGTCAGGGAGTGGAGTGATAGGACAAGGGGGAATGGCTTTAAATGAAAAGAGGGGAGATTTAGATTAGATATTAGGAAGAAATTCTTTACTCAGAGGGTGGTGAGGCAATGGCACAGGCTGCCCAGAGAAGCTGTGGATGCCCCATCCCTGGAGGTGTTCAAGGCCAGGCTGGATGGGGTTGGGAGCAACCTGGACTGGTGGGAGGTGCCCCTGCCCATGGCAGGGGGTTGGAACTGGATGATCTTTAAGGTCCCATCCAAACCATTCTGTGATTCCTTGATTCCCCTAGGACAAGAGCCCAGAGCTGCTTTCTGCAGCAGTGTTTAGAAGTGCTTCTTTTAGTGGTTCTCTTCTGCTTGTAGGTTAAAATAAAACTGGGAAATATTTTTAAAGAAATACAAAATATACCACTACTAATACACCACTAATACACTAATACACCACTAACAGTTGGAGAGATTTGTATCTCACTACTTATGTCCTCTCCAGTATGCCCCCATAGACCATGTCAATGAGGAAGAAGAAATGTTCAATAAAGAAGTTCTCATTCCAACTTTTGCACATTATTTTTTTCCTATACCATCAGATTTATAGTCATTTCTGACTGGTTCTCTTATGCTGAGGCAGAGTCTAGGTGTTGCAATACCAATATATCTTGTTCTTCCTTGAAAGCTAAATGTAAATTAATTACTTTCTTTGGTTTCCTATCAAGAGAAGTATCACTAGAATATATAAGCTGTTCATTGTTATCTGTGAAATTTGGTGGGCCACTTGCAATTGTGACATTTAATTCAGATATAAGTTCAAAAAATAGGAATCTTGTACGAAAAGAAATAAATAAGAAAAAAGAGTGAAAATGAAAACTTGCTGAATCAGTATACCATGTTTACTTGTCTGTAAAGCGTCCACTTCAAAAAAAGCCCAGTAAGCAGGCAAACAAATGTCTGGGATGTCATTCATAATAAACAGAGATGAGTATTGGATTTAACATTTAAGGAAGATAGGCATTTGTGTTTGGAAAGAACAAATAAATAAACCTAGACAAACAGAGTCATTGGAGAAATCCAAACTTTTCTAAATGCAGTGGAATACTGAAACCTAAAAACAGTAGGCTTCTGTTCATTATGAGTGTTATCGTGGTTAATAAGTGCTCTGACAGAAATATTAGAATGTAATATAGGTTCTGCTGAGAACTGTGAAGTTTTCACTGGAAAGCAGTATTTGACACCCATTGCAAAATGTTAAAAGTACAAGTTTTTGTGGGTCACTACAGGCCCCATAAAATGAGTTTCCACAGAATGTTATTTTATTTTGAACTGTTAATCTTTGTGAAGTATTTGCAGCTGTGACCTAACAATTATGCCATCTTTTCTTACTTATATTTCTTGCCTGATTTAAAATCTCAGCAGTTATTATATGTCACTTGGCCTTTTTCAGTGCTTTATATTTTTCATCCGGGTTAACAAGAAAAATATTTAAATTGGCATTACAGAATATTCCTGTAAAATATAAAAATGTTTGCTGACTTAATGTACAGCAGTGACCAAGACAAAACAGTTGCTTTAAAGTACCCCTCCTAATGCCAAAGACATGCATTTTTGTTGTTTAAACATTATGTTACTCAGATAACTCTGTTTGACATGTGGTTGGAAATAAGCTCATTGAAGATGGAGTTGCTTTTGACACAGTCTGTGTGTGTATATGAAATGTATTTTATAAATTTATATGTGCATGGCAGCAAATGTGATAAATAGCACAAGGTATATGTACTTGTATGGTTTTGGCAACTTCTGTTGCAGTGGTTAGGCCACGAGGCTTATTTTTCACATTCCAGACCTCAGAAAGGCTTCAAAGAGCTGCTAATTATAAAACAAGCCAAAGCTCTGCTTGCTTTGATAGGTACGTGAGAAATGGCTCTGCTCTCCTTTTTCAGAGGGGGAACCCTGTAATTCAGAGTGCCTGAGTTTACACAGGGGGTTGGATTATTTATCCTGGCAGCAGCAGTTTATTCCCAGTCACCTTCTTTTTTTCCAGGGATTCTACCTTGCTCCTTTGTACTCAGTAAATTCAAAAATTTCATCTCTGCAATGGGAGACAGGCCATGGTGGCCAGAATAAGCTGCATTGCCTGTGTACTATTTCTGTATAGATGCTTTTCTCTGTTTTGTTTTGAGGCTCAAAACCATTTGCTAATTATTTGCAAATTATATCTGAATAAGGAGCTGGAGAGTTGCTATCAAATGAAGTACCTGAATCATAAGGTAGCTGCTTTATTTTATTGATACTTTGCTTAAGTCTACTCAGTTAAGGCTTGCTTAAAATTAAAAACAGTAAGTATTTGGCTGCCAGCAAAAAAAAGGTTTCTTTTTTCTCTAGTACGTTGATTTCCATGATCACCTTACACTGGTGGGTTTTATCTTATGCTGGGAAGCTTGGTGTCTCACAACATCAGGCTTTTCATTACACAAATTTATGCTTGTTTTGCAACCCTACCTTGATTTTGGAATGGGGAAAAATTGTAGGAACATTAGGTAGAGTCAGGGAAGAATATTTTTACAGAGGTTGGAAAACATTACACATAAATAATGTTGTTATTTTTATGCCCAATGTGACATCTTACCTATTCAACCGATGAAAGGTGTATTAAGAGAAAACTCTCAAAATACGTGAAAAAATATTTGCAGTTTTAAGGTACTCATAAAATTCACACGTTAAAATAGTCATTGTTTTTAATGGATCAGGCTTTGGCCAGGAGATACTAGATCTGCTTTTGTTACTGCTGCTGACCCTCTCTAAGGTCTTGGCAACCCCTTGCTCCTGTTCCTTTCCCTGTAATTTACACGTTGATGCAGAGGATAACTCTCTGGGGCAAACACTTGATCTTCAGCATTCAAAGCATGTCCAATATAGTGCCATCCCAGCCTTGACTGGAACTTCACTGCAGTATGAAAACAAGCATCACTATTAACCCCCAGAGTAGTTCCTGAAGCTGTTTTCAGGTTTTTAAGAGGAAATGGCCGCATAAAACTTGCTCTTGTGAGTCACAGGATTGTTGTAGGTAAGCTTTAAAGCCTGCAGTGTCTGGCAGAACACTCACTCACGTTTAAAATAACTAATTAATGTTCCTCTTTACTGCATTCTGTGCCCATATACAGGAGAAGCCTGTACCACAGCCCAGGGATTTTAATGACGTTACACTGAAAGTGTCCTTGACTTGATGGGGCAGTCTAACCCAGGCATCCCTTCTGGGAGCTCTACTGGACTGGCAGCCTCCCATCTCCTTAGGCAAACACGTGGAGCTCTTCCAAACGTGTCTTCAGTGCAAGGCCCAGTGTAGCTCCAAAAAGGCTACGAGAGCTGGTCAGACAACGGGGGTGGTATCCCTGCCCCTAGGGAAATGTGGGCTGTTGACTTGGGAAGTTCCCTTCTTCCCTCCTGTGCCTGTCTCCCACTTTTTCTAGCACTGTGCATAAGCCAAACCCGTGTGTCTGCATTGTGTTGGAGCTGGTGCCTGATGGCATTAATCTGGGGAGCTCAATGCTCCCCGTGTAGGTATGCAGTGAGTGACGGTCCCTCCGCGATCTAAAAACATTCAGTGCATATTTATGATTCTGTTGTCCTCAGTCCGATGCCAAAAATTCTCAAACAGGAGAGTATTAACCATTGCATTGCTGGTGTTGGTGCTGCTGTGTAAGGTAACACCTGGGCATTGTGTGGTCTCTGTGCATACGTGCAAGAGAAGCACATACCTCTCATTTTAGTGGGGCTGTGGTAAAGGAAGTCCATGATTTAAAAGCTTCTTTTAAAATATGTTTGGAGAGGGTAAACTGTGGTTTGTAGTCATTTTTGATGAGATGTTTTGATTGCCAGAACCTGCTTCTGCTCTGCTCTTAATTGCTTCAGGCGTTGTCCTGTGGGCAGTCATCAGCATTTCAGACAAATATGCAGTCAGTCAAAAGAGAAGTGTTCCTCAAATTACCCAGGCCACATTTTTTTTTGCAGTGTAGATAATTGTCAAAATGTTGAATTCTTATTCTAGTAACAAGCTAGTGGTAAAACAGGTTTCTGCCAGCCCCTCCTGCACTGTGCTGGTATTTTGGGGGACAAGCTCCTGTGTTTGGATTGTGCATCCTCTGCAGGGCAGGAGCCTGTGTAGCTGTAGGAACTCACCTGGCAGAGCAGCTCCCATCCCCTTCCGAGCCAGCCACAGAAATGAATCCCTGTGGTCATGTTTTCTCAGAAAAACAAACAAACAAACAAAAAACAGACTAGGCAACTTTTGAGCATTTCAATCCATTGCTGCTTCATCATGTACCCAGGAAAGTCACTGTTTTTTTGTTTTGTTTTGTTTTTTTCCTGTTAGAGCTGTAATGATTTTCATCAGCTTCAAAACATTATTTTTTTGTAGGACCATACAAGTGATCTGGTAATCTGGTTATAGTTTCAGTATCTGAGTTTTTAAGGTGTGAGTCTTCATTTTTGGCTACAGATGATGGTGAGGCATAATTATTTCCCTGCTTTACATATTTATTTCCAGAATCTGCTGTGGATTTCCCTGCTGCAGGACATCAGGCTATTTGTTCCTTAAGTTGTCCTCTGAATTTCCTCAGCAATTTGCTCAATCACTAACATCACTGGAGGGGTGCTGTTGTTAGTTTCCACCAGGAGTTCAGGTAACATGCATTTGGTGCCTGTTCTTGTCATTTCTGCTGTGGTAAACCTTCAAGTATAAATCTGCAAGTAGAGGTCAGAAACATATTTAGAGACTCAGGCTTGACCTGAAGACAAAATCTGAAATCAGCAGAGCTCAAAATCGGCTTAGCTTCTTTTGTGAGTTGCCCACGTGTGACGCAGTGACTGCACTGGTCTGGGGTGGAGCAGCAGGTCTCTTGTGCTCATCCATACCCTGCTTGTCAGGACAAAGCAGTGTCACGGTGACAGGTCCAGAAGACAGTGTGAGCCTGTGCCTTGACTTAGGGGGCTGGCTCCTTGCCTAGTTCATAACGTAATTGAGGATGGCCTACCCTTTGGAGGAATGTGGACTGAATTCAGAGTGCCTGCCCCCTGACATCTCCCCAGCATCCACGGCTCCTCCAGTTTGCTCCTGTCCCTGAGGGATGGTGCCAGGACAGACCAACACATTGCTGGATGTTGCTGTTATCTTTTATCAGGGCAGCACTTTGTGGCTTGCAGAAGATTACATTTTTCACAGGAACAAGATATTTAAGATTATATTGGAACCTAAAGCATTATTAATAGTGTAGTATTAAGACAGTATTTGTGGGGAAAGCAGTACTTTCAAAGTTATCACAACACCAAATGGAGGGGGGGTCATTGGCTTTAATGAACATCTATCTGCTAGACTTTTTTTTTAATTCATCGTGAACATCGTAAGTAGGTCACTGCATATTTCAAACATTTCACCAAATACTACACCTCTTACTTAAAGCCTGATTAAGAGACGTTACTCAGTGCTTGCTTTCAATGTTTGCTCCTTTTCTCAATGAATCTTTTCCAGTTCATGTTCTTTATATCTTAACATTGCTGTATTGCTTGTGGAACAGACTGCATTTTTTTTTACTAACCTAAATAGCTTGGCATTTTTATTTTTTTATTTTATTTTTATTTTATTTTTGATGCACTGGCTTTTAATACTTGGCATCTTTTCATTATAGGTTGAAGCTTTCTATTGTTTCCACATTTCTGTTTCATAATACTTTGTGTGTTTTTAAAATGTCCATTAAATATAATGATTTTGTCGTACTCACTCCCTATATTGGACTGCTGAGACTCTCATAATCTGTTCCTTCTGTTGTTTGGGTTTGGGCTTTTTTTTACTCTCATTTTGTGCGTTTACTGCAGCTTTCTTATATGGTATCTTCATGGCTTTCCTGGCACATGCAATTATTTTAGTCTTTTAATTACCCTCTTAGGCTTTTATTTAGCTAACTTCCCTGTTTTTATGTAATTCATTTTAAAAGGTAAAACCCCACTGAGGGGTTTTACTCCAATGAGGTTGCTGATTTGGGTACTTTGTAGTCTGCAGCACAGTGACACCCCAGTATTCGTGCCTCATACCAGACACTGTGCGCTGCTTGTGACTGAATCAAGCATTGCTTTTCATTTTGTCAGTCCTGTGACCAGCTGCTTCCCAAAGTAGATTCAAAACATTTTAGATTTTTGATGTCATCTTCATGGACATGGTCTACAAGGCACTGCTGGCTTTGGGAAGAGGGAGGGAGTTCATCAACCCTGTTGCACCATGTCTGGACAAGTGAGAGGGCAGCAGGGACCAGCTCTGCACATGGGGATGGGCATTTTGTGCTGTGCAGAGCTAACAGCAGCTGCTGCAGGTGGAGAGGAAGACCTGGACTTTCCAAGGGATGTCTCACTGATGGGACTTTGGTGCAAACAGTGGGGTTCCACCAGAGAGCTTGTTGCTTGTCTAAGCTTTACAGAATATGTCTGTGGACAACCTTCTTTGTATTTGTCATGAGGCTCAGAAAAGCAAGATGCATTTCCATGGCTCAGGTTGGTAGAGGCATCCTTAAACTTGAATTCTCCTTCCTTCATGAAGTCTGACTGTAGGGCTGTGAAAACCCTGAGTCCTTTGTTGGCCTGAGAATCCAAATGAGAAAAAATAAAATGTGTATGAGTAACATATACACTTCAATAATATTTATACAGCTGTAGGAGTTTTACTTTACTTAAAAGTTTCAGCAACTGTATGTAATCCTGAAATATTTCCAACAGCCTTTTGAACAATGAACTTGAGGTATTGTAAGTGAATGTCCCATTTTCTTAGCCCAAAGCCCATACATGTAACACGTGTTGTGAATTGATAAATCTGAACACCCGGTCCTTATTACTACCTTTATTTTTCTTTCTTAAAAGTATGTATTTTGCTGCCTTAAAGCTGATATGATAAGCAGCTCAATAACATCAGTCTGCGTTGCTGAAAAATAGGATGGCCATATATTGTAACTGCAGATGTTGAGAAAGTTTGACATAAAAAAAAGGTCTGATAACTTCTACAGTGATCAAGGTCATAGAACAAAAAGTTCTCACATACTGTAGGAACTTCATTTTAACCTGTGTGTCATAAAATAGAAGCTGTAAAACAAGTCTGTGAAGTACAGTAGAAGAATATTAGTTGTTTTCAACTGTCATTTCATTTTGTAGGTACTGAAGTAGACTCAGCTCTGTATCAGTTCAGTCCTGGGGAGAGAAAAAGTGTATGGTCAGCACAGACTAATGTCTTTTTATGAGGAAAGGTTTTTATTCCATTAGGACTGCAGGTTGTTGAAATAATAAAATATGTACTCTTCACCTCTTATTTTCATTTCCTGATGTATGATAGCTTGAACTGCTGTTGAGTAAAATTTGCAGCAAATGTTCTTCCTTGTGCTCATTTGATATAGTTCACACTCCATTAATGTTCTGATAGAGAGAAGGATATTACTGCGTAACTTCTTATTTTCCTGTACCTCTGAGATGACTTTGGGACACCATGCTGTGACTGCAGATGACTGCAGAACATAGTATGGGGTTCAGGCAGTGTCAGTGAAGTGGGGTGGGTTCTGCAGTGCTACTCACAGACTCTTAATAAACTCTGGCTTTGTGTTTTGAATTAATTGTGTTGTTTAACTTTTTAGTTATTAGTTTAGAGCTGACTTTATCCCATTGTGCATGTTCTTACTGGAGAAACCACACTAGGAAAGCCATTCTTGTTCTGGCAATTACTTTAGCTAAGCATTATCTATATGCAGGCCCCCTGATCAGAACAAATTATTTCAGATTAATAAAAAAAAAAAAATCATCTATTCATGATAGGGACCCTGGGAATCCTTAGGCAGGATGGCATCCCTGCCAAAGGCAGAGGGGTTGGAACTGGATGATCTTTAAGGCCTCTTCCAACCCAAGACCTTCTATGGTTCTGTGATGATTCTATGACATTGCAACTGGCAGGTGTTTTCTGAAAAGACAGAATTTATTTTGTCTGTTTCAGGTTGTCTTATGAAATGAAATAATTATTCACTTTAAGCTTTTTTTTTTTTTTATTGTTGCCTTTAGCCTTTTCTTCAACAGCAGATTATATAAAGCAATGTTTGTATTTGAAAAATTGTCTCATAGAACAAAACGAGACTCAATAAGCAACCTGATGGAGAGGAGATACTGAATACCAAATTAGTTTGAATACAAACAGTTGTTAAAGAGGTAAAGATCTAAAGACAGATAGCAAAGGAGCTGTCTGGGTGGAAAAGATAAGGCGACATAGATCACTTTAATGAGCATTTCAGACAAAATTTAAAATTAAAGTGCTTAAACTTGGCACCAAGAAATGCTGAATGCTTTGAACCAAAATGAACACAGAAACTCCTTTTTCATCTGTCAGGGTTGTATTTGTCAATCTAGATGCATGGCTTGTCAGAAACAATAAGTATTTGCAGATTCCTTTGAGGTCGCTGGGAGCTGAGTGTTCAGCAACCTTTTAAATCTGACCTGAGTGTTGGTGACAGAGTGCATGAATGTGGCGGCTGGTGGGGAAGGAAAGGGTTAATTAGCCAATTCTCCATGGAGGGGCCCTGGCAGATTTATCCTTATCAGGGTGGGGCCTGTGGGTGTCTGTGACTCTGTCCAGTCTCTGTCAAACCCAGAAGAGGACAAAGGTGTGCAATGAGCCTGGAAGGAGCCTGGCTGCTCCTTGGTCGGCTGCGATAAACCAAGCTGCTGCAACCCCCCAATCTGGGACAGGAAGCCCATGTTTGAATGATCTCACCATAAACGGGCATCACCCTGTTGTGATAAGAAGGGTCTTGGCATCAGCAATAATAATAACTACACGTTGGCCATCAAGCTATTTTTTTTTCCTTTTCTTTGATTCCTCAAAAACCCTTTTTGAGGTACCTGTCCTATTATCTGAGTCTGGCAGTAGGGGAAGGATTTCATCCACTATGTGTGGCATGTTCTGGGAGTTACTCAATGTACCAGTTACTCAATGTAACTGGTGAGACCTTCTGGTATCCACGAGGAATAACAGGGAAAAAAAAGAGCTTTATGTATTTATTTATTTTTTGGCTTGCTAATAACTATTTTCATTTCAGTTGTTCTTAAAATTATTTTCTAGGACTTGTTATTTTAGAGTCTTAATGTCATTTTACAAGCTACTCTTGAGAGTCCTGAAAATCAGATACATGTCTTTTCACTAGATGAAATATGAGGTATTTTTGGCCCATGATTTAAGCTGGGTTTTAAGTTGATGCATTTCAACTGATGTGGGAGTGACCTGAGTCACCGTAAGGGGAATGAATAAGTCAGAAGGCTCTGATCTGGGCTTTGGATCAGATACTGTTCAAGATCTGATTGTGTAAATCAGGAGTTTAGGATGCCTCAGTTCATGCTAGCAGCCATCTGAAGAAGAGCTGGGACTGTCTCAGCAACTCATGGAGCACTGTGGCCTTTGATTTGCTCTTTTCTTGGTTGCTGTGTAAGTCCACCCAGTGTGAAGGACTGTGCAGGGGGGAGAACATCTCCATCTGTTATCTTATTGCAGTTCCAATACCCATTCAGTTAGTCTAGACAATGTCAATATTTTACAAACTCAAGGTATCTTGATTTATATCAGTTTTACATTCTTATCCTTTAAAAAACAGCCAAAGCTGGGAGACAGCCCAGCTTCTTACTCATGTGATAGGAAAGCAAAACCATGTCAACGTACAATGCTTGCTTGAACTACTGCTGAAAAAGGTGTCCTAAGCAGTTTCTCATGAACTTCCACATTACATCCATGTTACATTATTTTGGACAAAATGTCGTAGGTGATGCACCTGTGTCTCTTTATAAGTCACACTGTTCACTGAGAATGAGCCATTTACTCTGTCTTAAAGCCTCTCAGCAGGCTGGAGGAGAGGAGAAGTCACGTTAAAGGCTGGGAAGAAAGCCTGTATTTGACTCCAAGGTTTTGACTGAGCTGTTAAGTGAGAATGTAGTTTCATCTTGGATGAAGGGAGAGACGCAATTTTTGTTAATAAACAGAACAATATGTGAAACTTTTCAAGAAGATAATGGACCATGCAGACACCTTTAATTGATTTATGGCTTCTTTATCATTTTCTTAGATTTCTGTGCACTTCACAGGGACAGTGAAAAAATAATAATAACAAGTGATGTTCTGATTTTCTAAAAGAAGCTTTCTGGGAGATCAGGAGGTGTGGCAGACCACCAATTTGAGCTGATTGCATCAAGTAAAAGCTCAGTATTTTTTATGCCCAATTTCACTCCTTATATACAATGATACATTCTCTTTTCTCTTGCTGGAAATTTTACATCTTCATTATTTACCCATGATGAAAAGTAAATGAGTTTGTCCTCCTTGACAGCCTCCTGGAGTAATAACACTTGAAAGGAATTTTCTGTTCATGTTTTCTTCTTGATCTGAAATGTTTCATATACCTTCTGCTTCCTTGTGTTTTGCCTGTCTGCTGTGTGAGTAACTCTTCCAATTTTATCTGGTACAATATTTTAGGAAGCTTCAGTACCTGGAGTCTTTCTTAAATTGTTTAGAAAACAAAAAAAACACATTGTATTTTAATCAAAAATCCTTTCCTTCTTGTATTTGTATAATACATGAATTGCATTTGGATTCCCGGAATTTCTGAAATATGGTACCATCTAGAAAGCTATCAAGCAAGCAGCCTCAAAGTAAACAGTGTGTTCACTGAGACTGCAGGTTTTGAGGCCTTGCTAATGAAGTAAGTGCTGTCCTTGGGGAGGCTTTCCTCTCCTTTCAATGACAGACTTTACATCTCAGAAAATGTAACTCTCTTTTCTTGCTGCAATATCTCAAGAAACATACACTTGGTTGAAAATTTTTGCCAATTCTAGAAGTTGGCAGGCCCCTTACCTGGGTATACCTGGCTTCACATATTTAACAGTGAAGCTGCATTGTGATTTATCCATCCTCCACTGCAGTAGTGCAAGCATCAGCCAGACCCCTACACGAGTAGTGTAGTCAGCAGGAATGATGAGCTGATAGCACATGTTTGGTCCCATTTTCATCAGAGCACTGAAGTCAGTGTAGCACTAGTTTAGCTCATCACCCGTTTCTCCAACCTTCCCATATGATATTTATTGTGTAAGAGGATTTAAATAACCATCTATATAAGATGTTGCTGATCAGTCATGTGGAGGATGTCAAACCACTGGGAAAATGACCATTTTTCATAAGATTAATAATGCTGAAAAAAGTGCAGTCTTCATGATGGAAGACCTTAGTGAGGAAACATAATCCTGGGGACAGTTTCTAGGGACCTCTGGTTTGTTAGCATGGCCTCTGCCATGGGTTCTTACAGAACAGCAATGGTGTTCTTACCAAAAGTTGATATGCAAAACTTGCAGGGTATTTTTGTGGTCATTGTAATTCCTAGTGACCTGGTAAAAAGGGAAGGGTGCAAACGAATGAATGAGAAGTGGCTGGACACACCAGGTGCTGCCGATCAGCTCCTGCCCTGAAGGCATAGAAAGCAAGCTGCAAAGCTGTGGTAGGAGTCTCCTGTTCTTCTGTCTGTCCTGGGCTTGTGAGGAGCTCTTTTTGCAGGGGAAGTAAATAAATAAACCTGAAAAATTTTGAAGATTCCTTATGTTTGAGAGAAAAGCACATGCTTCATACCCTAAAGTGCTTGATCTGGCACATAAATTTACTCACAAATACAACATTGTAAACTTTATTGAGGAGCTTGATAAGTATGCATTTTAGGCAATGATCCAGCAGTTCACTTCCGCCTCTCTGCAATTTGCTGGCACCTGAATAATAATAAAAATCCCCCAGGAACATTGGCTTTGTGCAAAGTTCTGGGTATAACGCAACAAATTGGTAAGTAGCAAATTATGTGGTACTGTTTACTTGTGCAGATGTGTGTGGTGCACAGGAATAAATGAGATAGTGTATTAATACAGTATTCATAGTATTTTGTGTTAACTTTATTGTATATTTTCCATACAGTTTGGGGTGAATTTTAATTTCTGCAGAGTTTTTTTAATTTCTGCAGAGTTTTTAACTGTCTGGAGAAAGACCGGTGTCTGTATAGAAAGCATGTATGGTTTGTGGTACTCAGTGAGAAGTTTAAAACTGCATTATAAAGCATGTAATGATTGTTTAAGGATGGCTTGGGGAGCAGTCTGAGGTTATATTTAATTGGATGTATCTACAGGGCATGAAGTAAACAGTCATCCTATTGCCCTTTGCTAAGTAGTCCTACAGCTTCTCTTGTGTTAGATCTGGTGCTCTAATTAGATCTGTGGATTCAGGGTAAATCAGTTAAACCAGCCTGGCTGATGGGGAAGAGGCTACAGAGAGAGGGATCTAATGCTTTCTGGCTTGCTTTGAAGGTCAGATACAGTGTTTGGGTCTAACTGTGATTGAGCCTAGAGGAAGGAGAAAAGACTGCTTTTCAGCTGTCAGCATTTACACCGTGAAGTATGTGTAATGCAAAGCTTCACACTTAGAAAAACACTACCACACATTCTGATTTGTTGCTCAAATGTTACCCTTTGAGTTCGGGGACTATAACTCTCCTCCCCTCCCAAACGAGCCATGGTTCTGGCTCATGGTTGTTCAACCACATTTGATGGTTGCAGTCAGTTCCAAGGAAATTTGACACTGTACATGGTTCTTACAGTTGAATTTGAGAAACAAGTAAATATTTTTTTTCTTCTTTTTCGTAAAGTTGTAATGGTAATCATATCTGATCACATTTTTAATAATATCAGCTATATATCTATATGGGTATATATGCTTTGAAAACTTCTTATACTATGTAGTTCAACAAGGCATTTGTAAAACTGAATGTGCAAGGTTCAAAGGACTTGAACTTCCACGCTGCTGGCAAAGTAAGAGTAGCTCTTGAATAAATTCTATAGAGAGCTACTGTTTAAAAAATAAAAAGAGATTCTTGTGGTTCTGTGGAGAAAAATACTGTTCCACGTAGCACAGAAACTGTAGCCAATTTAATAAGTTTGAGTTACAATTTTAACTAAATATTAACCTTAAAAAAAAAAAAAAAAAAACAAAAAACCATGTTTTACTGGTTCTGGGTCATAACTGTTCTTTGTAAATGACAAGTGTGATTTTTTTTTTTCCTCACATTAATGTGGTCCAGATCATATCATCAGCTGAAAAACCTAGCTCTTCCACAGGTAATGCCAAAGCCACAAACACACAAAACTGTTGAAACACACAAAACTTTGTCATCTAGTCATCTGGATCCTGGCGTAGGAGAAGTGGTGTAATTCTTTCATCTTATAGTTGAGGTCTCACTGTTAAATTCTTTTCAAATGATTTTAATATACGATGTATTTTAGTAAGTCAATAAATAATCGAGAATTGCATTTCAGAAGAATAAAAATACTGTTATGTAAATTTAGCGTAAGTGCATATTTTATATATGGTTTATAAAGTTTTTGTGTTGTCTTTAAATTGTGATTCACTCAATTGCAGTATGCACAAGGCACTCATTTTTCACAGAGATAGTAGTTTATAGCAAGTAAAGGATCAAAGAAGAAAAAAAACTCAAATCAATGTAAAATGAATACCAAATAGTTTGTTCTCTTAATAAGGCAATTTGTGCTTTTTTCTTACACCTCAAAATTCATTTCCTGTCTGTTGTAGTGTTTGATTAAGTTTACACTTTAGCATTTAAGTCTCTGAAAGCACCTAACCCAGTGTAAAGACCTGGTCCTGGGCAGTGCTCATTCATCCATCCTCTCTTGTACATATTTTGTGCTTACTATTGTGATAGCTCTATTCAAGACTGCCTTCTTGAGTCACTGTTAGGTATGATTATGAAATGTTTTTGCTTAAGCTGAGTTAAATATCCAGATGAAAAAGTGTTTTTTTCTGTATGCTTCTACCTTCCTGTTTCAGAAGTTTTTATTCAGCTGGAATTTTTTTCCTACCCAAATCAGTAGTAAAAATGTGCATACTTTTAAAAATAAAATAAAAATGCCTAGCCTGATTATTCATTGTTCACACATTTTCCTTATCTACCTATCATTGCTTTAGGAGAGACATTTTTGCTCATTTCATTAGGGTCTTTAGCCAGTACAAAAGCAGATTTTCAAGCCCATCCAACCCAGCTGTGTTCTGCAGCTAAATGACTGGATTTGAAGATGAGGGCATAAATGACATTCACAGCTATCTTGACAGTAAGTAGGCTTTTTGTGCTGTCTCCTAGAGTATTTTGTATTTGAGTTGTGCCATAGATCGGGCAGGCAGAAGAACAATTGGATGATGGGGCTCGTGGGGCTGTGGTTCATGCTGCATGCTGCCTGGAGGCGTATGACATGGTCTGTGTGGGACCCAGAAGGTGACAGTGAGCACCCTCACTGAGGTGGTCTTCCAGGGGGGCAAGCCAGAGGGATGGGGCCAGGAAGAACCTCATGGGACACAAAAAAGAAGTGCTACCCTCTAGGAAGGAAGAGTCCCTTGTGGAGCCCCAGGCTCTGGTGGCAGCAAGACCTGTCAGTGCCTCACGCCTCATGATCAGGGCATAATCAGCAGATCAATGGAAGAAATCACCTCCCTCAGCACACGTTAAGCCTTACTTAGATGCTGGATCCAGTTTTGTGCGCCTCAACACAGGAAACATCCATCAACCAGAGGGAGTGCAGCAAAGGCCTCCAGGGTGGTCAGGGCTGGGAGCAGCTGATGCCTGGGGAGAGGCTGAGGGAGCAGAGGTGGCACCAGGGGGACTCCACAGCTGCCTTTTAGACACCAGTGAGGAGATAATGGCTGTTTGCAACAGTGCATGGTGAGCAGCCAAGAGGCAACAGACCAACTGAAACAAGGAAATTTCAGGCTGGATATAAAGGAAAACTTAAGAGTGAAAAGCTTGTGCAGGCTCCATCCTTGGGGGCTTCCAGGGCCTGAAACCAGATCAAGCCCTGAGCAGCCTGGTCAGATGTCAGCTGCCCTAGCTGTGAGCAGGTTTTTCTAGGTGAAGGACTTCCCAGAACTCTAGTTTTGTGGTCTGTTCTTTGCTGTGTATTCAACGTCATGTCTCCTACCCTCTGCCTTCATTGTCCCAGGTCATTGCAAAATCTTCTGAATCACTACTACCCTGGCCCCAGCCCCTTTGAGTAGTATTATGTATTATCTTAAGTTACTGCAAAGCTTTAAACTGTGGGTATAAGAAATTTAAATGAACAGGAATGGGTTATTGATTATTGATTGATGCATTGCTGTGATAAAGCAATGGAATAACTGGCTGAACATGAACAACTTTCACAAAGCAAAGAATGTATCTAGCATCTAACATGGGGCACCGCCAACAGTGATACCATCAAAGACTTACTGTTGCTTTTTACTAAGCTTGAAGTTAATGAAAAGCTAATGGGTTGTAATTAAGTACTGAAGGAATTGAAGATTCTTTATCGAAGTTCCTGAATTCTGCTCGGTGAATAACAGTAATTGATAAATGCAAACATACTGATTTATCCTTTATCCTAATTGCTATTCTGTGAATGTAACGGGCATTTCCTACCTAATTAATAAAAGATTGCTTTTGAGAGTTTAACTATTCTTTGAGCTCTTCATTCATCTAAAATTAAACTTCTCTGACAATTATGCAACTTTAAAAAAAAAATCTTCTCTGTAACATAAACTCCAGAAGCATACATTTACTTGGCAACCACTATTACTTTAGAAAATGGAAAGACTTATGGATGGAAAAAGCCTGCTGCACCTGTTGTTTTCACTGAACAAATCACCCTAAAGTATACAATCATTCCAGCCTGACAGTCTGTCATTTGTATTGCTAGGAAAGTTCTTCTCATTGATAGCGCATATTTCTTAGAAGTGAGTGAAACCACACAGTTCCCTGAAGTCTAACTGGTATATTTATGATTTGAATAGGGTCATATGGACCACCTGTCAAATAAAGCACTTGGATTCATGAATAATACTAGCTATAAAGAAAAGTGGTTTAAGTAAGGTTTCAGTATTGTTTTGTTGGTTGTTGTTGTTGTTTTTCTCACATCTCATAGAGCCAAACTGAGATGTGCTCTTTGCAGATTGCATGTGTCCATTAGCACCATGTTGAAATTTGACCTTGTTTTTTCCTAGTAACCAAAATAAAAAGATTATCCAATTATAAACTTTCTGGGACTAATGGATGCTAATCACAGTTGTGGTCAAGGAGGCTTTGGGGAATGGCATTTGTGTGCCACTTGAGCATAGTTTTAAGTGACTTTTGTGCTGACCTGAACCTGCATTGGTCCTTGGGGGGAGGGGGGGCATTACATAAAGGAGGCCTCCCCCCTAACTCTTTCTCTCTTTATTTTATCCTAGTCTCTGCCTTTGAGCTGCTGAATATTAGATGCTTTCCATTCTTCTCTGTCTCAGATTGACTCTCAGGCTCACCAGGGGACCACTCTGCATGAGCACCCACCAGTCTCCTCACCATCCCATTTCAGGGGCACCTGAAATGATATTACCCTGCAAGCTATGAGACTTCCCTTTTAACACAATTTTTAACATAGCACAGGAAGAATTGATGCCTGGTAAAAAAAAATTGAAATAATGAAAGAGCAACTGTAACTGCAAAGTACATTGGCTGAGATTGAGATGGGACCAAGACTGGTGGACAGTGTAGCAGCTTCTGTAAGGCCTTTTAAATGTGCTGCAGTACACTTGAAAAATATAGGATTAAGTCCTGAATCTGGACTAGACTCTTGTTATGCAATTATATTCTCCCAAATTAAAATCATTGGTGCAGTTATGTTTGAGCACAGAACCCTAAGTGGGTGGGTGTAGTCGTTAACCTGACAGTGGTGCTCCTGAGGCATAAGTGACTGTGATCTTACTAGTTGCAGAATGGGTAAACAGAGGTAGTTGCTGCTAGTGGAAGATGGTTAATGTGTTTGTACTGGAGAAAGTTATGGGGAAGCTTGGGAGGAAAGGTGGGAGAGGCAGAAAATGTTCCAAGCCACTGCTAATTAAATATATATATATATATTCTGTTGTTGTATGATACTATTATTCAAAAGTATTAAGATGTCATACTACTTGGCAAGTGACTGAAAATGGGATTGTTTTATTCAGTTGAAGGCATTACTGTTTGCAAAAAAAAAAAAAAAAAAAAAAATTAATTAAGGTCTCACCTTTAGACCTAGAAGGGTTGAAGTTTTATTTATGGTTACTGCCTCCATTTTTACTATGTTTTATGTCTGCTAACATTGTGGAGTTATTGTAAATAAAGGAGAAGGCAATACTTTTCATCTGGTTCGCGCATAATCTGGGAACTATTTGATTTCCAAATTGCAAAACTTGATGTTGGAGTAAATGTAGGAGAAAAATGTTGTTGGAGTGAATAATTTACAAACTGGTCTTTAAAGGCTAGTGGAGATAGAAAAATCCATTTAGTTTTCATAAGTTAAATATGGAAACTACTTTTTGACCTCAAAGTAGTTTTATTAAGGTAAGAAACCTGATTTTATTGAGAAAAGTTCTTCCAAACTTCCCTTCATGCAGACCTTTTCACTGAAAGGCATTTTAAGGACTATTAAAATGCGGGACTTCATGAAGGGTTGCACACAGAATTTATAACATTAATTTTTAATAGCTTCTGAATTATTCTGTTTATTTTATGGTTCATATAAGAAGATGGTAAATTTGGTGGCTGTGTTTTAGTGCAGGGAATTCAGGTCAAACTTGTTGAAACCTCCCTTATCACAGACTGGTTCCCATTAGTAGCCTAGGAGGGCTTAGTGGAATTGAGTTATTGTCCTCCTTTCTGGTTTTCTTTTCCCATTTTTTATTACTGTCTCTCTTCATTTGTATGTGTTTTTATTTACACAGACTTTTCTATCTGCTCCTTTTGCAGCAGTCCTTATAGCATCATTTTTATTGTAACAGTTTAAGAATCCCCAATCAAGAATACACTGAAACTAACTTTTTATTTTGTTTGATTATAATGTGTACAAAGGAATCAAATTTGAACTATCATAATTTTAGCACTTCTAGTCATTGCAACCAACCAACATAGGACCAAGAGCAGCCAGATCATAGAGCACTGTTTGGTAGAGTGTAGTTTTTGCTCTTTGGAAAATAGAATATGCATTTAAAACATTGTTTTACCAATTTCCTTAATGGATCTAGGCAGAAATGCTAGTAATTCAGTGTCCTCCTTGTTTTAGCTTGTGTTAACCTGCCTTTAAAAATGGCAATTGAGTTTTCTTTATAAAGAGATTTTGTTTATGTATGGTGCTTGGCATGGTCACCGGTTTAGTTTTCCATGCAAAAAATAGTTTGGATTGTTAATAGTGTACTTCATAGGTCCTTATGTTTTAATGGTAAGGTTATTGATTCTTTTCAGGGTTTTTCTTGGCTGGAAAGACTGCTCTTTCAGTTCTCTTTGCTTCATTGCTGTTAACTATTGTCTGTTATTGGGACTGTGCTTATCACTGTATTGGATTTTCCCTTTAAGTTCATGACGAGCGATACTTAATGATGGAGGTTGGAGGAGCCATCAGAGTAACTTGGACGACCCCCAGATGTATGGCAGACATAAAGAAAATAGCAGTTGCTGTCTTTCTAAAGCATGTTCCATGCTGCAGCCTTTTCAGACTTAAGTGCTAGTAATTTGGACCATTTGTTGTCATTTATGTAAATAAAGTAATGAATCCTCTAATATGCTAAGCAGGATATTAAGTCATCTGCATGAAATTTCCAGATTTATGAACATTTAGTTCATACAAGTATGGGTGGATTGAAACCAAGGAATATCTTTCCAGATGGCTTGAGCATTTGAGGATGCACTGCCTGGGCCTTCTCAGGAGCAGTATTAAACTCAGATTACCTGAACTATCGTAAATATAAACATAACAAAATCTAGTTGCAGATTTCTTTATTGTTTTAACAAATATGTTTATATCTCCACAGTTGCTCAGACAGCAAGAATTTGAAGAGCTGGCTGTTTGTAGACAATTTTTCCATCCAATACAGTCAGCGTTACAGGGGCACTTGTGATGGTGCTGTACAGAGAGTCAGTGACAGGATCAAATTCAACACCAGTCACTTGCAGTTTTGACACAGATGGGAACCTTGTGCATAATGTATCATAGAATCATTAAGGTTGGAAAAGACCTCCAAGGTCATCCAACCATCCCCCTACCACCAATGTCACCCGTTAAACCATGTCCCTAAGCACCACATCCCATTTTTCCTTTAACACCCCCAGGGACGGTGACACCACTACTTCCTTGATCAACCCATTCCAATGCCTGACTACTCTTTCTGAGAAGAAATGTCTCCTGATTTCCAAACTTAACCTCCCCTGGTGCAACTTGAGGCCATTCCCTCTAGTCCTATCGCTAGTCATTTGTGAGAAGAGGCTGACCCCCAGCTCCCCACACCTTCCTTTCAGGCAGTTGTAGAGAGCAATAAGGTCTTCCCTGAGCCTCCTTTTTCCAGACTAAACAATCCCAGCTCTCTCAGCCACTCCTCACAGGACGTGTTCCAGGCCCTTCAGCAGCTTCATTGCCCTTCTCTGGACACACTCTAGCACCTTGATGTCCTTGTAGTGAGAGGCCCAAGCTGAATACAGTACTCAAGGTGCGTCCTCACCAGAGCAGAGTACAGGGGGCCAATTGCCTCCCTGGTCCTGCTGGCTACACTATTCCTGATATAAGCCAGGATATTTTGGGCCTTCTTGGCCACCTGGGCGCAATGAAGGCTCATGTTCAGGTGAGCATCAACCAACACCCCAGATGCACAGCTTTCCAGCCTCTCTGCCCCAAGACTGTAGGGGTTGTGTGACTGACATTTAGCTCAGTAACACTGAGCTAAAAGTAATGCTTACTGTAGCATGATAATTCAAATCTTAGTTTGAATTTATAGGAAAAATAAGTTTTATCTTAACTGTGATAGACAAAAATACGTATGCAAAAATACAACATTTCTTTGTCTCACCCCAAAGGCTCAAAACAAACACAAAATCACCGAAAGCTCATCAGATTACAATCATAGAATATCCAAGTTGGAAGGGACCCACAAGGATCACTGAGTCCAACTTCTGGGTCCCCAAAGGACTACTCAAAAAACCAGACCGTGTGTCTGAGAGTGTTGTCCAAATGCTTCTTGAGCTCTGGCAGGGTTGGTGCTGTGACCACATCCCTGGGGAGCCTGTTCCAGTACCCAGCCACCCTCTCAGTGAAGAACCTTTTCCTGACACCCAGCCTGAACCTCCCCTGTCACAGCTTCAAGCTGTTCCCTTGGGTCCTATTGCTGGTCACCAGAGAGCAAAGCTTGGTGCCTGCCTCTCCACTCTCCATCATGAGGAAGTTGTAGACTGTGATGAACTCTCCCCTCAGTTTATTAATAATTATTAAATTAAAATTAATTAATTTTAATAGTGTCTAAAAATTTGCATCTGACAGACAAATATTTTTTGTTCTGGTGTTGGTTAATTCATCACTCTCAGAGCTTTTCACAAAAAAAAGGACTCCAAATTGATATGACACCCTCTGTGCCTGTTTGGAGTTTAGACAGGGGCTCTGGCTAACTGTTTTTGCTATAAAAAGGCATCCCAAATGAATTTTGTTCTGCACCATTATTTTAACATCTGATTATGCGGAGTTCTATTTCTGCTTATTTGCTTTCCCATTCCTGTAGATGTGTGGAGATTTTTCTTTACATCTGAGGTCTGTGATAGAGAAAGACTGTGACAGTCAAGAGTGCCAGAGCTAAAGGCAGGTCCAAGACAGCTCTTCTTTCTCCTCCCAGTCTTCAGTGGATGATCATTACCTTGCAGTTATTCTCTTTTCTTTGTAGGTTTGCTTCCTTATGACTGCATCCACCACGCCATCATTCCTGAGGGTGTTATTGATGGGACTTTGCTGCATGAGGAATACCTAAGCTTCTTCATCCTCCTCTTGGTGTTTGAATGGATTACCATCACACCTGTAATTTGTCCTTGTTTCACTCACTTCTTTTAGTCACTTTTATTTTGCCTATACTGGTAATGTAGAACTTGAGGATAAAAGAGGAATATTGAAACAATAAAAATGGCTTATCAATGCATCGCCCATATAGGCAGCAGTCTGTCAGTCAAGATTTGCATTTATTTGACTCCTGGTATACCCAGTCTGTTCATATTTTGTACCTGTTCTCTCTTTTCTTCTTTCCAAGATTTCACTCAAACCATCATATGGGCTGACTTTCTGCAAGGCATGTTTATCTTCTGTAAGACTTTAAGCTCTCCATGTTGTATTTTTGATATTAGAGCTCTTCCAAAGGTTATTCTTTTATTAAGAGGTGGTTGTTTTAAAATGATGATGCAGAAAGGCAGAGGAGGCTGTAGATATGCTAAAGCAAATTAGCAACTAGCATTTGAAAGTAATGCGTTCTCCAGAGTAAAATGTCAGTGCAGTGCTTCACAGATTAGACTATCCATAGTTTCACTTATATAATTTCAGAAGAGATTTTGAAACTTCAACACTTTTATTAGAAACTATTAAAGCTATAAATATGACAAAAGATATTTTTGTGCATATCTTCAAAATGCTTTAAGAATCTAATGAGAAATAACTGCAGATGTAGAAAGCAATATTCATATGTTATCTAAAAATGAAGTAATGGTAATAATCTGCTGTGATTTATGGCTGATGGGGTATTCCTTTAAAAATGTATTGAAGCTAAATTTTTATTTGAATTGATTAAAATATCAGAACAAGTGAAACAACTTTGAACTAAGATTATATATATTTTAGAACTTTTACTTGTTACAGCTAGCATAGTATCAAGAACAGCCCAATCACACATCCATTTGGTACAGTTTAATAAATAAGTTGCATAAGGAATAAGTCTTTGAGTTTTCTATTATTCAGTGAGAGGTTGCTATATAGAAAAAGGTAAAATTCTGCAAAAAAAAAAATAGTATTTGTTATGAGTAATTTTGGAATTGCATAGTGATTACCATCATCTCTTTGGTACAACATACCCAAGCCAAGGTACAACATATCCCAGCTGGCACCAACTGGAAATCATAGTAACAACCTTGGCAGATAGTCCAAATGTTATCAGATGTGTTTGCGCACAAATGCTTTGATCCGTACATCCCATCCAATGGGTGGAAGCTGTTACAAAAGTGTACACATAGAATCCTTCAGGTGGGAGAGGCAACCGAGTACAATGGTCAAAAACAACCCTGAGGACAGAACATCACTAGGTCAGGAATAGCAATGATTAGAAAAATCGTAACCATGATATACTTAGATACATATATATACACTTTGTTAATAGGCTGCAGACCTGTGTACTAAGGCAAATATGGGATTTTAAGGTATTGAACCAAAGCCAAATGTAAGATGTAGAAGTGAGAGAATAATAAAGAGAATTCATTCTGCCCTTTCTGATGGCATTTCTGGTTTGGGGGCAGAATAAGGTATTCAGATTCCATACTTCTACCTGAAGTCTTTACATTTAAGAAAGGTTTTGCTATGGTTGCTTAATTTTCTAAAACTTCAAGAAAATTAATTAAACCGGACCTGAAGGGTTTGATTTTGATTTTTTTATATATATGTATACATATTTATATTTAAGTCTTGGACCTGAGATTGAATTTTCATAGCAGAGTAGTAAATCTCTGGAACAGGGCTTCCTGATAGAAATGACAACTAAGCTTTAATTATAGCATCTTCTAGGCAGCTGTTATATTACAACAGGCCCCTTAAAAGACCTTTTTTTTTTTTTTTTTTTTAAGACCATATTAAAGAGTAACAGAACTTCCAATAATTACTGCTTGCTTTCTGTTGGAGGATTCACCTGTCACTGAATGACTGAGTAGGTTCCTTTTGCCTGGTTTATTTTTCCAATAAGATTTTTTTAGACATGTGAAATATTTTAAAATGAATCTCAATATATTGAACATGAAACCCTTTCTGTATTATACATACTGTACAACTGTTTCAGTAATCATATAGGGGAAAATAAAGCACTGGCACATAGTTCTAAGAAAGCTTTAACATCTGCAAAATTAGCTTGTCACTAATTTTGCATGCTTCAGTTACTAGAAAATGTACCTCTCTGAAGCACTAAACTTTTTTTTATCACATTACATACCTATCTGTGATTTGCATCTGAAATTGTTTTCATCACTGATCTTGTTCTTTTTTTGCCTTTACATTTATTTCTCATTTTGCACTGAAAATGTTATACCATCTGGTTACTTGCTCAATTTTGTAAAGAGAAGATTTCATTAATTTACGATTTTAACTTCTGCACCTGCAACTTCCTTTTACTCATGTATCAGTTGTTGCTTCTTAATAGTGTTGAAACACTGCTGGATATGAAATATTTGTGTATGTAAGTTTCTCTTTTCTTTAGGTAGTTGTAGGTCAAAATGTGGAAGAGGATTTGGTGAAAGAAGAGTGAGGAGAGATCTCTAATCATCATTTTTCCTATAGACCAAGAAAACAACATGTAGTAAACCACATGGCACCAGCTACCAACTTTTCCTGCTTTGCATGCTAAGGATCCTCTCCTCTACCCAGCTCTTTATGTGGGAATGTAAACTAGAACTTCATGGGTGCCCTAAAAAGGAAATTTCAAGCTTTGCAAATGCTTTGTTTGGATTAATAACATCTCTAGTCATGTTTCCTTTATCCCAAGGGGCACAAATGTTACTTAAGTTAATAGCAGTATAATAACCTACTTAATATGCTATGGTAAAAATGCCTTCTGTTACCCAACTTGCAACAAATTCTCACTGTCATATTTCAGCAGTAATTTATTTTCTAGGCAGGAAAGAGGAGACTCGTATTTTGAAGCTAATAGGACATCATTTTAAACAGTGTATGCAAAGTGTATGGTATTCTAAAAATACTACTTGCTCACATGTATGTGGCTATTCAAAAGCAGAAACTGCACTGTGGGTCCCCTAATATTAATTTATACTGTGTAAGGCAGTGACAGATTTTATTCTTTGACCCAAAGCAATAGAATACTTCCCACAGTACTTCACCAGCACCTGACAAACAGAAGTACTTTGATGCTTAATGGTAGGTTACATCAATGAGATGTATTCTTCCTAGGTAGCTCAGGTTGGCTACCTGAAGTCTAAGGGAAAAGGGGTTGGGTTGGTTTTGGTGGCTTGTTGTTTTTTCTTGGTCTGTTTCTTGTGTGTTGTTTTGTTTGTTTGTTTGTTTGTTTGTTTTTAAAGCAGTTCAAAAGAGTGCCTTGGGGCTTCAGAAAGAGTTGATGAAAGCCTTGATGCCTGGGGAGCTTCATTAGAAACCTGTAGAGGAGGAGGCGGGATGGAAGGGAGGGGTCAGCCCAGGGCTTTGGGGGAGCTGGGTAGGGGGACTTTGGCAGGTGGAATGAGGGTGATGGGGAGCTGGCAGCACCCCTGGGCCACATGCTCTCACACTGCTTTGTCCCATGAGTAAAGTGATTTACTGTGTCTAGATCCAACCTGAAATGCAATCAGCTGTGTAACATGGGCTTATATTTTGGTGTGTGATTTTTATTGTTGTTGTTTTTGAGAGGCCTGAAGTATAGATGCTTATAGCTGGAATCACCAACTTCACAGCTAAGGGCCTTTAAAACAAACAAACAAGACCTTTGAGAACACTGTGCCACAGACTATAAAATGCTAAAAGAGAGTAATAACCAGAAAGGAAGCATATTCCCCAGAGAGGAAATCAGACGTGGGACACTTTAATTGCTAGGACACCAGAGAAAGAAGGCTGGGCATCTCCTGCCAGAGAGATTTAAAATTATAAAATAGATTATAAATAGGCTCAATGTTTTTTGGCAATACAGACTTATGGTACAGGAAGGCACTTCTGAGATCTGCCAGTCTGCCCTGTAGTGGGTTGCTCAGGACCATCCCCGGCTGGATGTTGGACCCATCCAAGGACAGAAATTCTGCCACTGTTGTGTGCAGCTTGTGCCACACAAAAATTTTTTATTAAGTGGAATGTCTTGTTAGATCCCATTCCTTCTTGTCCTGTTGCTGGGTACCACTGGGAAAGGTCTGGCTCCAGCTCCTTTTATCCCCCCATCAGGTATCTATACAAATGGATAAGACTCCCCTGAGCCTTCCCCAGGCTGAACAGTCCCAGCTCTCCAAGCCACTCCTTACAGGGCACACTACATTTAGGCATTACTGGAAAACCTAGTCTTTGACTGGTGTTTTCTGGGAGTTCCTTGTTTGAGGAACAGTGTCTGAATTGCCCAATTTCTGCATAGCTGTGCCTCTGCTTTGAGACTGGGAGCCTCTTCTGTGTCAGAGGCACATGTCGGTCAGTTCACTGCTGTTTGTCTAAGTGCACTGGTGTCACCTTGATATCCAAGTGGACAAGACTTAGGTCCCATGTATTTCCTGTTAGAGGCAGACTGATAACCTTTCCATTTTCCCAAACCTAGTTCTTGTTGCTGTGGAGAGAGCCTTAGGAAAAAATTGAATTCATGATATCCTAATTTTACTTAGTAATTAAATTAAGGTTATGGGTAAGGTGACTGTATGGATAGGCTCCTGCTTCACAGAGGAGGCTGCTGCTTCCAAGAGCACCCTGTTCATGCCAAGGGTGCAGTGTGCAGTGATGTCAGTAGGATTTTGTATAAGCAGTATTGATTCTAAAATCAAGCCACCTTTGTTTATGTTGTCACTCAGAGCTGGATTTTACATTGCAATTGTCCTGTGCTTGGGAGAATTAATATATGTATAAATATATATATATATATATATATATGCACGGTATCAGAAGCCTTATTATAACTTCTTTAAAACTCTTCTTAGCATAGAGTATTTGCATTCAATAAAGATATCAAAGTGGAAGATCTTCAAAATAACTGTTTGCAAAACAGGCTGGGATCTGTGGAAGGAGTGACAGCACTTCTTAGGTTCAGTTCAGCTGAGCTCTCACACGCTCACTGGCTCTTCACTGTTTCTCTGTCTTCTTCACTCATTCCTCACTCCAGTCATGCGATTAACTCTCCATTTGTGCCCTTGTTTCATCACTGCTTCTTTGCTCTTCTGTATGACCTGCTGTGTGCATGCTGCTCATCAGCCCAGAGCTCCTCTCTGGTCTGTCAGGTCCCTTCTGGAGTATTAAAGTCATTCTGCTCAGAGATATGTTAATAAAACAATATGCAGAATATTATCAATATGATGGCAAGATTTGCTATTATAGCAGTTAATCTGCACCATACTTGATGGGGCAGCAAAGCAATAGACAATATGCTTTATACAGGAAGCATAAACAATTCTCTCTTCAATGTGGGACTCTTGAAAAATATATGGAAATAGCATGCAAAAATTTGACTGCATTGCACAATTACTGTCTCAGAAAATGAGGAATGTCTGTAATAATTTAGTCATGTTTTCCTGTCTTTTTGCTTGATAAGCATTTCTGCTAAATAACTATTAGTATTTTAGCTCTGGTAGTATTGATTTGCGTGTTTGTTCTAGCCCTGAAATAATACGGTCCCTCGCACTCTGTTTTTGGCATAGTGTACTGGTTGCCTGGGATATTGAGGAATACATTTTAAAATGCAGTGTGAAGATTTTACTGTAACTGTAGCTGTGATGTTTTCTTTGGCTTATACTCTTCTGTTGTGTTTTGTGTTTGTATTTTTTTCTTCCCCCTTTGGAAGTTGTTTGCAAAATTACGGTGAGTGGAATTTTCTTTTTGTGCGTCCAAATACTCTGAGACTTGGCACCATTCACAAGCATGGGACTGCCAGAGAAAGTTTGGGAGGCTTTGTCTAGGCATTTTCAAAGGAAAGCACCAAGGAACTGAGGTTTGAAGTAATGTAGCCTGAGGTCAGGAGTTATTTCTTTGGAGAGGCAGTAAAGAACACGGTTATCTGTACTATGCAAGAGGCCAGGCTTTCTGTAGGTACATATATTTCAGTGAAAGAAAGAAAAAGTACAGCGGGTAATACTCTGACCAGTGTTCTTTCCCTGGCAATGGTGTAAGTGATGCAAGTTAATAATGAGGGATGTAGGCCAATCATTTCCCATAAGAGGTGATACTTGCTGTCAATCCTTCATTTATTTTGGTGAACTGGAAAATACAACAGTGGGAGAACATGCCTCATTTAATCCAATTTAGTCTCGTGCCATCTTTAACTCAAAGAAACATACCCTTGGTACCAGGCTTTTACCATACAGCGCGTAAGCAGCACGGTTTTGGTGTTTTGATAAAGCAAGCTGCTGACAGAAGGAAGCATTTGTGGAAGGAGAGGCTGTTAGGGGAGGAATGCAGGGGGGTCCCGGGGTGCAGAGGTGCCCCTGTGCCTGGGTGGCATTTCCTGGTGCACCTGGGTAGGTGGGGCATCGCCAGCGGCTCCTCGCCCCTGCACGCCGCAGCCTTGGCAGCCCCTGGAAGAGCATCTGCTCCCCAGGGCACGCGCTGGAGCAGCCTTGCCTGCTCTCCCCTCGCAGGCATTTACATTCCACAGGTCTGGGAGATGTGGGCTGTGTGACCACCCCGTCCGTGCCTGTTGTTTAAAACTGATCGAACTGGCAGCACGCTGCTTCAAACCCAGCTGCAACTGCACGCGTCGGCTCCCCAGCCTCTGTGCTGGGGGAAGGATTTTTAGAATTTGCTTTTTGGAGCAGGTAAATTCCTGCAGAGTCAGAATGTCCAAACCCTCTCGCTTGGCTCGACCTTTACCAGCTAATACAGCTCCTAAATCACCTTCATCTCGGAAAGAAGATTTTAACAGCCGGTCGCGAAAAATTAGTTTAGGAGAAAAGATTTTGAGAGCTGGCAGTGAAGGAAACCTGGTTAAACAGCATCAGCAAGAGCAGGTGGAAATCACAGAAGTGCTTGTGCCACGGAGAGCTCCTTTTCTGAAAGGTAACAATTTATTTCACATTGTAAAATGAATAATTAAATGGATTTGCAATTACTGGCTTTTTAATAAACCCCAAACATCAATTACTTTACAGTTGTGTGTGTGTGTGTGTACGTCTGCTTGTTGGTTCTAACTGACAGATTATAGTACATAAAGCATTTGTTTTGGAAATAAAAGGAATCAAAACATTTTTGTTGTTTGTGTTTAGGTGCTGTACACAAGCTAAAAATGTTTGTCTATAAAAGTGGTAAATCACAATGTTCTACAGTCTAAATCTGACCCTGTGTTGTGAAGCTTTATTTGAAATGATAATTTTTAAATCTGAGCGAGTGTCAGAAGGATTAAATAACATAGGAAAATGTACATCGGTGCAGTCACAGACTCTCATTCAGTGTTGCAGGGAAAACTCCTGTCCGTAGGTTCTAATAAGGCATCTGCGAGTAGATTTCTTGTACAAAAACTGAACAGATCAAGTGTATTTCGAAAGGCTTATGTGCTTTTAGAGTGCAAGCAAATGTGGAGGATAATATAAGATTACAATCTACTCTCAGTTATCTGTTAAGCAATAGGCTGCAGGAACATTCCCATTGCCTCTTTAACTTAGTTTAGGTGACGTTACTCCTTAGAACTGCATTGAAAAGTAGCCATTTAATCTACTGGGTGAAAAATGAGGGTAAGTTTCCATAATGTCAGGAAATAAAAGTAGTAGTATTCTAATTGGGCTTTTAATAGACTTAGTATTTTAATATGAATAAGAACCCTTTCAATCCCAAAGAGAAATTACTGCCCCTTCTATTCTAAATCCATAGGAAGAGAAAAAGTAAATCACAGACCTCTGTAACTTGAAACTGTATATTTTCATTTCACACATATGGCATCCAAAGTTACAGTTTTTGTTCCTGGCTGAATAAGCTTTAGAAGATCTTTTTTTTCCTTTTTTTTTTCTTTTTTCTTTTATTTTTTTTTTCCCTGCAGTATGACTTTTATTATTTCTCAAAGAAGGGAGAAGTGATGACACCTAATCTAACTCAGGGAGATGGATGATCTGTTTGTTTCTACAAAGGAAACTGGGTCTGAAGCACTTTATTAAAGGCAGAAGAGAGCAAATAGAAAAACTGGAAGTGGGAGGGCTTAAACTTCTTGTCTCACTCAGAGACTTTCTTGCTTGTTTAGCGATGTAATGTGGAAACCCATTTTTGAACCTGTGATGTATACAAGAAATTAAAACATTTATTTCAAAAAAAAAAAAAGCAGACACAAAATTTTGTCCACGCTGGTAATCAAATATTTATTGATGCTTTGTTAAATGATATTTTTCAGTCAAGTTTTATAGAATTTGGAAACTTCCCTGGAAAACCCTGTAACAGTAGGCTTATGGTTTTCACCAAGTTAAAGGGCTTGAAAAAGCAGTTTGTTCCCTTTGTGTTATCTCATTTGCTCAGTGCCTTGAGAAAAGAAAGTTATGTAGGATTTACTGAATAGCAAGCGTGCCCTTTTAAGGGATGTGATTTTTATGGAGCTCCTGGGGCCTGCTTTTACTCATTTCATTTAAATGCTTTGGGGCTATCTAATGCTCTGCAACTAACAGCAAGGGCTGTACTCACTGCTTCGTCTTTTGGGTGGGATTTCTCCTAAAGAAAAACCTAGTGGTTATCAGTAATGCTGCAACCTGGAATCTGCTTTTAGTATTTATGGCATTAAGCTTACTGTTTTCTGGAGCCTGAATTAATCCCTGTAATGTACTGCCTCTGTGCATTTTGATGATTTGTGTACATTAGGCAAGATGTTTGCTGTGAGTTGTTTTTGCAAGTGACGTTGAAGAACAAATATTGATACTTACAAAGTGTTACAAGGGAGGTAGAAAGGCAGAGAGTGGGGCTTATCACTGAAATGTCAACTGGCCCCAAATGGAGCCAAAACATGGACAAAAGTAATGGGAAAGATGCTGTTCATCATGAAGCGGGTGCAAAGCTGGATGGTGGCATCGTGGCAGCCTTGGCAGAAGCCAAAAGAAACAGCAAAGGTGAGCCACAGAGCATCACTGCGGGAGCATGTGAGTAGTGACCAAAGGGCGCTTGTGTGGTCTTGTAGAGGTAATGCGGGGAAATGAGAGAGGTGCTGGGGGGCAGGTATGGGCTGAATATGATGGCTGAAACTGCAGACATAAAGAGGGGAGGCTGAGAGCTCAGATGGGAGGAAAATTGGGTCTTAGATGAGCATGGATGGCAGAGGCCTGGATTTTAGGAGCAGGTGGATCAGAGAGGCTGGTATAGGGAAACGTCAGGAGGCTCTGTCAGGTGGGACACAGGCTTCTGGACAAGCTGATGTGGAAGAGGGGGACCTGTTTGACTAGACTTTCATCTGCTTCACAGAGGTGAAACCTCATGGCTCCATGTGCATGCTTCCCCTTCTAATCCTGCTCCCTGTGGGACAGCAGCCTTTGACTGCCAGACTAGTTCCTGCTAGTGAGCTTGGCATGGTGGCATTTATGGTTTCCTTGAACCTCTTTTAAATTAAAACCAAGGAGATAACATGCATGAGTGGTGTCAACAGACAGCTCTCCAGCAAAGCTGAGTGCTCAACAGGTAGGAAGTCAAAAACTGTGCTTACAATTTAAATGGGACTGTAAGGCATGGCAATTCCTTTTAATTGTGATTATATGTTGAGGTTTGTTTATTTTTTCTGCAGGATCCCTGCATTGCATTGTGCAATGGATGAGTTGTGCTCAACAGTTAGTTGGATTGCATAGGCAGTGAGGCAGATAGAGGCAGAGAGAAAAGACATTATAATTAAAGCCATTAAAGGCTGGAGTGGATTTATCTCTGCCTCTGCCACAGAGCTCTGTGGTGGACATAATGTGTTAACATTTACAGGTGAATGCTGACTGTGTGGATTTGTTTTCTGGTTTAGTTTCTGGGTGTAAGTCTGAAACCGTAGGTCTGACCTGCAATGCTGAACACACGTAACGGCAACTGAAGTCAGTGTCAGCTGTGCTTTTATTGCATAAGTACAGCCTGATGCAAAGGACTTGAGAAGGTCACCTTTTACTTATCCATCACTCTTCTCCTGAATTTAATGAACTTCATTGACCATAATTTCTGTGGATGCCTGTTTCTCATCTCATTATATATTAAAAAAAAAAAAAAAAAGATAGAATAAGATCCTTAATTTATAGGGACTGTTGTGAGAACAGCATTTCACAAATACTTACCTGATTTACCACAGTAATGAGGGATACAACATTTGTTGCTTGGTCATCAGCCCAAGGTCAGACAAGCAGGCGGAATACAGACCCCAAGTTCACACCCTGAATGTAAGCTCAGCATCAGCTGAGAAGTTCATGGATGGAGGGGTGCAGTACAGCCATCCCCCACTGCTGTGTGGCACCCAAGAGAGCCAGGCTGTCATTTCCCTGTGCCCAGTCCAGGGGGGAAACCGTCCTGAAGGTGTGGCGGTCACTGTTGCTGTGGGACATCTCTTCCCAGAAACAGCAATGGTTGCCCTACATCTCTTTGCCTATTCTAGCTTTTCTCTTAACACCTTCTGCTTGGTTTCCTTCCACTCTATGCCCATGCTGGCAGCCACTGTGCAGGGCTCTGCTCCACCCTGGACATGGCCAAGCAAAGCTCATCACTGCCCACCCTCCTGGAGGTCAGGAGCTTGGCTCTTTGCTTTCATGCCAGCAGCAGCAGTGACCTCTCTGGAGCCAGGAGCTGGGGGAACGCAGCCCACTGCCATGCAGGTTTTTGGTTTGAAGAAAAAGTGGAGATATGTAAACCTTTCATTTTTCATTCTTCATTCTCTGTTTCAAGACCAAATCAATTAAAATGTTTTTTGTGTGTTGTTGTTGTTTTTTCACCTCTGGGATACACTGCTGATAGAGGAGCTTTATGGATTTCTGTCATCCATACTTTCCTCCAAGAAAAGACTATACTACTGTCTGTCTTTTCAATTTCCTTTCTCTGTCCTATATTATTGAGCTCTGATATTTGTTTTATTATTTGGCTTCACATTCTTTCACTTTGCTTTACTTTTTCCACTCCATTTTCTTCCATTAGATTTTCCTCCCTTGTTCTTTCTGTGTTATTTAATTTGCAGACTATGGTCATTTGAATGCAACATTTAGAGTAATACTCTTGGTATTTCATGTTCGGCTGAACCCAAAACTAGAGAAAACTGTTTTGTCCCATCCCTAGTTATTAGATAGGGGGCCAAAGGACTTTGGGGATATCTTGGGATTCATATCTATGGGCTCTTCATGCAAAACAAGCAATAACAGCACCATAAAAAGTGGAATTAATTATGGCTTTCCCATTATATTTTTATGACAAACTCCAATAGTGACTATATAATCCATATGTGTATTACTAATTATCTCAAAGCTTGTTATGGTTTTTAAGTGAAGAGATATTAAATCATGGGCAAAGTTTGGATATTATTCTCTCTGACATTCAAGTAACATCTATGGAATTTTTAAGGCCAAGGACTTTATCTCTCTGGAACTTCCATTTGACAGCATTTCCTGACAGAGATGTACCTACAAATCCAGAACACATGTAAGATTATGGGTTAGCCTTCTAAGGAACTTTATTATTAAAAGAATAGCAAAACAATGAGTGTTTTTATTTAGCCTACAGTATTTTTGTTTCCTCTGCAACTGTTTAATATTCATAAAGACAGAAAACACAGATCTTATAAAGATCTTATAAGTACTTGTATATACAATTGTTCATTATCTCACAAATTTAATGGTAGCTGTCTTTTTTACTGCCAGCACATATTTTTCTGCTTGTAAAATGCACAGCTATACTGCAATCTTAACAACAATAAAATAATCAGAAATTTTGCTGTCTTGTACAGTAGTCTGAAAAGCTGTAATGAAACTAGGATTGGTATCAGATGTGTGTATCCTAATATGGTTAATTGTTCAAAATTTCAAGCTTGAGACATACAGCTTTGCAAATCAATAAGGCATGTGTAATTTCATTTCAGTATATTAGTATAAGAAATGATCAAAATATTATGGACCATTTGATATCAAAATACAAAAGAATTCTAGATAAAAACTCTTCAAGCTGGAAACGAAAATTATTAAAATACCTCTTGGAATTTAAAATTGCACTGTAGAAACAGGGATCAGTTATGAGGCAGGGAACATTCTTTCATTGCCAACGTACATTTATTTCCATAGTCATTGATGTATGGCTTCACCTGGAGGATGAATAGGGCAACAGAACATGTTTTCTTTCAATTAAGATTATGCAGTATATAAACTGGAGTTATGGATATTGAAAACTCAATGTCTGTACATTTGTTTAGGTAAGGAATGATGGTACAATTTCTGTTCCTATTTGCTGTGAGGTTATGACTCAGACCCAAGCATAAAGTATACTTTGTTAGTGTGTTTTGTTTTTTTTTTAAGCATGATTTCTTGCAAAAAATTGGTCATGTCAAAACACTCTGGCAGTCCGTCCTTCATCGGCAACCTTTTTAGCTATTATCTGAATTTGTGCAATTATGATGGAAAGGTAAGTGTCTCAAAAATACTGCTTTTGTGTGATATACTGTATACAATATACGCTATATAGGATACTTTGTCCTACACCTGTCAAATACTGCACATTTATATTTTTCTATAATTTTTTCAAAATTGCTGTTGGGTGGAGAAGGAAGACCTGATTAATATCATGTTCAGGGAAAATCTGCAGTGCTTGCTCAAGTCTTCTTACCTGTCAGAGAATTCACGTATGGGTGAGACCTCATGAAAGCCATACCCCAGGGAAGAGTTCGGGTTGTGGCTCACAACTTAGACAATTCACCATAGAAGCAAAATTCAGACTGTGGAGGAGATTGCATGAATTCTGATGGAAACATTTTGAAGCTGAATGAACACTGCAATCTAAGTATAATTCAGTTTACAATGTCATTAGTCAATCACCTAAAAAATGTGCATTGGAAACCAGGTTACAGTAGTTGCACTGCTTATGGAACTATTTTTCAGTTGCGAAAGTGAATCCACCTTGAAATCTCTTCCTTTGGGACCTGTCAGAATTGGAAATAGATCATTATGCATCCCCTCATGATCTTCTGTGTCTTATTCCATAAGGGCTAATAATATGGGATGTGGGGGAAAGCCACCAAAACCCTCCACAACTCTGGAAGACCTTAAGCCATCTAGACAAAGGAATTTTGCAGAGGCTACAATTTTGGGAAGAAATAGGAATAATTTCTGTAAAGACTGATTTTTCTTTAAATTGTGTCTCTCTGAAATCAGGCAGTAGTTATCAAGTTCAAAATAAATTGTTAGGGAGTTGAATAGGTAGCACAGATTGGAGGTACCCAAAAGTACATGATTAATATATCCATGTTCTATAATGTAGCTTATCAATATCACTTAGTCATGCATAGGGTGCAAGTATATATTTCATATAGAGTATATAACTTTTTATGTATATACAAAATTTATACTGGTTTAAGATTTAAGCGTCATGGCTGAATAGGAACCATAGTATTTTGGTATTGGAGGTTTCAGTAGATGCCAGTCAAACAGTACCTTTTAAATCTGGAATAATTTTGCAAAACTTGGATGAGAAAGCTTAAAAATATTATTCCCAACTGCTGAAAACCTTTCTAGTCTGGTTGTTTCTGCAAAATAGTTTTTTCAGAACTGATGGTACAAATACAACTTGTATGATTTTTAATTGTGTCCTGTTTTTAATGAAACTGTAACTTTCAGGTTTCTGCATTTATTTATCATTGCAGATATTCTAGTAGACTAAAGTGTTACTTGTGAGTTCAGTTTTATAAAGTTTATTTGTATTGTCATAGAAATGCAAAGAATTACCTTGTCATACAAGACAGGAATTGTTCTACAGTTTAAATTTCTTGTTTGGAAGTGGATAGAACATCATGTATATGTGACAGAAATAGCAACACCCAGGTATTTAATAACATAGAATTATAGAATGGTTTGGGTTGGAAGGAACCTTAAAGATCATCCAGTTCCAGCCCCCTGCCACGGCAGGGACACCTCCCACCAGTCCAGGTTGCCCAAAGCCCCATCCAGCCTGGCCTTGAACACCTCCAGGGATGGGGCATCCACAGCTTCTCTGGGCAGCCTGTGCCATTGCCTCACCACCCTCTGAGTAAAGAATTTCTTCCTAATGCCTTACCTAAATTTCACACCTAAATCCACCCTCTTTTAGTTTAAAACCATTCCACCTTGTTCTATCACCATGCTCCCTGACAAAGAGTCCCTCCCCAGCTTTCCTGTAGCCCCCTTTAGGTACTGGCAGGCCACTATAAGGTCTCCCTGGAGCCTTCTCTTCTCCAGGCTGAACAACCCCAACTCCCTCAGCCTGCCTTCATAGGAGAGATGCCCTCTGATCATCCCTGGACTCGTTCTATTATGTTCATGTCCTTCTTGTGCTGGGAGCCCCAGAACTGAATGCAGCACTCTAGGTGGGATCTCACAAGAGCAAAGTATCCCTTGTACTTGGTATGTTTGTCTGTCTCTTTTTAATGGATGGGTTGCACTGTTCATCTAGACAAGAAAGTAAATTCCTATTCTTTGTTGTTACTGTTGCCTGATAATTACGTGATGAGAGGATTGAATTTTCTTTAATCCTGTTCCCCAGCATTATTTGTGGCCCAATTGCATGGGCTTGAAAAATGATGTGAAAACCCAAATCATACTGTAGAACAATAGACTTTGGCTTAGAGAGGTTGTGGTATGGTAGGAACACCCAAGCATCACTACTGTTGTAGTTGACCATTAGAAATTCTTAGATCAGTTTCTCCGGGAGATGCAAATTTCCTTTGAGTCAAAGCATTCAACTTGATACAAGTTTGTATTTCTTTCATACGATCTTTCCCAGAATTTGCATTTTGAGGAACATTGGAGGACCCAGGGAAATTTGTTCATGAAAATAGGTCTTGGTATCCGTAGTGTGAATAGTGAAACTGATAGAAATATCAGTGTAACCAATATCCTGAAGAGTCTTGTTGTCACACTCAAGAGTCTCTCTGGTTAGCCCACATTTCCTCTGAAACATGATTTTCAAATCTGGATGTGGTCTTCCATCCATAAATAGAGTTGAAGGATTATATTACATTTTGTGCACATAGATAACTGTAAATCCTGATGCAAGTACTTTTCTCTCTTTCTATTTTTTTCTTTTGTTTACACTGTGACATAGTAATGTTTTAAATTTCTGATTAACTTCTGGGTACATTTTTGCTGTGTATCTTTGCTACATTTTAATCATCTTTAAAATCTTCTAGACATTTAACAGGTTCTGTTTCTTTCTTTTTTAAAAAAAAAAAAAATTGTTCTTTTTTTCCCCACTGGGAAAGATGGTTCACCCAAACTAATCTTAATTCCTAAATCATTTATATTGTTTTAAGAGTAGGCACAACATTGGCCCTTCTCCAGTCTTCTGGTATTTCACTCATCTTGAGTGAATTCAGGTAAATATTAAGAAAGAAAAAAAATCATCAGTTAGTTCTTGGATGCCCTAGGATGAGATTAATGAGACCCAGATTACTTTCTCTTTTGTTCCTTCTCCATTTAGATTTTTTCCCTGGTATTAATTATGAAAGATACATGATCACAGCTGACTGTCTTAGTGAAGTCTGAGATGAGAAAGATATTCAAAATTCTGCTTTTTCCATGCCATTTATTTAAAACTGTCTTTTCCCAGTGAGTAAGGTTTTGATCTTTTCTTTGGCCTTCTTCTGATCAGTAAGGCATTTATGGCATAAGTGGTGACCCAGAAGTACTGTTCCTTTTAAGGAAAGCAGAAAGACCCAGGGCCTATCCATGATTTCCCCATTTTCTCCCTCTGAAAATAAATAAATAAAAAGAGGCAGTTATTAATGCTGCTTTAAAAGAAAAAAAAAAAAAAAAAAAAGCTGCAAATACATGTAAAGTTAAAACATCTGGAATGCACAGCTAGCTGTGTGGACATATGCAGAGTATACATATCTAGATATTTAAGAACAGACAATGTTGTGCTATTATTGAGGAATGTGTGTTTTATGATAGCCATCTCCTGCTGACACAGGCTGTGGTTGTGTCCTGATTTAGGAAACATTTACCTTGAGTCTGATACGCACAGGTTTGAGAACTTGGTAGTGTCTGTGTAGTGCTCTGGCTGAACCAGAGGCTTTCTGGGCAGCGAGACCTTTGAAGAGAGACCTCTTCAACCTTCTGTCTTCCAAAACTCAGGTTCATCTGCTGCATCTAGATCTGAGAAAGACTCAGTTCAATTATTAGTATAAATTGAAGTCAAACTTTTGAAGTTGGAAGACGCAGGAGAGGAAGGTTACCCAAGAAGGTGAGACTGCAGCCCTGCTGCATGAGGTGCTGGGCACTGCCTGGCTAACACTCACATTTCAGAAGGAGCATCCCTGCCTTGCTGCATCTTGTCTGTAACCTTGCAGAGCCTGAGCTGGTGGTCAGGACCTGGAATGTGCATTGCCTTCTTTTGAGGTTGCAGATTTATCTTCTGTAAATTATATTCTCTCTGGTCAATGATGCTCCCTGTGTCCTGTTATGTGTGGCTGTCAGTGCCCAGCCAGTGCTCTTTCAAATCTCACCTCTTCCAGGGACCCCAGTTACTCAGACTTTTCCAGTCACAAAGCTTAACACAATCCTTCATTCAAGACTCATGTCTCTTAATTATGGCAGTGTGATAACTACCAAGCATTGGTGTGGGTGAGCAAATAGCAGCAAAAGGTGTTAAAGCTAATCCAGCAGTTTGAAATCAAAGTCTGGCCTCCCCTTAAAGCAATTCCAGTCTAACAAGTCAAGTGCTGTCTTATCAGTTACTATTTTGTAACACAGATTTACAAATGAATGTGTGATAAGCAACCTCATCCACAAGCTGGACATTCCAGGCAGTGTTAACACCATGCATGCAGTTTGTGCACAAGCCGTGTAAGTTCCTGTGTTATATTTGGCTGCTTTCTGGCCTGTGCATCTCACTGTGGTATGCTTGTTGTGGCTGACCACATGTAATTAACTGAGACTCATCTGCCGCCTCGTTCCTTTTGTTTCCGATTGTTAAAGTGTAAGCATTTATGGGATCCAGCTTAGCTCTTTGTGCTGATTTACCTCCTCTGTTATCATTTGATCTCAGTTCTGATAACAATGCTTCCTGTTTTTTGGAGCTTGAATTGCTAATTGTTTTAAATGCCAATCTTGACCTTGGTAGCACTCCCTGACCCCTTCCTTCATGGGGCTGTCTAGCTCTCAGTCCCACATTCAGCAGTGGTTTGTGGTGTCCACCACTGGACCAGAGGTGTGGGGGCAAACTGTAGCTTTTGGGCAAATCAGGCAATTGACAGGAAAAGATTTCTCTACACAACACCAGAAATCTTTTAGGGTCAATGAAATTATTTAAATTGTGCTGCTTTGAATGATGGTTCAAATAGGTCATTTTGACACCAAAACCAGTCCTTTATATGCCTGTGTAATGCTTTGTCATACTTGTCTTCCAAAATTAAGCCAGTGCTCATGTCAGGTTTTCACCAGTGGAAGGAAAGTTGGCAGTGATGGTCTGTTGCTCCCTAGTAGGGACCGGTGGAGTTGTTGACATTTGGCCACAGGTGGGTGGGATAAGAGTTGTCTGCAGGTATCTCTTATTTTACTGCCAGGTCAGTGGGGCTCATAGGGAAATCATAACCAGGGAGGAGTTCCTTCAACCAGGGCTGCTGCTATCCCCATTCAGGTATCCACAGGTCAAAACAAGCCCCAGTCTTTTTTTCCTTTGGCTGTTTTGTTCTTCATATGACTACAGGCAGGTAGAGACAACAACCTGTCACCCACAGGGAAGAAGTCATAAGCATAAACCAAGCAGATTTTTCTCAGGAGAGTGGCTTTCCTATCGCTTGAGCTAGTCCCTGTGTATGAGCTTGTGGTGTGCATCTCCACACACGTCATCCACGTGCAGTTGGGTGAACGCATGCAGCTCCCACAGAAGTCTCTGGGAGACATGGTAGTGGTAGTAATTGCCATGTAAATATCATGTTGGAGTTAGGTGGCTGGGAGACGGTTTTTAGTAGAAGAACAGTGTAACTATAACTTACTTGCTGATGACTAAGCATGTAAAACACAGAACTGACGGGGCAAGTGGTTGCTCTGTGCATTGCTTAAGAAAAGGTGGAGAGGAAGCCCTTTTTCCAGGCATTTGTAATTGATTCTGTATATCTACTGAATGCAGATTATCTCAAGTTAAGAGGTTTATTAATTTCTGTGCAACTTACATGAATTGTAAGGCATAGCTCTACTTGGTACTTGAGTTCCTTGAGACCCACAAAGTCGAAAGATCAGAGGCTGCAGTGTGTTCTCACTCTCCTTTTTATTCTGCTCCAGAAAGCTTCTATTAGGTTAATCTATCTATCACAATGGAGGTATAATATGCAATACAGTGAAGAATACTGAAATAATTCTGGAACTGAACCTTTAGGTATCTAATTATTATTTTTTCATTATAATCTCAAGCTTTTTGTCTAAAAGGTAAATGCAGAAATGTTACTATTTTCTTTTCAGAAGTGTGCAGAAGGGTTCCATAGCTAATTATGAAATCAAATTAACTTTTTTTTTACCTTATATAGTTAAAGGTTAAAAAGTGACTTGTTAATTTCAACTGAAAGATAAGATACTGTTTTCCTGTTGTCTGAGGGAAAGTATTTAAATGAATCTTATGATTTTTTGTTTTATAGTGTTTCTTTTTTAACATCATCAGATTGATGTGTATCACTGCATATAATGTCAATAGAAGTGAAAATTGTACTTACATCAGGTAAGCTAACTCTGTAGTTTCATAGGAGTTCGGAGGCTTATCAATCACACAGGTTCTTCTCCATGAAAAATGTGTTCGTATGTTGCTGCTGTCTGAATTTAATGAAAATCAGAGCAAAGAGAAGTTTAACTTAACATACATATTTTTGTTTGTCTTTCATGCTCATATAAATTTGTCTTCACTAGAAGTTTGCAACACAGTTTTGGGGAGTGATGATAATTAGTCCACTGTCACGCTTGTCATCACAACAGGTCAAATTAGGGAATAGTCATACTTAGCATCAGGGCAGCTGCTGCTAGTTAGCTGTGTGGTTTGTAGCAAGCAAAACAATTCCTTCCTGCTTGACTGGCAAGTTATTTTAACACAGTGTACATTAAAAATTTCTGTAGATCTCCTAGCTGCATGAAATCCCCTTGGGTGCCTTACTGACATGACCTCCTCGCACATAACGCTGATCTTGTTGCTTGTTATGGGAGTATTGAGGGCTGCCCTCTTGTCTAGTATGCCATACAGCTGCTCTCTGAAATCATCTAGGAGCTTCATTTAGCTATATCCTCCTATTTCAAGGGTTGGGGGCAGTGGTGATAGCCTTGATCTCTCCCTTTACTCATGTACTAAATCTATACCCAGAGATAAAATTGGTGGTCTGTAGTCATCTCCTTTATTTAGTAACTCCTGTTCAGCCTTGCATGAAAACTTCTTGAAAACTTACAGTTTAACATGGATTACATTTTTTTAATTTATTTATTTTTATTCAGCTAATCACTGAAAATACAGAAAATCATCTTTGTCAATAGAGGGGCATTTCCACCAGCAGAAAGCTGAAAGCTTTAGGGAGGAAAATGTGGGAAGCTCCAGACCCCTTTCCAGGTGTGTCATATGGAGCATCACCCCATCCCAGCTGGCTTGTGAAGACCCACAGAGGTAAACTGCAGTAATAGTTTAGTGATGTTTGATAGTACTTAAATGATAATAAGAAAAGTATTTTAATTATCATTTATGTATTTTCCTATTAGTAGCAACACAAGAGTTAAAATTTGAGTGCTAAGCTATAGCTAAATACATGAATTTGTGAATTTCTTTAGTCTCTTCCCTTTTTTGTCCTTAAGCAGTAATCTTATTACAGGTGACAAGGTAGAGATTTTTACAAGCCCTCCGGGAAAATATTGGCAGCACACACCAGGTGCAGCCTTAATTTTCACTCTTGATCTCTGCATGTTTAAGCATGCAGTCTTAACACCAGTTGGTCTTTTATCTTCCTCAAAAGGTTGTGTAGTGCTTATCATTACACTGAGTTTAGCCATACCCTTGACAGTTGGAGCTGTTCTGTGCTGCTCTATGGCATGTAGCAGCTCAGATCTTTATATCCTATGTAATCTATATATTTATTTTATATAGTAATTCTGATAAGATGTCATCTCTCAGGCAGAAGCCCTGAGAGCTACTTTCAAGCTACTTACTTGAAAGTCAAACCCAAACTTTGCTGATAATTTTAAAATTGTGCTGATAGGATGAGCAGCCAATGAACTTGAGCATTCAGTAGCTTCTCAGGCAGTGTTCTGAGAGATATGAGACAAAGTTTGCCCAAGTGTCCTTATCTCTTCAGGAGGCATACCATATCTCGTTGCAATAAGGAAATGCAACCAGCTGATATTCTTGCATCATTAGAGAAGCCAATACACGAGATGAAAGATCACTTAGATTGTGGCAGGACTATTAAAGGAGAGTTTCTTAACTCTGTCAAAAGGTTTTGAATAGGTTCATTTCTATTTTTCACCTGAATGCTTACTTAGAGGACATTAAAAACAGGTACAGATCTACTTACAGTTTGAATCATCTTCCACACATACGTTTGCTGTAGCCACCAGGCGGATACATGTTGAAGGTAGAAGGGGGTGACCTGCAGGCAGTGCCAATGTGGAGATGCAGAGTGCTCATTGCCAGGTCAGCAGACTCCAACAGTGACAAGGGTTGGGAGTAAAGTGCAAGGCAGTGTGAAAGACAAGGTGCGTGTTAGAAAACTCATTGGAAGCTGAATTCTGACTGAGCCATGATTAGTGGCAAAATCTGCATCTTATTTTCACCATGCTGATATATGGCTTAAATCCCTGAGGGTTCTGAACAGTCAGGATTTATAAAGGATTCTGAAATCTATAATGGTAAACTAACACACATTGTAGACAACATTAATGGAAAAACTGAAAAAATGCCTGTTAACGCTTGTACAGAAGATGCTAAAATACTGTATAAGATCTCTTTTAAATGGTAACAAAATTATTCTTACAGAAATTGATGCTAGTACCAATTTAGTCTTAAGTCATTTTCTAAACAACATATCCAGTAACATTGAAACTGATTCTAACTACTTCAGCACTAATTCTCTAAATCATGAGGAAAAAAAAATGAAATGTTCACTTTTTCCAAGGATTGCAAGACGTATGCCAGAGCCCTGGGCTTTTCTCTTCTACTTTCTCAGTTCACTACAACTGAACTTAAAATAGACTTGAAGTAAAGAAAGCAAATATCCCCACCATTTGTTATATTAGGTGATCTTATCACTGGCAAACCTAGTGGAATCAGTAGTGTGTTTAAGTCCCTTGGGAGCCAGGGAAAGGTAAGCAAGATATTTATATATTTTCCAGAAGGAAAGTTCCATGACGCTGTCACAGCTTTTCTCAGTTCTAAAAACAACAAAAGAGCCCAAACAACCAAAGAAAACATTGTTCATTAGATGATGCAGCATTAATTGGATCCTGTCTGCACTGGTGCTAAACATTCTCATAAGCATTGTTAATTATCAGACAATTTTACTAAGCTGAAGTGATGTTTATTCAGCAGTTCCATTAAATGGTCATAGTTAATATTCACAGAAAACTGGATTTCAGTCTTTGATGTGTCTTCATGTGTCTTGGGACAACCAACTGCAAGGAGGGGAAGAATAGTGACTTCCACCAGCTAGCTTAAAAGGTTACTCCGATATTCCCTTGCCAGACAAATTTTTGGACCCAGCATACAGGCAACTCGCAGTTTCTATCCTTTGCTTTATAGCAAACCAGGACTATGGTTTCTCCTATCCTTAATAAAAGTCATCTATATCAGGAGTAATGCAATTACTTATTCATCTGTGGGTTCTTTTTCTTTTGTTGTTGTTTTCTTCGCCCCCCCCCCCCCCCCCCCTTCACTTTCATCTCTCTGTAAGACTTGAGGCACCTTTCATTTGTCTTTAGCAAGCAGCTTAGCATCATTTTGGTCCTGCTGTGAGGTTAGGAGCTGAAGACAGCTTTTCTTGGCTCTCCTGCCTTCTGACAGCCACACACACCTATTGCACCTACTGAGAGATGCCAAGGCCTGTTTCTGTGTTGCATCCCTTGGGCAGCAAGTGAGTGATGGCTGCAGCCTGAGTTTGTCTTGCCACAGTCTCATCTGGACGATTGATGAGCTGCAAGGGTGAGCTGTGATGAGGACACTAATGCTTTATAGGATGTGGCTGTCTAGCAGGTGTGTGCGTAATGATAGTAAATAACTTTGGCCAACCACGTATCAGCATGCTCAAAGTGACACAATAATGTAACATGCTCTGGCTTAAGGTATGGTTACTGTCTCTAACATTAGATTTTAAAATTGCAACTTGGCTAATCTAACAGAGTGGCTGTATGTTATGAAAGATTTCCTCTTAATATGGTAATGTGAGCGTTACTTTAAAAGGTTCTATTATTTCTTTCATCCTCTTTCCAATATGTTTGACTCAAAAGAAAACCTTTTTAACAGTTTCTGCAGTGTATAAAGAAATGTGTCCACTTATTAAAGCCAGACATGCCATTTGTTAAAGGAATTGCATCCTGTGAGGCATCCTGCAGAATGTTCCTTTCATCTTTAAAAAACTGCTTCAGCTAAATATCACGGGTATTCTGTCTCCCTGAATTCACTGATGAATACTGCAATACTGACTTGAAAATAAATAGGTGCTTGGGAGAAGCATGTTCTTCCCTGATAGGATAAAGTTCTGGTATTTGCAGCATGGTGCAAAATGCCTTATAGATTTTGTATCTGCACAAGTCATCATGATGTATCTGAAGACAACTCTTCCAGTTTCTCATTATATATCTCCACTCCCTGAGAAATCATTAGGGAGGTCGTCATCTCACCCCCTCTAGTCTGTTAATAGCCGAGTAGCAAAGCAAAACTGTAACTCATTAAATGAAACTCCACTTCTGCATAGTGTCTATGGAACGTCATTGTAGATATAGGATTTTACTGAGAAATTTTAAAACAGAGTTTTGCCTTGGAAGGTGATGGGCTGCTTTAATTATAAGTAAAACTACAATTGGAGTTCAATGAGAGTCATGTAGGCCACATAAATGTATTGGCTGTCTGTTGTATATCTTTTGGGCTCTCTGCAGCACTTTCATCCTAAGATAAAATGGTGTTCCTGGGGCCAGCAATGGGAGCAATACATTTTCTGTCAAAGCTGCTCCTTGGATTGAGCAGAGTGCTAGAGTAACATATGTGCTCTGAAGAGTGCTTCCTTGTTGTATGGGTTGGTTTTATCCTATCTCCCTCAAAGCTTGAGTGAAAATAGTGAATGAGAGCTACTGGTATTTACTGAAAGAATGTTTGTGGTTTATCTTGGTTTGTATATGGAGAAAGCTACCATAAAGCTTGGATGTGAAGTGTGAGGGTGTCTCAATGTCAAGCTGGTAAGCTGAGCTATTTTCATTAAAATGGATGTTCTGAAACTGTACAAGTAGCTGTGGTACTGCTGTGGGCGCTCTCAGCAGTTCAATGTTTTTAGATTCAGATGCAGCACTAAAACTGCTGGGAATCAAACCAATATTAAACATTGTAGGTTTGTATCTATAAAAAAAAAACAGAAATATATATATGTATACACATATATATATCTCTGTATGTATATATACATATATATTATATATATAATGTATATATATAATATATATGTATATATACATACATTATATACATTATATATTATATACATTATATATATATAATGTATATAATATATGTATATATACATACAGAGATATATATAATATAATAACATAATTATAATTTTATAACATAATTATATAATATATAATAATATATATTATATATATAATATATGTATATATACATACAGAGATATATATATATTTAAAGGCATATAGTATCCTTTTTGAAAAGTCAGTTGAATGGTGACGCTCATTGTGCATCCAAGGTGTACAGTGTGCATCCAAGGTGTACATCCAAACTTAATTCCTCACCTGTGCAGTGGGAATGGTTTTCCTTCTGACTCTTGCAGGACCCTAAAAGTCTGCCCAAAGCCTAGTGTTCAGCTAGAATTAATTGTCTTTGGTAGGACACTTACAGTGTCTGGGAATTGAATCAGGATGGAGTTAACTTTGGCTTAAACTCAAGTTACTAAGATGTGTAAGACAGAGACTTGTAAGAAATTTCACAAGAAAAATCAGTGGTTCTAGCAGCACACCACTAAGAGTTACCAACATTAAATGTTCAAAAGCTATTTGCTTGAAAGAGTCAACAAAATTATTAAACTGCTTAAGAATTATAATGTTCTTAAAATGTGTATGTGCTGGGTTCTTTGTTATGTGCTCTATGATTTTGAGCTGTTGATATTCATTCTTATCATTGCATGAGATCTAGAAACTAACCTTATAAAAGTTGAAAAAAAAAAAAGATTAAATGGTAAAATCAAAAGAAAGTGATATCTAGCATATTCATACAACTTAAAAGTTTAAACTTGAAAAAAAAAAAAAAAAATGCCAGATACTTTAAGGTTTGGGAGGAATTGCAGGAAGTTCACAATATTGTATCAAAGCAAGACTAGAAAATGCATGGCTGCATTAGTTAGGATGTTTTAGTTACATTTGGCAGGTAGAAATTTCCCATCAAAAAGTTTCAGTGTTCTATAGTCTGTGTTGTTCTGTTTTTATGGTTACATTAGTATCATGTGGATTTTGTCAACATATTTGAACATAGTTGAGTTTATGCTTGAGATTTTGCTGCTGGGACACACCAGCCCTATCAGATGCAAGAATTAGTATTTTTAGTTCAGTTGATCAAAACGGCTTCAAAATCTGAAATTTATTGTACTTTGGACAGCAAATAGTAAAAAAATGTGACTATATCAAAAAAGGTGATAAGATACTTAGAATTGGGCTATACAGAATTTCTCTCTCAGACCCAGTTTGAGGTATCTGAAGGGTGAGGTGCTAACATGCATTTGAACCTTTGACTGATGATGACATTTGTGCCTGCTTTGCATAGTAATGCCTGCACTTTTCATTCCACATTAATTGTGTACTGTCTGCAGTTTCTCAAATATTTGTCTTTGGAAACCCAAATACCCTATAGACAGTTTTGTACTTCATGAGCTGGGTGGTTGTTTTGGTTGAGGGAGTAATAGATAACTTTGTTGGAATAATTATGCAGGATTATTGAAGAGAATTGATAAATAGATAAGGAAGGGAAATCTAAGATTCCAAAGACAATAACTTTAGAAAGAAGGCAAAAAGAGAAAAGAGATGGGAGAAGGCTTTGGGATTGTAGAGGTAATTACATCTCAGGAAGTCTAGACTGTACTGTAGAATATTTTGAGACCTGGGTTACTTTACGACAGTATTGACAAATGGCAGTAACTGGACTTGGAGCTATTGTGATGAATAAAAGAAGTAAAGGGAGGATGGGAATTTTTGGCTGGGCCTGTGCATCTGTTGCAATGGCACTTTGAATGCATTAAAATGTTAATAATTGCTGTATATTAATAGAACCATCGTTTTAAAATTGTTCAATGTTGTCCTCCCCTGTTTCCAGCATTTAGGTGCATTGAACTACATTAGGAAATAAATGAAAAATGTGAGCGCGGACATCCAGCTGAGTTCGTGCATGTTGGATGGATCTAACTGATCTAATCAAATTGAAGGACTTGTTGGGTCTAGACTGTGATCATTATGGGTTACCTGCAGAAGGCAATGCTAGAGGGGAATCTAGAGAGCAAAAAGTTTGCTGGTTGCAAAGGCATAAGCTACCTGAATCCTAAAAGAAGCCAGAAAGGAATGAGAAGAGTCCTTACCAATGTTATTTTGTGTGAGGAATGACTTTGAGACTCTTGTTGGAGCAGATCAAGAGTAACTGTAAAACATGGGGAAGTGGTGGAGGGGAGGCTGAGCTGATTTCCAGTGGAGCCTGTCAGCCTCTAGACAAGGAGCATAAAGACATGAGAGGGTTGAGAAATGAACTGTGCAATGGAGAAAGTTTTGGGCTATTTCATCATAATATATCAGAAATAAAATAAGGTTATTGTCAGGGGGTAGACAATATGCAGCTTCCTCATTTTATGAGATTGATGAGAGTAGTTTTAAGCTGAAGAAATGGGCTACAGGAGAAAGTGCAAAACAGACCCATGTGATGCCTGTATAAGTCTTGAGGGCACAGGGAAATTAAAATTGGATAAATGAGACTACAGAAGCGGATAAAGGAACAATATTATTAGGTGAGAGCTAGCAAGAAAAAAGAAAAAGCTCTGCTGCTGATAAAGATTATGGAGTAAAGATACAGTTAGCAAAGGGATCCCACATCATCCGACTGGGAGTTTGGGCAAGGTCAATGGAAGCATTGGTGTATTGGTGTAAAGATCCAGGCAGGTGCATGAAAATCAGAGTGTTATTGATGCTGAAGGGAAAAGAGGTATTATCCAAAAAATGGCATGTGCCCAGAAGAGCTTGCAGTGACAAGTGGATTTAGTTGGATGATTGTGTGGGTACAGGTAGGAATAAGGATGGGGAGAGAGTGTTAGAAACCATCATAGATCTGTAAAGCAAATGCAGAATAATACTAATCATAAGCAAAGAGTCTGCAAGAAATGGAAATGGGATTGGCCAGTATAGAGAACTGTATCTTAAAAAAACAGAAAACATGGAAATGAATTTTGTGTTTTGAAGAGTCCACCTAATTAAGATGTCATGTTTTTTTAAAAAATAAAAGTTATAAAAATTGTAGAAGAATGGAAGTGTAGTCAGTGTGAATGAAAGTGTCAGTGTTAAAGGATGAAAATTTTGACATAAACAGTTACATAAATTAATACATTTTAGGTGTAACAGGTAGCATTTCTCAAATCTTAATGATGAGATCAAGCCTGGGACAAACTCAGGATAGCTAATAGGAATGATTATGTAGAAATGGAAATTCTCACCTCCAGGGGGAAGCAAAACTTAAATTATGTAATTGTTTAAATCAGAAGAGACCACATAATCCACATCCAAGGACTTGCATAATAAAGTTTCCATTCTAACAGCAAATACTTTTAATAAGTATATTGCAGCAGGAATTGGTATTACCTGGGGGAATAGATTAAAAATAGTACTTAAATTAGAAAAAAAAAAAAAAAAATGACTCAGTTAAAGAGCATTAGTAATCTCTAAATTACAAAGTTTTAAGGAAAGACTAACCAAAATAAACAAAACATGACAAAAGAGTTAAAATACAGTGTAGGATGACCACAACTAGGTCATGCCTGTCTCAGATGATATCATTAATTAAACAGATAGTTAATTTTCTAACCAGAAAAAATAACATATATCAAATCCATACAGACTTCAACAAAATACTGTATTTGTCATCTGCTCTCTAGAGAATTATTGGTTAAAATAGGAATTAAGGAGCAGATATAGGAGAGGAAAAGGATCAAAATCTAACTAGAGGCAAAAGTGGAGCTGGAAGGCTGGTTAGAGTTCACCAAAGAAGTTCCCAACGACCAATTATGGGATTACTCAAACATGTTTTCATTAGTGGTCTTACTGAAAAAAAAAATATGCAAAAACTCTCTATATATTGATGACATAAGTTATTGGAAGGACTGTGTTGAAGATTAGAGTTTCATGCTGAAAAAAAAAAAAAAGGGATGAGCAGTTGAAGTGCAATAATAGTGCAAATGGGATGAAAGGCTGCTGTGAGAAGTGCAGGGCCATGCACTCGTGAGTTGTACCGGGGTTATGTGAAAAGACACTGGAGTGTTAATCATAGGATGACTGAGCCATCAGAGTGATACATTTGTAGAAAACAGACAAATTTTATTGTATCATGGATCTTCTAATATATGACAGTGTTAGGATGTTTACAAGGAATCAAACGATGGTTTGGATTGGAAGGGACCTTAAAGATCACCCAGTCCTTACCCCCTGCCATTTGGCAGGGACACCTCCCACCAGACCAGGTTGCCCAAAGCCCCATCCAGTCTTCACCTGAACACCTCCAGGGATGGGGCATCCACAGCTTCCTTCTCTGGGCAACTAGTTCCAGTGCCTCACCACCCTCACAGGAAATAATTTCCTCTGAAAATATTTTTTTCCATATAATCTAAAACTCCCCTCTTTCAGTTTAAAACTATTTTCATTTAAAACCTTTCTCCCTTGTCTTATCACTTATTTGCCTGTGCAAAAAGTTGTTCTCCATCTAACTTATAAGTCCCCTTTACTTAAAGGACAGAATGAAGTCTCCCTGGAGCCTTCTGTTCCCCAGGCTGAACATCCCCAGCTCTCTCAGCCTTTCTACCTCAGAGAGGTGCTCCAGCCCTCTGATCACTCTCGTGGCCCTCCTCTGGACCCATTCTAACAGCCCCACATCCTTCTTGTGCTGGGGGACCCACACCTGGACTCAGCATGCCAAGCGGGGCCTCTCAAGGGCAGAGCAGAGGAACACAATCACCTCCCTTATTCTTTTTGGCCACCCCTCTGTTGATGCAGCCCAGGACACAGGTGGCCTTCTGGGCTGCAAGTGCACACTGCTGGTTCATGTCAAGCTTTTCTTCCACCAGAACGTGCACTTGGACTTGTTGAACCTCATTAGGTTCACATGGGCCCACTTCTCAAACTTGTCCAGGTCCCTTTGGATGGCATCCCTTCCTTCTGTGGTATCACCTGCACCACTCAGCTTGGTGTCATCTGCAAGCTTGCCAGTGTGGCCACATACACTTAAGAAAAATAAATTCAGACTAGAATGTTGCAAAGGCAGGTTTCCAGTTACCTGGGGAATGGAGAGACTGGTTTGTGATGGAAGATTCAAGTCCTTGTTTTGAGTGACTCTGTAAAAATGAAAATTGAGAGGAAAAATGATTGCTGTCCTGTCCATAGAAGGATTCGTATATAAAGGATAATATTATAGCTTAAAAAGAAATAATTACAAACTGGTGCTGAGAATCGGAAACTTAGGCTACCAAATATGAAGCATGGTGGGATGAAACACCTGACTAATTTTTAGGTGAAGCTGTGTTGATTTATGAAAAAAAAAAGGGGGGGAGGGGAGAGGTGATGTGCCTACAGGGAATGGATTTGGTAATAAAAAGGATTTTTCTTCCCAATAAAAACAGAAACTGTGAAGACGGGAAGGGAAGACTATTTAAAATAAAACTGATAAAAGTAGTGTGGTGATATTCTAATAAATTAGGAAATTCATGTGTTTTGGCTCAGAATGGAGGAAGAGACTATATAGATCTTACATCTCAATAAATTACACATCAAAATTGATTTTTAAACAGAATTTTGCTTGTATGGGAAGGCTTGTCTTAATTTGGCACACTTTACTATGTGAATAGTTTTGTTAAAGCAACACCTACCTATTATTTCTAAACTTTTTTTTTTCTGAATATTTTTCTCTATTTCGGTAAAAGTGATTGTCACACTGTACATCTCAAAAAAGCAAAACTGTACAGCAGCTGGAATTGTGCTAAATTTTTCACATAAAACCTTGATATGTGCCCAATGTGACTGTATTTTGCTGTATGTTTATAACAGTAATTATTTTTGATGTTAGCTTTCTGCAGTAAAGTACAATTTCTTGCAACTTATGGGAAGCATAAAGTTTATGGCTCTCAAATTAGCATAAAGAAGAAAATCTCACAGCAAAAGAGTAATTGGTGTCTTGTATTAATATTTCTATGATTAGTATGAGTAGCTGAGCTGATTATTTTTATAGCATGATTTAAAAAATAGAATGGTATAAATGGGCTCAGTGCAGTGCTATGTAATGTAATCCTCCTCATGGCAGCACATAAGAATGAAAGGTTTCTGTTGGAAATGGCATTTGGTCTAGCTCAGTAATGCAGTCTTTCCTTCAATAAAAATACTGTCAGCCTGAGGTTATGCTTTGTATAATGTCGCTTCAGTTATTCAGTTTTTTTGGGCTTCTTTTTTCAGTGGTAAGGAATTAAGTCCCATTGAGATGGAAGAGATCCATATCTGAAATAGCACAGATTGTTTGTTGGTTTTGTGAAATTTGTAAGTCATAACTGTGGGAGCAAAAACTAATCTTTAACTTTGATGGCGCACTGTGCGCTTTCTCCCTCTGCCAAAATGTTTGTCCTTGGTGATGATACATGGTGGAAGCCTTTTAAGGGTAAAGATAAAAATGCAGCAATGTTTTCCTGGGACTAGACTACTGGGTTAAGACTTTTTTTTTCCTTTTTTTTTTTTTTTTTTTTTTTTTTTTTTTTTCCTTTTTTTTTCTTTTTTTTTCTTTTTTTTTTAATGCAATTCGTTTCAAGTAAATGACAATAATTTACCCAAACTTAGCAGGTTTGGCTGGTTGTTTGAGCATGAGGTTGGACCAAATGACTTCCAGAGGTCAGCTCCAACTCAGTGATTCTGTGACTTTGTGCTTCTGAGAAATGGATCCCAGGGAAATGTTAGGTTGTTGCTGTTACCAATAATCTTGTTTAGAAGAGAGCGTTTTCACAAAACTAGGTGATTCCTGCTTCATGGTTGGCTTCATGACTGCTAATGCAGGGCATGAACTTGCTGTAAGCTCCTCACTTTGCTATGTTCCTTCTATCCTGATGTTTTCTCTGCAAGTGAGTACTCCCATTTTACATACCTTTTGGATTTTGTTTGCATCAGTTCAGTTGCATTTCTTTTGACTCACTTACTATAGTACAGCTGAAAGGGGGATCCAATGGCTAAATGGGGCCCAGGCTAGGAGGACATTGAATCTTTTCCCTCAATATTTTTTCATTTGAAATATTCAACCATCTCTGCATTGCATAGCTACATATGTTGGTGTTTTTCTGTTATTTGCTGCTTAGACATAACTAGGGCATGCTAAGGATCTTGGAGGAGATCTAAGATAGCTATCATCTGAGATTTCTGTCCTCAATTTGCAGACCATGCTGCAGAATGAAATCTGAATATTCATTTGAACTTTTGGGGGTTGCTCATCCAAACTATTTGAAATTCACCAATCATTATCAAAGCTTAAATCTTCTTCTCTTAGGCTCAATTACTGAGAGAGATTGCAAATTCTTACTTGGGAGAGTAGTCAGAATGGGGAGATGCGCTACATAGCTCCAACTTCAAAAGTGGGACAGTACAAGTATCATGTTCTATTTTTGTTTTTAAAAAAGCCCCCTAAAGCAACAGGGGAAGGACATCTGAAGATTTACATTTCCTTTTTGGAATTTATAAATGGAAAAGATACTTCCTTAGCAAACTGCAATAGCTGGCTTTGTTTATTTTTTTGCTTGTTTACTTGAGCAATGTAACTTTTCTTTTGGTAATACACTCTCAATGTAAACAAAATAATTTATTGTCTTTTATATTTGAGTTTATAGCTATCCCGATTTGCCTTTTTTCCTATATGAGAATCACATAGTCATAGATAGGCCCTAAACAATCAAGCCTCAAGAGAAGAATCTGGTGTCAGTGAGATATCCAGTTCAGCATCACCTTGTGAAAACAGGTTTATATAACAAAATCTGTGGTTGTGCAAGTCACAGGCTGTCAAAATTTGTCTTCTATTCAAGATTAAAAGGTCTTATTTTTGTTCACTGTTGTCGTGTTTTCTTTTCCCTTAGCTTTATTTCATGTTACTCTCATCTTGCCTCTGTCCTCCCTCAGCTTTCTCACCTCTTATTCTCACCACTATAAGAGGTTTTTATTTTTCCTGTCTGCAGTGTTGTGTCTGGTTTCAGTTTTCACTGTTTCTCCTTTTTACTATGCTTGTTTTTCTTTTAGACATCATTAATGTCTACCCCATTAATGTCTAATCTATTCCTCTGTGCTATCAACCACTCCCCTGGTTGACTCTATGCACTGAGAATGAGTGAACGTCATTCAGGGGTGGGGAAGTTAAAGCTTTTTGATGGCCAAGTCAGTAGCTATAAAAACAGTGCAGTTGGGTTCAGTGCTGTGGAGGCCTGAAGATCCTCTCCACCTTATCTTAGCAAAGATGGGAAGGTTTGCCCATTTCCCCCTGCTGCTGCATAATATAAAGTTGGTTGCTCTTGAGAGCATCCAAACATCTGGGTGGATTTTGTCTGTGGCCCTGGTCTAGGCAATCAAGAAGCAGAAGAGCAAATGTGTGAGACAGGAGAGTGATGGTAGGGAAGAAACCTTTGAAAAAAAAAAAAAAAATGAGAGGGGAGGGAATTTATCTGATTTCTCAAGAGGAAAATGACTGATTCTCGCACATAGTGGGATGCTGGTGTGGGATGGTGGAACGAGCCCCTTCAGAACAGAAGCACAGAGCCCTCTTTGGGAGTGTTTCCATGGCCCTGCACCACTCATTCAAAGGAAGGCAAGGGGAGATTTTCCCACTGGTTTGTATAAATGCATTTGAAGGGCAGGCCTTTGCATGTAATTTCAGCTCTGTGCAAAACATAAAGGAAAGCAGCATATGCAGCATTCTAAAATGAGTCAAAATGATTGGTAGAAATTTCCTTTATTTCCAAATGGCCAGGCTGGTATTGCAAAGAATAGAGGGCAGAAAAATCCCTCACTAAAAGCAGGGCAATGCCTGCAGAAGCCTTTATTATTATTATTATTACTTTAAAGATGAATTGTTTTGTGTACTTTCTGAGAGTTGAGCTGTATCAACATGACAGACCATGTTACATTTGTGATTAGAAATATTCCTGCTCTGGGCTGTGGGCACTTTTCATTCTGCACAGAAGGTAAAAGCTCCCTTATGCCAGCGCCCCTCCTGTGTATAAAGTGACACATGTAGTCTCCAGAAGCAGAAACATATTTGCAATAGGAGGGAATAACAACAGGCAAACAAAACATTAATACTTTCAAGAATTAATTTTCCAGACCATGCTTTTGCAAGGTAATGCATGTGTAACCTGAAGCTGCCTATCTCAGATAAGAATAGAGGGGAAGGATGGAGGTCTGTGGGCAGGAAAGAAGAGGAACAAACAGCTAAAACAGACTCTAGGTGCAACACGTACATGTATATATTTCTCTAAACTGAAATGTGATTAGGAAAGCAAAGAACTGAAAAATGTTAGGAGGGAGATGACCACTGCTTAGGGACTGGCATGTCACTGCAGAGTGCGTGCAGAGCAGCAATGGCAGCGCATCCCTTCCTCACATGGCTCCTGTGCTCCATGCCTGTGAACGGATATCCCCAATAAGTAAATTCTTCGCCCCCTTGAATTTGTGCCTCCATGGGGAGGCAGCAGCAGGAAATCCTCCATGTGTTTTCCTTTGACACACACACAACTTCAGAGCCTGTCTCACTTTACTTCAAATGTCCTCACGTTGCTGTAACACAATTTGAGCAAGGTGAGGTCAAGTGTAGTTGGGAGTACAAGGGACGAGGAGTGGCTGAGGGACCTGGGGTTGTTCAGCCTGGAGAAGAGGAGTCTCAGGGGTGCCCTTATCACAATCTACAGGTACCTTAAAGGAGGCTGTAGTGAGGTGGGGGTTGGTCTATTCTCCCACATGTCTGGTGACAGGACGAGGGGGAGGGGGCTAAAGTTGTGCCAGGGGAGGTTTTCTTTGCTGAAATGGTTGTTAGGCATTGGAATGGGCTGCCCAGGGAAGTGGTTCAGTCACCATCCCTGGAGGTCTTTAAAAGACCTTTAGATGTAGAGCTTAGTCATATGGTTTAGTGGGGGACTCGTTAGTGTTAGGTCAGAGGTTGGACTCAGTGATCTTGGAGGTCCCTTCCAACCTAGATGATTCTGTGACACATTCAAGGTGCAATGTGGTTCTCTGATGGGTTAAGATTTTAGCCATTGGATGTACATACATTTTCAGTAAAAGCTGAGGGATTTTTTCTTCTTTATATATAATGAAGAAGTTTAAAAGATTTCACAACCCCCTGAGGGGTTTCCCTACAGCAAACAAACGAACAACTCTCAGTTGCTTTATATTTGTTTACTAACTGGAAACTCTGGATTATTTTAACAAGAAAATTGCAAGTGAGTATTTTGTCTTTGGACTTCTGCTGCTGTAAATAACATGTGAAACAGTTTCCCTTCACAGGAAAGGGTTATTTTGCTAATTCATTATTTTACATGTGTTTTATATACTGAAACTTATTTTCACCTTTTTGATGATGAAAATGGGTAAGTAACTAGTATAGCATGTCCATATACATTCATTTTTTATTTTTTTAGTAGTAGTTTTTTGGGGGGTTGAGAGGAGGGGAGGGGTCTGTAGGCAATTATCTAAATCACAATATTTTGTCCTGAAGTTCTGTCCCTTTCATTCATGAGCATTTTTTTCCTCTTTCTTAAAAGTACATGATTAGAGGGATAGGCACATATCAGTTGTTTTTGAATTATTTGGTCTCTACAACACAATTCCATTCAAAGTGAAAATATGTTTCATGTGTCACTGAATGAGACTATAGCTGTCCCAAGATAATAGTCTAAATTTTACTTTCAGCTGTATTCGTCAAACATAAAGTAGAAAGGCAACATGAAAAATTAGAGTAATAAAAAAGCAGATACTTTGCTTTAGAGAGAGACTGTGTGTGACCTGCCCTGGCGAACATTAACAGAAAATTGCCTTCCTGAACTACTTAACATTAGTACTGGTGTTAGCAGCCATCAACCTGATCCAAAATAAAAGGCATTTGGGCAAGGAAAATTAAGTCAGCTGTTTAATACACGATGATTACAACTTTTAAAGTAGAAGAGCACTCACATTTTTATTATATTCTCCTTAATTCATTTTTTTATGAATGTGAGCCCATAAATGCATTGTTTTCAGTAAGCTGTCTTTGGTGTTGATGGAAAAAAAAATCTCATGTCTTTTTTCAGCTTTTGATTTTCTTGGTGTTCCAGCTCTTGGAATCATAAAAGTAGATTAAAACCTTCAGGAAAAAGAAAACCTTCAGGAAAAAGAAAAAAAAAAATAGATATTAGAGTTACAAAATAAAAATTGTAGAACTTACCTTCCTGCAACTTCAATGCTCAGCATCCAAGAAGCAAATAAAGAGTCCAAAATTTATTTTAGATTTCACTGGGGACGGGGTGAGGAGGCGTTAGGAAACCTTGGGTGTTATCCCTAGGCCTTTGAGTTGAAGATACCACAGAATATTTTCAAGAGCTTCTACTCTGCCTTCTCCCCAATCAGGATGTGGATTTATAATAAAAGTGACGTGAAAACTTTTGGGGGGGATGAGAGTTCAGTGAAACTTTAATCCTATTTTTTGAGTTCATATAAAGCTTGGTATTTGTCACCTGAGTTTTCATGTTGCCTTTCTACCTTCACCAAGTGCACTGTTGACAGAGCAGCTTCACATCAGACCTGAACGTGAGGAAAATACAGCCTATCTTAGAAAATGTCTTGGCTGAGGTGGCTGGGAGAGGTATGAGGGCAGAAGGACCCGACCTGTCAACTAATTTCCTTTCAATCTTCATTGGCTTTACTTGGCACTGCTGCTCTGATGCCTGGGGAGGGAGGCGGCATCATCATCTATGTGAGTTGTCAGGAAACTCCCAGGTGCCAGTCCTATGTGTGATAAAGCAATGAAGGGCAGCACCTGCGGCACTGTTGTGGCCAAGGACATGTTTTTGGACATGCTCAGGTTCAGAAAGACAGGACCTCTTCTCCCCTTGTCGCCCCCCAGCTGCCTCCCAGTGCTGTGTGAGACCGGACAGGGGCTGGCTGCATCCTGCTCCAGAGCCCTGATTGCTGTGGTGGAGCAGGGGCATGGAGGTCCTGCAGATCTGACAGCCACTTCACCTCATGTCTCAGCCAGGTGGGTTACTCCCACTGAGGGGAAAGGATGTAGGGATACAGAGGTGCGAATAGGAGCCTGGTGCAGAGAGGTCATTGGAGCTGGTTATGGGGGGGAGGACATTTTTTCTCCAGCTTAGCACTTTAGTAAGGTCCAAATGAAAGCTGGTCACCCATTTATTCATGTATGTATGTATTTATTTATTTATTTGTAGATTAGTTTTTCACTGGATGGGTTCCTTTTGCCAGTTGTCTGTGCAATGACAGAAGTGGTTGGAAAGGGAAGGTGCTGAACAGGGGCAGCTGTGGGCTCTGCTGGGGCATGAGGTGATGCAAGGGGGCAGAAGCAAAGAGCACAGGGCCTACGTCCACTGTCTTCAACAAGGACTCTGCTCCAGCATGTCCCAGTTCTCTCCCTGAAGGCCCTTCTGAGAGTTTATAAGATGCTCTTATCCTTCAAGAATACCTTCTCTGTGACACATCGCTCATGCTGCAGTTTTTATAATGTGATCATCTCTGTCACAGATGGAATATTTTACAAAGTATTCTATCTATAATATAAGAAATATGCTAAACATCACCCCTGTGCTGCATTTGAATGGTAGAAATGAAAATATAAGTTGAAAGGAAGAGCTGTTGCTGTGGGGTTTATAGCATGCGTGTGAGCTGTTAACCCTAAAACCTCCTGAGATGCTAGTTCACTTTGGGGAAAATGCTGTGACAAACAAAATTAGGAGTTAACAAAATGTAACAACTTTTTTTTTTTTTTTTTTTTTTTTTTTTTTCCTGTGACTTTAGACCGTTATTTTTCAAGTTCAGTATTAAATGGTTTAACTTAGATCCATGGTATAAACGGTGCCAAAAATAAATCTGTATGTTAAATCCCACTTTTGTTTTGAGTGAGGTGGAGTCAGTTATTAACTGCATGATCAGAGCACAGACGCTGAGTCTGAGCCCTTTTCTTTCCTTAATTAAGAATTGCTGCTACAGATACTTGACAGTTGCTCATAGTGGCAATAATCCCTTTAGAAAATTGTTGTTATTCTAATTCATAAGTAGCTTGCCATGGCACTAACCCCAACTTCACCTCTGATGGTTAAGAGAAGAATCTGGTCAGTAGCTGGTGCTATGTTTAGTAATTTCCTACCAGATGGTCACCAAGGTAATAACGCAAGTAAGAAAATACAACTTCAAACAAAAATTTACATTACCTTTGGTTAGAAGGAAGGTGTAGGTGTTGGGAAATACTGTAACTCTTGTCATTCAAAATGAAAATCCATTGCTTATTGAGAGTGCTGACTTAAAAATTCTTGCACGTCTTTTGTTGATCTTGCACGCTGATGCACACGACCTGCTAATGCGATGCCTGGCTCTCCATACAGAGCCATTCATCCATGCTCTGTGTGAATGAAGCTTCCTGGTTTGTACATGTGCTGTGTCACATTCCTCTGGTTTTCTAACAAAGCTTTTAATTGGTATGCTGTGACTAATGAGCATGAAGTCCCAGAGGAAATGGAGCAGAATTTTCCATTATCCACCAAGATGAGCTTCAAGCGCAGAGATTATCAGGGCTTGAACTCCAGGATAAACCAGGGTCAAAGGCTCCAAGTATAATGGAGCCTCATAGCAGAATATTTTGCTTCCATAACATTAAATTAATCGTTTTTCAGCAAAATGGCGTTGTCTGTCTGACAGCATTGCTCAGACTATAACTGGCACTTTGGACATCAGATAGAATCCCTGACCCTACCCCATTAAAGTTCCTGTACCAGTTGAGTGTTGATGTCCTGCCTGGTCTCTGGTTTTTGTAATGATGTGTTGCAAACTTTTCTGGGATAAATCTCTCTTCAGTTTCAAGCAGGGAACTTGCTCTTCATTCTTCTGAAAAACTGTTGTACAGTATTGCTGACACAGGATTGCTGCCATATGGTGCACCAGAAGAGGTTGCATTTTCTGTGGGAAGCAAGAGGTCCGTCTTGAACTTAAACAGCTTCAGGACCACTTCACTTTGAGACTAGATGAGCTTGGATGTAGTGGGACCAGCATACCTGTAGGCTACATCTGCCAAGTGGAGCAAAGTAATTATCTGCTGTGCCTTACGTTCTGCACTCTTAAATGTCCCCAACAGGGCCACTATCAAAGAAAATTTAAATTAACTTAAAAGCATAAAGAGAAATTCATATTGCTACTGGAATTGGTGGAGGAAATTACAGTTAGCTTTCCAATAAGGTGTATGGAATAATATTTTTACTAACTCACTGTTTCAGAATTTAACCCAATTTGAAATTAATCATTTCCTTCTTTCTAATAGAGTCTCGATGTGAGTTGTATTTTCCAGTGAAACCACCCATGCAGAAAAATAAATGGAGATTAGGTTTTATTTTTGTTTTAATTTTTAAAAAAAAAAAAAAAAAGTTTTAGGGGAGATCGGTTCCCTGACCTGCCACAGTTCAATGTGTGGCTGCAGAGGGGTTTGCAAGGACAGGGACTGGGAGTGAGTGACTGAAGGAAGAAAGGATGTCTCCTTGCACTGACAGTACCCCTCATTCATGCCTGCTCATGAAACTACATTCACATTCATGAACTAATAATAATTAGTTAACTATAACTATGAACTAATTAGTGAATTGTAACTATGAAACAGCCTGCTCTGTTGCCTCTCAGGAATTCTGTGTATTTTTTTGAATTTTTTTTTTTTTTTTTTTGAGAAATAATAGGGGGTTTGATGTTCCAGCAGTATCTTTCCCAGTTATTTCACAACACAGAATTGTTTTCTTCTCCTTGTAAGTTAAAGCAAAAGAAAGGAAATTCTGTATAACCTCTGTATTAATAGAATATTAATGCAGTATTAATAGATTCAAAGGTTAGCAAATGCAAATACCAAGAGTGATAACTGCATTGTGTATTCAGATTGTGATATATTGCCTTTTTATCCTGGGAGGCTGGAGTTTATGCTTCCTCTGTAATCAGGAGTTCTGCGTGCACTATTAACTGTGGATAGCTGTAAATAATTGCCTGTCCTTTTCTTACTGTCACATATACCAAGGGGAAAAGCTAACTGCACCAAGGCACGGTGCCTATTACTGCTATAAAGCCTAATGAGAAGGGAAGGAGAGGGGGGCTGAAAGGTTTTGGATGAATGTGAAGTGCAGGTGAGAAAGCACAGCTGATGTACTCTGGTGTGGCGTGGAGTCCATCCACTTGCTCATCCAGGTCACTGAAGCACATAAAACCACAGGAGCAGCTGCAAGGGTCAGTCCTGCCTTTTGTCATAATTTGACAGATTCCGTGAAACTCAGCTCGGAGCATGGATGTCCACTGAACATTGCCCCACTGCAGGTTGTGTTCAGTGACAATGTGTTCCAGCTTTCATCTGTGTAAGACCTCCTGAGCTGCAGCAATGCAGCTTGCCTCACTGTCCTGGGGCTGGGCACTCCCTTTTGTTCTCCCAGACAGCAGCAGTGGGGAATTGCACCCAGATTTGCCAGTTTCCCTCTCAGAAATCAGCTTGGTTTTCATATTTATCATGAATGTTGGAAACCTGTTTGGTCCATCACCCCTAGCCTTAGCCAAAAATCTAGTATTCCTGCTGTGCAGAGTGATTGCCCTTTACCATGTGAAACATCTCTACTGGAAAGGTGGAAATGGTAATGGCCAGCCTGTTTCTGTGTAGGGAAATGTTTGGGAATATCTTTGCCCTATCCCAGCATTTTTTACTACTTGTGATGTTGTAACTATCTAGAGAAGTCCCTTGTCTGTTTTTATTTTCATGAAGATGAGAGGGAAGACTTGAAAAGTGCTGTTTGGTACCATGCCTTGGCCTCCCACTGTAAAGCACTATACTTACCTTACCTGCTTTGCAAAGTGAAGATAATGGGGTTCACTTTTTTAATGCTTTGAGAGAGATTCATATCATAGTGAAATGTAGGAAACTAGTTAATCCCTTACTAAGGAAGTGTAAAATTTAAACTTTTTAAGAGTGAGAAAACTTTTTTTTTTAACATCTCTGAAATCTACTACTTTTTTAGTGCTTGGTTTGTTGGAAAGACCAGAAGTGCAACCCTTATTGACTTAGTCTTGTGCTTAGTGTAAATTCACACAAAGAAGAGCAATTTAACATGTGACTGACCTTTTACAGTGAGAAATGAAGAAATGTACTGTTAAGGTTACCGGAGTGTGGCAGGATGTTTAATCAGCTTCTTTGCTTTAAAGAACAGAAGGAAGGAGATGATGTATTAAAGATGATAGCTTCTTGTAGATTTTAACTCGTAATGCCAGGATCTGAGTACAATAGCAGATTAAATCTCTGTAGGGGAACTTCCTACTGGATTTGCTATTTTTAGATGTTTATGACTGCTTCTTCCTTCACTTCTCACTAGTTGGATTTTGCTCTCTTGAAGACCTGAGTTGCTTTCTCTGAGATCTGCTTCCAACCTCTGATATTAAATATATTTCAGTTTAGAGAACTCATTTTCTGTCAGTTTTGTAGTAACAGCATAAATGGAGCTGTGTGTTTTCCAATTGTATTTTAGTGCACACACAAGGTAAATTAATGACTTTGAGCACTAAATATTTGCTACACTTTTTTCACTTTTTTTTTTTTTTTTTTTTTTTTTGGTGTAACAGCACTGCAAACTTCCGTGTAACAATAATAATGAATCAACACAGATTTGCTTTTGCTGCTGGCTAGGTAGGATGGTTCAGGTGTCCTGTGCATTCAGCCTACACATCATGTTTGAAAAGTCCTACTTGCTGTGAGTGCCTCACACAGGGAGGCAGCTCTTCAGAGACAGTAGTTGAATTTATAATAGGAGTCCCAGTTCTAGTCCATCGCAGACCTGTCATATCTGGGGATATTAATTTTATTTACAATTAGACACTTTTTCTCTTCTCCATCCTCCCTCCTCAGGACTGTGCGGTTCTGTGCATGAACATTTTCCCCCAATTCCTATTATGATTTCAGGGGTCACATCTCTTTCACTTTGATATCTTTAAAGGTCCAATTTTTGTGCCCATTCTGCCTTTCAATACTAATTCAGGTGATTTGTCTGTATTTTCCTGAAGCTTCAGTAACCATTTCTTTATCTGTGGTTTGTACTCTCGGATCATACATTTACTGCTGAGCTTCAGCCTTGTGCCAGAGAAATGCTACTTATTTTTAAAAATGCATATTAACATGGTAAAATAATTGTAATATTATAGAAATATCCTCCTAATAGTCTTGTAGCTTTACAAGGATGCTCTTTTTGTTGTTGTCTTTAACAAGTGAATGTTGTTACTGCCATTTGGCAGTTGCTGCTATCTCAAGTCTCCAGCTCTGAGTAATTGCTGTATCTTCAGGATCAGATTTACTACTGGCCTTTCCGTGGTGCCCAACAGTTTAGTCCAGGCAGTGGGAGCCGAGATGGGTGATAGTGCTCATGCTTCATTTTAAATGGCTTAAACCCAAGGGAATGATCTGAGCACCCGCTTTGTGTCCTGTGGTCTTAATCTGTCCCTGTGCCAGAGAAGCTCTGGGTCCTGTGCTGTCCCCACAGAACTAACAGAAGCGCTCCCATCTTTGTCACTGGACTCTCTTTTGACTAAGATTTTTGTCCACAACTTCCCTTGCCAAGGTTGTGCTCGGTGCTTGGGTTGCAGGTTAATGGAGAAGGGGGTGACTCCTGCTGTCCCCGCTGAAGCTGGGCCACCACAGACAGGAGAGCAGGCAACAGATGTCCAAAAGGCAAGGAAGCATGAAGAAGGAATGGTGGGACAGCTGAGAGATATGGGAAAAGCTCTCCCCTCCTCTAACTTTTAGGCAGATCTTGGATCTGGCTCAGGTCAGAAGACAAATTAAATCTGTAAAAATATTTTGGTCTCAGTGTCGTAAGTGTTGTCAAAAGCAGAAATACAAACATTAGTTTTAAGAATGGTGTAACCAAGGTAAAAGCATTAGCCAAGTCATTGAAACAAGTCTTCCCAACGACACGTGCATGTTACTTCGACAGAGGACTCAGCTACTGCCTGTTCCCCTTCCCCACCTGGCCCTAGGCAGGCTTTTTTTCCTTTACCAGAAATTTCTGCCCTGTTTAAGGGTGGGCTGAGGATGAAGGACATGAGGACAAGGTCCCTGCCACCACACTCCTTCCTCCTCTCTTCCAAGCAGAAGCAAAGTCCGTGGGTGTAATGAGGATAACTGCACTCTCTTGACCTCCCCAAGGATGCTTTCTGGGCTTTGTAAAATGAGATTTCAGATTGGCAATGCCCTGAGTAACCTGCAACAGGCCCTGTGGAGCTTGGGACCCTGTCTTGGGAACCGCTGTGCCGGATTTTAAGTATGAAATCAAGATAGCATCTGTTAGCATTTAGTCTGGTATTTAGATGAACCTGGATTTTGGTATGGAAATCTAATTAGTCCAAGACGCCACTCCTTTTTCTTGTATGAAATAAAAATCATCATCAACCGAATAGGTCTGTAACCATTTTTACTGACATTTTGGGAGCTGCAAGCACTGCCAGTGTTAATGGAAATGTAGCCATGTGCCTTCCCAGGACAGGACTTGGTGCATTTTCATACCTTCTGCCCATGTGGTAGGAGCACTCACTGCTAATCAGATGGCAGGTGGCCATGTGCTGTCAAGCCTTTTCTGCTCTCTTTGTGTTTCTCCCAGAAGCACACTCAGCTTTATTTCCCTGCTTCTTAATGGAGGATTTCTTTGCCAGATAACTTCTGGAAATATTTTCCCTGTATTTCTCCATACATTTCCCAACAGAGAGTATCTCTCAAGTTCAGCTCTTTCCTTTGACACATTAACTCCAACGCTGTTCTTTCTGGATTTCCTGCACGCTTTGTTTTTCCAAGTTTCTGTTTTCAGTTTGTGATCACTCTTTTCACACTGATGGAGCATCTGCCCATAATCTGCACTTCTGTATTGTAAAAAGCCATTCTGTTACATTGAGACAGGGATGAATTCCAGTTCAGTCTGTTATTCTCAAGGACAATTTTGGTCATCTAATTTCAGTGCCTGAATGAGGAGCCTGGGCTGCTGATATGGTGAATAAAGCCACCACAGAGAGGTCTTCCTGATCATGGTGGAGGAAAATAGGTCCTCAGGAAGGACTTCCTTTTTCTCTCAGTTTCCATGGAAGGTGATGATTTTGTGGTGCTCTCGCAATTCTTCTGCCTCATCTATAAATACATAAAAGCCTAGATCATGGTTTCTCAAGTCTATAGTAAGCTGGGAAAAGAATAAACGTAAGGGGTTGGTAAATTCAGGAGTGGCATGAGATGTTGAGGATGTCTGTTATTGTCCACACAATGCTACTGGAATTCACGCAGAGGTATTTTTTTTCAATGTAGTCTCTACAGAAGAGTCCTTGTAAGAGTATGTCAAGGCTTAAGTGTTCATACCACAGCAGAGAATTAAAACTTCATTATCAGAATCAGAATCAGGGCAATGGCATGGACTATGCAGGGACAATTCTGGCCTTCCACCCTTCTTAAGATTGCAAGTGATGATGAGGTTGCTTCAGTGGTGCTACAGGATCTGTCTCTCTACCAAAATCCTTTAATGACACAGAGGGTACTCTAAGAGACCACCTCATGAGCTGTTGAGCAAAACCCTCATCCTTTACAAGAGAAAGTGATCTGGTCCAGCTGAGGAAATGGAGACAGATAATAGTGTGTCTTTTTTAAACAAACAAGCAAGAACCTCCCTATTTTCTCAGTTACTGAACACAGCAGTCTGACAAGTGGGCTAATGCCTACCTTTCATCACTGCTGTAGACAGTGCTGATCTCAGAGTCTAACATATGGTATAACTATTGATTTGGCTCCCATTTAATTGAGTTCTTAGAAACGAGATTGTTCCACGCTGTGCACATTCATACAGCAGCTCAGTAAACATTTTGCCCTTTCCTTACCTATTAATGCTAACTGCTTGGAGTCGAGTTAAGTCAGGATGCTGTGACCGCCCGGGCCTTGTTGTTGTTTGTTTTCTGACTGCTGACCCTATCACACGGGGTGAATCCCCAGACCTTGTCAGGGCACTTGGGGCTGCTCTGCAGATTTTCATTCAATGTTCGTGGTAAAGGCTATTTGTCCACTCTTGCCCTCCGCATTTGTCGCTGGTTTATTTACAGGATTACATGTGCAGAGGGAGTGAAAACTTGTTTCCCTATTATAAGTGATCTTAACAAAGAGCCTTCCGGACTTGAAAGGAATGGCAAGTAAGCATTATGCTATGATTTAGGTTTCTGCAGTAGGAAGTCTTTTAAAACAGCTCATAGAGATGTTTCTTAAATTTTTGTGTTGATGTTGACCTTTAATAAAGTGGTGGCCTAAATTTGGGGAGTCTTTCTTTTTTTTTTTTTTTAAGTTGGTGAGGTTGTTCCTGCCTGTAGATTGAAAGTAGCTTCCTTTTGTGATTGAAGGCTGAGGCTGGAAAGGAAGACTTACTGCAATCTATTTCAAGAATAGTCTGAGAAGGAGGAAATTCCCTTCTTGTTGTTAAAGGCTGGTGCAGAACGCTTTGCTGGAGGAAGATGATAGTTCAGTAAGTTAAAAAAAAAAAATTTAATCTTTGATTTCATTTTGTTATTAACTGGAAATTTCATTGTATTGAAAACATAGTACATTTTACCTTTTTTTTGTGGGGTGGGAGAACTGTGACTTCTGTGTATAGCTTTGAGCTCAGTAGATACTAATTTGGTGATACAGGAAGGGTGAAATATTCAGTTAGAAAAGAAATCTCTAGCAGACGAGCTGCAGTTTGTATCACAAAGCAATTTGCCTAAGCTGCTGAGGTACCTCTGTGTGATATTAGCAGCACTTTTCATTATCCAGGATCCAGGAACTTGGATTAAGAGAGACAGGTAATTTTGCCCATCTATGCATCTGAAATGTTCGTACCTTTTCAGACGTTTTAGGCTGCTTCAGGGTACTTCCTTCCATGTTTAAGTATCAATAGCAGGGAGATCTATACCTCCCTCAAGGCAGAGCTAGATATACTAGGTGAGCATAGTAAAATGGAAGCATTTGTCTAGATGCACTTCTCCCTCACTTTAATCGAAAGTAGAGGGGTGTTCAAGAAATACCTATTTTTCTGCTTAATCTAGAAGCAAAATGATGCTGGAGGCGGACAGCACTGCAGGTTGTGGGCAACGGCTGGCCCCCTGTGGGAGCTGTTACACAAATGCCAAAGAGGCTCTGCAATCCAGAAGCCTTAAACTGAGGAATATTCACATTTGTTATTTTTTTAATGCCCCTAGGAACTTAGGTTTTGTAAGCAAATGTAGGATTTTCTTAAAGATTTGTGCAGCAGCACTCAAAAGAAAATAATACTTCACCCCAAAAAGAAAGAAGAAATTGTAGATGGAAGAACATTCTCCACCAGATAATTTATCAAAGGATTAGCTGCAAGCCTTTTCAAGCCAAAAATGTTGCTGCAGGTATGAAGTTAGTGTGCTCCTGAAACTGCTTGTATACCCAGGTGTGCCACCTTCACACACTATCCCTCTCATGTACGTGCTACCCTTCAAGAAGAGACGTGTTCCTGTGGTGAATGAATGTCTCGTCCCTTCCTATGTTCTTCTTCATGGCTTGGCCAGGTGGGACTTGTTTTCACCTTCATCTCCCATAGACATTATCACCTTCCTTGGATTTCTTACAGGTATCTGTCAGATGTGCATGCCAAAATGAAAAACTGTTAATGTTAGTTTCATTCATGCAACCTTTTAAGAAGATTATTACTACATTTTAATGAAAAATAAATAATTAACTGAGAGAGGATTTCTGCAATCCATATTAAATTATCATTTATTATATTATGTGTACTACTCTGAAACCCATCCCAGAATTCAGCTGGCAATTATACCAAACACTGTACAGGAAAATATTATGCCTCTTGATAAAGTTTATAATTTAATTTACGGTCAGCAATATAGAGAGGGAAAGACATGCTAACAAACATAAAGGTTTAGCTTTATATGTTTGTGCATACAGGTGGGGTATTTTAAAGTTTAATCAAGAATAAATTGAGAATATCGGGTTGCCTTCCAGTCTATCTAATTGATTTTTTAAAAATTTTTTTGGAAAGGTGGCAAAATCTTGCAACACTTAGCTATTTCACTTTTCTTTGTGTCACTTTATTTTGCTGTAACTTTAGGTCTTTGTGTTTATTGCAAGTGAAAGTGCAGATTTCAACTTTCAATCTATGTCTTTGACAAATTTTAGGAGTTCACATTCTCTGCTTTCATTGTTATCCTGCCTTTGGAAAACCTGTAGGAAAAATGGTAATTTGCCCATAAAACATGTAGGGTGCTTTTGGTATATTCCAGGTATTCAGAAAATTATATTTTCTTTTAAATAGAACTGTGATAGTAGTGGTTCCAAGTGCTGAGAAGTGAAATTGTAAGGCAATCTTTTTGTGCTCACCAACATGCTTCTATCTGACAGTGCTTTAAAAGTGTTTTTTAAATTGTGCTACATCTGAGTCTGATGTTAAAAGCATGGAAAAACGGCCCAAACCCAAGCCCCCCTATCAGTCTCAAGGTGCAGAATACATATATACTACATATATTCAAAACTGCCTATCTTTAACTTAAACAGCAAACATAAAACATAAACACCCCCTAAGCTCTCTCCACAAGCGTTACCGCTTTATAGACTTTCTCTGTCAAACTTCTTTGTTCTTGCTTACAGTTTCCACATCCTGGAAGAGATTTGCTCTCCCCCTCACCCCCCGGCAATCTCTGGCTGGAGCTCTTTGGACGTGTCTTGTCTGCAGGGTGTCGCAGCACACCACTCCTGCTGCTTGCTGCAAAGCCCTGAGCACCTGGCATCCCATGCCTTTGCACTTGCCCTGCCTCGATCCTGATTGCAGAGCACAAATGTGCTGGGGAAAGAGCCACAGCAACCAAACTCCCCTCTGCCTGTAGGTCAGAAAAACTGGGTTTATTTTACTGTTGCAGGAGCAGGGCAAATGGGGGGTGGAGGGGGAGGAATTGTAAGCAGGGGCTGCAAAACTCCTTTGGAGTAGGTTGGGCTGCAAAACACCTTTGGAGTAGGTTGGGCCTGCTGATGTTTGGTGGTAAAGCAGCAGAAATCCCTGCCTGGAACCCAGGCTGGGTGGTGGCGTGTTTGTGCAAGGTGTGTGGATATTGTCAGTGGACTTGCACTGCATGGGCATGAGGGTGGCAGAGACCATTTAAGGTCAGCAGCTGAGTGTATAACAGAATCATAGAATCATTAAGGTTGGAAAAGACCTCCAAGATCATCTGGTCTAACTCTCCCCTACCACCAGCACCACGTCCAACCTTTCCTTGAACATCCCCAGGGATGGTGACTCCACCACCTCCCTGGGCAGCCCGTTCCAGTATCTGACTGCTCTTTCTAAATTAAGTCAGCAGAAAACTGAGAGACTAGGCCAGGCCTATTGTGGTGGTTTTACCGTGTTAGGCAACTGAACACCACAACCACTCTCGCACTCCCCCTCCTCAGATGAGGAGGGGAAGAAGGAAAGAACAACTCATGCCTTGAGATAAGGATAATTTTAATAAAGAGAAATATATATACATATTATTAAGGAAATATTATTAATTAAACAATTCAACTAAAGGGAAAAATGGAAGGGGGGGGGAGGGAATAACAAAACAAAACAAGTAAAGGCTATGTGGAAGTGCAGAGGAAAAAAAAAATTTCTCTCTAATTCCCACAAATAAGTGATGCTTGACCACGTCCTTGAAGCAGGGCCTCAATGCACGTAGCCGGTGTTCAGGAGGACAGATGTTTTCCCAACGAGAGCCCACCCCTCCCCTCTTCTTCCTTTTTCCACCTTTTATTGCTGAGTGTGACATCGTATGGTATGGAATATCCCTTTGGTTGGTTTGGGTCAGCTGCCCTGGTGATGTTTCTCTTTTTTGCCCACCCCCCTTTGGAGGGTTAGAGAAAGTCCTGATGCTGTGCCAGCACTTCTCAGCAGCAGACACACCAGTGTGATACCACTGCTGTTCTAGCTACAAGTGTAGAGCACAGCACTGTATGGGCTGCTGCAGGGAAAGTTAACATCCCAGCCAGACCCAGTACGCCTATAAGAGGTTGATATGTAAATAAGCGCATAAGATCTATACAAAAAGACAGCTTTATTTATTTTTTTATTAATTATCTAGTATAAATTTCAAAGTATTTTATTGTGCATAAATGTATCTTTTTAGGAAACACCTGGTATTTATGTAAAACAGAAGTTGAAAAAAAAAAAGAAAAAAAGCATTAGTAAAGTTGGATATGCTTATCTGGGAACTACCTTGTGCAGATGTTACCAAGCTGCATCAAATTTGCCCTGACATTTTAGTTTTGCCCTAAAACTGGAGGTATTGGATCCTCAAGGCCTTGAAGTCATAGTCAACAGAATTTGTAGGTAGTAATTTTTCGGCAAATAGTAATTTTTATAGAGACTGGTGAGTATCAGCATGGTAAGGGGAAATCCATCCATCATTGAACACCCTGTGAAAATGACTGCTTTACTTATTGTTTGGATTGAAACCTTTTCTCTTTTTATTTCCGCACTTATTGATTAATTTAAAATGTAGGAATAAAAATTACTAGGTTACATAACACTGGCCAAATCCTGGCAATAGTTTTGTAGGAAACAGACCATGTAAATGCAAAATCAGAATGGTGTGTTTTGCTTAAGTGGTACCATATGTTAGTTGATTAACAAGTTGTAGGGATATTAGAAGATCTTGGCTGCTTGTAAGAAGGAGCATCTGTTTTATAAGCCTTTTATCTAATACATATAAAGGCTTTGCCAAGTTGAAGCTTTTTTTCTTTCTCTTTTTTTCATATCAGCTATAAAAATTCTATGGGTATTTTTCTTTCCTTAGGCAATACTAATACATTCTTGAGGTTTACATCTAATCCCATCCCTGTAAAGAAAATGCAGTAATGTTAAGAAGTAATGCAGAATGTCCCATCTGCAGGTATTTTATACGAGCAGTTCAAATTTTTTCCAGCTTGTATTTGGTATTATACTTCATGTTTTGTTTCTATCTTCAGTCAGCCATCAACCCCAGTAACTAAAGAGCAGTTTGAATACTTGAACTTTCCTTTACAAGTAAGCTGTTCGTGTTGACAGAATTGTGGTGAGTGTGAAAAACGACAACTGTGCATGACTGCATGCACCATAAGCATAACTACAAAAACAAGCATCATGCATTTTTACAGAGTAAAACGTTTTCCACTTAAGACTTATTTTGAGAGACTTATTTAATCTCTACTTAAGTAGAGATTAAGTGGTTATTCAGTCTTATTATGTTGGTTTGCGTCAGATTCTCTTGTAGCCTAGCCAGTTTTGGGGCTGTGGTGAGAGTCAACTGTCTGAGGCTTAACCCTGAAAAGAAATTAGATGTTAGAGAAAAACCAGAAATTTTAAATTGTTTCATGCCTGCCATATAGAGAGCGTCTGCTTCTCTGTGTTTAAGATCACAGTTTGAGGTTTCACAAAGACAGCATCTAAGACTAACTGAACATATCATGGTCTGGTAAAGTTTTTGGACTTTTCCAAGATGAGGATCTTGCCTTAGTAGCAGTCTGCTTTGATGGGACTTCAGGCTTGGGTTTTTGCAAAGCACTTTGCTCAGGGTGACCTCTCAGGGAGAAGGGGGCTGAAGCAGGAGCTGGCTGGCCAGTAGGTGCTGTACCCAGCAAGGACAGATCACATGCGCTCTCTAGAGCCATGCAGCCTTCCTATCTGCTGAGCCCTATGGTGTCATTGATTTATGCATTTAATCCTCTGTGATAGATTTTGTTGCATGGACTAACGCAGTAGTTGAGGTTAGATGAGGCTTCTCAAGCCCCAGTTTTAAATCCCAAGAGACTTCTCTCCTGGTCTGAGGGAACCTGAGCATGCTGACCCCTCAGAGCAGGTGCAGGGCTTTGGTACAAGGAGTAAGTACATCAAGGAAATCACTTCCCCCTACATATTTCCAGTGGGAAACTCAGGTTTATGGAGGACATCTTTGTTTTGAATCCAGATGCAGACTCCAACTGAAACATTCCTGTTTTGTTTGTCTGTCTGTTTCTAATTTGGTTACGTATCCTCCACCGCAGGGGAACCGTGTTACACACAACACCAGACAGTCCCCTCTAGGAGCAGCCTGTCCACATTCAGCACCTCTCTCCCGCTGTCCTTTGGCACCACGCTGGCCCCGATAGCCACAGCACTAACTTGGGTGCCCCTGGGGTAGAACCTCTGGCCTGGGGCTGCCCGGGAGAGGGCAGCAGCGCACCGCGCCCCGGCCGGCAGCCTCGGGGGCTCTTGGCTTTGGGGTGCTGGTTGTGGTGGCGAGGGTTCTTCGGGGGCTTCTTTGAACCACCGAGGATGAGGGGAATGCAGAGTTCAAATATATATATACACATGTATATATATATATATATGAAAAAAATCCACAGAAAACAAACGTGGATCTTTTGTGTGTTGTTAATAGCTCCACTGGCAAATCCTGATTTCTCTGCTCATCTGTTTCCCCCTTTCATTAGACGGCTGTAATTTGAAGCTGCAAAGGAAGTTTTGAAACAGGCAGTGGGTGGAGATCAACCTATTTGCTCAGTGCTTTGGGACTTTCCATGGTAGGAAACTGTTTGTTTAGTTTTGCCAAAATTGCATGTATTTCATTGGCAGGACATTGAGCCATCCATGCTGTCTGATGACCACAAAGTGTAAAGCTGGGACAAGCCTTAAAAAGAAGGAGCAAGAGGGGAAGTTACTTCTCTCTCCTGCTGGGCTGTGTGCCCTAAGGGACAGCAGCTTCAATGCCTGCAGGAGGTGGGTGCTTGCTTCCCTAGGTAGCCATGCTGATGGTAACCAACCATCAGCTGTAAACCCTCTGCTCCTCACCACCCCAACTGCCCTGCTGCCATCAGCTGTGAAATCTTGACCATTTAACTATGCCTTCACCTCTACATAGAGCCATAGCTTTTCTTCATTTGTTTTCCTGGAGGGAGCTGTGAAGTACAACAGAAGATATTTTGTCAGCACATTATGTTGATGGTGATGAACCAAGAGAGGAAAGGAAAAGCAGCTAAGTGGGCAGTCAAAGTGTGCTTGTGTGTTTGTGTGAGAGGGGGAATTGTTACCTGGTGCCATGCGCTGCGTGGACCTGACATCCCCATGCTTAGGGGATAGCCTGGTGTCTGTCTGGGTTGGGGTCACAGCGGAGGAGGAAGCACTGTCTGCAACTCTTTTGGCACAGCCTCAGAAACTACTCATAAAGTGTTAGGGAGCAGGCTTCATGCTTCACTTTGCAAAGCCTGGCCAGGAGTCATGCAACAGCTCCATCTGGTATGGGGTTCCAAACAGAAATGTAGGGTAGGGGAAAGACAGACCATCCTCAGCCTTGTAAATCTGCATTTAAGATGGTGAGAGTCTCCTCACAATGTGGGCTGTGTTGTATTGTTTTGTTTTGAGAAAGAAGTGTTTAAGAAGCTGATTGTCTAGTCTGCTGGCAGTAGAACACAATGATGAAAAGCGTTGGGCAAAAATAGAAATTGGAAAATCTTTATACAGAGAATTAGGGACACGAGCCTAAAATTTAGGATTAACTATATGCTTGGCTCTTGAGGAAACCAGTCTTCATGGGAATCAACCCCGTCTAAAATGTTGTGGAAATGTTATTAAGAGTATTAGAAGTTTTCTGTGTATAGGCAGTGCATGCTTTTTTCCAAATAAAATCTGATTATTATTTTATTTGTAGAACTACTTAAGGAAGTGTGATACCAACCAAAGAGCCATATGTGCAGATGCTTTCAAGAGACCCCTATACTTACCATGGAGAGCTGCCCAGCAAAAAATCAGTGCTCTTATCAGTGCTTTTAGTCCAGTGTGTGTGCTGCTTAATAGCCATGGAGGTACATCTCAGGAGGCCAACGCTGCTGTTAAACTAGGTGTCTAGAATGAACAGGATGAGCAACCTGCAGCAGGTGCCTGTTTTACCTCTGTGCTTTACTACGTGAATGGCTTACCACTGCTGCCTGTATTTTTGATGACTAAGGATAGGTGAGTGAGGCATGCTACCCTCTGAAGAAGGAAGCTCTGGGATTCTCAGGTGGTATCTAAAAAGTCCCATGGGAAGTCACATACTTGATTTTTTTCTTATTTGTGGTGTCAATAAATATTATAGGGGGGTTAATCGGCTCTAGAACAACCTGTGCTTCTGCCCACCTGCAGCTGCTTTTGCAGTCTCCAGTGGAAGACAGATTTGGCTGCTTTGACCAAGCAGCAGAATGCTTATGCAAAGTGTCATGACCCATGTGTGCTCCACACCCATGAAGCTTTTGTGGTTTGTTTACCAGTTAGATTTCTGGGTCAAGACTCACTGAGATGCATAATTGTGTATCCTGTCATATGTGCATCATTTTGGAAAACAATATTTTATCATACAAATTAAATGTTTATAAAGAATCTTCTCTAACACATCCCAGCAGTTCCCTGTTACTGCCGTAGCTCTAGGCACATGACTCTCCTTACTTCTCTGATATGCTTCTGCAGTTAACACAGAAGTACATAATTGTGGGTATGAAACTGTCATTGCTTTCCCGTAAGTTTGATAATTCAGTAAGAATTGCTTTCTAAAGTACTTGAAAATCTAATGAGATTCTGGATAGGCCACTTTCAAGTCAGCCAGTCATAACATTCCTTGAGAAATTGCTAGTAAAAAGTTTCTTACTGTGCATAGCTGCTTAATAAAAGGTGTATTATTCTTTGCCCTTGAAAAATCCCCTGACTTAAAAAAAAAAAAAAAAAAAAAAAAAAAGCTCTCTTAACTCTCTTGTTTTCTGGGAAAGCAAGAACAGGAAGGTGGTTAGACACCCTGATAACCTAAGGAAATACAAAAAGCAAATTTCCAAAGAACTACAGTGGTAAAACATCTGATGCCTTCTTTCTGTCTCATAGTGCAGCAAGAAACAGAGAGACCAGTTTAAGCAGCTTTGAAAAAGCAGCATAGGTACTCATCAGTGGGTAAAATAATTCTCTTGTCCCCTTCCCTTTTGTGTGGATGCAGATTCATATAGCAAGTAACCCACTGTCTGCTTTGGGGGAATGCAGTACACAAAGGAACCAGACTGCAGTTACTGCCACCAAGTCCCTGCACGTGTGGTGGGGAGCTTAAGGAGCTCAGGGGACCTTGCTCATCTCCATGTATCTTCATGGAGAGGTGGTGTATGTTAGCATGTGCCAACAGTCAGATTTAATTCTTCTAAATGAGCGAATTACAATGACCAGCTGCTGTCAGATTCCAGTACTGTGCACTAATCTTTAAGTAAGTTTTGACTGCCCTTACAGTGGGTCCTGCATCCCAAAAGATGGGGAAGGGTGAGGGTGGCTTGGTGCCACACTGTGCTTCGGTCAGAGTCATGGCACCAAAAGTTTGCTGCAGTGGCCTCTCAATAGTGGGGAGTTAATGAGGGAGAAAGGATGATCTCAGCCCCCCAAAGCTGTGCTGATCCTTTGTTCAAAGGGTTTAATAGCCTTCTGACACTTGGTGCTATCCAGAGCTACAGATGCCATGGAAGATTTGTACTGTATTGTCCACCACCTCTGTGGAACAGCTGAAGCACTGCAGATTCATTCTCTAGCTTCCACTACGCTAATCTTCCTGTGCAGTCAAATATTTAGGACTTTTTTTTTTTTTCAACAGATGAGATGATATGACTTAATTTATTGTATGCCATTCGTCCTCTCCCATATCCTATCTCCAGGAGGAGATTTCCGTACAATTCTCACTACACAGCAGAGTGTTTTGATTGGATCTGGGATTATTTTTCTGTTTTTTCTATTTTTTTTCTGTTTTTTCTATTTTTCTATTTAAAAAAAAAAAAGAAAAAAAAAATATTGTCACTTTTGTTTTTAAGAGTGCTCCACGGATTTTATTGCATTAATTTGTTCATTTAAAAAATATATATATATAAATTCTTGAAAACTCAGCAACTCAAGTGTCCTACAACAAGAAGTTCTCCACCTTACCAGTACTTCATAGAATCATTTAGGTTGGAAAAGACCTTCAGGATCATCAAGTCCCACAGTCTACCTGACCTGCAGAGTCCCATCATTGAGCTATGTCCCTTGGTGCCACCATAGTGCTCTGTGAAATCAATATTCACATCTACATGCTTCTGAGTCAATAGCCTACTTGTCTCATTTGATGCTTTAGAATCGGTGTTGGAAGAGACAATGAACAGTCATTCTCTATTCAGTTTCTCTTTGTCGCTCATGTTTATAGACCTCAACCATATGTTTGACTCATCTGTTTTCAGAAAGGAGAGTCCTACATTATTTAGTTGTTCTTTGTGCAGAAACTGTTCCATAACTTTGATCATCCAGGCTGCCTTTTTTCTTGGCATTTCTCTATCTGCTATATCTTTTTTGACCTGGAGTGAATTAAAACTGCATGCAATATTCAAAATGTGGGTAGGCTGTGGATTTGTACAGTAGCATAATGACATTATCTGTCTTGTTCACTATTCTTTTTCTAACATTTCCCAATATATGTTTGATTTTTTAATCACTAACAAGCTTTGAGCTGAAATTTTCACAAAATGGTAATAACCTCAAACTCTCTTTCTGAGTGGTAATAATCTGTTCAGAGTCAATGTGTATCACTTCACATTTAGCTACACGGGATTTCATTTATCATTTTACTGCCTAGTCAGTGAATCTTGGAAAGTTTCTTCCAAGCTCTGTCACCTCAGTTTGTACCCCACCTTGCATTTTCCAGCTAACTAATGTTGGTGGCTGCTTGGACCAATGCAGATTTCTCTGTGCAATGCCACTGGTAATCTCCCTCCCTGAGGAAATTTGTCTTTTTATTCCTGTTCAGTCTTGCATATCTTTACTATTTATTTGTTTATTTATTTAATCAGTGGGAGGATCTCCTGTCTGTTTCTTTATTAAGAGACATTGATACATGCCCTGTAGAAATCCCAGCAAATGGTATCTGCTACTCATCACGTCTATTCTCTCACTGGCTTGGGAAATGGAAATGCAGTTCTGCTTCTGCTTTCTTTGCCCATGTAATCTTCAGTTTCAGGTTCTCTCTGCAACATTAAATCACTAATTTCATAGAACCCTGTTTGGGTTTTGCTACTTGCCTAATATGTTGTCCACATGCAACACGTTGAGGGTCCTGCTGGGGAGTGACATACGCTGCTTTCTGAAGTCGGGGAAAGTGTTTATGGTTCTTATTTTAGCTCCATCAGCAAAAGAAAATAATGACTGATAGTGCCTCTGTGGCTGAATTTGTGGTTTATTGAAAACTGTGGCAGAGCCCACAATATGAGGAGAGAAAATAATGGCTGATTTTAAAATTCAGCTGTTGGCTGCAGCTGCAGCTTTCAGAAAGCTTTTCAGCCTGGTGTCTGCCCCACTTTTCTTCCTTTTACTGGAAGAAGAAGCTAAACTGCAACACTGAACACCCCGTTAGGTTTTTAGTACACAAACACACTTCAAATGCTCTGGTTCTGAGCATAGGTGTTATCAGATGTACGTTATTTTAGAAGGGGCTGAAGATATAAAGATTTATTAATATTATTATTATTTGACTCTGAATGTGTATCAACATGTTCAAGGTTTTTTAAAAAAGAGATGGTGAATGAAAGACTCTTAAGCTGTCTGTAGGAGACTGAGTTTTTGTATTTATCTTTTATAGAGATGTCATTCCCTCAGTGAACTAATAGCCTCAGAATTCACAGTTACTTATTATGTATCACATGAAGCTGCTATGTTCTTAAAACTGGTGACAACTTCTGCAGGATGAAGGGGAATTAGTCTTTAACCAAGTGAAGAATCCCTGCAGCATGGCAGCCCTGTGCTGATGAAGACAGTCGAGGAACTGAAAACATGCTACTTTTCAACAACTGAGGCTTTATTCATGTCTTGAAGACACTCCTGAGAATTGTGTGGAATTATTTAGAAAAGGTATTTAGTGATGACTTGCAAAGCACTACCACAGTCTTAATGCCTGTGACTAAAATCAAGTATAGTGTAAGGCGGTGTTGAAAAAGGGCCTCACGCTGGCCATGAGGCCTGTTGTGGCCTTGTCCTCCAGAGGGATGTTTCTCAGATTCCTGAAGTCAGAAGACCACCCAGTTTTTTCCATGCACAGTGGGGGAAAAAAATTACCTTGTTTTATGGCTGGGAAAAGAAAGCGATTGGTAATTGTTGCCTGTAGCATTGTACCCTATAATTCTGGTTTCCAGTCTGCATATTCTGGCTGCACTTAGGCTCTTCTTTGGAACACCACTCAGATTTGATTTAGGTGTTTCCAGCGATGTCAGACCTGTAACCCCATCTGTCTTAATTTCCATTCTGCAGACCATCTTCTGCATTTACGTTTATTTACTCCTAGAGGCCTCAGACTAAGAGTTGTGTGATGCTACTACAGAGGCAGACGACCTCAAGGGTCCAGGAAAGACCTTTGCTTCTCTGGATAACCACTCAGTACCTATTTTCCCCTCTCAGTTCCATATGGAGATTCTTTGCTGGAATACAGCTGTTCTTGATTTGAGCTCTAACACCAAGGCTTTTTTTTTTATAAAAAAAAAAAAAAAAAAGGCATTGAATTGATACTACTCATGGGTTGCAAACTCATCCTTTGCTTCCCTAATGCCCTCTTCCAAGGACATTCTTGTGCTACTCCCTGCTGTGAGAGAGGATTTATAGGAGCTTATTAAACTGAAAGTGGGGCATGTAAGTAATATTGTCATCCTGTGTCAAAGGGATTTTGATACTTCTTTCCTTCCAGCACTTTGCCCAGAATTTCTTCCAACTGATAGAAGGACTTAGATGTCATTCCATCTGCAATCTTGAAGTACTATCTCTTAATGGCAGTTCGAGAGCGAAGCAGCAAAAGAGGGAAAAAAAGACGTGAATTTATCACTTGACCTTGTTATGTTAATTATGAAAGATTAAGGCCGTAGTATGAGAATCACAAATAAAGTTAGGTAATTCACAAAGTTATGCTTTGTAGATAAGGTGGGTATTAGAAATAGAGAGTATTGGAACATATGCATATGCAGTAAAACCTGTCTGTTACCAATTAACATTTAATAACTTTTCCTTTGGAGTGAAGAAAACCTGTCACTACTTACTGCCTGTTCCCTATCTTCAGCTATGCTGCATGTAAAGGCATGTGCTATATTATGAGAGATATTTGTATATCTTAGTGCAGACTTGCACATTTGTAGAGGCAGATAACTAATTCAGTGTCATTTTATGCTGTCAGTGGAGAGCTCACCTGTGAGTCATTACATTGTTTGAAAAGTTTTCATAAGAAGTGCTACAAAACAGTTGGAATTAAATTGTCTTGGGTTATGTATTTATTCATGAGAGAGATGGAGGCTCTGCCTCTGAGTAAGCTTAAACCTTGTATGACACCTTTCTGTGCTGACGTTGCTTATTCTTCACTTCACCTCAGGCAATTCTGCGCGCCTCTTTGCAGCCTGATGAGACGGATCATTGTTACTACTTCTCCCTTTTTATCTTCTGCCGGTGCTGCACAAAAGGAGCAGAATTCCCCTTGTAGGAGAAATAGGATATGATACAGGAGTTGTGTCACTGCAGCTTGCTTGGTGCTTGGACATTTTGCCCTTGCCAGCCCTGGAGCATGCTCTCCCTTTCTGGGAGGAGGTAGCTGTGGCTGTGCACATAGCCCTGGAGCACTCTGCATCATCTTCCAAACATTCAGCAGCACTGGTGTTTTCAGAAGTAAATTTGCGTTATGTACTTATTTATTACTGCTACTACATTAAATTCAAAAATAAATAAAACAAAAGGCTCTGATAATCCTGCCAGTTGTATTAAAGGTTCGGAATGCTAGGAAGAAGTGAAGAGAGGAAAAGATTGTTTTCCAAGACTAGAAGTGAGACTAATGCATGTTTTCAGGAGCTCAGCTGATGCAGTTGATGGAGAGAAGGCTGTGAGATGGCTTTGTCACAGAGAACCAGCCCCACAGAACTGGTTGTTCTGGCTGACAATGGGAGAAGAGTAGGTCCCATCAATGGAAACTTGAATTAAGTCAAGTTTACCCTGAAGAAAAAAGAAGCAATTTCTTAGTAGCAAGGGTAATTAAACATCAGTCAATTAACTATAATGTAGTCTATTAAATGGAAATGGGTATATTGAGAAGCCACGTAGCCTGGTGCTGCAACAAGGTTGCTGCAACAAGGTTTGCGTTTACTGTGGTGGCTGGTGCAGGGTGGAAGGTCATAGCAGTGCTGCTGCTGCTGGATGTGGTGCTTGAGCCATCAGCTCCATCAGCTGCCTTCATGGGCCAAGCACTGAAACGCCCCCAGATAACATGCTTTTAACAATTGCAGCTCTGTATTGTAGACAGTGATTTTAATCAACTGTTGGATTTCAGCCTTTCAGCTGGTAATGTTAGGCATGGAGGATTTCCATCCCCTCCATGTACAATTGGCTAGGTATCTTCTGAGATGCTTTTCTTTTTCCCTTCAGGTTTCTTTCATGCAAAAATGACTGGCTGTGCTGGAGACAGTGGCTAGATGTGTGTGCCACAGCTTTGAGGTTAGGATAGTTTTGTTTTGCTTTAAGATGGGTGTCTGGCTCATGAAATGTAAGGCAGAAGAAAGATTTTTTTTTTTTTTTCAGGTTTGTGGAGCTTGATGCTCTTAACTGTCTTACACTGATCATCTGGGTAGACCTGGTGTGGTGGGGTTTTGCTTCAAAAGCACACTCCTGTTTGAAACAAACACTGGTGCAGATGCAGCTCCTGAGATCAGCAATACTATGTTCATTTCACGTCGTGTTCATCTCTTGGCCTTTGTGTGATTCCACATCAAATGTAATGGCTTGTGACAGATGGGAAGTCAGACAAGATAGTCAAACGGTCCCTGTTGCCTCAAAGCTGTGAAATCCTAACTACTGAAGGGGTTTCATGCACCTGAATTAAGAAGTGTGCATCCCAGCAGAACAGATTGGACTGAGAAGGAGCAGGAGTACCACTGCTGTCAGATGCCATTGCTTTCTTACTAGTCAGCTGTTTTATTGGTAGCATCAGCATGGTCTGGGAAGGTCGGGGAAGCACTTTTCATGGAAGGGGATGTACATGGTGTTGAGAGGTCATTAATATATTTACAAGTAGGAGGAAGTTTCCCACTGGCATTCAGCTTTCACATCTGCGCTCAGCAGTGCTGCTCTCCAAAGAATGTAAACAAGAGCCCTGCAAACAGCAGCCACTGGGGCTGCATGGCTTAAGGCACAATCCACAACTTGTAACCATCCACACTGGGTTGGAAATTGCATCCGTGGGGAAACAAAGCTATAACGATTTATCCTGCTTCTCTTTATCTCTTTTAATTATTTTTTTTCTTTTTGCTCTGTAGTACCGTATTGTGGTAGGGCTCAGGGAGAAATAAGAAAGAACAATTTTAAATGTCCAACTTATGAAATGGCAATCATATTGCTCTGCCCCATGATTTTAGTATGATTTTCATAGAAAAAAAATCTTTCTTGCCAGTAACACTGTGGGAGAAAAAAAGAATATATGATTGGTTACCACTCAAAGACCAATAAAAATAATATTGTTCTGAAAAAAAACACCACAATTTTAAAGAAAAAAATCACCGTTGTGAATTGTGTGAATGCTGCAGGTTGGCAATACTTCTACCATTATGTTAATTTCTAATCATTACTTACTAATTATTTTAGTTAAACCATTCTTTTTGGTAAAATATTTACCAGAATTGCCTGCTGATAGGCAAGTTGGAATGATAATCACAACATAATTTGACCAATTACATTATTTTTAGACCCAGACTACATCAGAGTAAACTTTGTATTTCTTATTAATTCAGGTAGTCTCCTGACAATCTTGTAACCTCCATATGCATTTGGTAAGATCTGAAATAAAGGATCTCTGATGATTCTTTTTAAGTGTAATTGTATTTTACAGAGAGCAGCTCTCAATACCTTTGATCACTAAGGCCTGCCACCTCGTACATTCATGAGCAGATCTTGAAGACACCCACGAAACCAGCAATAGGCAGTGTTTCAGGCGTTGTCTGTTGTTCTGGCACTGCTGAAAAATTGGACCAGTTTGAATCCAAACTCTCACGAGAGCTGTTTGAGTGAATCCATCCAAAAATAAACTATCAAAACCAAAGTGTTTTACACTGGGGAAAAAATGAATTTGAATATAGAGCAGATGGACTTAAAAGTGACTTTCTCCCCTCCTTTCCTTCACCTCCCTCAGAAACAATTCCCCACACTGTTCCTTCCCACCCACATACTGCTTTTTATTTGATTAAACTCTTGTTATTGAAATTTCCAAGATGTAAGGCACATTTTCCTCTCATGGAGTTATTTGTTTGGTACCTTACAAAAACAGATGTTCATATTTTCTATTCTCTGTTTGCAGGCTGTTCTTATTCCTTACCATAGGTGATACTGTATGGAAATTGTGATGTGCAAAGAGCTGGCCAGGCTGGCTGGCGTGAAGCTGCAGCATGCCAGGGTCTTCAGTTCAAAGTGAGCTGCTCTGCAGCAATGTAATAACACCAGTGTTAGCGTGATAGGGTGGGATGACAGTAACAGGGGGTAAAAAGTCTGAGACAAGGTGTTGCATTACATGAATCAGAATGTATAATGGTGTTACTTACTTTGGGTGTTAAAGTGTATCTAGAGTTAGCTTCTTCTTGTCCCAAATCAGAAAGAGAGCTAAAGATGTGGGTAAAGGTGACTAACCATCATTTTTTCCACACTTGAATGCCAACTTTTTTTTCCTGATGACCATGGTCCTCTTCCTCAGTTTGATTTAGGGCATGCACAAGTGTTTATTGCTTCCAGACCTTTTCTTTTATTTAAAACAAATTGTAAGAGGACAAAGGAAACAATAATAAAACATGGAAAACAGAAAAACGAACCTATTTCACATGATGTAGCAGTCTAGTTGTGACAGTTGTTAGCTTGAGCCGAATGTCTTTCCAAGTGAATGAAAGATGCTCTGGTACTCAACGACATGTAAGGCACTTAATAGCCTTTTTGGCTGGAGGTGGGCTAGGACACCGCATCCTTCTTCATAACTGTGAGCTCATTGCTGTCAAGTGACAGGTGATTAGTGCTGCTCCCCAGAGCTCAATTTGAGATGGAATTGGAAAGATGACTGCATCTTCTGCCTGAATATCAAATGTTCAACCTCTTAGTGACTCTTCTTAATAGTTGTTTTAGTGATTAAGGCTGGTGGTGGTGACGCCTGTGATTTTCATGAATGATCATATAATTTGGCATCAGTGTCAGCCTCTGAACTTCTCTGAAGGATTTGAAACCTGCAGGTTGGACAAGACATGATTTAAGTCTGCAGTGGAGATGTGTAGAGAAGCTCGTGCTCATTTTCTTGTTTGCTTCAGCTGGAATAGTACAGTTTCGCTCCTCCAGCTATTTTTTTTCCCTCATAGGTATGACAAATCATAACTGAACTTGGATGTATGAAGTATGAATACTGAAACTCTACAATTTTTTTTAAGTGATGGTAATTTCATTACAATTAATCCTAGAGGTTTTATAAGATAGTTTGTCATTGTAAATTTTCAAATCAAATTCAATTGTTTAACTTTAATTTAACCACTTAACAGATTAACCATTATCCTTGGACTTGAAATAGGAATGAATTCACCGAAATCCCTTTCAAAGCAGATGAGACTAGATGATCACAAAGCCCTTCCTGCCTTAAAAATCTGATTTCCGTGATATACAATACCAAATTATTAGGCAATTGCTCTTAAGGTAATACAAATCTCTTTACCTCTAGATTCTACTTGCATGGATTCATATTGACAGACCTGTGGTTATTTTCATCTTGCTTATATGAACTAGTGGTTAGTAACTATATCATACTTGATAATATGCATATCTGGACATAGTCCCTTTCTTTTAGGAGTCTATTTTAGTTATTAAGGATGGAAAGGCCACACCAAGGGCTGAAGTGAACTCCCTGAACACAAAGGAGAATAGAGATGTGCTCAGTTTCTCAAGCCTCCCTACTTCAGGTCTAATATATATATATATTTTTTCTGGGTTATAGCAGGCTAGACAGTGCCAGGCTGCTTCATACTGGGAGCATTCATGATGTATTTCTCAGTGGCTATGTGACTTCACATGGACACTGAGATAGGTTTTTAATTATGGGATGCTTCTTCTGATTTAACTATTAATAATTAACTTCCCAGGTTTTTTTTTAGCTATGAATAATTGCTGGAGCCATAGAGGCACTGTTGTATATTATGAGTTTTACTAATTGAGCAAAGCCAGTATTTGTTAATTGTTGCTTTTATGCACATGTTAAAACCAAAAGTGTTTAAGTCGCTCTGGGACATTAATTTTGAGCACAATTAAAACAGCATATCCCGTTAGCAATTGTTCTCTATGCATTGTTTTGATATTGATGGGTCCAGATCTGAGCACAGTAATTAAAAGGAACTACTGTTATTGTTGATCCTACAGATAAACAAATCCTGATTGCGTGCTGTGAACTGGTTAATCAAGTTTATTTAACTTGGTGGTGGTGATTCATCCCAGCAGTTGTGCTATGTAGCTCTCTATTTGAGCCTAACAGTATAATGGTTCTGGCTGTCTCCAGTTTCTCAGCTGCTAAAGGAATTTCATTAATTCTTTTAAGTAAACTGAGGTAACACCTTAAAGAATGGCCTTGACATATGGTAGTTAAATCCACTTTGGGACCAAGAAATTTCTTAAAGATAGAATATGGTTTGAGATTGTGCTGTCCTGACTTTTCTTTTCATGAACGGTGCTGTCCTGAGCAGCAGCAGAGGTGATTATGTGAGGCTGGGTGGGCTCCTTTGTTTGACTTTGACGATACTGAAGCGTGCTGTGTTTAGTCTCACTTTTTGCCAATGTTCTTTAATCCTGCTTGAGAGGCTACTTCTGCTGCCATGGGATTTCTCTCACAGTGGCACCCACTTTTCAAGTGGGTGCCACACATCCACAACCAAATAAGCAAACTGTCCTAGATGACCTCTGCATTTCAGGGGGTCTGTGTGGCTCAGGCCCCTTGACAGCATCAGCCATCTAGTGCCACTCCCAGCTGTGGCAGTACCTTGCTGCTGCCCAGGCAGCAACAGTTTCAGACCATAGGTTTGTACCAGCTGTCCCCACCTGCTGCCACCATCCCAAGAGGCACTTGGCTGCCTGGTAGGACATGTCAGTGGGTGCTCTGTTATGGACACAAGGCCACCTCTCTGTCTGTCATGTGCTCTTGGCTGTGGGAACTTAACAGTGCTGGCTTAAAGCAGGTATTTTAGTTTTGACAACATTTATTTATTTACTTAATAATCTTATAGTCATTTTCTAGTTTTGTTTGTTTGTTTTGTTCTTTTTTTTTCCCCCTACCTTGGATGAAGGCAAAGCTTCCTTAAAGTGCTACTGTGCACTGATGTTTTGGTCTTATTAAGGCTCTTGGTAAAAGCCATACTACGCACTGATCTCCAGAGCTTACCATTTTCAATCAGGGCTGCAGAAGTGCCTTCCTTATAGGCACTTGTAGGCAAGTATGTTTTGTGCTTTCCCTTGCATTATTTCAGGAGTAGGCCCTTACTTTCTCCACTGTTGTTTTCTGAGCCCTGTGTACAGGTAATGTCTTGGTACAGCTTCCACACTGCAACTGCACTAGCTTTCCTTTCCCATCAGGGATTTCTGAGTTATTTTTTATTTGTTGAAGGAGGTGGTGTTCAGTGATTCCTCAGCGCATGATATTCCTGTACGAGCCCTCTTCTCCTTCCAGCTGGCTGAGTATAACTTGCAAGAGGCTTGTAACACTTGTCCAGACTCTAAAATCCTCGGTGTTAAAGGCACATTCCTCAGTATCACAAAAGGCAACATCAGATAAGTAGGCTGGCTGGACATCACTTCTCATCCTAAAATAGTTCCCAATCAGAATCAGCAGAGATTAACCCAAGGCCAGTAAAAACAGTATCTAAATACAATGTGTATTGCACTGTTTTCTTAATACTGCAAAGCAACTTAAGGAGTATTCTGCTGGGATCACTGTACTGCAGGCCTTAAATAGCAGTGCTAATGTTTAGATTGTATTTTCATCTTTTCTGTGTTTTCCCTGCCAAATTTCTGGGACCTTTGCCAGGTTCCAAGACAATATAAAATTAATTGTTAAGAAACAAAATAAATATTTGTTAAGTGGTAGAAAATATGCATGTCTGATCTAATGAACAATAGTCCTCTGCATTTATTAATTGTTAGTAGTAATTCACACACATAATTCTTCTGTCTGGATGGGGGAGGATTGGGGCATGAGGAGAGTGGTTTTCCTTGAGCTTCTGTATTGAATTTATATATATACACAACATTTCTGCATTTAATAATCCAAGTAGACAGGGTGACATTTCTGCCAGATAGAGATGTAGAAAATGCTGGAGAATTTTCCTAGCCTGCCTGGACTGGGTGGTTGAGAGGTCATTTCAAGCAATTTAGCTGATGTTATACTGCAGTGCGTGTTGGAGAAAGCTTGGAAGACCAGATTATGCTAGGTCTGTTTAAAAAGACATCCGAGATATTAACTGTTACTTGGTGTTGCAGTATGAGGTTGGTTTAAATGAGAAATTGCTTATTTTTAGTAATACCTCAGTAATGCTTTGTTCTTAACCTACTTCAGAAGTTGTCCGTGGATAAACTTTCCGGTCTTGATGCTGTAACTCAACACCCGGTTTGTTCCACCATCTCTAGCTCTGTATTACGATCCCAATAGACTAATTCAGCCTGATATTCTCCACTAAATCAACACATGTGGCATCTGATGGAATCTGTGGGATTTGATCTCACTCTTCTCAGGCACATTATTTTTTGCCTTGCAGCCCGGTGGATCTATCGATTTGCAGGCGGACTTCCTGCTTCTGATCTGCCAAAAAAGAATTAGTTACGTGTTTCTCTATGCTTTGCTACTGAGGCTTCAGAATCCCTCTTAACCCAAGCCCCTGCTTACATATTGCTACCATTCATTTTTATTGGCTTCACTAAAGTTGAATTCCTCTATCTTGATTTTCCCTAATTCATTCTCCGAGCAGCTTGAAAGAATTCCGCCGAAAACAAAACCTCAAAGCGCTCGTATAATGAATTACTTTTAAACTAGACGCTAGAAGAAGACAGAGGAGCATTTATCAGGAATGCTTGTGGGCTCGGTGGTTACGAGCTTAAAAAAAACACTCGGTGGAAAGCCTTTTGTCCCATGACGGAGATTTGAAAGGCTTCGGCTTCGGATTCCAGCGGAGGCTCGGGCCTGTAATCACGCCTGCAATGTTCCCCCCTCAGAAGGCTTCCCGGGCAGCCAGCCGGCGCGGGGCTCGCCTGCAGCCCAGCCCCGTCACCTGTTGGGGCCCGGCCGGAGGAGGGCTCGGGGGAGCCGCCCGGCCCCGCCACCCACCGCCCACCGGCCGTGAGGGGGCTCCGCGGCGGGGCGGGAGGGACGAGCCGGGCCGGGCCGGGCCGAGCCGCGTTGCCGGCCCAGCCTGGCGCCGCTCGCCCCGGCGCTGCACTTCCCGGCTGGGAGCGAGGGGAGCGTGTGCGGTAGGCAGGGACAATGGAGGAGAAGGAAAGCCAGAAACGCGAGCCGTGCCGGGCTTGCTCCGCAGACGGCAGGCAGATGAAGGGTGAGTACGAGCAGCGGGCAAAGATGGAGTTAGGGGTAACCGTGCCCCTCGGAGCCGCTCGCGGTGTTGAAGCGTGCCTTTCTGCCGGTTTGCGAGCTCGCTGTCACGGGGGTAGCCGGGCTTCGCGGCGGATCGCGGTGTAAATCCCCCGGGCTTTGCACCGGAGCGAATCCGGAGCGCGGCCGGCGTGGTTTACACGCGGGGTCAAAGCCGCCGTGCGCTCGCACAGCCGCTGTTGTGCCGGTGGGTCCTGCGTGGCGTAGCCCACGTGGAGCACGCCGCTCAGGTGGCGTGGCGAGTACCTGAGCTGAGCCGCATCGCTTCCAGGATTTGTGGAGCACCTGCGTGTGCTCCCGCAGGCACCTGAGGAGAAGTTCTGCTGCCCAGCTTCCGCAGAATGAGCAGCCCGCGGTCGTCTGCATGTGGTTTGGGAAGATCACACAGCTTTACGAGTGTGTAGGAGCGGAAAGTGTTGCATAGAGAACTTAGGTTTTTGATTGTTTTCTTGGGGGGTGCATTGTCTGACGCTCTTTTGGCCATTTTTGAGGTTAAAATCCGTGGCAGTGCAAGTCATGTGCATTATATCTGTATGCTTATGTTTAGTGGGAAGGAAATCTTCACTTAAAGAATGTATCTGAATAGAGAAAAAAAAAGCCATCAGTAACATAGCTCTTCTGTGTGGGTTATATTAAGCTGACTGAGATACTTGTGGTCTGAAAAGCAGAGGTCTGATCAGACCCGTCCTCTGATTTTCCAGAAGTTTTAATGCTGAAAATTCATAACCAAACTGAGTAGTTTTAGCCCATATCCAACAGCTACACTTGAAAATCTGTTTGGGAACAGGCTTAATTGCAGACAGCGGAGTAGCTAAGAATGATTCCCAATAATCTCAGATGTGGAGCCAGCATAAGTATAATGGAGGTGGGTTTGATTCATGCTGTTAAATATATATATATACATATATATATATATACTCTAAGTATAAAAACTATGGTATGCTTGAAGGCTCAGCTTCATGGTACCTGTATGGATCAGATCCATACTTGATGCTTCCTGAAATTTTTATGAAAATGTTCTTCTCTCATATCACCTGGATTGCAGAACATGATATCAAAAGTTTCACAAAATTGTGAGTAATGGAGCAAAGTGAATTTCCTGATCTTTGTAGACTTTATGGAGGGGGTGACTGGGAAGAGCTGCTACCAGGATGCATTGAAGGACTTTTTTTTTCTTTTGATTTCCAGTTTTTGGCACATTGTAGTAATGGGTGAAGTTAAGGAATCTTGAAATTAGTTTTCAGAGCAGAGGAGCATCTCAAGGCTTTGGATAACCTCTGCCAATCAGCAAGTCCTCCTTTTATTGCCCTCTAGCTTTGCCACTCTACTGAACAGAAGGATCTTCAGCTCTTAGCTTCTGAACATGAGGGAGGGAGACAGGGAGACAAGCTTATCTAGCACTTCTCTTTCTGTGTTTTCCATTGGCTCTATTTACTCCTTTTGTAAGGAGGGTACTTGCATAATTTATCCTTTCGCTACTCTTAGCTGTCTTCTGGGAAACATCACATGATCCTTCACACATTTCACAGTTATCTGTGGGGATTGATTTTCCAAGGCCTATTATCTTCACTTGGAAGATATGGCCAGTTTGCCCACACTGTTATTGAGCAACTCCAGGATCCAGAATATGTCTCTTAGTTTCTCCTCCTTGGAGTGCTGTGGCATAGAGCTCATGTGCCCTAGGTACACAGGAGGTATTTTGCCATTCCACTTGATCCTTGCCATCAAAATTATCTGTCACTATTTAGGAAGTGGCCAGAGAAGAACTGTTAAGCAACTGCTGTGCAAAAGACTAATATTCAAACATCACAGAGAGTTTGATTTCCATTTCAGCAAAGGTGGATAATATTACCCAGGCTAGTTTGTTTGTTCCTGATCTGCATAAATTTGGGCAACAAAACGGTGTGGTAGCTACCACAGCATTGCAGCCAGGGCAGCAAGAAAGATACGTGCTGATGTGTGCTGCACTATGATGGGACCTTGCCCAGGTCAGCTTGCTGGCAAGACTAGCAATTAGTTTGCATAGTTTGCATTCCTTTCTTTTCACTGCTATTTATACAGTATTTTCCAAATATATGAAAGAAAAATAATAGAATTTGTTGATCTTTCTAATATAGTATACAAAAACTATGTTATGTATGATTCTTTCTCAAGGTTTCACCCAGTAACAGATAATTCTAAACAACTTTACATCATACGTCTCAGTATTTTTCAAATAATTAGCTTTTTCTTAAATTAATGTGATGACTGAAGTGAGGAGCATAGAGGGACTTTGCATGAGAGAGATACAGGAACAGAAATCCACATTCATGAGCTCTCAATTGTGTTTCTCAGTATAGCTTTACCTGCCTTCTTGAGGAAGTGCCTGCCACCAATCCAATGACTGAAACTGCTGCTGTGACAATACTTTAAAGGTCTGTGCAGAATTGCGGCATTCAGTCACCCACACTCACGCTCACTCCCTAGAGCTCTAAGGAAATTCCTTATTTATGTCCAACACCTTTGTTCCAGCAGCCTCAGGGATATAACCTCTGTGCTCTTGATGCAACAAATTAAGATGGAAAATTCCAGCAAGCCTCGTCCCACCTCTTTACTCCCATCTAAAATCCATTGAAATGACCACACAGCTTTCAGAAACCAGTTTGACTGAGTACATCTGGAATAACCATGCTTGCTTCTTGCAAGTAAAACTCTTTTTTGCCACTTTTCTCAAACCAGCCAAGTGTACCTGGCAGTAGGTGCTCTGAATGTTTATAGAGAGGCTGGTTTTTTTTTGGAATTCAGTTGTGCTTGGAAAGGATGAAGAGTTCTGTAGCCTGCACGCGTACTCTTCATGTGTACATATGTATGTGGATGAGACTGCTACTCTGAAGTTTTTACAAGGGTTGTTCTTCTACAGAAAGTCTTGCAAGAAATGAGCTAGAGGTGCCTTGTGCTGTGTGTGTTTTTTTGACCTTGCCTGTTTTTTTTAAAGGACCGGAGAAAAAGGGCAGATTGAGGAAAGATACCTACCTTTGCAGTCTGAAGCATCCCACAGGTTTGTTCCACCAGTTCCCAGGGATGTGAAAGCACGTGAAATAATGTGTGGGGCTGCATGGCAGTCTGCATCCACACTGTCCCCCTGCAGCTCTGCCATGCTGTGTTTCCAGTGCTGCAGAGCTCAGAGATGATGTTTTGAGCCCACCTGAGAGCCAAACTGCCCCACGAACCAAGGCTGCTTCCAAAGTAGTGTCTGGATCTGTTCTGCTCAAAGTGTGGTGCCACCTGTACCCTCTGGGCTTCTGTTTCTTGTTCTGATTTCAGGATAGGTTTCCATGAATGCAAACAAGAGGATCTGCTGATATTTTGGAGTGCATGAGTACCGGGAGCTTACAGAAACATGCAGAGTCTCTGAGGGACAGCCTTTCATGGCCTGGTCCTGCTGGACCAAGGGAATGGCTTCCCCATTTAAAGTGCTGGGACTGCACTGAGACAGCAGCTCCATCAGTGGAGGATTTACTTTATTACCAGCTTGATATTACGTGGGACTTGGCAGGCAAGTGACAATGTGCGCTGGGAGGCAGAAAAATACTCAGAATAAAATCCTCAGGCAAGTGGTAGGCAGGCTGTCAAGCTGACTGAGTGAACCATAAAAAGAAGCGAGTAGGTGCCTGTTTCCAAACAGCAGTGCCGTAGGAATGGCAGCACTCGGGGGAGCCTGTCACTGGGAGTAGAAAGGGCTGCGAGTGGAAAAGTGTCAGATGGAGAAAAATTGAGATGTATTAAAAATGCATAGAGGAAGGGCCTTCCTGCTCCTGGGGTCGTGATGTAAAGGGTTAACCCTAACAGGGACGCCTGGGCCTGCCCAGCACAGAGGAGGAAGGCCACAGGGGCTTGGAGAGGCCTTTTCAGTGCTGCTGTTTTCTTTTTTTTTTTTTTTTTCTTTGCTGACAAAAGAATGAGGGATTTTTCAAAGGTATTAGGTAACAAGGCTCCAGACTACACTTCTTCATGCACCAGAGGGTTCATGTTACACAGTTACCTGAAGATAAGCCAGCACTTACATACCCTCTGTGTCTGCCTATCTCCTTGCAAAAATAGTCATGGTCTTTGGTCTTAAAGTAGATTTTAAAGTTGTAAAATTTATCTGAGTTTTTTTTTTTTTTTTTTTTTTTTTCCTTTTATATCACTCAAAGCTTGCTTCTTTTTCTTTTTCTTGAGAAATGGTTTATTGAAAGAGTGATGTTGTATTTTCCAGCCTGCTGTCCTGAGACATATAAAATCCAAGGGAGATCTGTGAAATTTAAAACTGTACCGCAGTCAGAAAATGAGGGGAAAAAAAACCCTCCAAAACCTTCTTATTATTTTGGAGGTGTTTCTGAGCATGCTGAAAATGCACTGAAAAAAGATTAAGGATTTCAAATCTGCTTTGTCAAACGAATTTTCTTGGTTGGTGTCCTTCAAGATACTAGTTTACAGGGCCATTAAGTATACTGGAGGCTACTGAAGAAAACTGTTCCTTCTCCTGGAAAGCATCCTGTAGGTTTTAAAGGTCAGGGAATAAGGGCCCTGTCAGATCTTCCTTTCAAGTCACATAATGGTAAAGATGATATAAAGGAACATCTACTTTAATCATGTTCACTTTTCTGTGAGGCAATACTGTGGTTCGGTGTTAGAAGTAAGTACTGTGAATAGCTTATATAAGCGATTATTTCCAGGCTGCTTATTAGAACATATATATGCCCAATGATGCAGAACATGCCATTGAACGCTACCAGACTTTTAAACTAACCTAACTTTTTTATCAATCTGATTATTTTCTTTTTCATATTAATGTGAATGTCGGGATTAAGTTATTAAAATATGCTGTGGTTTTTTTTTTTTTTTTCTTTTCAGACCAGGGAAAACACAGTTTGCATGTAACATCACTAGATGATGCAGAATGTCTCCGATCTAAGGAGCTGCTTTCGACTCCGAACAGTCACACTCCTAACTCCAAGTCTACCCGCAACATCCCTCGAAGACATACAGTAGGTGGCCCTCGCAGTTCCAAAGAAATACTGGGAATGCAAACCTCGGAAATGGACAGAAAGAGAGAGGCTTTTCTTGAGCATCTGAAACAGAAATATCCCCATCATGCTACAGCAATAATGGGACACCAGGAGAGACTGAGAGATCAGGTATGAGAGTCAAATTCATATCTTGCTTGTTAAACAATCCTTTTAACTTCTGCAAAATTGAATGTTACCTCACCATAGAAGGTGAGAATGTAACAAAGCATAAACAGATTTTTTGTTTGATGTAGCTAGAATTCAGTTTCTCTCTTGAAATCTGAAGAAACAATAATAGTGATCAAACTATTCAATATTACCTTGGAGTTGTTTGTTGAAACTGACATTTTTAAGGTGCTTTTCATTTTTTTGTAATATACAGGGAGAAAGGGATGAAGGTGAGACTCTTGATCTTAGTACATTACTCTCCATCTACTTTTCACAGCTGAGGAGAAAATATGGAACAGCTGTTAACTTTTGTTACATTTTCAGTATTGGCACCACTGCCCAGGAGAAAAGAAAATATCTGAAGACCTAGTCTGTATGCTTTAGCTGGCTCTGTTACCCTTTCATTTGCTTTCTTTTCTATTTTTGAGTCTTTTAATACAGAGTGGATGTATCCACAGGTATCTGCCTCCTCCAAAGTGTCTTGAGATCAACATCAGTCTGCCAGAAGCCTGCCTTCAGGTGGTTTGCCTTTTGCCTGCCTGCAATTGCTTTTCAGCAGTGAAAAGTAGATTCAGGGTCAGAGAAGACATGACATGTTGATGTATTTCTCCAAACAGGTGGAGGTTGCTGTCACACTGACCTGAATTCAGGGAATGCCAAGCAAGGGACTGTTCACGGCATGTCTCTGGTTGTGGGTGCAAAGTTAGAGTTTAATCTGTTAAACCTTACAGACAATCTACATTCTATTCCATAATACATTTTTTTCAATAAACCAACAGAAGTTAGACTTTACTCTTAAAAATCACGCATCCATTATTCTCAGTTTAACAAATGATTGACAGCAAAACTGTTACAAGTTTTTTTTTTTTTTCCCCCTAATGTTTTGTAGGTTTTTTGGCACTGGCAGCAAATTAATTGTAAGTAAGGAATAAAAGCAGCTTGGCAAAATATTGTAGTTTGTTATGGGAGTGCTTACTGAATTCCTAGCATCTTTTGAAGCCTTCCGAGCCTTAGGAGATCAGAACAGTTGTCATTCGGTACCTCCCACTTACAACTCCTCTTTGACGGGGTCTCTAGAGATCCCAGGTGCTATCCCTGCTTAGAGCACAACTGCTAGAATCCATGTGTACCCTGCTAAAATTGCTGCAAGACTTCAGCTCTAACAAGGATGATCTATTCCTTATTTTTAAAACAGCTTCCCTGCTTTCCTTTGAAAGTCTTGACACCCCCCCTTATCTCTTTCATGAACTTCAGTGACTGTGTGGAATGTGCTGGGTGGTGGATAAAGATAGCATACAAATTAAATAAAGGGGGTGGGGGTTGAAATTCAGAGATTAGATCTTCTGGAGTCATGTAAATATTTAGTTCCAGTGTTGCAGACACTGCAAACCCAGTTTGAACAGCCTACAGCATTACACCCTACACATTTTGTAATTTGATCCTTTTCTGAAGGCAATAAATTACAGAAGGAATGCAGTAACTGTTCCTGCTATTTGTTTAAAATGCGTCGTCCTTGCTAATTTATTGAGGGTAAAATTATGTGAATGTCTCCTGCTTCTATTTTTTGATGATTGGATATGGTTGGGTATGGTAGGGTAGGGTAGGGTATGTATTAAGTGTGAGCTTTAAAGCAAAATTACTTTAAAATTACCCTTAGAGCATCAGACTATCTTTCTTGGGCATGGGAAAGACCGAAGACTCTATCCATTCAGCATAACTTTTTTTTTTTAAAAAAAAGCAAACAGAACTGAAACCACATTAAAAACAAAAATAAATGTACCCAGTTGTAAGAACTTTGCATAGTTGAAATGTGTTAAGTGTCTGACTCATCAGATACAGTAACAGATTGTTATGGTCATGGCCTTGCAGCGCAGAGGTGTTTTTCTTATGATTTGTGTCTATGCTTGCACACCTGTGTTTCTGTATATGTGAGTACAGATAGGAATATGTGTATACAAATATATGTGTATATGAATGTATAATGCAGTCTTACTTAGCAGCTTTGTGAAACAAACCGCAATATAATTTTGCTGTTAAGAGTGTGTATGTATTTATAGCATAGAGACTTCCTTTTTAATTTCCATGTATGCGTATAGCAGTGGTATAGAAGACACAAACTGCATACACGTAGTAAGTATGCATGTGTAACATACATACGTCACATACAAAATCGGTGAGATGTGTGGGAGGACATGAACTTAAATGTCACTGTTAAAAATAATTTTCTAGGCTGCTTTGCTCCCTTGTTTCTCAGCTGCTCCAGTATCTGGCATCATTATCCATGGTGGGAATTTCCCCACTGTGAGAGATCTATCAGGGGTAGTAGCAAACTTGACACTGTTTTCTAATCTCAGTGTCAAACAGTGCAGCTGGAACATGAAACATTCCAGTATTTACAGTCAAGAGATTGTCCCTTGGATATCATGTCATTTGTCTTCCAGGTTGCTCTAAACCCTGACAAGTCCATAACCAACAAAAATGGGCCAGAAAATCAAGACTGGTAATTGTTTCATTTTTGTGGGCTTTTTTCTTAGGTCCGTTTCAGCCATCGTATCTCAGTATAGCAAAATGACCTCTAGTTTGCAGCAAGTAAACATTAGGGGAAAAAAAGTGTGTTTGATGTTGTCTGGTCATATTGTATAACCTCTGCCAGCAAGGTCAGCTCTGAACACTGTACGTATCTTCCACTACCTATTAATGGTTTCCTCCAGGCTTCGTTTATTCAGATAAATCCCTCCCTGGATGTGCCTCCTTGGGACTCATTTCTACTCTGATAACCCACCACAAATCAACAGTACAATCACAGCCAGGTAAAATGTCAGTGAGGATTAGTAATGGTTAGCTAATGTGGTGACCTGAAACCTCCCAGCTGTGCACACAGATTGTCTCTCCCCCACCCCACAGGTTTGCCATCCTGCATGTGGTATCCTATCCTGGAAGGAAAAGCTCATGGAGACAAGGGCTGCTTTTATTTGTGGAAGGGTCCTGGGATATGGCTGCAAGGCAAATAACCTACTGCTGTGTAACAAACCAGGGGCTGCCCCCCAGCCTGGCAGCTCGTCTTCACACTGTGCTTTGTCCCCCCTTGCAAGCCAACCCCATGGCTGGGCACCAAAGCACCCTCCACCTGCACGCCTGAAGAGACAAGGAACAAAATCCTTTTATTTATATAGGTAATGCAGGCTTTGGCAATAGCTTCGGACAACGTGCATCTGCCAGGTCTGCCTGATCTGTGTTGATGAAAGCAAGGCGCTGACATAATCACCAGGAAAGCTAGAATGGAGGGAAAAAAAAAAAAAAAGAAAGAAACAGAAAGGTTGGTCTTGTGAAGTCTGAGCTAGGGTGGATGGTCTGCTGCTGTGCTCGGGCAGGCTGTGGTCACCCACCCAGGTGGGGTGAGCCCGGACAGCCCAGGAGAGGGCCGAACAAGCACAAGAGCTGGGCCAAAAGCTCTTGGGATGAGAAAGAGTTTGTGATTAAGAGGTTAAAAATGCTAACCTTGCCATGGGAGGGGGGGTAATCCCTGTGGTGAACCTGTTTTACAACTCACCTCCGTAAGAAAAAAAAAAACCTTTCTGAGGGGCAGAGAGCAAAACCGAGCGTGGAGAAGTTTTTCTGAGCCAGAGCTTTTGAGCGTGCCTTTAGAAAAGGAGCTGGAAGATATTTGCTGTGGATTTCTTTTGTTGTTGTTTAACCAGGGAAACACACTACGGGACAAGGAAGGGTTGTGAACAGCTCAGCCTTTCAGCCAGGGTTCTGTGAAGTACAGATTTACTGGCAAACAAAATCAGATTTCCGGCAATTTGAAAAAAAAAGAGGGGGAAAAACCCAACAACCAAGCCCTTCTGGTACGTGCACAATGCCGAGTGCCTAGAAAATGGTGGTTGTTTTTTTTTTTTTTTTTATTGTGTTCAGTTAGGTCTGAACATGACAGGTAACTCTGGCATCTGGGCAGGTGTGGTTAAGGTTTCCGTGGAGATTCATGATGTCATGCTTGATAGAGCATGTCAAGGCAGCTAATTTCACATGTAGATGTTCAAAAAGTCCCATAGGCCAGGAGTGAGCTTTATGCAAATACCAAAGTTACGCTGCAAAAAGGCGAAAGAAAATACGGCTATGAGATGGAGTGCCTCTTACCTGGCAGCTTTCAAGGATTATTACAGACTTCAACATAAATTCAAACTTTTGGAAGTAAAGGAGGAGGATTTGTGACCGTCTCCCTGGCCTCACCTGTGGGATCTCACGTTTCGGTAAATAAGTCTTTTCTCTCTCTGCCCCCACTGTAAAAAAGGCTTTTGAAATCGTGGAGTTTGCTTCACCACGTTGCTCCTCCTGGCAGCAGGGCTGAGTCAATAAAGCAACTTTTCTGGCACGGCACGTTCCCTTTTCTCTTTCAAAAATGAGTTCTTTATTGAATGAACTGAGAATTCAGAATTATTTGAGAGGTATTGTAATGTATTATGTTGATTATGTGAATCATGCTGCAAAAATGTCCTAGGTAGTGTTTTGGAGGAGAAACTAAGAATTGAGACACTGTATTTATTTGTAGATTATTGCCAGATGTCTCTCCTTTAACTGTTAAAATAGAATCCTAAAATTACAACAGCTTTTATTCCAGCATTTGAGGTCTGTAAAAATTCTGAGGGTTTTAAAAAATTGTTTATTTATTTATTTTTATAGATCATAGTATCACTTGGTCAAACTGAGTATATGTTTTGATATCGTAGGGTAAATCTGAAGCATTTCTCAATAGATTGTTCTTGGGCAAAAGTAGAACTTGTAAAGGGCAAGCATATTTCAAGGTAAAAGTCTAGCAACTGAAGTTTTTATAGCTAAAAAAACAAAAGTTTGTATGGACAAAATGTGATATTTTCATTTCCCCTAGAGAGAGAGTAAAGTGACCTGTGTTCTTTAGTAACCACTTTTGTGCTTACATCGACCCAGACGGATGAAGTACCCCTCAGTACCTGAGGGGTAGCCCCCCCATTGACGTTGCTGTGCTATAACGTGAAGCAGGTTCAGTTTTCTTGGTCCAAATCGCTCAGTTTGGAAGGGGTTAGGTTTAGGTGGGAGAGGGTGGGGGGTGGCAATCACTAATGTCCAAGCTTCAGAAGGTGAACAGAGAAAAATCTTAAGTTCTGCCTAAAGGCACCTGAGAAATGTAAACTTGAGGGAAACTTCAGTTCGGTGTAAATCCTCAGTAGATTTAGTGAGTAAGAAGGCTGCAGAATATTGTAAACACATTATCTAATTCCAGGTGAAAAAACAATGTATAAAGAATTTCTGACTTTCTGCATTGCTTGATTAGGGAAAGTAAAATAAACTTTCTCAGAACCTGTATTGATTATTAAAAATAATGTATTTGAAAGGAGTACAAAGTGAAGAAATCACTAACTAGGGCTTTGTTGTTTTGTTTTTCTTCTTCTTCTTTTTTTCCTCATGGTTCTTTTGCTTTCACACCCCTAGATTATATCTTGAAACCAAGCCAGTAATGGGAAGGTTGTAGAATTAATTTAAATTTAACCTTTCTGTAGAAGCCTGAGTGTTAATTATTTAGTACTAGAATATGTACAAATGATAACTTATCAAATGAACTGGCATATTTGCCATTCATTACATTAATGGTGGTTGATGCCATGGAATATGGTAGGGAGAAATTGATTTAGTGTTAATATTGTGTGAATGCTTACCTGGGCTGTACTGATAAAGTTAGGAAATGACATTTGATTTTAAGATGTACATCATATTTGTGAAGAATGTGATTTTAATCTGGATATATGTTTCTGCTGATTTTTATTGATAAGAAAGTCCATTTTATTGGATTATTGATTCTCATACTATCTTGCATAAAGTGTTATCAAAAAAATGCCTATTTTTGTCTGAGATGTCAGTGCTGTACAGTCAGATGTTGTTGTTGTACAGCATAGGCTTTTTTTTTTTTCTTTTTCCAGTAAGTTGTTTCAGGAGATTTCTGTGAGCTCCCACCTCTTCTCTGCAGAAGGGTTACTACCTCACTTCTCAGATGAGAAGGTGATTCCTACTCCTCCCCAGCTAGACTTTGTAAGCCCCATGGAGCATGTTTGGGAATGGGAGACCCTCCCCAGCATCTGCATGTGTCCCTTGTCTTATGTACCATCTGGTGCAACAATTTACTGCTTTCCAGTGCCTCTGTGGTAAGAGCAACTGCTCTTATTTTGCCTTGTTAAAAGCTCCTAAGTAAAGCCATGAAAATGAACATAGGAAACATGATTGCAAGCTTAAATCTCTGCTGGAATCCAAGCCCTTAGCTTTTGTTTATGGAAGGACATGAGATGACATGTCCATTTGTTTTGAGTTGAAACATGCTCTTTAGCCCCCAGATAATGCTGTGATTGCGAGATACTTATAAATAGCTAGATAGATAAATGAACAAAGGGCTGGTTCATTAGGGTTTACTTTGTATTCACTATAAGTGAAAATGGTTGAGGAGGACAAATGTTCCTAGTAGAATGGCTCAGTGGAAAGTCTTTCAACTTTGTATTTTAAAAAAGTAAAGCAAAAGTATATATTAAACTACAAGCCCTAAGGTATCTCTTGGACTAAGTGGAGTTTAACTAGAATAATAATACTCGCTTTGATAAACATAAGTTCCTTCGTTTATATCAATCAGTTAAAAGTAATAAAAAACTGTTCTTAAAAAACAAAACAAAAAAAAAAAAACAAAGCTGCAAAACAGCTAATAAAGCAATTCCTTTTTTTCTTCCCTCCCTACCCCCATGCAAATCACACACCAGAGCAGTTACTTTGCCCCAACAGGATCAGTAGCTTTTTTTCTGTGGCAACGCCTCTGTATTTTAAGTAACGTGTATTGTTTGTAACTCAGAAGTCCAAGGTGGTTGTTCATATGCTTACCTTTGTTTGTGTGAGTTTTGTACATATATTTTTCTAACCTAATTTTATGACAAAGTATTTTTAGAATCCTTTGTACCCGGCTGACTGAATAAAAGCATGCAGTGTGCTTCTTTCAGTACTTAGATCTAGATCCAATAAAGAATTTAGGACTTAGTTCTCTGTTAAAGCAAAATTCAGGCAGCTTCATTCAAGAGTTACCCGTGGAAACCTCTCCCAGTTATTGCAGACACCTGAAATTCCTTAGGTTTCAGAAATTTAAGCTTTCTGGCAAAAAAAAAAAAAAGAAAATAAAAAAATAAAATCCAGAAGTGTTTATAGATATGTTTTTGCACACACTCAGTTCAGTGCTGGTGTTTTCTGAATTGCTTCTGAAGGTAACTGCCAAGTGCACAGAAACAGGCAGCAGAGCCTCATTTGGTGGATGTGGTCAGCACAGGACTAACTCCTTCACTGGCAGTGGATGGGGGAGCCCACGTCCTGCACAGGGGCCTGGAAGTGACCACCACAGTGGGAGAGGCACCTCCTGCCTCCCCTGACCCCTGTCCCTGAGACCCTTATTCCTCTGGGAAGGCTTGGAAGAATTTGGGTTAGGCAAACCGTGCATTTCCCTTTGAAGTCGAGCCCCTGGGCGATAACGTCTTACAGGGCTCATTCTCAATAGCTGTGTGGTTAGCTCCCCTGGCCAGCTGCTGGATAAACCTCATTACCAGGCTGCAGAATTGAGCTTCATGCTCTCCCTGGCCGTGAGGACCTTGTGCTCCTTTTTCCTTGATGGCAAAGCTTCAGGAGGCAGTGGTGGAGAAGCCCTGGCCCTGTGCTGCGGAAGCCTGCTTATTAAGGCCTACTGCCCAGAGGTGGAGACGAGGCTGCTGAGCTTCCCTCAGGCTGAGTCAACCAGCAAGTCCAATCTTCTCCTTTACATATCCTGCAGAGGTGGAATGGTGTACGAATGGCGTTTTGCCACTGCTTCCTTTTCCAGCTCTGCTTTTTAACCAAAGCACCTGAGGTTGCTGTGTTTCATGCCCAGCTCAGAGATACATGGCATTGGAGACATCATCAGGAGTGCTATTCTACACAGGGCTTGTCAGCAACCCCAAAGTTTCAAGACACTAATTTGCTTACCGGCACCAGAAGTTAGTGGTAGAAGAGAAGGTGCAGACACTTTAGGCCTTGCTGTTACTGAGCTGCCATTCTCTATCCTACATTGTTCTGGAAGTGTTACAGGAGGTATCAGGATCACTCATTTGGTGGATGAGGAGACTCGCAGACAGGTGAAGGTGTTTCATGAGGGCAACAGACCATGAGGGTGGTAGAGCTGAGGTTACAGTGTAGGTTCCCTAGTCCTTGGTCAGGACTTCCTTCTGTGGCCTATGATCAGCTTCAATGTTTATATGAATATTTATTGTGTCCCGGGACTACTTCCTTGCAAATGGTTATGAATGTGCTTTGGCTGTTGTCTTTGCAGATGAATAGACCTATTAGCTTCCCACTGGAAACATTTTTGTGCTCTTTGCACGTTGTCACTTGGGAGGGGAGCACATATTTATGTCAGTCATTAGCAAAGTAAATGCACCTCTGGACCATTGCTGCTGCATTACGGCATTTTTCAGTTGATTTTCTAACAGAGGCAGATTCCACTGAAGTCACCTGATTAACTTGCTTGGTTTAACCATAATCCCTGTAGTTTAAATCTCTTTTTCTGGGCTCAAATCAGAGAACAAGAGTAAATAAGACAAGCAAGTCTCTTATGAACATTCCAATTTCCTCTCTGCCAGTGAGTTGAGTACACCGGGAAAAAAAAGTGCTACAGTTAAAATTGCAGCCAACACCTGTGGCTCTGACAACATCCTCTGAGGTCTGTTTATAACAGTCAGTCAAGTTGTGCCAGTCCAGTAAATTCAGAATCAGGTGGTATTAAATTTTGCATCTTGACACATCAAACCAACAGAGGGCCTTTGTTGGGTGAGATTTGTTTTTTGAGTCCTTGTTTTGAAGGGTCCTTTTTGTTTGTTTGTTTGTTTTTCCCTATTAGTTACTACTTTTTGTGCTGTTGTATTTTATGTGGTCTCTTGTGCTGTGGATTGTAATGATTCCATCCATCCACATGAAGATTGCTGTGTTAGTTAGCACTGAGCATTGTCATTTGTTTAAGTTTAGGTTTTCACTATTTGGTAAGTACAATCATTTAAAAGAAAGAATAGAAATGCCTACAAAAATTAGTTATTAAAGAGAGGAATAGAGAAGCTATTCTGTTGGGTCACATCTGAAATCCACAGAGACCAATGATGTATTTTTGTCTGCGGCTTCTGCGATGGCTTCTTGAGGAGGGTCTTAATAATTTCTCAGGAGGCGGATGGTGGATAATGAGCTGTACATGTCACACATATTCTCTTCCTTAGTAGTTATAGATTATTTTGTCCCACAGCTTGAGATTTATTTTTAGAAATGCTATTCAAGTTAGTTGTTAGACTGGATCTTCTTGACACCTGTGTGAATGTCCAGTCCTGATTCATACTGCTATGTTTTTGACTTTGTTATGTCTAATGACAGTAAATTCCAGAGCTCAACTGAGAAATTTTAAGAATATTTTAACCTTTCATAGTTTTTAACTTCTCACATTTACATTTAGTAGACTGTCTCCATGCTCTTACATTGACTGAATTCAGCATAGAAAAATTAATAGTAATTCAATCAGTTAAATATTTTTTCAGTCTGTAGAGAAGAGGTCTGACTTCTAAGGAAAGAGAAACCTAAGGAAGGCAGCAAGGGAAAGATGTAAACAGTGAGAAACCAGATTTAAACCTTTTTTTTTTTTTTTTTTTTTTTGAAAGTTGTGTCTGGTTTAAAATTTTACTTAGTATCGTCACTTCCAGAGACACTTACTGATAGATGAATAAACAGAAGGCTTTTTCAGTTTGCTCCTATTTTGTGAGTATGTGGGTATCTGAAGTCTGGAAACAAACTTGCTGTCAATGTCTATGTATGAGCTTTGGGCTTTCATCCACCGTGCTTTGAAAGCATAATTTTAGCTGCATTTATTCATTTGTAGCCCTATTTTTAGTAACACAAAATACCATACATCAGCCTCCTGTAATTAGTAATAAATTGCTCACAGAAGGAACAAATATTTGACTTTGATTAGAATAAGTAAGAAGAAATGTCATTTATTTCCCATTGGCTGAATAAATAATTGAATGGCATTGGTTGGTTGATTTAAATAAAAGTAAGTAGTGTTTGGAAACAAGAAGAATTCTTTAGCGCAGTGTAGAAAAATAATTAAAAATGTACAGGTAACATAAACACTTCCATTAAGATGTGTGCCTGGAAAGCTAGGGTATATATAAAAATTCTTGTTTTGATTTCCTATTTTTTTTTTTAGAAAAGCTGTTTGATTTCCTTTTTTTTTTTAAATAAAAAACCAATCACTTTGGTAAATTCTTTTTTTCTTCAAAATTTTTTAAAAGCACACACCAAAATCTCACAGATGTTCTGGGTTAATTTGTCTCTTTTATCCTGCATATTATGCATTCTTTATTTTTTTTTCAAAAGCTATTTCCTATTTAACTTGCTTAATATCTTTGCAGTCATTGCCATTAAAAAGACAATATTATTATGTCCTAGCCATTTGCTAGGCAGGGATGTGGCAGAACCTCAGTGATCTCTGCGCTTGGACTGGAATCGCGGCAGTGTGGCAGGTACCAGCATTTGGCAGTAACTCCTGGCAGCGTTTCGGGGGGTTGTTTTTTTTTTGCTGAGGATCACTGTTGTTTCAGCTGGTTTTCAGCTGCTCATCCAAGCTGCCATCTCTTTGGCTAGTGCTGCGTGAGAGCAGGGGTGTGAGCAGGGTGGTGCCCACTGCCAGCCCCTGGTGTGCTGTGATCGTCGTGCAGCACAGCCCGGGGACTCTGCATTTACCATCGGTGAGCAGTGTGGTGTCTGTCGACGGGGAATTTAAATGAAAATATGTGATAGGAACAGCATCAAAAGCTTTCTGGAAATCAGTGCAGAACTTCTCCCTTCTGAACATCGCAAAAGGGTGGGGTGGGATGGGGTGAGGAGGAGCAGATCACCAAATGTTTCTCTTGGCCCGAATGCTGCTCATATTCTTGTCAGTAAAAATGTTCCTGTCCACTGAAGCAAAGCTGGCTCGAACCCCTGGCAGGTTGTCCAACTGACACTCTGATCCTCTGGTATCAGATGCAAGTGTTTAATTTCTGGCTCATGTGCACTTCCCTTTTATTTTATTTTTACCGAGCGTTCTCAGCACCGGATGTTATGGCACACGCGTCCCTGCTTGGGCAGCCCCTGCACACCTGCTGCTGCTCCTCTGGGGCTCTCCGGCTGATTCAGCAGCCCCCCTAATGCCCGGCAGCTGATGGGTGCTGCTGTGAGGAAGGGTGCTCTGATCCAGTCCCGAGCAACTGGATTAATCCCTGAGACCTTACTGCGAGCAGGAGTCAGGTTTCTTCCCCGGGCTGATGAATAACTTTCAGTAACGCAAGACCACTGTGGAGGTTGTGTGTGATGCTTGGGTGTTACCGTAGCTTAATTCCATGAGCGTTTTCACTGTAGCGTTAACTGTTTGTATTACTTTGATTGAGCTCTTTGCAGAGGTCTTTTTACTGTGTGTTTTACCCTCTTTTTTATTGCTCAATCACAGACTTCTTGGTCTTGGGCATTAATCCTGTCACAAAAGGGTAGTTCTAGCTATGCAAAAATCCCCACCCCTATGCAAGCATGCAACCGTGAGAAACCAGTATTTTTTTTGTATATGAGTCATTCATACACCCGGATGTCCCAAGAAATTTCCCATCAGATGAGGCTCTGCTGCAGATGCACACCTGTAGGAAGTCTGCACTGTGCAGAAGGGGGACTCCTGCTGCTCCTGTCTCTGCCACTTAATGCCAGAGGCACCCTGCTACTGAGGGCATGGATTTTGAGGAGGAGGTAGCCACTCGTGCTCCTGTGGCACAGCCAAGAAGAAAAAGGAGCCTCTCGGGTCTTTGCTGCTCCTCTGGTGCCTCTTCAGTCAGCCAGGTACAGCTCTGATGAGCCAGGGCTTTCCTGTGTGGGGCTTGTGTAAGAGTTAATGGAAATTTTTGGATAGATCAATTTTTTTTTAGAAGACTGCTCCCTTTAAGAAGGAATGTCCTCAAGTGTTCATTCTTGTTATTATCCTGATGTCTGTGTATGTTTCTATGTTGATTTTGAAAGGCACGACGACCTTTAGCTTACTGCAGTAGCTGTCAGATGCTCTTGAGGGAGAGACTGAAGGTCTACTGCAGGAAGACTTCCCTTGAACCACATTAACATACAATTTGATTTCATCTCATGGTTTCAAAATTTGTCAGACACTTTCCAAAAACCAAGTTGCTTTCTTCTCTAATTATAGAGTGTTTATATGTAAGGTTTAATCTATTTATTGGAAGTCTTCCAGGACTCTGCAATAACTGCTACTTTGTGGGCCTCTTCTGAACTGATGGGGTTAGAAAACAGTAGATATCTATGCTGAAGATACTTGGGCAGTGAAGATGAGTGAAATGTTTTTTCCCCTCTTTTCTCTTGCTTCTGCCACCTTATTTTGTGTTGAGATGTCTTTTTTCCTCATGCTGTGACAGCAGGTATTGCTTTATTTTGAAGAAGCTCTGAACCCACAAGTTCAGTCTTGTTTTTGCATGTCTTCAACCTGTCTCAGAGCTATTTTTCCAAGAATAGTTCCACTTACAATATGTTTGACAGATTTATCTGTGACTGTTTTTTATAGGCGAAGCCAATTTGAAATTTAGGGAAAGTTTAAATAATTTATAAAAGGAGAACTGAGGTAATAATAATAATAATAATAATAAATGTTCACAAGTTCTCAAACTTGTGAGAAGCTTCTGCTGTATTGTTACTTGTTTAATGTACTTTTTTGAATTTCTCTCAATTCCTGTTAGCAATGTATTAGTAGACAGAGAAGGGTTTAGTTTTTTTGTGATGTATCACAGCTATATGATTTTAGTTGTAAAAACTGGGGCAAATAACTCTGAGTTGGTATCAAAAAGATTTTCTGTTTTAGGTGATCATTCTCTGTGAAGACTGCTTTTCCTAAGGGCACATATAACCTTTCAGATTAGATTTACTTGCTGAGTAGCATTTTAAACACACCAGACTAAACCAAATGCACATTAAGACCTACAGAGGTATTGAGGCCGCCTGGCAAAACAAGGGCAGCTTAGATAATCATTCAGTAGCTTATTGTGGTGAGATAATATGGAATTTGAGGTATTTTCTATAGTAAAAGAATTTATGTGTTCTTTTGTTCTGTGCTGTCTGCTGCCACTTGTCAGACTTCCATGGATACTGCCAAAATGTCTATGTTTTGTCATGTTTCTCCTTTTTAAAAAATTTTAGGATTACACCATTAGCTTTTGAGAGCAGAATAGCTTTTCTAACTTTCTCTAGGAAAAAAAAAAAAAAAAAAAAAAAGGCAGACAAAAGTCAGACATCCAGCCTTTTATGTGAGGTTTGTCTAGCTACTGCTACTTTGCTTTTGGCTTATCTTCCCTGTGGTTTGAAAACTTACTTGGAAGTCTGGTTTCTGTGATCCTTCAGAGGTCTTTTAAAATGCAGTCATCATTTCAAAATGTTCACTTGGCCTTCAAACGGTTTCAGTGACGATAATCACATTTTACTTACCTCAGTATGTGTCAAGGACCTATGCTTAGAAATATGAGTTTACGTATTGTTTGACTGCTTATTTAACTAAAATGGCCAACCTGGCTCATATTGATCTTTCTGCCAATTCACTAAATTACCTGCATTTATTCGACCAAATTCAGCAAAGCTGAGTCTGGTGGGCACTCTGTTACAATCAGCAGATTTAAGCTATTTTATTTGAAATCCAAGACTAAGGGAAAGTTGAATAAGAGTTGTGAACCAAAGACAAGTCTTGATTGGACATGGAAAATATTTTACATTTTAAATCAAAGTCTTGTCGTGCAGAGGCCTTTTTCTGGTGGCAGGTACAGTAGCAGTATGCCTTGAGTCAGGTCTAGGCATATTTAGTGGTCCTCCTAAGAACAGGACCATTAAAAAACATTTTGAAAACCGATGACTGGTGCAGGAGTAACAGCATATTGTGATATCGTGCTCAACAAAAACACAGTTTGTCTCTTACCTGACTAAACTGCCTTGGCTAACAAATACAGGAAGTATTTCCAGTTTTCTTGTTCATAACTGAGACAGGTAAGCAGTCATAGCCATAGCTCTGCTATTTGATCGTTTGAAAGCTGAGGCTCCAAGAAGCATTGTCGAGAACAAATCTGCCCAGCTCCACAGCACATGTGATATCTCTTATCTCTCCTGTCATTTTGTTCTTGCCTAAGATGAGGATCAGCCAGTTGTTTCTCATCTAAGCTCCTGTTTCAGAAACGCATTAGGCATGATGCTCAAATATCCTCCACAAGATTGAAGTTAGTTTCAGCATTGTACTAAAGGCATTGGTTTTCCCCATTAACTTTCCTAAAAACAACTTGTAAGCATGTGACAAGGTGGGTGGTGTGTAGTAACTAAGCTTTTCTTACTGGAAGGTCTCAGTAAGTGGGAATGTGCAGACATCAAACTGACTTCACCTTCCCCTGTCAATGTCTGGATTAATTGTTGTTTGTTGTAGATGATTTCAAAGGCATCTGATTGAATTGTTAATATGGGTGCTGTTTTTCAGTAGTGCTTTTTCAGTGATAATATGACCGTGATTTGCTTCTGGAAGTCCAAAGTGCACTGATCAAAAGAAAAGTGATGCTGAGATCTGGAGACACTGGGGGAGTTGTGCTTCTTTTCCTCAGTTTTATCCAAAAAGACACAATCGAAACAAGTTAATAATTTATCATATTGGAAAAAATCTTAAATAAATATTGTACTGTGAGCTCTGTTTAACTTGAAGGAGGGCAGCTACTATACCTTCACTTAAAAGAGAGAGATTCCTTCTTATCAGTAGAGCTCGTTCTTTCCAGCCAGGTTGTGCTAGACAGAAAGGATATGGGATAAGATCACAGGCCATGTAATAGGACTTTCCCCCCCATTTTTTGCAGTTAGCAATCTGAGAGTCAACAGGACAAAACCTGTATTTGTTCCTCTGTTGCTGTTTTACTTCACATGAAAAAGTTCAGTCTTAATCTAAGCAGTTTTATGCAATTTGAATTAATCCAACCATTAAGAACAAGCTCATTGTTTAAGGATTTGCAGATACTGTTTCACAGTCCAAGAAACTTCTCAGAGTTTTGCTCAGCACAGTATTAGATAAATAAAATGAAAGCAAACCATGGTGCATATTCTTCCTGCTATAGCTAAAATTTCTTTCACAGGGTAATACTTTGTCTTCCCTCCTGCATTAGGGACTACCACAAATCAATTTTAGAGTACAGTGACCTTTACAGAAAGACTGGGAGTAGCAAGTGCTTAGGGATCACTGTCTTTGATAACTGGAGAAAGAAAATTATTTTAGCATCTGGGAAATTACCTGACGGATGAAATATAAAAAAGATAGATTCCTCCCAACCTCAATTTCTTGTAGTGCAGCCTGAGGTGTATTAGCCTCCAACATGTCTGGACCATTGGGATAGGTCATCTGACATTGTTTTAGTCCTGGGAAATTGCTGGTCAGTGGTGTCGGTATAGTTTCTACTTTTCCTTCTGGAAAACTGAAATCTGGAATGCAATTTTTCTGAAGACACAAGCGGGGGAAGTCCAAAAAATGTATTTTCCCCAGGAAGCCTTTAGGGAGGATGGTCAGGGTGCCTTGAGACTTGCTGCCTCTTGGGAATAGCAGAGAGAGAAGTAGGTGACATTTAATATTTGAAGACATCAGTGAAATGCTTCAAGGGTCAGTAATAGTGTTCTCATTCCTGGTTTGATGACTTGAATTTAAAAAACTATTGTTGAGTTTGGTTGCTAAAACTTATTTTATACTTTTAGGCAAATTTATAATGAAATAAGAGTTCATTTGGAAGGAGATAAATATAGCTAGAATTTAAAGTTTTCCTTAAAGAATGTTAAATGTCACTTCTTGATACAGTAGCTCGGCATACATTAAAAGGCTGCTTTTATAAAAATGTAGCTTGTTACTGGGATCTGGACTTAGGTCAAGACATTCATTCTGCTTAGGCTGCCAAATAATTGCATTAAAAATCTTTTACCACAGAACTTTGCCATGCTGTCCTGCCAGGTACACAGTAACTTGTTGCAAAATCAGTGTATCCCAACCCCAGGCAGCATATTTTAATATGAGATTTTCTGTTGTTTCCTGAATATTTCATCATTAAAATACAGAAAATAAAGGTTGGCAAGTAGTTCTGTAATGGTGTGGAGAGAAACTAATGTTAGAATGGTAATTTTACAAAGAAAACTTTAACAAAAGTACAGAGTTGAAAGATAAATCCAGAGGAATTGACCTGTCAGAGCAAAGTAACCATCTTAGGAAATGTGTGCACGTGTGTGTGCACAGAGAGGTGTTTTCTGTGTGTGGCAGAAGCTGCTAGTGGTAGTTTAAAATCATGCAGCTGCCTGTAGAATCATGGTTTGGTGATAGAGTACAGCCAATCAATAGTCATGAGCACGGCGTAAAGACATGATGCATATAAAATAAGTGTTTAATATACTGCAATACTACATGGATCAAATTTCAAATGTAAGAGCTTAAAGATGATACTGAGTTGGAATTGAGAGAACTAACAGTGGCATTACAGAGAGGTAATACGTACAAGTCCACAGGACCAAATGGCTTAGTACACTTTTAGAATCGTAGAATCATTAGGATTGGAAAATACCTTCAAGATCATCTGGTCCAACCATCCCCCTGCCACCAATGTCACCCACTAAACCATGTCCGTAAGCGCCAGGTCCAAAGTTCCTTGAACACCCCTAGGGACGGTGACTCCACCACCTCCCTGGGCAAACCGTTCCAATGTCTGACTGCTCTTTCTGAGAAGAAATGTCTCCTAATTTCTGACTTAAACCTCCCCTGGTGCAACTTGAGACCATTCCCTCTCGTCCTATCACTGGTTATCTGTGAGAAGAGGCCAACCCCCAGCTCCCCACAACTTCCTTTCAGGTAGTTGTAGAGAGCAATAAGGTCTTCCGTGAGCCTCCTCTTCTCCAGAATAAACAACCCCAGTTCCCTCAGCCACTCCTCACAGGACTTGTGTTCGAGGCCCTTCACCAGCTTCTGGCCCTTCTCTGGACAAAGCTTAAAGCAGAATAACTTAATTGCATTTGAGTAAGTGTGAAGCGAAGTCTAATTGGAATAGGACCTCTAGAGACCTTGTGTGGAAAGCAGGGCCTTATCCAGGGCCCTCTCAAGCTGAATCTTGAGGATTCCCAGTGAAGGAGATTCCCAGTGAAGTGATTTAAAGATCTCAAAATCTTCATCTTTACAAGAGTTTATATTGTAAAGGGAAGTTATTTTTCAGGAAGACGATCATTAGGACTATGTATGTACACTGTAACAAGAACATACGCTGTAGCTTTTGGTTCAACATTGTTGAAAGGATGTTGAACCATGGGAGCATTGCAAACAAAAAGTCACCCAAAATGGTTTGAGATCTGGTGAAGTTATTTCTCTCTGAGAAACGCTTTTTTTTTTTTTTTAAATCTTTTGACCCTATGAAAATAGGGAGAATCCTCAATTAAGTGTTGTGAGTCTCTTGAAGCAGGAGAAAGTACTGGTTTTATCTCAGCTCTCCAGAACAGCAGTGAAAATCATGACAAAATCTAAAGGTTATAGCTGGAGAGTTAGGCAGATTCAAATCAGGAGTAATGCACAACATTTTTCATAGTAGAAATGATTCATTATGCTGACAAATTATCAAGGGAAACAAGAAGTTCTTCATCTCACTAAATCTTCGAACTATGACAGGTAGCTTTTCTAGCTGATATGCTATAGTCAAACAAAAGTTACTGATGAATAGGGCTAAGTGGCAGAGATTTATTGGTTTCTCCTTGGCCTCGGTTATGCAACTGATGCTCTTAGCTATTCATACAATTTTAATTTTTCAGGGACTGTTCATAAGGAATTGAGTTTGACCTAGCAGGTTTTGAATATAGCACTGTAACTGCAGTGAGCTGTTTGAGAAATAAAAAATTGCTTTTGTTATTAGAAATAGAGGTTACTTGAAATTTAAGATACAAATATGAAGTGTAGGTGAAATACTACAAGAAAAATAACTACGGTGACTAGAATTAGGGTAAATAGATTTTCCTATTTGGAATTAGAGTAATAGTATATATTGTTTTATCCCAGTCAGTGTACCAATATATAGCTATCATAAGTGGGCATGAAAAGGGCCTGAGTGGTCATGGCCTCAGCAACTTCCCAGACTCATGATGCCCTTAATTCAGAGGAATTTTCTATTTTGACCAAAACTTTGAATTTATCCTCAAGTATTCCTTGGGAAAATTCTTGCCTGCATCAGTAAAAGTTCTGGCATGATTAGGGATCTCAGGATCAGTCCACCCAGAAATTGTTACTTCAGGAGGTACCATTGAAGAGCCCCATTTCTTTGTGCACTGCAGCATGCAAGTAATGTTCTGGCTACAGTAAATTTTTCTCAATATGGACAAAACTACAATGCACCTAAAATCAATCAAGAGAAAACCTACAACCAAATTATTCCAGGACATGGTGGGATAAGAAAGCGAACAAAATCCCTTCGCTGGAGCAATGTCCAGTCATACATAAAAGCATACCCGGAATGGGCCATTGCACCACAGTGGCAGTTACCTGCTGGTGCCACAGAATGAGAAGAGGGAGCTTGTCTGGAGGATGAAGCTAACAGAGGTCAAAAGGAGTTTTGAGGGGGAGAATGAGAATGAAGTGGCATAATCTGAGAATCATAGAATCGTTAAGGTTGGAAAAGACCTCCAAGATATCTGGTCCAACTGTCCTACTACCACCAGCATTACCCACTAAACCACAACTGTAAGTACCACATCCAACCTTATATGAGGAGCGTTTGTTAGGAATAGGGCCAGAACTGAGAAAAGGACAAATGCTGTGTTCACTATTGTAAGGCAGGAAATCTCTAAGCAGAAAATAAACCTTGATATGTTCTTCTAATCATTGCAATATGTAAAAATAAAAAAAAAAAAAAAAAAGAGGGAAGCAATGTACTGCTTATGCAGTGTTTTAGGCTCGAGGCATAGCACAGCTATTGCTGAAAGGAAGGTATACACTATTTTCACATGGGTTAAATGAAGTCCTTCTGGGCTGCAGAGGTGATTGCAGCAGAAGAGCTTTGTAACCCCAGGGACTGAGGTGAGTGCTGCAGAAAGCTGCTGGTGCAGAGGAGCCAAATTTTAGTCGCTGGAAAGGGTGCCACGAATGATGTAGAGGAGGTCTGTATGTCTGTGTCCTGTGTGTAGCCCAACTGCAGGTAGGTGTGAGAATCATCACTCCTCTGTGTGGATAGTTTGGTTTTGGGCTAATGGTTCCAGAGACCATTTCAGCCATATCTGCTTGAAAACACTCTTAAAGGTGAATAGATAATTCTAGTTTTCTTTTAAAACTTTACTGAAATCATCAGCAGAAGTTTTTTTTGCAATTTGTAATTTCCAATCATATGAGGTAAGAGATAGTATTGTCAGTTGTAAACTTGCTCGCCATCTCTGCTTGCTTTCTGTAATTGTAATGCCTCTATTTCCTGCTTTCTTACATAGTGCTTCTATTTTGAGTAAAACCGAATTTATAGTAAAAGCTAAGCTTTTTTTTTTTCAAAAAAAAACTTGTGTTCTTTCTATATACTCTCTCCAATATAGATAATCTGCATTCATAAATATCAGGTTATTGCTTTAAACAGTAGCAAGCTTCACAGTAACAAGCATAAAAACTAGATTTTGCCTGTGGCCCGTTGATGGACTTTCCAAGTCCAAGTTTGTGTACCCCCACAGTGGTTTGTAATCTTCATGTCAGCTGCATTGGCTCTGCAAATAAACAGAGGAGCTCGTCTCCATGCTTATCAGTTTAAATGCAGAGAATGTGCATTAAAAAAAAAAAAAGTTTTTACTGAGAAATTAGATTTTTTTTTTCCCACCTGAAATTTCAGCCCAAATAAATTAATTCAGGTAAGAATATAAATCAATTCAAACTTGATTGTAAACTCAGCATGCACACCTTTTTAAACTCTTACTTATTTTGCCTTTTTTAAAAAATATTTGTTTTAATTGCATTTCATGGTATAGAAATCAGAATTTCTGAAATGCTGTGAAGGAATTTTCTTCTCAGCCAAAAATGGGAATTCATTAGCACTTTGGAAGTGCTTTTTTTTTTTTTTTTTTTTTTTAAAAAAAGAAGTACCTACTTTAATATAGAGACCATCCACGGTTGGATTATTTTCAGATGAAAAATCAGCTGTATTTACAAAGAGTCAAGAACTAATGCTGTAAATCTGGGGTTCGTTCAACAACTTGATAAATACTTGGTTAAACTGAGGCTCTTCATCTCTGGCACCAAAATATCATTCATTAAATCCCATAAAAAGAAACTTTGAGTAGAAGTCCTCTGAAAACTACAATATATTTTCTGTTTTCTATAGTTATCATCTAAAATTTTTCCTCATACTGCGAATATGAGGTAATATATATAATATATATATATACTGAGAATACTTCCCTGTAACTTTCATTTCAACCAGTAGTTCCTCCTTTTTTGAAAGGAATGACTGTATAGTTATTAGAATAGAAGACCAAGGTACATGTCAGTTTTTATTAGAAGTGTTTTAATTCTCCATCTGACATGAAATAAGTAGTATAAAGGAAAGCAAAGCATCCAGAGAAAGTGCTAATGAGTCAAACATATAGTCGCTCTTTGTTGGAATCATTTGTTGGGGCTGAATGTGACTTGTTACAAACTCCGGAGCTTTGCTTACAACAAAACACCTGTATGATGTGGGTGATGGAGTCAACCAATTAATTATTCAAAAGAAAACAAAAAAGTGAAATGCCACTGTACCATGTGTTACGAAGTTCTGGGTTTGTCTTTTTGTACAGTTACTGGCCTCATTCCCTTCAGCGTCTCCAGGTTGCGTGCAGGGCTTTGCGGCTGCTGTGAGATGTGCTTCTGCTCTTGATGGTACATCCTTCTTGGCCTGGGTCATCGGCATCCTGCCCGCAAAATGACTCCTGTTCTCAGCCTGGATTGCTAATGCTGTATAAACACTGTGAATAAAACAAAGCTTATGGAAGACTTTTAAAATTGCATGTTAATCAGCACGAGACAAAGTGACTGAGGCTGTAAAGCTCTTTCAAAAGCACACTGGAGTGGGAAACTGTTTTCTTCTTGTCCATCCCCATGATCTCACTACTCGCTCTCTCCACAGATATCCAGCCTGTGCTTTGTTCCACCAGTTAGTGAAACCTCAGTTTTATCATCTCTGGTAGCGTCTGCATGTTCCTCCATGGTCTGAAGGGATCAAAGCTGAGTGTGATGCACCCTTACTTTCCTTGGCTTTTGCACTGTCCTTCCATGGAGCACTGAAGTGAGGCTGACACTTGAATTTTTGAATTCCCACTATCTCTTTTCTGCATAGAAATGGTACTTTTAAACTATTTCCTTCTTAAAATGTCAAGGCTTGCTGCCTTCTCATGCAGTGGTGAGGCTGGAGGCCCCAGCGCTGGGCCGGATGGCTGTGAGAGTGTGGATGAGCCCGTGGAGCTGGGCTGTTGGCCAAGCGAGGCCTTCGGTGTCCCTTGGCTGTCCCGTGGCAGCAGTGGCACAAACACAGCCAGGAGGTGAACCCCAGGGTCAATGGTCCTAGGGGAAGGCTTTCTCCCACGGCATATTTGTGGAAATCTCTTGTATTCAGACTACAAGAGGACGGGAATTTGGCTCTTGTTTATGCTAAGGGAGCATATTTATGGCTGCTGCCAGTGAGGCACTTCGTACAGCAGACTGCTATTTGGATAATGAAGCACTGGGATGAGGAGAATTTCAGAGTTCATACCACTTTTAAAGTTCATATAATGCTTTTAAATACTGAAAATGTGACTTGAAGGAATGTCTCTGCTGTCTGTCGCAAGATTAGAACAATAGTGCATTTTACTTGAGACATTGAAAATATTTTCCTCTTTCTGCTCAGATTGAAATATATTTCTAGACACTTGCCTGGACATTTGGCAAGAGGCTGATGAACTGTTATGGAGTTTTAGTGTTTAAGTTATGTTAAGTGGTTGTGTTTGTACCTGGATGGAGACATTTATTTTACTGTGAGAAACAAATCTTAGCATGTGCTCGCCTTTAATTTTCTTCACTGAAAGATAAGGAAACTCATCATCCTGAATTAAATTGAACATCAAAATGTCACTGTATGGCTTTAAAAAAAAGCCATGACGTTTTCCACCTGACATACAAGGGTATAGAGTTTTACTGAGGTCTGTGTTACAGTATGCACTGTTTGTTTTTAACAAAACAGACATCATTTTAGAAAAACAGCACAAATATTAAAATCATTTTTCTGCCTTGGTTTGCACTCTATGCATATCGAAAAGTTAGTGATGTGATATCCAAAAGCAATTCATATGAATCATACAGAATTTAACATCATAACACAGGGATTTTAATAGCATTTTGATGTTCCTTATGGCACAGTCCGAGCAGATTTCACAACACCCATGTGAGCAAAGCATCACAGGTGGGATTTTGGCTCATTCCTCCAGCAGTGCAGATAAGCTCCAGCTGGAAGGTAGGAATTTCTCCAGTGAAAAGAAGTTGCCAGGTGTTTTAGGGCCAATATGTCCGGCTCTACCCAGTTTCCTCACGAGTGGTTCCTCGCAGGACAAGGTGGAGGGGTCATGGCCACGGCCCAGTGGTCCATGCTGCCAGCAGTTTCCTGGGGATTAAGCAGGAGCTTAGAAAGCCCCGGGGCTACTCATGGTCATGCCAGGGATGTGACTAGTTCCAGGAAAAGGGTTTGTTATGGGAGCACAGGGTTAGTCATCTCCCCACTCAGCTCCCTAAGTTCAGCCAGACCATGTAAGTTTGGTTATGATAATTTTAATAATACTTGAAAAGCTCAGATATTGGTTCATTGAGGCAGAGGGGTTACATTTGACTGGAACTCAAATAAAATCAGATGAGAATGGTATAAAAACCTTGAAACTAACAGCTCTGAAAATATCTTTCAGGATTTCTACTGAAAGAGGAAAAAAAGGAAAGGGTGATTTTGCTTTTTTATTAAAAAAAAAAAAAAAACAGCAAACAAAACAGATGGGAGACATCTTATATTCGTGTCTTCCTAATGTGGAGCACCAAAGGGTATTTTTTTCTGTTTTTCATTTTGAACATGGGGGTGGAGATAGATTAATGGGCTTTGGTTTAGCCTCCAGTTCTTACATGTCTTGCACTTGAAAATTGTGTTTTTCTCCTCCTTTATACCAGATGTTACACTCTGGAGAATAATTTCTTTGTATCTTCTAAGTTCACTGAACTGCCTTGTATTTTAATGATGTTGGTTAGGAAATGTACCAGTTCATTTCCAGTGATGTACCTAAGGCTGTTTATAGACTGCAGTATGGGATCCATCACAACTGAAATGGCTTAAGAAGATGAAACTTGATACTTTTGGACAGCTGTGTACTTGCATTGAGGAGGGACAATCAAAAGAGGAAGGATGACACTGATTTTTTTACACGATGAGAAGTTTGGGAGCTTGCAGTTATTTAAACAATTCCTCAGGATTTGCCAGATCTGAATGATCCCTGGGTAGCAGGGCAGCACACAGTAAGTTCAGATGTTTGATGATTAAGCTGGGTATATGGTAAGGTAATTTAGGTAATATTTGTGAGATATTTTTTTTCTTTCTTTCTTTTGCAGGGAAAGCTTAGTGAAATGTGAATAATAACCCGATGGATTTCTTTTGCGTTCTCTTTGCGGACAGGGTGTAGCACTAGACATTTATCCGAAATTCTCAGTACCATTTCCAAGTATTATTTCCAGCAACTCAATGTGAGGGATAATTTACTGTTAGTCACTCCATTACGCTTTTTCCTTTGTTTTGCATCATGTTTCCCGGCTTGCTTCTTTCACTTTCCTTTATGCACTTGTTAAGCCCTGAACAAGCTGCTTGAATAAGTTTGTCCCTTAAGATTTTCTGCCATTAAGTCTCTCTCGCAGACTGGCACATTCCTCTGCAAGCCCTGTGTGTACCATGGCATCTTTGTGAACTAACACGCTGCAGCTGTACAGCTAGTTAGCAGAAGCAATCTCACTAATTAATAGAGGCTCCCCTTAGGGAGTGGGATCTACAATTCAGCACTCACCCTGAAGGAGTTATCTTGATGATGTGTGTCTTGAAAATTCCCACTGATTTTTATGGGAACCCAGAGTGACAAGGTCAGCTGTGGGAATCTAAAATGTAGATGTTCCAGGTTAGGGAAGATCAGTGATTGTTTGAATTATGTTGTCTTTTAAAAAATGTTAGGTGGAGTTAGTGCATTACCATCGTTGCCTTGTTTTTCTTAAAGTTTGAGCTGTGCGGGGGAGGGACCATCTAACTTCTTGTTTCCGCAGTGCTTAACGCTGAGGACACTGTTAGTTAATTAGAGTAATAAAAATTTTTAGAACTTGGGGTTGAATCTGCCCAAACCACAGGTGATACAGTGCAACACAAGGGCTGCAAAACTCAGTGTAAAATTCAGAACAGTAACTGCTTCTGTAACCAAGACAGGATCCTGTCCTGTTTCATGAAAAATACTCAGATACCCCAGGATCTTTTAGATAAGCTATGGTTTTCAAACAGCTATGTCAATCATTACAAATCAAAAGTATAAAACGTGGTGGAATGGGATGTTTTCTTTCTATAGCAACACCATTGTGGCAGTAGTTCAAAAACAAGTAGAAGGAAGAAACAAAATATGGTTGAGTAGTTGAAATACAAGGATATATAAAATGTCACAGAGGGCATAGAATTAAATAGTAGCTGGGCAGGCTGCCAGGAAGACTTAAGGTTTCAGTTCCAAAGTGCTTTTAGTTAGGTCTTTTTTTTTTCTTTAATGAAAATACTTTTTTTTATCCTATAGTCTTTCCTTGAAGTGCTTCTCGTGTAATTGTTTATTAGTAAACATCTGCTTGGAATGGAAGACAATTACTTTATAGTCATGGTGGTTTCTGCTAGATGTGTTTGTTGACTGGGGACTAGTTGCACTTCTGTTCATTCCAATATAATCCAGATAAGAATATGCAAGTACGTTAAAATGGGCAGATAACTCACAGATGAGCTGCACATGAAGACCAGATAAAAATATGATTACATATAGAACTTTTGACCTTTAGAAATACTTAAAATAAAATAACTCATTAAAGTGTACTAAATACACATGCTTACATGACTGCTTTAAAGTATACAAGATATGTATAATTATTATCTATATATTATCCAGCTATATATTTATATATATATATATATATATATATATACACACCCCAAAATAAAGATTATTACAGACATTTTCTGAGCTCTTCCTATGAGGTAGATGCTTGTGAAATGAGATACTTATTTGGTATATAACCACAATGGTATCAGAACTGCTGGTGTTGCCCATGTTGTTTGTTCAAAGTTTTTAAAAGATGGGAATTTTGGGAGATAGAAATCTGTAAGACATTTTTAACAAGGACAGATTTGTTAAATTGGAGTTACAGAGTTAACTTCTTTTGTTACCTGATATAAGTTCTTTCAACTGGAATTGTTTTCTCCAGTATAGCGTCAGAGGGGGATTGAAATCAGGACACTTAACATTTTGGATAGACTTAAAGTTTGCTAAATAGATGAAAGATGCCAAGCTACAACATTACTCATGTTAGTCATCTGAATGTATTCTCACAGCTTTGAATAATCAGGGAAATATTGTTTCTAGGATGTATGAATTGTAAGTTAACACAAGCAGGTCACTACAGCAGCACATGATGCATTTGTTTTATTAAGGTACAGAGTTGCTTAAGGACAGTGGATATAATAACCTAAAAGGCTGAGCTTCCAGGGACATCATTCTTAGGCTATCATATCGTAATCTGTAGAGGACTTTTTTTTTTGGAAACATTTTGGTATTTTGAAGTGAAAAAAAAAATGTATTTTTTTTTTCTTATGCTTGCATAAGTTGAGCAACATTATGACTCTTGTGATTGATAAATGATTGACAATCAGTAATGGCTAAAGTCAACTGTGAAGAATTGCAAAATGATCTTCAGTCTTGGTGTTATAAGGGCAGGTGAGATTCAATTTTAATAACAGTGAAACGCTGCATATAAGGAAGAACAATCTTAACTTCATATATAAAATGGTAAGCAGTGAGTTGAGTATTATCACACAGGAATAAGATCTGGAGGTTATTTCTGATCCATGGAAATGTCAGTGCAGTCTTCAGTAACGATCAAAAAAGCAGATCTAATGTTGGCAGTTACCAGAAAAAGAGAACAGAAAACAAGACAAAGTGTATCACCTGCCACTATAAAGTCATGGGACATTTGTTGTGTGTGCAGTTTAAGCATCTCTAAGAACAAAAATGTATAATAAAATCGAACAAGGTTTGGAGAAGGACCCTGATCATCAGGGGATAGCTCCAGGGACAAGTTAGCACAGTAAGAAATGAAATGACTGGGTGCGATATGACAGAAGGGAGGGGCAAGGTCCACAGCTGCAAATTTCTAGAGACTAGGAGAGAGTTTTGGGGAAGCATCACTATTTGCTTTCCCTGGTTCTTAATCTTTTTCCTAGGCATCTACTTCAAGCTGGTGGTGAAAACAGGCTACTGTAGCAGGTGAACCTTTGATTTGGTCCTTCTTATTCCTGAAATATCACAGTAAACCCTTAGGTGGCTAGGATGGAGTACAACACACCAGGAGAAGCACAAGATTTGGGAAGGAAATGAAAGACTTTGCCATTTGAGTCCCCTGCTGTAAGCACTGAGCCCAGCACATCTCCAGCTCTCCAAATCTCCAGACCAAGCTGTTTTTCTCCTAGCTGCTCCCCAATAGCCCGCTTTAAGTAGTTTTTCTTCTCCCCAGAAGACTGCTGTTTCTTGTCAGGGTTTTCTCTTCCAACATGCTACTGTTTGAACTGTTTCCTGAGGGTGCTTTGACTGGCTGCTTCTGTGACTTGGACAAGCTGTTTTTCCTTTTTTCTTTTTTTCCGCAATAGCTGCTGTGTGATACAAATGAAAGCTTGTTTGCATTCAGCAAGCTTGCTCTAAGTATGAAAGTCAGAGGAGTGGGAGGCTAGAGCATATTTCTGAAAACTTTCCAGCCCCATCCCTACTTGTGTCGCACTAAGTTAAACTCTCACCTACTTAGTGACATGCAACTTATATCATCTTACATAGGAGCTCTGACTCTGGCCTGCTAAATTGAACCTGAGCTTGAGAGACTTAAATGTCAGAAGGCTAGAGCAGGTCAGAGCAGCAGAAAAGCATAAGTTAAAATTGGCCCTACTGTGAAGTTCATGCTTTACCATACACAGATGCTGTTGCCTTTGAAGAAGCACTATTGACCAAGAAACACTATTGACAAAGAATCTGCACTTTCTCCTGAAAAGATTGTGGAAAATGACAGGTGAAATCATTAGACAGAACCATTAGAGAAAGTTTCTTTTTTATTTCAGCTTATTTATCCTCTTACTGACATTTGTTGTGCATTTGGTCAATTCCTTATCTCTTGGTTGATCTGTTTTTGTTTTCTAGAAGAAAGCATGACTGTAAATTCACAGCAGTAATAGTTAACCCAGCAGTCTTAAACTACTTTTCCTTTGTTAACATTTTTAAAGAAGTGGCGTCTTGGTGCTGATTTAGAGAGGGCCCTGAATTTGGTTAATAATTAAAAATTCAGCGTAGAATAAGTTAACCTTACTTAACATAAATTTTGGATGTTAATAGGATTCTGTGGTCTGACTTCTGTTTCTCCCCTGAGAATGCATACATGTGGAATAGAAAACTTATTTTATAGTGTATTTATCTAAATATTCTGGCTGTTCATTAAGATTATTATCCACACCCAAGCTATGTATATTTTTGGAGGAAGAAGGTGGAAGACCTTGCCTTTTAGGAGACACACTTTTGCCTCTGAGCACGTTTTTGATTTTCAGCACATTGTCCATGTACGTTGTTTGGGTTTCAGAAGGTCATCAAAACCCAAATGAATTGGGTAAATAATTCAGTTGTGACCTATAATCTCTTTCTTTTTATGGATGTTCTTGTGAAGTAAATGCTTCTCTGCAGGTGGTGGATAAGAGTAGGACTTAAGCGTGGACTTAAAATCCTTGGAAATTATTCTAGCTAAAGAGCAGAAAGAATAAATGTGTTTCATGGCCTGGTTACTCATGAATAAATTTGCCTGAGATATCTGATTTGTAAACTTGGAGAACAAGGAAGAGGAATGAGTTTGAGCTGCTTTTGAGGTTTTGTGGCCAAGGACCTTGCTGGTTTCCTTTCCTGGAGGTTTTGAGGCCAGCAGTGAGTAAGTAGGGGTTTTGGCTCTTAGTGATCAAAAGCATTGTGTCAAACCTTAAAAAAGATGAAAATATGTCAAATTGACATTAGTCTGGTATATAGTTTAACTGGATCATAATTCTGGCTCTTTTTTGAGCATGTAATTACATCCAGAAGTGGACAGTTTTCAGCTGTGTTTGAATTGTTGCTTGGTACTTGCACATAAAAAGCTACATGCTAAATTGGTTCTCAGTGTGATCCTCACATGGTTTCTTCAAATTCCAACTTGAAAACACAGTCTGTTGTTCAGCACGCTTGGTGTGTCTTTCTTGCCTTCATGAGGCTCTTGAACTGTTGCTTTCTAACTCTGAAGTTTGTTGTTTTTTTCCCCAAGATTGCCACAGGAGAAATTCTGAAGAAAGGCTTTGGTGAGACTTATGGAGAATATGCAGTAGGATGTGAAGGAGAAAGAAAAACATTGTTAGCTTGGAAAAATAAAAATAATCCATTCGTATGCCAGGTCTCGGAAATCTTGTCCAAGCTGTTGTAAGTGTTGCTGTTTCAGTGCACACTGTTCATGCATGCATGCAGCATCCATTTCCAGCACTGTTTTATCAGCCACACTAAAGCTCCAGTCTCCCCATGGGACAAGCAGCATCCTTCTGGTCTGAAAGGAAAGAAGGAATCTTAACACTCACATCTCCCACAAAGCAGAGGCATTTCTCATTTCTACAAAAATGCAATGAAAGAAGAATATTTTTCTACTTGTGTTTTGCAAGACTTTGTGAACCTGCTGCTTCCTCCGGCAGCAGTGGGTGCAGCCTCTAACTGCATGGCCTGAATGGCTGGCCATGGCTTACATCAAGGCATCTCTCCCACTACATAAACTGTAAAGCTCTTTATAGAAGCATGAGTTAAATGCATAAAAATTCAGTAAATTCAGTGGCATGGAGTGAGGGAGTTTAGACAAAAGTAGGGTTAGAGGCTGGGAATGGAAAGATGCCCATGTTAATTTTTTTTTTTTTTTTCCTCCTGTCCTGAGAATGAAGGTGTCGTGTTTTGTGACTCACTCAACCTGAACAGTTCCTCTGGAAGAAAAAAAGAGGAGTAGAGAACAGGGAGAGAATGCTTCATCTGGCCTGATGCCTCAGTGAAAGAGTAAAGCTCAAAGCAGCCCCTTGGCCACATCTCCTTGCTGGGGGAGCAGGTCTCTGGGGAACAAGTCTTGAGGAAGACAGCACAAGAAAGTAGTATTCATTAAATTGAATAGAGAGGGGGCTGTAAAAATGTTTTACCTATTGTTTTTTTAGTCTTTTTTCATGGGAAATTCTTCCTAAAAAAGAAATTAGGCAGAGGATGCAGCTTAGACTGCAATACCTCACTGCACAAAGGGAAACTCCTCTGCACAGTAGGAAATACCATAAATGCATTCCCTGTGAGGTGTAACCATTGTACACAGCAAATACAAAACTGAACTTTTCAGGAAAAACATGAACTTTCAGATGGAATCTGTGGTTAAAACAAGTTAAATTGAAGCCTTTTCCAGCAGCAGAAAAAACAACCAGCTGTACTATGTGGGTCATTGGTTAGTTCCTCAGGCAACTCCCCAAGGCATTTTGTCTGTCCTTGTGCCTCTCAGCATTTGCGAGGAGAAGTTGCGGCATGTCCTGTGACTTTGCTAGCTTTGCAGTTTGCAAAGCATAAATATGAAGTCAGATGATTTGATCAAAAAAAAAGAAAAAAAAAAGAGAGAGAGAGACTTGGACATACTTCTGTGTGTTGCTGTGATCCAGGGCAAAGGGAGTAAACCTCTTGCTGTCTGCTTATGCTTGAAGCATAAAGGCAGTAACTGCAGGGTGGAAATAAAGGGCGAGTCAGGAACCGAGTCACCCATCCCTAGTGTCTGGCTGACTGCCTTTGGTACAGTGCTGAGCAGTGATTATGAAACCGTGTCCTGCGTTTACGGATGTCACTTCTGATTTGCAAAATGATGTGCCGGAGTGGCAGGCCCGGCGTGAACGTCCCGCTTTCCTCCCCTCTGCAGCCACCACCAGGAGCCCTTCCAGATCATCTGTGGGAGGTCGCAGGCACTGAAGTGAGGATTATGTGGAGCAGAAGCAAAAATGGGGATGATTTAATATAGCTGGATGAGAAGCAAAGGCAAGCTCTGTCACTTGGCCCTGGGAGAGAGAACTTAGCATTTCCCTTTCTTGGAGAAATTTGTGTCTGGTGGAAGTGTCTGCACGTGGCACTGCATTTACAGGTCCTGTCTCCCCATTAGTCCACATATGTCATCCTGGCATGGGCACTGCTGATGCTCTGAAGCATCCGTATTGTGGTAGGCATGACTGCTGCTTTCTGACTCAGTGGTGTATAGCTTAGGGCTTTAATAGAAGTTAGTGTTGGCTTATTTAAGGGTTAAGAGTGCTAGAGAGTTCAGCCTAAGTCTTGACTAGGAAAAGAGGAAATTTTGTGTCTCTTATTCTTCTTAAGCATTTCTAGGGAAGGATAATACTGCTGAGTGAGAATCAAGCATCTTGATTCCCAGTTTCCCAGAGGTGTTCCAGTGCTGATGCAGACCTGAGGGAAGGTGCCTCACATGTTACAAAGGTGGCTGCAGGTATTTGGAGACTGATCTCTCTCACAGTACTGTCCTGGCCCTGGTGTTTAGATTTTAGATCTACTCATCTTTTGCAGATATGTTTGAGGTAGCTGATATGTCCAGCAGTTGAGCCCACTGTGTCCCTGAAATAGTGACCTGGGGTTTGGGAGGATGCTTGGCAGAAAATACAATAGGGTTGCTTCCTCCTATGTTAAGGCTCTCATTCACTAGGAGATCATGGGATTGCCTTAAATGTGCTTTAGCCTCACATGGAGTGTGTGGAAACGAAAAGGAGTACTGACAGCATTAGGGGAGAGGTGGAGAAAGTTCTTGTTCAAAAGGTTACTCAGAAGTCAAATTTTAAGAGCTTAACTTAATTCTATCAAGTAAATCTGTGTTAAGGGAATACAAACTCTCCAGCACTTACCAGTGATGTTGGAAGCAGGTAGAACATGGGGATATTCAGTCTCCCAACTAGACAAATCCTAAACATATCGGTGTCTGATGGCCACTGAGATCCTTGTGTCGATGTGTCTTGAGCTTACCCACGGTGTTTTAGCCTGCTCTGCACCAGTTAAAAATATGTCTCACCCATTTCCCCCGAGCCATTCCATCCAGATCTCCCCAGAGTGTCCTCTTTAAGCAAATTGAAGAAGCTAACTCACCTTGAGAGAATCCTAGGAGGAAGACGGGAGGCCTCTAATCCTCTTATGAAAAGTGCAGGAACAAAGACCAGCAGTTCATGGACTTGCCTGAGGCTCTGAGGGAGCAGGAAAGAAGGCAGGAGCTGGGGCTGGTGGCTGTGGGCCATACCATGGTGTGAGGAGGGCTGGTTGCCTGGGCCCATCACCTCCAGGGGCACGGGGAGTCCTCTCCCCTCTCGTGCTGTCACATCCATCCTGCCAGAGGGACCACGCGGTCCCGGAGCGAGGCCCCAAGTAAACTCGAGCTTTCCACCAGGGTCAGTACAGTGGTAAGGAAGAGGCCAGACAGTCAGCCTTGTCACGTCCCTTTCGGATCTTACACAAAGGCTTGTAATTACATTTGGGTTGGATTTAAATAATATGTGAAAAGCCAAGTCTACGACCATGCTTTTAAATACAGCAAATGCACTGCTTTTCTGGTTTAGTGAGGACTGTGTGAATCAAAAATACCTTACTCATCTGCAAAAAAGGCTTAGTCCCAGCAAATCACAGCTTTAATTACAGGAAATAATCATAAACTACTTTATATGCAATTAAAGATACTTTCTTTTGGAGATATTTTTGTAATTTGTATTTTTTCCTAAAGCCGATTATCCAAAATATTATATTCTTTCATGCCTGCAGTGCAACTTTGACTTGCATATAAATTGATTTTTTGAAATGAAACTTTCTTTATGTGTAATTGAAACTTGAGACTGTTTTAACTTTATCTAGTAATTGATTAATGGGTCAGATTGCAGCTGCTGGTTAGTAGCAGCAGCAGCTAACAGTTTTATGGTATGGTTTGCTCGTTTAGATAATTGTATTAATTTAGAATGTAAATTGACACAATTACAATGGCATTTTTTAAAATGTCAACATCTTTTATGTTAATGTTTAATCAGCCTTTAATCGAATGCTGAAACTGTCTGAAACAGAAAATACCTTTCATACTGAAATTTAAGATAAAGCTGGTCCAGAACTCATTAGTCTCATGGGAAGACAGATGTTGGACCATGCTCATAATTTTATTTAAAAACATCTCCAAGGGCATCAACATATAGAAACACAGCAGGTCGCGAAGGTCAACATTCAGATTTGGCCTGAGCAGTGGTGCTGCCCAGTCCTTCATGGTAGTGGTAAACTTGAAGGATGGGAAAAATGTGTCCTGAAGGATATTTGCCCTTGTGGTAGCTACAGTCCCTGATGTGGGAAGAACAGAAAGGAGGAAACCTTGTCTTCTTGTTCTCGACGTGACAATTGAAGGAAGTTCCTTCACCTGCATTGAATATTTGTGAGTCAGAAACAGAAGCTAAGCAAACATCCAGGAAAATTTCAGCATGATCCTCTCTGCTCAGCAGCAGGCACGATGAGCTGTGCCGCTTTTAATTGAGGCTCTGACCAGCAGCCAGCTGCCATCCACGTTCCTGCCCACCTCTGGCCAGGGCACTTATGCCCCGTGTGAGTACTGGGTCGCTTTTCCTAACTCAGTTGTCTGCTTTAATAAAAGAGATCAGCTCTGGGAGAAAAGGGCATGAATGATGTCTTGGGCACCCGCTGGTCAAGGGGGAGCAGTAGCACCTTTCAAAAAAAAAATGGTATCTCTTCCCAGAAAGCTTTGATATCAGAGACATTTTATTGTTCTTTGTAATTTCATTTAGATGGATGAAAACCAGGCATGCTCATTTAAAATAAAGGCGAATGTTGGCAGAAGAGCAGCAGATCTGCTTTGACTTGGGTGAATCTCAGCAGGAGGCTCTAACTGCCAGGGAGCTGGGATGCAGTTCTGGGGCAGAGCATCTTCCAGTGTCAGCAAAGAGCCTATTTCCAAAAATCAATCAACTCCTATGCCTGATCGCCTGTGAGGAATGGATGTAGTAATCCAACAAAAATCATTGGTCCAGTGCCATTCTCCTTAGTGAGTACGTGATTGTATTATTGATACATATGGCTGGATGATGGAAAACTGTCCCAGTTAGTAGAGGCCACCTTGGGAAGCCTCAGCATGCCCATGAGGTTAAAACTTCATGAGGCCACATTAAATCAGCAGGCAATGTCCCCATAGATGCAGGGCTGCCTCAGGCTCCCCAGGGCGGTGCTGTGGGAGCTCGTGCAACTCTGTGAGGGCTGCTCATGCTTTCAGTAAGTCCCGGTTTGAAATGCAATCCAGGGAACTTACAGAATCTTTTAATTCAGCTGTCAAAACCATGCAAATGTAATTATAGGTCAGATTTGGCAGTAAGCTCAGACATGGCATTTTCCCTGAGCATTTATCTTTGGTATTGGAAATGCTTCAGCCAATAAATCTGTACTGATAATGCTGACAGGGAAAAAAAAATCACTAACAAAACATAGTTTTACAGGTGGTTTTAGGTGAATTTTCCATCAACTTTATGTGCCTGTGCCATATCATTATATTATTTTCTCAGCCATTAACTTCTGCTGTGAAGCATGAGATGCTGGATTCCTCTTGGCCTTGCCGTGTGCATCTGTCGCCCCTGCACATGTGTCTGGTTAGCACGTCTGGAGGTGCCACAGGGCTCATGGAGGGGACACAGAGGTAGGGGGCTCGTCTTGAGGAGTGGAGGTCTTGGAAGAGGCCAGGGAAAAGACGGGTAATGGGGGGAGGACAGGGCAAACTGGGGGTGGCAGCTGGAGGAGCCAAGAGACAGGATGTGGCTCCGGTGGCTCTGTCTGTACTTGATACAAGGAATACCACGAATGCCAGTGGTAATGGTATCTAGTTAAGGAAATGAGAGCTCTCTGGGTTTACTTTCTTAAAGGCGAATGGCAATGAAAATGTAGTTGTTGAAGGAGAGAGGTACAGGCTTCACTGAAGCATTTAGGTGCCATTTGGGAATGAGGGTATCCACCTCCACTGGGCTCTTTTGTGACTTCAGGCAAGTCATTGATCCAATAAGTACAAATCAACTGCTTCCATTAATTTTTACTGCAACAAGGCTAACTTAGGTTTAAGTAGATCATTATGGCTATGCTGATCTAACAACCCAGTACCCATCTTTTTATGTATTTGTTTAAAGACTCACTAAAACAGGAGAAAATTAACCTTGGCATTGGGGAGCAAGAGGAGAAGGTGAATTGTTTTACTTTATGCCTGGGGAGGGAGATGGCTAAACATGGTTGGGATAGGGGAAGGAGAACCAAGGAGAAGTCCCCTCCCTTCCAGCTGTGCTGAGCTGTTAGATTGGACAAGCCATAAATGTGTATTTTCAGCCTTAGCTTAGCTGTGGTTATAATCCATCCATCTTTGCTCTTCCCATGGAGTCACTGCTGAAGCTCTTTTACTAACAGCAGAAATATTTATTCAGATACAAGCATAACCATTTGTTTCCCTTTTCCCTCCAGAGACACGTGAGTAGATCCCATTTAAGTAAATGAGAGTGCTGCACACCTAATTAGAGACAGAGTTAAGCCTGCAGTCCTGTGCCAAAATGCTACATCATGAACTAAAATTCGTGGAAACTTAATATGGAGTCACAATTTATTTGCTATATTTAAATGAGACTTTAAAAATTAAATGAAAGCCAAGACACCCAATAAAAGCCTGTAATCCAGGCTGTAATAATAAATCACATATTGGGATTCTGGTGCAGATGAGGGTGAAATTGTGAGTGCATTGACATTAATGGCATAGCGCCTCTTGACTTCAGTACATCCAGGATTTCTTTGGTAATACACTTAGAGTCTTAATTTACTAGCAAAGTAACTAGTTTGGGATTTCCTGTTCCCCCCACAGCCTCTGATGATGTGATCAGCTCCTGGGACAACACTAAAATATCCTCAGCTGGCTCTCTCTGTCAGCACCAGCCTCCTCCTTTTTTTCATCTCCCTCCCACAGCCCCTTCTCTGTTTCACGCCGATCTGTCAGCAGCTCACACCCTCATCAGGTGCACTGGCTTGCTGGGCTTTTAGACTCATTTTCTAAGAGGAAAAAGCTTATATGACTGTCTGTCTTTTTGTCTGCAGTTCTCCTAAACAACTTCCCTTGGCCAATTTTATTAAAGGAGAGGAGCTATCCTAAAAATCACTGGGTGGAGGAGGCAACCCCAAGCAAGAGCCAACCTTGGGCACTCCAGACATACCATGCCTGCGGCTTTTCCTTTCCTGGGGATGTTGCAGGGAATGCCGGGGGGGTTGGCACTGTCCAGGTGGTAATTCACTTAATGTCCTTGGAGATAAAAAGCAATATGGAAACTTGCGTAAATACTCCAAATATATAATTTTAACTCTTTCTGTACTCAATTATTGCCATTGGATTTTTGCACCGATATTACAGTACTACAGATGTTAGGCAAGTTTTTTGTGATTAGAAGTTAAGCATATGAGTGTTTCTGCAAAGTTTAAGGAGAGCCAGAGCGACATTGAGCTGACAACTGAATAACAAATACCTTCATTTTCAGTAGAATTGAGAACTGAAATGTTCCTTAGAAGGTTGCAGACAGGTTTCATGGACAGCAAATGTGCTGTGGACTGATGTATGAGCACCTTTTGTCTACTAGATCAGAGCATAAATATGTTTATTCTTATATATCACAGTAATGAGGGCAGTGCAATGGCAAGAAGGCTCATGGCTGACCAGCAAATTGAAGGGGTGGGGAGAAAATTTATAGTTCTTCTTTGATCTTGTAAACCAAACTTAAGGTTTCTAGTACACCTGAAATTAGGGTAGAAAAAAAGGATGTACTGGGAGCAAAAAAAATTAGATTATGGTGGTATGTTACTGGTGAAAAGGAAACTTGATTGCCTATGTTTATTCTCTTATTATTTACTTTTTCTATAAGGAAGTCTTTTTTTCTGTGTGGTGGCTAGGGTTCATCTGTAGCCCAGTTTGCTTTCTCCACCCGTGTTTTGGCTGTGTCTGTGTCAGGAGAAAGCTCCTAGCACCCAATTGTTCCTAAACAAAGTCTTTGCTGCCTGCAAGCAGCAACAGAGAGAATGATTTAGTGCTTATATGGTGCCTCCTTTAGAGATGAGCTTCTGCCTCCAAGGTGTTCCTTCCTGATCATTATTTAATACCCATTTTATTTTGGACACACAAAAAAAAAAAAGAGCCAAAGAGAAATGGGTTCTGTTCTCCACATCAACTGTTTGTGCCCTGCAGATACGAGGGGAACTGTTCCTTTTCCACAGGAAGAGCAGCCCAGGGGCCTTTTAGCCAATTACTGCTGCAGCATGTAGACCACAGCAAAAGAGGGATTACATCTGCCTTCCGCAGTGAACATTAGCCACTGCTGGGCTGCACAAATGGACTTTTTATATTTTATGTACTTTGATATTCTAAGGAAATGAGAAGTCTTGAAATGACAAAGCCCTAGTAATAACGAGGTGAGTTATCAGCACATGGTTATTATCCAGGGCATTTTCCTTTTATACTAGTGGATGTCAGAGACAAGTAATGTCCCTTGTTTGCCTTGGAAGGAAAACCATTCAAGTTTACTCTTGTCAGATTGCTGGGAAGAATAAAACATTATTTGCAGAAGAAGAAGAAGACCTAATTGAACGTGGCCCACCAGTTGTGTTCCTGCTGCCACACACCATCGTGCCTCTTGTCATGACTGAGGTTTGTCAAATTCCACCTTCAGTTCCTTGGAAGGTTCAACTGCTGGTGCTGGTAGTCATTTCTGCATTTGTTACCCCTGGTAAAGACACTGTATTTGTAATTAATCAAATAGTGGAAAAAAAAAATAGTTGTTTTGTGACCATTATAAATATCATTTATAAGGCAGGAATTGTTTCAACAATGAACTGCAGCAGTTCTGTAGAATCCGGTGAACCTGAAAGTGAAAGACCACTGTGTCCCTTAGATAAGGCTGTATTAAAGTCTATCCCTCTTCACGTCCTCATGTCCTTCATGCCATACTGGGAGCAGGCTGACCATAGACAGATGCTGATGTAGACCCAATTAATTGTAAATAGACCATGTACTCACACTGTGTACAATAACAGCTGCAGAGGGAATTTGTAAATCACTGTTCACTGTGACTTCAGCATTAATCTTATTTTCATGCAAAACCCTGTAATCATGTTCCATACATCAGTTAGTGAGTTTTCACTGAAAACAGCCAGATGCATAAGGACCTTTGTGGTAGTGCTCTGTGCCTGAGTCACTACCACAAGCATAGTGCCATCTGTTTGAAGGGTCTTGCAACCTCTTTGTTGAGTTTCAAGCATGAAACTGCATTCCTGTCCAGTGAAACTATGGAGTGAACTGCTATAAGACTTTGCAGTGTTACACTACACTTACTGTAGTGTAAAGTCATACTGTAACACTACTTTTTAGGGTAACACTACACTCACAGTTACAACAGTTGTTGTAGTGTAGTGTTACCCTACAAAGTAGTGTTACAGTATGTCTTCATAGTGCTAGCATACTGCAGAACTTATCACAGTGCATAAAGAAGCATTTGGGCTTTCAAGAATATCATATGATGAGTATTAGTTTAAACTTGGTTAACAACATGAGTAAGGTGGCACAACCTATTTAAGCATCTGTGTAACCTTGTCCCTGACTACTTCTTACATAGATGTTCCTGGTGCTTCTAGATGCCATGTACAATACTTTTATTACTGTAAGATTTGTATTAAGCATCTCAGTGTGCCCAGCAGCCTTTACAACAGCCAAGAAGATCCTAAGTGAAAATAGGAAGATTCTTAATCTCTGATAAGGGATTGTTTGAAATTCTTTTATGGAGAAAAAAGACAAATTCACAAGAAGTTTGTGTCACTTTGAAGCCTAGCAAAGCAGATATTTGTAATTGTTCAAGCTTCAAGAACAAAGGCACTTAAAATCAACAAAAAAGGAGTGTAAATAACTTAATGAAGCTTTACAAAATCTTTATAAAAGTAGATCAGATACTGTGCAGCTGGATATGCTACCATAAAGGATCTGAAGCGACTACAGAAGTAGAAGCTTTGGGAGTCTTCCCGACATGTCAAGTAATGCCTTGCATTGTTATGTGGGCAAGACTGTTTTTCTTGGCCATAATTTTGGAAGGATTGTGTGTGTTATCATCAACGAAGTAGAACTTGAATAACAAATCTCAGATATAATCATCATAATGTGTTCCTGTTGGGGAGGGAGAGAGGGGAAAAAAAGCTTATTGTAAAATATTTTAAACATATTTGATGAAAAATCCTTATCACTTACTTGCTTAGAATAGCTCATCATTTAGCTGGATATTTTCTTTTGAGTTCTTATTCATACTGGCATATGCTGCTTTAAGAGTCCTAACTTAGTCATACCACAGCACTGAGCTCTTTGTAGTGTACTGCTTGGTAGCTCATGTCTGCTTTGAGTTCCATACTGAAGTGGAGTAATTGAACATGTCAGCCTGTCCCATAAACCAAAAGCAAATAAAGTAAAATTTATTGCAATGTGTTCTCCATATTGTGTACCTGCCTTAAAAATTAACCTTTGGAGATCTTTGGAACACAGTGAAACTGCAACTCATACAGATTCATACACATGCTTATAACTATTTATATCATATTTTTACATGCATCAATATGGATCAGAACTTACCTCCCTCTTGCTTGTCATTGTGGGTATTCCCTGCAGGTGCAAATGTGGCAGTATCAAGGAGTAACACTTCACTGAAACTTCAGGCAGTCAGACTAGGTGGTGTTTGTAAGTTGTCAATTTAGGGTTCTGAAAGGTAAAGCATCTTTCAAATGATGAAGTGGATATGATGAAAATGTTGCAAAAAAGCAACTTTTGCCATGTCTGGGTAAAAACTGCGAAGAACGTGAATTTCTAATACAAGGGGATGAAAGAAATGCAGACGTCTGAGCAAGCGGTGTGAGACAGGTGTAGTTTCCTCAATTGCAATATACTGAAATACCGAACAATAGTTTTCTGTCTGTCTGACTCTTCCCCTATCTTCCTCCTCCCCCCACCCCCCCATGTTTTTTTGGGACGTAGGACTGTGGGGTCATTTGATAATTACCTTCTTAAGTAACATGTATTAGGTCTTGGTCTACTGCATTTTTAGATTCAGAAGCATTTGCATTGTTCTGCTGTGAACTGCAGTGCTTCATATGACATTTGCATGGGCAGTTACGGGGGATGCATACTGAAAATCCCTAAGCCACATCAACAACTTCAAACTCCCACATGCTTCTATCCATTTTTATTAGGATCTCCTCAAAGTCAGCTATACACCCTCCTTCAACTTGTTCTTTATAACTCAGGTCTGTCACATCATCTGCACAATGCTCACGAATGACTGGGCGGCTGGCATGCCAATTGCTGCCTCACTGACCTGACTGGAGGAGTATGTCACTTTTTGTTCTTTTAACATTACTGTATATATACATTTTCTCTTGACTGTACATTTAATTGTTGTGGCTTTTAAGTGGATTTTGCTGCCTTCTTCAAGCACTGCAGTGTTTGTGTACAGCATCTTGCACAGTGTGGCCTAATCCCCAACTGGAGCCTGTGCCTGGCAGTGCAGTACAGGCACATTATATTTCAACATTTTGGGTTTTAGTTTGTCCTCATTCAAAAGAGGTTTTCTTGCTATTTCTCATTTCCTATTTGACACATTCAGTTTTACAGTGATTGTCTGGCTATTTTAAACAATTTATTTGGGGGGAACACAATTCAGTATTTACAAGCAAGCCACTGCACAATGTAGGAAACAAATCCTTGCATATATGGATTAAGGGGTTGATTTATGGCATGCCTCTATATGTAATACATGATAATGTACTTGAAAGGTAAGACATGAATTGCTGCACATCTTAATAGCTTCATGAAACATGGGATTGAAGAGTCGAGCTGGTTGGCTTGTTTGCTTTCCCATGCTGAAGTGGTAACTGTATACCAGTACTGTGAGTTACTGCACTTAAAAAAAAAAAAAAAAAAAAAAAAAAAGTGGGGTGGGAAGGACTTGAATGTTTTTGCTGCTCTGTATGCCTCGCAGAGCAGGAAAAGTAAGACATCATTTATAATGGCTATTGTGTTGGAGGTTTCTGGAATGTTTGGCATTGCATGTTTAACTTTGGCATTTTGTCATCAAAAACTGGAGCAGAACACAGACTCGCAAATACGCAGTCAGTCCTCTTGAGCTCCTGTAAAAATAAGCTGGCAAACAAGCCCCTCTAATAAAATGCTGATGCTGGAAAAGATACGCAGTCATCACTTCGTTATGCTACTTTTCTCGGCATGTCTCATTTATTTCCAAAAGCAAAAGAGGGAGATGATGACCAGATAAGCAGGAGTGGTGATGAGGTGTGATCCTGGCCTCGCTGAGACAGGTTTGATGTAACCACTGGGTCAGCCACTGAGCCACAAGATGTCCCAGGTCACCAGTGGCAGGGACCATAAACTTGCCTTTCACCTAAAGGGTTGTTTCCTCTCTCTTTGTGCTCTTACTGTGTCCATTGCACACCAGTTTGTATGGGTCTTATGATTTCTCCTTTGGGATTCTGGGCTTTTAATTGCTCTGTAGCCAAACCCACTGCAGTGGGATGCAAAGCAGAGACTCAGGTGTTAGCAGCCCTTGGGCATTGCACTGTTTCTGTTAAGCTGGTGGTGTCAGCGCTGCTGAAAGGGCCTGGGGATTGTCTGCTCACTGCTACTGTCATTTTTTTTCTGGCCATTTTGCTCAAGATGATTCATTTCTTATTTTTGACCCACTGTCTTTCTTGATCCTACTTCTGTATAGCTACTAGCCATGTTTGCAGCATTTTTTAAAATTATCCTGCACTCCTGCCTTCAGAAGGAAGTAAGTGCTTTTAATGTGGCCCATGCAACAGAAGGAAACAGGAGTAATGACAGCCTGGAAAAATAAAGCAACATACAATAATCTATTTAACTTATAAATTACAGTTTAAAAAAAAAAAAAAAACTGGACCATCAGACTCTTTAGAATCCTAACTACAGTTTGCTAATAGTGACCTGCAAAGCAGAACCTTCTTGAAGACAAAAAGGTGAGATAAATAAACTTGTTTTAAAGCCAACACTTTAGCAGTGCTAACTCCAGTGATGCTATAGAAATAGTAGTATCTTTCATGTCATACCAGTAATGCTGTATCAGGGAGGTATTTTTCTTGGGTCTCTAACCAGTAATGTGCTCTATGTGTTTTAGTAGCATGAAGATCAACACTGCTAGTTGTTTGCTGCTTCTTTTTTCCTAAATTATGTAGCTGTTGTCTCCTGGCATAATATGCTTGTCATCTCTGCTGCACATGTAAGCAGTTTCAGGGATTTTTTTAGCTTTTATCTTTTTTAATATCCTTGAGCCTGGCTGTCTTAAGATCACCCGAGTACAGCACATCCTGTGCTCTGCTCTCTCCTCATCACGTCACAGAACTGTTCTGGGTGTGCACAGGCACCTCCTCTGTCACCTCTCTGAGCAAGCTGGTTTTTACACCCAGCTTTCCTTCTCCTGTCTTCCGGAACAGCCTCTAGCACTGGAGCAGGAACCAAGATTTAATCTATGTAGCTCTACTAATTGAAATTTCCAGGGGGCATGCAAAGATTTTTGGCTCTGTATTTGTAGTCATAGCTAAATGTGACCCTTAATCCCCTGTAGAAAAGATTCCTGGTATTCCAGCAGTGTTTGCAGAGCTGTGGCTGTCCGTGGATCCCATTCCTTTGGGTTCCAAGGCTCCACAGCAGGGAAGAAGGTTCTTGTGAAGCTTCAATTTGGTTTATGTGAACTGCCACTGGAACATTTTTCATGGACTATAAAAAGGAATTCCTAAAGCTAGACAGACTTTCAAAACTGAGATAGAGTAGTTTTGGCTTGTTAGTAATGGATGAGATGAAACGCAGAATTTTCTAACATTTTCACTCCCTTTATCCTCTCCGCAGGAACCCAGCAGGCAGGATGTACAGTGATTTGGAAATTTCTGTGTTCAGTTGCTAGAACAGCTGAGTCAGCTCCACAGTTTCTCATGGCTGTGTTTTTAGCTGTCTGTTACATAGATGGTGATAGGACTGTGGACTGCCAGTGGTGATAAAAACAAATATATATTTGTGGCAATTAGATATTGATGTATCTGGAGCTAAGCAGTACTGTTCTTGGCAGGATTACAAGAGCTGGGATGCTTGGAGATTTAATGTTCTTTTTGTGGCAGTTGTAGAGCAATACTGAAAGCTCATAAAACTGAAGGCAAGGCATATCAACAGACCAATTAAACACAACATGTATTGTGGATACAAATGTTTGTGAGCTATACTGCTTACACAATAATCATTTTTGACCTTTCAGTGTGAACTCTCTTGATTCTCTCACTTTTTTCATGCGGGGTAGTCTGCTAGGGAAAACTCTGTCAGACATGACTTCATATAGCTCCTGACTTGAGTCAGATTTCTCAAGGTCTACTGATTTAAACCAGCATGGTTTTACTGGAGTGATGTAGGAAACAGAACATGCCAAATTTTGCTTTGTGTCTTCTAAAAATATTTTTTTTTAAAAAGTGATTTTCTCAACAAATGTCCTTTTCTCCCCTTCAGTTTCATTACTAAAGCAAAGCTAGGATAAATGATTATTGTGTCCTGCTGAGTGGCATTTGCTTTAATTACGTATTTGCAGGTTGCCCTGTCTTTTTGCCAGGAGATGGGGAAAGGTCTAAAGATTTTTCTGTTAATAATAGAGACACAGGAAGAGCAGTAAGATAACTTCATTTGCAACCAGGAGGCTGTTAAAACACAGATAACTTCAGACATCTAAATCAAAACAATTCTCCCTGACCAATTTCTAATATGCGAAGCTTCAGCTCTTCTTTAGTGCTGTTTGTATAAAGGCTTGTTTGCATGATGCAGATGGAAAGAAAGTACCCATTTAGCTTCACTTTGACATTCCCGTTAAGATTAGACTGTATAATCGTACATCCCAAAAACTGATTCAAATCTATACAGGCCTGATTTTTCAGCGGAAAGCTGCTGAGCCTAACTGGTGAGGATAGTTCTTAGTTGCTGTGAATCAAAGAGGAATATACACAGATTTGGAGCTTTTTTTTTGAATCTTGTTTTACTGCATCATTAGTTCTCACTGAAGTCAAATTCAGCCAGAAGGGTGGTGCCCTGATACTGGTAGAGAAGGCTGAGGTAGACCTACTTGTTACCTTTTTGTCAAAGAAATTAAAGAATTACAGAAATCCTAATCATCACAAAAAAGAGAAGTACTGTCCAACTGGTAACTACTGTACCATGTATTTTCTTTCTTTAGGGTTCAGTGCAGTATGTGGCTTTTACATTACTAAAAGCTGTTAGCCAGGTACCTCGACTTTCTTGAAAAGCACAAAGCACTTGTTTGACTTTCCACCATTTCACTTGCTGAACAGCTGAGTTGAAGTGTTGCAAGCCACTATTTCCTTTACACTTTTCATTATCATGGCAAGCAAATTTCAACTCTTAAAGCTCTTTTTAATAATATGAGTGAAAGTTAACCTTGTCCCTCTGATTTTTGTCCAGACAAAGTCCTGATTCTTTCCATCAACTAAAATCAGGGTTTCAGCTCTAGAAACAGAACCTGATTAAAAAAAAAAAAAAAAAAAGTATATTTATGCATTTTAGGGGCAAATTGATTGCTATAATAGCTTTTTCTTAAAAGCTATTATAAGTCTCACTTTTTTCTTCTGAATTAAAATGTAGTCTTCTATCAGAAATTTCTTCCACTCATTACATGTTCAAGTCATTTTTTCATCTTCTTTTGGTAAAGTCTGCAGGGAGAACTCCTCTGGCATCATCCATAACTCAAAATTTTTATAGCTCTTTTCCGAACACATTGAAGTTTTCAATATTACTGTGGAATTATATACACCAGCACTAACCTTGTATTCTTTTTATGGCCCTGTCAGTGCCATGCAGAGGAACAATGCCACTTTTCTACTTTGAATTCCCGTCATGTAACTACAGGTTGTATACGCTGGTTGCAGCATAGCTTTGGGACGTCATTCTGTGATGTGTTTTTTGTTTGTTTGGTTTTGTTTGTTTGGTTTTTAAACCATTGCCTTAAATGTTGCCATTTGTCAGTGGCAGAATTGTCAAAGCTCTCCCAAATTTTCTGAACTTAATTATGCAAGGTGAGAAAAAAAACATCTTAGTCTTTATTTAGCTTATTTATTAGCTGTTTATGTTACTTAACAAGACTGTTCAAGAGAGCTCATTAAACTGTTGGCAAGGCATATCCATAATCATATAATTTGTAATTTATTATTTCTTAAGGCTTTAACAGTTGTCATCATCAATAAAGAACTGCAGTCCTAGATCTCCATAAAGTGGGGAGGTGCTGTTTCATTTCAAAGTGGGAAAACTGAAGCACAAATTCATCACAGTCAGAGTGTTGCTTTACTTGCACCCAACCCAGTTTTACTGAATCCACGTTCTATTCTTTCATCCTTCTTGCGCTGATTAGAAGAATAAATGATTTCTGTTGAATGTTGCTCCATCATGATGTTATTCTGAAAGTGCTCCTTTGTGGGGGGGTCATCCATGCTTTCAGGACAGTGGTGTGCAGCGTAATGGCCCTGTCGGAGCACAAACAGGACTGTGGCAGCATGAATCGCGTTGCACAACAGATCTGCATTCCTTGGCACATGGAGCAGGATAATACTGCTGTTGTCCAGGCCTAGTTTTCATAGTCCTATATTTCCTCACTAATAGCTTATGAAACAAATGTTTAAGTACTTATTGTTGCATATTCTCCTTTTATCTTATTATTTATAGAGTAACTGTTAGTTAGGGTTGTGAAGCTATCATTATTTTTCATTTCTGAAAAATAAGATCAAGCAGCAGAAGATGAAGACTTCCAAGTGTGCACTTACGACTTTGTTCCCAGTGACTGTTTTGTCTCCTATGGTTCACTCCTGGCACTCCTTTGACCTAAACCCCAATCAGTACAGCCTGCTGTGCTTCAGCCCCTGAGCTCCTACAGCATCTCGGTGTGCTTGCCTGGAACAAATCTGAGAATTGGCAGACCCTGGTGGACAGATGCTCTCCAACCCTTAGATGTCTTGTCAAGCCTACTAAAGTATCTTCTGATGTTTATGGTGCAGTGCATGGACACTAAGGGCTTCACAGGGCTTGCTAAATCCTGTGCTCGTGGGGAGCAGGTTGTCCTCTTAGCAATATCTGTGCTGTGCTCTGCAGCCCTCTCCCTTCTTTACCCACAGAGGGTTTTAGTTGAAGCGTACTTTATGTGATGTTCTCTGTTTTGCTTGTAAGACCAGTTGTTCCTCTGACTACATCTGCTTCCTTAAAGCCCAAACTGGGTTGCACAACCTCAGCTCACCTCTTCTTCCCCTTCCCATTCTCACATGGACAGTTGGCTTCACCTCACCACCTGGCTGCTCTGTCCCCAGTGTCTGCTCTGTCTGGGAGCAAAAGTGAGAGATGTGACAGGAGATGTCCAGGCAGGTGGAACTGGAAAGAGACCAGTGCAGGCTGTGGAGAAGCTGAAGGGATGTGTGAGAGATTTTCATCAGGCTTCTGCTGATGTGTTGCTCCAGAAGAAACCATTTGACTTCCTGGTGCCCTTTAGTTTCCAGTATACCACTTGCTGAGAGAGGGAAAGATAGGGCTAAATATTATCTGGGGCTTCCCCCCTTCTTCAGAACGTGCATCAGTCTCTAAAGAATTAGAAATTTTGGTCCTACTCAAGCCACCACCACAGCCAAGGCCGCTTCCTTGCTCAGTGGTCAGTGCCTTTGCTGGGTTGGGTTGCCGTCAGGTGCTGGTCAGGGTGCTGGGTCTGGGTAGCCTTCTGCTAGGCAAGGTACCATGGCAAGGTACTGCTAAAGAAGATACTAATCCCCATTTTGGCTAGGGAGTGTTTGCTTACCCATCCTTGCTTCCTCACATCCATGATCACAGGACTCCTATTTCTCTAGTTTTCAATCGTAATTAAGTATTGTTCTAAGGCATCTTCTTTTCAAACATTGCCCAAGCATCTGCAGAAGGGAAAGCCGCTCGCTGTGTGGCCCTTTCATGCTCCTAGTAAATGCCACGCTACAGTGTCATTACGTTGTGTTTATTTTAAATGTCTGAAGTCCAGAGCTATGCTGGTATGTTAACCCACCACCTTTGTGTAGTCTGGAAATGTTAAAACTATAAATTATTATAAACAAACTGCCTTTCGGGAAACTTCTATACTAGGGTTATTTAAGTAGTCCTATAGATTTCTGCCTTGGCTTAGTGCTTACAGAGTGTATATGTGATCAGAGAAATACCCCCACAGTTTAGTGAAGAACAAAGGTATATTTAACAGAAGATGTTTTTCTACTGTATATATATGCTTTTTTTTTTTTTTTTAATTAGGATTTCAACTTAACAAAAAATTCAGCTTGCTTCATCTGCTGTCCATATGTAGCTATTCCAGCTAATACACATTGCTAAAGGTTTAATTGAATCCGTGCCATAGTATAAATATATCATGTATGTATATGTACATTTCTCATTCCAATAGCTTCCAAAAGATATCTAAGTGACCATTAGAATAATTTAACAAGAAAAGCATTTTTTTAAAGTGTTTTATGAGTCTTAAGTTCTCCCACATAAAATAGAATGTGTTGGAACTAATTTTCATTGGATGTTTATGGTTAATGGTCGAAAATTTTCAGTCTGTGTGGAACCATTTCCATACCACTGACCCATCTGTTTTAAAGAGACCCTGTCTTGAATAATACATGATATTTGGTCATTGAGGAGGAACTCCCACAGACCAATGTATACTCAATACATCCTTGAAATACTTAACGTCTGGATTTGAAAGGTTCAGTGTTGCAGTTTCTGGGCATCTTTAACCCTCACTGAATATTTTGCCAGAGTAGATAAAGTACATGCCAAGTAAACTGCTATAGTTTCCAACCACAGCCATGAGGAACAAAGTGAATTAAGACTGGAGCCTAAAATTTCTAGGCAGAAGTAATAAAGCTTCTCTTTGTTGAGGTTTTAGATGCTGCTTTGTTCTCATATGCCCTGGTGAAAAAAATGTGTGCCTTTTAAAAATATATTTTACAGACACTTAATCTTGGTTGTGTCTAATGTCTTTCAATATTTTTAAAAGAAATTCCAAGTGGATGAGTTATTTATGTGTTTAGCTTTTATTTTCCATTATGTCTTTTAATAGATTCCAGATCTCATCCATATTGTAATGGCTTCTGTGTTACGGAGCAACACAATTTACTGGCTTAAATATCCATTTTTCTTGCCTCTCTGACATGAAAGTGTGATAGACCTATACTATAAATTGTTAACACATTTGTGAGCTTGAAAATCCATACCATCACCCTGGCTGGCTGCATGCAGGCTCCACCAGACAGGAGGAGACCCCGTGCACTCCAGCACACCTGGAAGCGTCGTGTTATGCCTAGCATTCAGGTTAACGTGCTTGGAAGACATTATGATTAAAGGCTGTGAATGGAGAAGTGTTCAGGCTTGAATTCCTCTTTACCTCACTTCCATCAGCCAACATGTTGAAGCACATGAAGAGTGTAATTTTATAGACTTGTCTGAGACCTGGGGATGGAACATGTGAGGTGGTGGAAAAAGAAGAGATAACCCATACTGTTGCGTTGGGAGGAAGGGGACGATATCTCTTCCCCTGGTATTTCTTACTTTATTATTTCTTTTAATGGCTAGATTTGTCTGAGATTATGGGTACAGCAGGTGTCAGGGGACAGAACAGCAGAGGGAGGGGGTGGGTCTGAGCTTTTAGGATCTTGGAATTGCCACCCTCACGAGTTCCTGCTTTTTTTCCTGTTCTCTGAGAGCATGAACTCCAGGAATTGAAATAGAGCGTTCTGCGCTCAAGAACTATTCTGTAGAAAATGTGAGGGAGCCTATAATTAAACACTTGTGCATAGATAGCAGTACTGGAAGAATAAATTTGGTGCCTGTCTCTCCAAAAATGGTTGAAAACCGTAAATCATGTATAGAATAGATAATCACAGATACAACAAACTGTAGCTGCATCTGCTGATTATTTTCTCCTCAACCTCTTGTGTACAATTAAGAATTCAGATTTAACAGCTGGGAATGATTTTCAAATGTTGATCTGAAGCAGAAAGTTCTATTCAGAAACTTTCAGCAGTTCTTTTATCTTCCCAGTTCATTATTTTTTCTGGAATAGGTTAAAAAAGATAATACTTGACCTGCTCTGCATTGAGGTAGGAAAGAGATCATTATAAACTCAGATATGGATTTATGCTTAATGATCCATCTTCTTATGTGGCCGAGTTCAACTGCAGACAGACTGAGTATCTGTCTTCGGTCACGAAACTTTGTCTGTTAATATTTTATTTTCCCAGGTCAGCTGGGAGACATTTTTCAAATGTTTCTTGTTGATCATTGTGGCGAGGAAACTAAGGTATAAAGCTCAAAGTGAGAGCCTGCCAGATTAAAATTAGAGACGATGCTCAAGGAAGAACTATGAAAAACAGGGAGTAGATACTAATACAGTCACCCATCATTATATATATACACTGCTTAATGGAGAGTTGTGTATAGATATACCAATATGCTGAACCAAGAGATCTGTGTAGACCATGTGTAGATAAAAAAATTCCTGCAGAAATGTCTCACATCTGTCATTGTGCACTGCATGCATGCGAATTCAGAGCATTCAACATTTGGGGAATCAAAAGCTTCTGTTCCAGCTTTAGGACTCAGGTTACAGATATTTGTGTTTTGACTTTTTTAAAAAAATATTTATTTTTTCTTTTTGGTATTCTGCCAGTAGATTTTCTATTTTTAATGGGCTAGAAAGAAGGTGCTGGATACATTAACTGAATGTGTATGCATGTACACTTGCACACGTTCTTTAAAACAGCAGATACTCAGAGATCTTTCCTTAGTCTAGTAGGGTAAGTTGTGCATCTGTTGATGTGGTGAAGGATTATTATGATGAACTGATGAACCTGGTACATTAATTAGTCCTTCTAAAAATTGAAATTAATATATATATAATATATATATAGAATACATATGTATACATGGTAGAAGTCTGTCCTAAAAAGGGCACTTGGGTATGAGTACTGCAGGAGTAAATACAGCTAGGCTTATTCTCATTAAACAGCTACAGTAGCTCTGTGCATTTATCTCCAAATATTTTCTCCTCTGTCATCTGTTCTTTCTGATTTGTCTTGTAAAGCTTCATCATCCTGAAACAACATATTTTTCTTCCTTAACAAACTTTCAAGTTGTACTGTATTGTTTGCAGGTAGGGTCCAGGAAACACGCCTGAAGTCTGGTTACTGTACAGTTTGAGACTGAGATTAAAAAATGTGACATGTTTTGCATTTTGACAGATAATTTGCTTTATCAGCCACAGAACCATCATTCTTTAGAGTCAATATTCTACTGTTTACCTTTCTCTTTTTTTTTTTTTGGTTGGTTAGGCTTTTTTTTTTTTTGATTGTAGCAGTATGTCCAGACTTATGGTGTTCTCACTTTTTGTTCTTTTCCTCCCACCTCCTCCCCCTCCGATTTCTTTAAGGGGTGGAATTATACACTATTCTATTAGGTTGGTCTGATTGTCATGGTATCTTCAGGGTATCTGGGGTGAGGAGTTTAGTCATACAGGTTGCTGTACAGGTTAGGGACTTCTCTTTGTGTTTTGTTGTTGTTTGTTTGTTTGTTGTTTTTGTTTTTTATGATAGTCCTAACAAATTTTACAGGATTTTACTAGCTGAACACTGAGATTAAAATAATGTTTCAATAATAACTGAAACATCCATTATTTCAGAAAATTTGCGTACAAGGAAAGACATGATCAACTCTGCTTGGTGTTTTTTTGGCTGGTCACGCTAATTTTCAGTTTGTCCAGTAATTACGGGAAGTTTTGCTCATTACAGTCTGTGATATTTCTTGCTTGTTTCAGCTGGAGCCAAATAGTGAAATCAGGTAGTGGGAAAGTTTTCAGAAGGTACAAAATGGGGAAGCAGTCGGCAATGAGAATGTTTCTGATGCAAAATGATCTGGATCAGCTGATGAACTCAACCCAAGGTGATAATGCAATTTTTGGCCCAGCCAGATGTCAGGTTATATACATCCAGGAGCAAAGAGCATGGGCCATGCAAGATGCAGAGGACTTGGACCTGAGAAACACTGGCTTCAGAAAAAATTGAGTGCTGTGGTAGGATGTTCAGCCACTTGCAACCTCCTGACATGACGTGGGGTGGGAAAGCCTACATAGCTTTTGGGTTTGTAGAAACAGGGGGCTCTTGAGTAATGCTAGGACAACTGTGCTCAGCTGGAACTTACCCAGTTGGAACTGCCAGAATTACTCCTGAAAGAATTTGCTCAGTTCTGCTTTCTCCAATTCAAAAAGAATGTTAAAAAATGGTGACGACCCAAGAAAGCCTAATAGCAAATAGCCTGAGGAGGTTTTTTGTCTGACGACTTGTTCAGTAAGCAGAAGTTCCCTGCTTTAGTCAAGAGCCAATCACCTGGAACTGGAGACACAATGCCCAGTGTTCAGAATCTGTTATCATATTTTTTAAATCAAGGTGATTTTGTTTTAAACATGCTTTATTCTACCAGATTTGTTTGGATTAGTCCCATTACCTGGGTTCTGACTAGTGAGTTCTTAACTTTATCTTGGTTTGTGCACTTTGATTTTCAAGAGGCATGTAAGAATTTCTAATTTTTGCCTCTTTAAAACTTAGAAAATTTATAATAGGACTTTGTGGGATAGTAGCTTTTCTGCTTTTATATCTTACCTGGAAATGAAAAATTTCCAAGGAGAGAATAACAGACTAGAGATTTAGTTTTATGAACAAAGAACTATTGAACCCTTTGAACTCAAATAAAAGTGGTGTTACTCTCCACCTTAATCAATATGAGTGGCTGTTTGGGCCGTAGGGTTTTTTATTTCTTTTTGGTTACGGATTTACAAAGAGAATTCTGAGAAGTTTTCTTCGGGTCTTCCTTCAGAGAGCAGCTGCGATGTAATTGTCAGATACGTATTGGAGAAGAGAGAGCACAGAGGTAAGATAGCAGTGATGATGGTTTTCAAATAACAATAATACATTTTTATACTGCAGGAAGAAAGTGATTACTGAAAGGTTAGCCCAGATTATTATTCATGAGTTTCCTGAGCTTTGAAACAAATTGTGCAAATGTTCATAATGTCATCATCTTCCGTCTCTCGGAAGGTGCTCAGATCCCCACACGTGCGATAGATCAAGCAAACCTCCAAAAATAGGCAGGCTGTTTGTGCTTGCAGCTCCAGATGATCTTATTACGACAACTGACTCTGAGTGGAGTTATCTTTGGGCTGCGTGGATCCTTTTCACACCGTTCCTCTTACAGCTGGGAGCTGCTACTGTACCGCAGAATAACCCTCTCCTTTCTGGGTGCCGTGCTTGGGTTTCAAAGCCAAATGCAATTAAGTCATCCTGATTAGATCACTAGAGCCTTCAGTGAAATGTGCTCAGTAACATGCCTGAACTTTCACTGTGGTTCCAAATGAATAATTTCTTGGTATTTGACATTGCTTTGAAATGTGGAGTGCTCACTTTGCCCAAAGGGGTATCTGGTTTTGTGTAAACATGGAAGGTTTCAGACCATTTGAGGGACACAGATATGCTAAATTCAGATAATTCAGACGTGCTAAATGTCTGAAGTGCTTCAGCAATGCTTTTAACAGTATTCCGTGTCTGCTTCATCTTACGGTAGTTGTACAGGTCACAGGCCCTCCTGACGAACAGGCCTGGTAGAGCTGGCCCCGCAGCACAGGCTCCCATGTCACTGCTGTACCCGGCCCCATCTGCATTCAGCACTAGACAGAAAGTCTTCAAGGGCATCTCCCTGCCCTCTGCTCCTGTGGTACGTACAACAGGTGCCATCAGGGTGGTGCCTGAATGTTGCAAAGCATTCAGGTTTGGCCTAGGGAATAGTCCCCATGCAAAAGCTACCACGGGGACATTGCTTAGCAGCAAATGGGAATCCTTGGAGAAAAGAAAACAGCATCTTGCTTTGGATCTTAGGTGTGCTTTCACATGCTGGGTGCTGGTTAGCCACTTCCTGTGACAATCCCTCCCCTCGTCCCAATGGTCCTTAGGACAATCCGAACATGATACGGGAATAGACAGCTACCAGATGCATGGGATGTTTTTACTTTTTATGTCTTCACAGTATCATGGAGATACAAGCTCTAAGCATCACCAATTCAAGAAAATACAAGGAGTAGAATCAAAGTAATAATGATGAAAATAGAGATATAAAACCATGAAGACAAAATATACAGAAGAAATCCCCTAAACATCTGATATCACCAGCTGCACCTCCTCCTACTTGAAAGGAGTTGGCTCATTTCTTGCGAGCGTCTTTTTTGTTTGTTTGTTTGTTTTCAATGCTGTAAATTCAGAGAGAGTTACCAAGGGATTAATGACTACTCAAATGGGGCTAGCAGAATTTGACTGCTTGATAATATATGAGAACCAAAATATGTCTCTGTTTGAGCTCACCTACATTGTTGTTTCTACCTTGTCCCCAGTTTGGTAAATAGTAAGCAGCTTTTTTTTCTTCTCTAAGATCTGAATATTTATTGGCAAATTAAACCTGTCTCATTGGGCCCTGGGTAAGGCAAACAGTTGCAGCTCAACCTCAAATAGTATGATGGGATCTACATGCTGTATTTAGCAAGTAAATAAAAGCATGGTAGTGTAAGACCTGATTGTTAGAAACAAAATGGCCATTGAAAATTCAAAGGCTGGTGGTAGTCCATGTTTTTTCTTTTATTCCCCAGGGGCATTAAACTAATAACTGATAGTTAACACCAGGCTGGCATTTTGGAGGACTCTTGTTTTAGATGCCAGGCTGTTAAAGCTACTTATTTGCAGAGTTCCAAGCCTTTGTTTGCAGTTTATACAAATATAATGTTACTGCTTAAGATTTTACATCAGCTCTGTGCCACTGAATTCAACTATATGAATAGCTGACTTCTTCCTTCCAGCAAAATGTGTACTTCACAGCAAGCAATTTTGTGTGCTTTTCTAAAGCACTCCAGTTAACATAAGAAAGTCGAGAAACAGAATGATAGCCTCAAACATAGTTGGCAAACATTTTAGATGTAATGCTGAAATGCGTTTCTTTTGCCAGCAAGTTTACTAAAATTCCTTTCTTTGCAACTACAGTGTCTTAAGAAAACTGTAATACTTGCTACGGAGGTCATATTTATTAACCAGAAAATAGTAATTGGAAAAGAGATAAAGCATGGTCTGTTGCTTTAGAAATTATTCTAAATAATTGGCCAATTTTCAACTCTAAGGAGTTTTAGAAGGATTTTATCCCTTCTACCTTTTTTATTATTATTATTTTTTATATTTTTTTCCCTATAGCACACTGATAAAAGGGTTCTTTTGAGGTTTCTATTTTTCCAATAGACAGAGGAAATCTAAATTGCCTCTGGGTACTTTCTTAGTTCTAATGAGTTAATGGAGAGATACAGTTTGGAATTGTGTTTTGCTGTTAATACAGGATGTTGTGAAACAGCAGATTCAGGCATTAGGAATGCAGCACTTTGAGGGTGTAGGTTGTGACTGTACTTGCAACAATTTGCATAGCATTTTCTGCAGGTCTTTATCAGTGAACTTTTATTGCTGTTTCGTTTCCCATGATAAAGAAGTGGAAGACTTCATTCTGGAAAATAAGATTGTCTTTATAAATTATGCTGCTCCAAGGAAGTCTTGCCTTCCTGGATCCCACTATTCCATATTTGCCATAAAGATTTTTAAGTTTAGACAGTTACTGCAGAAACATTTGAGTTGGAGGCTGTATTTTTCCTTTCTTGGTGCTGCTGTCAGTTTCTGTGGAACAACATTTGACTGTAGATGAGATGCACTTTATCTTACTTGAAAATAGCAGATATCTACAAGAATTTCTCAAGTGCTATAATACATTAAAATTGCACTTTTCAAATACTTTTTTTTTTTTTTTTTAGACAGAAAAGCAAATACTGAAAACACTCAGGAAATATCTAAGATGCGTATGAAGGCTGGGTATGGTCTGGTAGGATGTTCTTAGCTGTGGCCCATGGAGGACTGGATAGCAGTGTAGAGAGAGAGCAGTGACTCTTCACATGCAACTGACTTCTGGTGTGTAAATTCAAAGAAGCTATTCTTTATATTTCCAATATTACTTTCCCATATAAGCAGTTGCAGCAATGCACACAAGTGCAATTGATCTGATGCCCTCACAGATGGAAGAGCTGCTGTGCAGTGGGCTAGGGGTCCTTGTTTCTCCCAATGACCTGCTCTTGCACTGACACGAATCAAATGGCTTGAGAGTGAGCAAAAACTGCTCCTTGGAGATTTTTCAGTGCACTGATCATACAGATTTAAATACATGCTGCTGTATAGGCAACTCCCATGCAGGGTGTGTAGCATGAGATATGTTCCAGTGATCTCTGACTGCTGGTGGCCTCCTTCACACCACTCAGCGTGGGGCAATTTAGGAGAGCCCCGTGGCCACCTTCGCTAATCAGAGATACGAGATGGTTTTTATGGCCTTTGGCTTCAAACAGCTGAGGATGTTCAAAGTGGCTGACAGCTACTTGCTTTTGTCATCCCTGCAGCTGAAGTCAGGCGTATCCCATCTCCTAATGTGTGGTCCGGAGTTTGAGGGCTCGTCTGAAAAGCAGTTGGTTCACCTTGCGAAGGTTAATGTTCGGTAGGGGTTTTCTGTGTCTTTGTTTGCTTGGGGTATACATTTGTATACTGTTTGCAAACTGTTTTACCTGTTGCTTGGACCACGTTGGTAACACACCTTTCTTAGTCCTAGCACAATAAATACTGTAGCTGGTGTTGCAGACTTTAATAATCTGATATCTATCAGAGTAACTCCAGAGGAAAGCTTTCAAAGGGTAAGTACTGTTTTGTTACCCCCCATTTTAAATGCTATTTTAAATGCTAAGGATTCTTTTTAGACCATACGTTATCGTTATTTGTCTAATATCTATTAAGGCATAAGGGAAGAGTTACCCACTTTCAGAATAGTTTCTGTTCCAAGTTTCCACTCCGTATTTCATGTAAACAAGACATGCAGGCTCTATTAACTAGATTGAAAGGGTTCATGATGTGAGAGTCTTTCCAAATTAGCATGGTCTCCAAAATGCTTTTAAGGACATCTATGTTTTTTCTGCTCTTAGGCCACATAAACATATATATTTTTTTCATTTTTGTTTGCTTTTCAGGCAAGAAAAAAGAAGAAATATATAGCTAATTTAGAAACATACTTTTCTGTATGTTCTTTATTTACTTTTTTTTTTTTCCTCCATATTATTTAGCTTTCTGTCTTTCTTTCGTTCCTATTGATAGAACCATTCCAGTGTTCCTTCTACACAGAAATTATTTTTGTATTCTTCAATGTAAGCAGTACTGCTAGGGAGCTCTATCTGCCCTTTTAGTTAAACCTTTTTTAAAGAAGGGCCTATCTCTCTTTTTTTTATTATTTTTTTATTTTTTTTAAGAAATGTTTTTTAGTTTTAAACCATTCTTCCAAGGCATTCGTATAAATAATATAATCTAATACTGACTTAGCTCTGGCTCCTTCAAACAAGTGGACACGTGCTTAAATTTCCCTCCGTTGGGTTCTGAAATTCAGCAAATGCTATCCTAACAATTACTACCATTGCTAAACCTAAAATTACTCTATTAGAACTTTCCTAAAAGATTATACTTTTCCAGACAAGCAAATTTAAGTGAAATTTATAAAAAAGATACTACATATTAGGAAGGAATCTAAAACATTATAACAACAACAAACCATCCCTCGGTCCACATCCCAAAGCGATCTGTGGAATAATCAATGCCTTGAATTACATCAGTGACTTAGAGGAGATGACTAGGTATTGCTGCTGCTTGGTACTTTTGTTATGCTTTGCTTTCTTCTCCTATTAGAGCTCTGTCAGATATATGAGTTTCTTTATTAATGGCTTCTGAAATAATCAAATGATTAGTTCTTTTTTGAATTCACTGTTCTTTCCAGAAAAATTAAACATAATTTTCTGTCTTTCAGCAATGTTGTACATCTTACACCATTGCCTTATTAGATACTATCAAAATCAGTAACTATTTATTAAGTTCCTGAGATAAATAGAACTGAAAGCTCAGTCAATGCATGTCAGAGATGATATGATCATCCAATAGTTTTTTTTGTTGTTGTTTCTTGGCTTTCTTACATTACCTAATCTTCAGTGAACTCCCCTTAACATCTACTTTCACAGAATTCTCCTTAATCCACTTTCATTGTCAGACTGAGTTTTCTTATTTATTTATTTTTATTATTATTTTTAGAAATGGAGAAATAATGATGTTTCTGAGAATTTCAATAAGTGGAGAAAATGACTGATGATGGGAACTTGTTTAAGGAGCTTAAAAGGATATTAGGGTAACACAGTCAATGTGAATAGAAGTCTGGAATATTTTGATGTTTTCACAATGACTGAAGTATTGCCTCTGGAGCTGCTCAGATCAAACTATCTCTTTTCAAATTACCTTTGCCCAGAACTTTAAGGATTAAAAAAAAAAAAAAAAAAAAAAATCCTGGCTCTCTACAGGAATCTGCTGAAAGTTCTTAACAGTATGCAATACTTGTCATACACCTATTACATTCAAGATGAAACATCTTTGTATTTCCTTCCTATGTGGATGGCAGTAAGAGCTGTATTTGCTTCATAGCTGACTGGAGATTATGTCCAACTGCAGCTGTGTCATCAGTTTATATTGTGAATGACATGCAGAGTAGTATAGCATGGCTGAGTATATCTCAGAGTCATCATCTAGTTCAATTAGAATTGATGCAAGCTGCAAGAAAGAAGAGAATGATTTGAGGACACTGAAGGTGAAAAAATGCACCTCTACCATGCACTCTGAAATGCTTAATCCTGAGAACAGGAGGTCTTGATATTTGGAAATAGGGACTATGTGTTTCACTATTGTTTGGATAATACACATATATTTCTATCCAACAAAAATGGGCAAGTGAATTAGGAGGAACAAAGACCAAATAAACAAACAAACAAAGATAACCGTGGCTGTATGGCCAAAACAGAAATCATTTTCTGGTTTCAGCAGGCAAGACTTACCAAAGAATAGCCAAAGAGGCATCAACACATCTTTTTACAAAGTTAGGCACCCTCACCCATGTTCAAACACATAAAAAGGACTACTACCACCGCCAGTATATTTTTCTTTGTAAGTTGTTTCCTACAGAAGCATCTGTTGGAAAGTGAGTTAGTCTCAAAAACTTCCTGAAAGAACAACATATTAGAAACTATTATTCCTTAACTTTGAATGTTTCAGATCCCTTTCTGAGGCTTAGAGAAACTCAAATACGGTAATGCTGTAGGGATAAAATCCTGGTCCTCCTGTAAAGCCTGTAGCAAAACAAACAAAATAAACAAACAAAAACAAAACAAAACAAAAAATCCATGAGCTTCTGTGGAGGTAGGACTCATTTTGTGTACCTCTAAATTTCGGGACACAAATGCTCATATAGTTTCAGTAACCATGTCAGTCAATAGTGCTCAAATAGAAACCTACATTATGTTCTGGCTGCCGTATTTATTGGGTAGTGAAGACTGGGCCATGTAGTTAGAAAGGACTGAGACACAGCTTTTTAAAATATTTGTGTATATTCTCTTTACTTGAACAGATAACATTGTCTTTTGCTGAATTTATGAGAGGGAAGGCACTGAGAAGTATGAGGTCATTGAATGTTTATGCAAGAGTAGAAGAAACTATGTTCTGCTCATCTGGTTTTGTCTACTAAAGGTTACTTCATTTCAAATTTTTTACCTTTGATTTGCCATATTTTCAGAAGGTCTAAGGTATGTGCTGAAAGATAAAGAAATCACCAATGAGAAAATGCCATAAAAATTCAAATGTACGTAGTCTTTTTACTGCATCTTCATCAGATATCCATAACGTGTACCTACTGTCTATCTATTAGGCTTGCTTTCTCTTTATTTCTGATAATTTGTCATTTATGAATAGTGCTAACACTGTATCTATAAAGAAAGCTTTTCAATGAACAAAGATGTTAGAAAAAAATAAATAAAGATTCCGACATGGGAAAGGTTTAAGCATTTGAAGAGAAGACATGAACAATACAAGAAAAACAAGATTTTAGAAAACCATCTCTCTTTGTAACTCAGGAGAGTAAGAATTGCACATTCCTTTCTACATGAATGTGCTGTATCTCCTCCCCCATTTTCTCCTCTGAAAAACCCTAAACTGTATTGCAAATTATTATCCACTGGCTCAGGGCCTGGATCCCTTACAAGTTGGAAACTATTTTATATGCTGTAGATTCTTTTTCAGTTTTAAAGCCCTTTGTTGGCTTGTGAACAATAATGACATCAACTCTTGAAAACCAAATCAAGCTCTATTCCCTGTTCTGTAAGTCTTGTAAAGCCAGTAGCATCCGTGTATTGTTTCCAAATGGGATAAGTTTGAAATGACATTTCAGACGAATGAGCTGATGTTAGGCTTTGTTTATTATTGATTTTTCATCATATCCTTTAAATGTGAGTAGAAAACTTTTAGAAGTTGGTTTTGCAATATATAATAAATCATGTTGCAATAATGACATTTGAACAATATATAATATTTGAATCTCTCTCGCTCTATGTATATGTAAACCTGAAACTGAAGTTAATATTTAAGCTTCTTTATCAATAAAAACATAACAGTGTTGTTTTGCAATAGTGATGTGAAGATAATTTTCCATAAGCTAGTGTTGGCTGGCATTAATTAGCCACTTATATCATAGCAGTGATATCTGATTGTATGAAAACTAAGATGTACTCAGTACCTTGCAGAGACTCACTGTTTGTATATAGCATTATATTCTTAATATTTATCTCACGAATATGAAATAACTGATGTTATGAGATGATAAGACTGACTTACTCAGCTGGATTCCACTCTAATTACTCTATGTGCTATTCAGGTGTAAGCTGGTTATGTTGCACAAAGGCATTTTTGAGTTCATATCTCTCTTGTAGTTGTGTAGATGTGTTTAAGGAAGGATAGAAGATAATAAATTCAGTTAATAATAAGATAGAGTAGGCTTTTATGTCTGATGTTGTTCAAAATTTCTGGTGTTCTAATAAAAAATCTAGAAGAGTGACTAACAAAACCTCACTACTATGCTGAGACTGTGACCCTTAGAAGATGTTAAGAACAAACTTAATGTGGTTTATAAATATAATACTTTTCTATAATAGTTTTCTTGGCAGCGTGCTGGAAACTGTTCATGAGTTAATTATTACTGAAGTCTTGTAAGGTAGAGAGGTATTGTAAACTCTGTTTTACATGGTATGCCAAGGGCAGGAAAAGTGTGCCTTTTTTTTTTTTTTTTTTTTTTTTCTTAAGGACTGAAATAGGAGCCAGGGCTTGGTAACTCTTGGACCATAGAAAACTGTGATTGGACATCTTTCCAGATCTCCTTAAGCAGGGAAGGGTTTGGATTTTTTTGAGGGGGAAGAGGATCAGAGCATCTTTGCAAGATTACTGCTGTGCATAGCTTACAGTGCATAAGAAAAAAAATCCACCCTGTGGTCATGGGAATTTTGATTAGTGAAAGTTTTCAAAAAATGTTTTAATATATGAAAAAAATAATTGGTAAAAAGAACATCTGACAAATAGGGTTGTCACTACAGTGACAGTAAATTATTTCTCCACTACAACCTGTTTTCTTAAAATAACGCTTTCCATAAGAGCTGAGCACCAATGCTGGGTGCAGTTCTGTAGCACCATGACACAGGTAGGTCCTCTGCCTAACTCTTGCCTAAAGTTTTTTTTTGGGGGGGGGAGAGGGTGGAGGGGGAAAAGGGGGAGAAAAGCACTTTCTGTAACCTTGTCATTTTGAATAAGAAATAATCCAAATTTTGATCACTTTGAATAGCTTTTATAAGGTTTAATTGGATGAATTGATCACAACTTAGAAAATCATGTACGTTTAGTCAATAGTGAAGGCCAAAATGAAATCAAAAAGAAAAAAACTTTTATAAAGGAAACATAATAATTAAATAAGAGCAATGGAAGATGACAACACCGTCCTGGCCTATATAAGAAACAGTGTGGCCAGCAGGGCTAGGGAGGCGATCGTCCCCCTGTACTCGGCTCTGGTGAGGCCGCACCTCGAGTATTGTGTTCAGTTTTGGGCCCCTCGCTACAAGAAGGACATCGAGGTACTTGAGCGAGTCCAGAGAAGGGCAACGAAGCTGGTGAGGGGCCTGGAGAACAAGTCCTACGAGGAGCGGCTGAGGGAGCTGGGCTTGTTCACCCTGGAGAAATGGAGGCTCAGGGGTGACCTTATCGCTCTCTACAGGTACCTCAAGGGAGGCTGTAGCGAGGTGGGGGTTGGTCTGTTCTCCCATGTGCCTGGTGACAGGACGAGGGGGAATGGGCTTAAGTTGCGCCAGGGGAGTTTTAGGTTGGATGTTAGGAAGAACTTCTTTACCGAAACGGTTGTTAGACATTGGAACGGGCTGCCCAGGGAGGTGGTGGAGTCACCATCCCTGGAAGTCTTTAAAAGACGTTTAGATGTAGAGCTTAGGGATATGGTTTAGTGGGGACTGTTAGTGTTAGGTTAGAGGTTGTACTCGATGATCTTGAGGTCTCTTCCAACCTAGAAATTCTGGGATTCTGTGATTAACACCATGTGTTTTTCAGCATTTCAGAGGATGGTTTTCTCAGTAGACCATCAGTTGTCATTGCATTCACCATACAGTGCTTTTTAGAGATGGCTATTGTATGAATAACCAGGTCAAAAAAATTAAATGAAATTGTGAGAAAACACCACAGAAAAATGAGAGAGGAACAACTATGTTCTTTAAACGTTCTATTTTCTCTATCATTGTTTCTTTTCAAAATACTGGAGACAGCTCATGAAAATCTTTTTCTTCTCAGGTCATCACTGATCCGTTATTCTTTTATAAAGATTCGTAATAGTTTTTTGTTGTTTATTTTCAGCAATGTAATGTGATTCCAAGAAGAGATTATAATGATAGGAGGAAGGGAATGAATAGTAAGAGAGACAAACTATTGGAATCAAAGATACGGTGTTTATCTAATTGTCTCCATTTCTCACTGTGAGACACTTACAGCGAGATAGAAGAGAATATTCTTGCCATTTCACTTAGTGAAGTAATGTTTAAACTGTTAGATTCTTCAGGTATGACATGTATGTGGTTGAAAACCCCTAACTGAACCCTTAAGTCAAAGTTGCTCAATTCTCCTCATATCTTACCAGAATTAGTAGGCGGCAACAGTGTTTTCTTTGTGGAGGTACCTCCTTGTAGACATATCCCTCACTAGGCAGCCAACTTTGAGATTTTCAGCTTTTGTGTGTGTGTGTGTTTTTGTTTTCTTTTGTTTTGTTTTCTGTACAATGTAGGCATTTCACATACAGAATTTTGCACCGTTAAGTAATGATGCACCTGATGTTCAGGTGCACAGGTTCAAATCAGGTTTAGATTATCTTGAAGAAACTAGATCCAATCATCTTTTTTTTTTTTCCACCCTGCACCAAACAGTCTGATTTTACCTGTTACATTACACAATGATGTTTGGATAACTGTACAAGAGGGCAGACACATCATAAATACAAGAATTACTGCTTTCATTTATTTTCTTGACTACTTTTATCTATGATATGGCAAGGGAAGGGGCTGATGAGCACTCATTGCTTGAGGTGTTAGGACACCATATTAAAGAGTATTCTGGTCCAAGACCAAATAAATTATAAGTTCATGCCTAACTTTGTTTAAATAGTCTTGTGGACTTCATGTTCTTAATTATGTGCATAAACCCATGATGGAACCAAGACTGAACTGTACAATATCCTGTGGGATCATGCTTTTTTTTTTTTAAAAAAAAAAAAAGCTATAAGTCATGTAATGATGAACAAGTGAAGAAATTATTTTTTTCCTTCACACTAGCCTTGTAACCTGAAGTATAGATACAACATGGAGTTTTGATATAACATCTCCACGTGGGTGGAGTGACAGCAAAAGAGGGAAGAATAAATAACCCTGGAGAACTTCAAAAGCCCTTAATTACCAAAGCATTTTTATTTTACAGGTATAACAATTTTATATCCCTACAAATTATGGTTTGGAATATGACCAGAATTCCCTTGATATGTTTTAAAAGTTGTCTTGTTCTAGTTGTTTTATTTTAAGGTTTATTAAATGTTACATAAATTTATATAAAATATAATTTTTGCTTTAGTCATCACTAAAAATTAAATGAAGCACAAGTTTTTAGGATTTTTTTTACAAAAACTAAGAAAAATAAATAAGAGTGGAGAGGAGATTCTTTTTCACTTTTTTGTTGTTTGGATATTTTCAAAAATACAGTTTGCCAAGTTAACATGTCATTTTCAACTGTGATGTTCAGTGAGTGGGAGGCAAGGAACATCCACGGTTTGAGGGATTCTGTAGCTGTGGAGTGTGATAGAAAAGGTAAATCCTGAAACATAAGAAGTCCTAATGTTTTGTGCAGCCCTCTTCCTTTGTTCTCATCTCTCTGACTACATTCCTTGTTTACATTTGACTGGTCTTTTTGTTTCTGTGCTTCCTTTTGGACCCCTTGTCGTTGGCCATCTCCATTTTTTCAGCAGTTGCCTAACTGCTTTCTTGCAGGTTGCTTGGAGTTAATCCTGTACGTTTACTTTGTATTTTGATGTGATGAGACTTCACCCTTTCCATTCTTTGGCAGGTATTTGTGCACTTAAAATTTCTTTTAGAAGAACCTCTGAGCCCAACTGAGCTGCCATCCTGACTTCTCCCGTTGTTGAAAAATAGCAGTATCTTGCATCCCCCCTACAAAACCATTGTGCACAGGAAATGGGCAGTTGATCCTCATTTCCTTCCCTCAGTTTCAAGTAGTTTAAGAGGACTTATGAGTCAGCATCTCGTTTCATCATGTATCATCATCTACGTACTCATATCTAGCCCTTTGCGTTTTCGTTATCATTTCCCTCCAGCGTCGGCTGATTGCATGTCTCTGCAGGATCTCACACGGAGCTTGTAAGCCTAGGGAAGGCTAATTGGCATTGCAATGGCCTGGCTAACCCAACTTTGCTTCATACCAAACCTGTGCATTTCTCTAATTTTAGCTACTTCCAGTCTCTCAGCAGCTGTGTCATCTTCCTGGGCGACCCGTGATAAATGCAATGTCTTTAATATATTCTGCCTTTATAAAGACTTCCTTTTTGAAATCCATCAGGAGCATAAATCAAGTGGCTATTACAGAGACTGGGGAAAAAAAAAAAGGCGGGGGGGGGGGGGGGAAGCCTAGCATTTCTACACTTTTGCAGCACTGCCAGTACCTCAGTGAAAAGGCACTTTGAATTGTATCGGCACTGCCAGCAAGAATAGCAGGGCTGCATTCCTGCTGTGGGAGCACATTGCGCTCCCAACACCATTCTGTGACATTATTTCAGGCTGACTCAGGGGGACAGATGTCTCCTACTAAATCATCAACACAAGTGTCTCGAGCATCTGCTTTTTCCTTTGGAGACTTAACATTTCAGTGTTCAACAGGCCTGATCCTGCTTAAAGTGGTGAATACTTTCCTTTGATCTGCTTAGCAAGCAGATCCCACAAGGCAGCCTTACAGTTCGTTCACCCTTGTTTTGAAGGGCCCGGAATAATGACTAACACAGTCAGTCAGCCTCGAGATATTAATCCTTGTCCTCCCTAAGTTACTGCATGCTAACCCTTTGGATACTGTCTTGCAAGCAGTGTTCTCCAGACATTTCTCAGGACTCCATTTGATGACATTCCTTGAATTCCTGGCATCTTTGCTTTCCTCCTATGACTCTTAGCTTTCTACACCTTTTTCCAGGGCCACTGCTCACTCCATTTAGGTTTAAACTTCAAAAGCAACATGTTTGGCAGCTGTTTCCTTTCTTCCTGGTACCTTTCTCATTACAGTAGAGATTGGCTCCTGAAATCCATTTTTCTCCATGAAACATCCCATCCTGCTCACGCCTGCAGTTAATGGGGCTGTGCAACCATTCGTTAGCTGTGTGCAGTGTCCCAGCCCCATTTTCCACTCTCCTCTTTGGCCTCTAACATTTTCCACTTCTCACCAGAAGAAATTACTTAAGCTCTTTTCTTGATTTTCTCCATATTGCCTTTATGTCTCTACATACCTCTATTAATCTGTTTCTTTCTGTGTTAACCCAACCTCGACAAGAGTTGCTACCACTTCTATTTTGTCTATTTTCATTTACAGCTCATGAAGTCTTAATACCAGTTTCAGTAGGAGCCTCCCTTGGGTGTCAGACAGCAAAACCCCTGTCATTCTTCCCCTCACTGGGACAGACCCACCACATGTAGGTCACTCTCATGGTGGTGAAGCTGGCCAAATGCTGCTCATTCAAACCAGCTGAGGATCTCATGTACGGGTGTGAAGTCACAGGCTCTGCACAACTCCATTTAGTAGGAGGTGCAAGACCTTATCTGCTGGCCAGCAGAGGTTGCTCAGAGCACGTCAGTTGAGTGCTCAGTTTTCTACAGCTCTTTAATTCTTAGTAAGTCCCATCCAAGGTTTTCTAATCTTTTGTGGGAGTTGCTTCAGATTCTTATTTCTCCCCTCACATGGCTTGTTTGCTGTGATGCCTCCTATCTGTAATACAGCGGTGGAGGCAGTGAGGAAAGCAGGAGATAGGGGATTGTCGCAGGAGGTGGGGGAGATTGCAGCCCTTGCTGCATTTGGAAGTCGCAAAGCACTCTTTGAATTCATTTCCCATTATTGTGCACTATATATATCCACATGCATGCCTGAAGTTGGAAAAAAATAAAAAAAAGAAAAGCTCCTCTACAATCTAGGAGGAAAGGAAGAAATAGATCATTACTGTTTTCCCTCTTTAAATACCCTTGAGGTCATCAGACTGCTGATGAAGGCATCGGTGTGGTGTTGAGTTTGGAAAAGAATATAGAAAGTTAAGAAATATTTTGGAAAGTTCCAAGTGAAGCCATGCTTCAGGTTTGGAGTCAGACCCAACTGTCTTCAAATTTCATTCATAATAAGGGCTTCACATGGGCTGCAGTAATGGTCTTGATTAAATTTCTCCAATATGGGCATGTCTAGATCATCTTTGGGTGATCCAAAGTTTGCTGTATAACACTAGGGAGGCCTCTTCTGCCTCCTGGTGCCACCTTGTGCAGGAGTCAGTGGATCCTTCTGCTGCACTACTGTTGTCACTCTGTGTTTGTGTGTGGTTAATTTTTTTTTATGCCAGACTCTATTTATTCAGAGATTGCTGACTCAGTCCTGCATCACATACAGCAAATTTCAGAACAACTCTGGTAAGAGGAGGGAGGCACCCTGGATCTAGGTGGACTAGTTTTATATATTCTAACTATGAATCCTCATCCATTTGGTTTAGAATTAAAATAAACACATTTTTATGATAAAAGGAGGGGGAGAGCAGCATTTTCTCTGAATTAGGGGTGGGGAGGGTTGCTGACTTTGTCAAGCATCCTCATTTTCTTACCCTCCCTTAGGTTGGAATGGATGTTACACTTCCTTAGGGAGTAGGAAAGTCCAGAGAAAGAGGATGCAATTGTAATTCCCCATTAGGGTAAAAGGGTTTAAGGAAATTGAGTAGCTCAAATTGGTTTTATGCAATAGCTTTAGGGAAGGCAACAGATGAATACTTGATTCTGCCATTCTGCGGAGTAATGTCCCTTCCAAAGTGTGGTCTTGAGATGTGTTGCAGAGCAAACCTCCAGCAGATATGCAGCAGAATTTTTGTCCTTTGGAAGTCTCATGTATTTGGCATTGAGATGGGATTTTGTCCTTAGAAAATCCATATTATTTTATTTATTTTTTTAAATCAGAGTAGTGTAATTAAAGGTCAGACAGAACTTTTAGGTTTGTGGGGTGGTGACATTATAAAAGAAAGAAAAAAAATGTAATACAGTTTCAGTATTACTCAAACATTAGCAACAGACTGTTTTGTCTGTGTGGTTTGGAATTGGAATCCATCCAGTTGTTGCCGGAAGGCTACATTTAATTTGTACTGTTTGCATAAATGGCTTATTTGTAAAAATCACATTTTACTTGAACAATTCTAAATGATACATTTCTCATGGGGAGAAAAATGATCTATTGTTCACTTTAAATAAAATGGTACTGCCCTTCCAAAATATCCAATAGACAAAGTCATGAAAAATCCGAGTATACTTGTATGTTGCTTATCTCATCCCAAGACTCAATTCTCCTGTGCTCATATCCCCTAGGTTTCTAAAATTCAAAAGATTCTTTGAATTAGTCTCTTAATTATGATGTTGGCATTATAATTACTTGCTAAGTAAGATTCCTTAACAATAACGTCCTTGTTATCGGAGCAGTTGTGCTCCTTTGCCCGGTGCGAATAGTTGCATGTTCTGATCAGGGCAGGAGCAGTTGTCGTGGGAGCCTGGCACTCGCTGGGAGAGGAATCCAGTGCTCAGAAAAGGTTGTTTAGGGCACTCTACAAAATCTCTTCTACCCCCACCTCCGGCCTGCAGGCAAATGTAGACTAAGGAGAGCATAGGACCTCTGCCTATAAGGACTCAAACATCATTGGGCAATTTTTCCTCCAATTTGCATCTCATTCATGTGCTGGGGAAAAGATATTTGTTTGGTTGTGGTTTTTTGCCTTTAAACCCATTTTAGCACATTTTCACTGTGTATATTCTTTAAGATCAGATGTGGAATAGTAAAAAGACATGTCTGGAGAATACTTTTTGATCATAACATAGTTCATCTTTTACTCTTTTGTAAATTGTTTTCATCAAGAATAATGTAATATTTCTAAGTTCTGGTTAAAGGATTCAATGTCTTTGTAGTAAGCGAGAAACCAACACAGTGTTGAAATGAGTGCTGCTAACTCAAGCCAGGAGTTGTATCATTGCTTTGGAAGAATGAATATTTTGCCACTTCTTGTCAGATATGGTTGCTAGATATACATTTAAATCTGTGTGGCTAAACTCTCTCCCATTCTCTTTTATCAGAGGAACATTTCCCATTTCTTTGACATACCACCATAGCTAGCATTTCTGAACCGAGTCTAGCAAAGGTTCTGAGAATATTGCATATTAAGTATTGATAGAACATATTGTTCCCTAGCACATATGCCTTTCCTTTATTATTTTTAAGTGTTTCCTTCTCTTCTCTTCTCTTCTCTTCTCTTCTCTTCTCTTCTCTTCTCTTCTTCTCCTCTTCTTCTCCTCTTCTCAGCATACCTTCAATATGTAGAGGTTATTCTCTTTTAATTCTATTGTTCTCCTTTTTCCTTTCCTGTTAACAATTATCTCTCCCCCTCCCCTTCTTTTCTCTCTTTGATCCACAGGTTTTGCAGTGCATGTTGGTCTCCCTTCATTCAGAACTTGACATTCAAAGGTACTTGATGAAAATTGAATCCTCTCAGAGAGTTAGTACTGTACTTTCTTTTTTCTGCACTCTGCTGTGGATTGAGTTTGTTACCTTTTAACTGTGTGTGGTTTGCATCACAACTAGTGCTCTCAAATAAATCCGGATCTGCATGCTTTTTCCCTCTGAAAGTGGTGTCATTCATATAGATTAATTGCATATGGGAGTGTGATGCATCCTTTGATGATTTTTTAATTCTGATTTTTCCTTTAATAGCATGATAGACATGAAGTCCACACTCTTGTCCTTGATAGATGTTTTGAAATCCACCAACATTTGGTGGGAGGTCCTAGATAAATAAGTGATCGCTACCAGCTGTCCCAATTCTAACTTCATTTATGTATTTATTAGACATTTGGAACAGAGTTGAGGGATAAAAGTCTTTCTGCAAAGTTAAGGACAGATCTGTGGATGCAGGGGCAAATATTTCCGTATTTGATGTGCAAAAAAAGCTTGGTTTCCAACTTGCAAATCGATCTTTTTGTGGGAATTTAAGTTGCAGGAATACACTTGCTGCATGCAGATCCAAATGGGATAATGGCTGGAGAGCAGTATAGCGGGCCCAGCTAAAATATAAATTAACATTTAAAAGAGCCTCCACTGAGAAGATGTTAATGTTTCACATGTGCCTCTCTGCATCTTGGGGCAGCACTTTCCTTTCCTGACATGATCCCCTGCTGTCATGCAGATTTGGAAGTGTTTCCCTTTGGCTGCACCTTGCATCTCAATGTAAGGAGGGCTGACAGAAGGCCACAGCTCTTCAGAGCTCTTGTTCAATTACTGCCTGCACCTCTGAAATCGCTTCTGTATAAGGTCTTGGTCTGTTGAGCTTCTCTTCCATTCCTGTATGACTTGTTACATTGATGTCTGCTGCAGTGATGTTTTCTTCCATTGGTGTAGTGAATATGCACACACCTTTTAGACACGTATGTGCCACTGCGTGTTTTTTTCTGCAGCCAAAAGCACAACCACGCAAGTGCCAGGACAACACGTGTTGCAAATAAGGAAGGAGGCCTCTGAGCATGCACGGTGTGAAGCAGCTTATTTACACCTGATTTGTCACTTCCCCACTGGGTTTATTTCGACTTAGAAAATGTAAATGCGCCAATAAAAATGCTGACCACAGGGGAAGAGTGGGAGAGGCAGAGGTGTGGGGAGCAGTGAAGCTTCTCTCTCGTGTGCTAGGGAGATGGCCTGGAGGGGGAGGGAAGAAGGAGCACAAGGGCATGGTGACAAGTCAGAAAGAAGGACGAGAAGCTCAGCTCGTGCCCCTACTGCCCCTCCTCGGGACAAGCAGACCCATCCCACAGACCTTCCTCCTACTCACCAGCCCACCAGCCTCAACAGTTAACGGTGAGGTCTTTTTTTTTTTTTTTTTTTTGGTTATTTCTAAAATAGCATGTTAATAAAGAACTCCTTCTTCACTTTCATGAACACAGAAAAACAGGTTTTTCCAGGACAGCTTTGAGCAGGAGCCTGCATTGTGTTCCTTTGCTTTGGGAAACAGACACCACAAAAACAGACCCTCCTCCTGTTTTCCCTAGGCACATGTGTGGGAGAAAAGGGATGGGTAGATAATCATTTTCTTGAATCAGAACACACCATCCCCTAGGTACATCTAGGCATCTGGTATTTATTCTTTTTTTTTTCTTCTTTTTTTTTTTTTTTTTTTCCTTTTTGCATGTGGTTTCAAGCATGTAAGGATCTTTCCCCTTTAATCAGCATAATGACAGTTTTTGTTTAAATCATCCCTTTTCATCTTGAGCGTTCTCATGACAGTTCTGGGGGTTGTGTAGGTAAGAGTTACCTCACCCACTGCTGATGAAATGCAGCCACCTCCTGGATGGAACAAGGGGTCATTCTGCCCCATGAATGCTTCACAGTAGGGTTTTTAGGAGGGAAAAGAGAAACAGCTTCCAACTGAAGCTGCCATAAGATTTTAATTAAGACAAATGTTAGTGTCCAGGCTGAAATTTACAGATAACTTACTTAAACAAAGTAATAATAAACTGAGGCGATGGTGCAAGAATATGAGAGAGACTGGGAAAGAACAGATTTTTCTGTAAGCAAAATTGATGGGGCCATGGAAGGCTCTGCAGAGAAAAATGGTGAGGTGATCAGTCACTTTTTACATTTAGCTATCACATATAAATAAATACTTCGTATCACATTAGAATAAAGCAAAGAGACATATGACTTTATTTTAAAATGAAAGATTTCTTTCATCCAGTGTGATTTTTGCTTATTACCAGTGGGTGACTATTTATTTTGTCTATCATTTTACTTTAATTTCCACACTAAGACTTCAGACTGGCATTTGTAAAAAGAAATAATCCCGGGATTCGGGTAGAAACATACTGAGAAATATTTCTGTGCTTCAGCAGGGATGACTTGGTTGGGATTTTTTTTGTTTGTTTTGTGTTTTATATTTCATGTATTCAAAAGATGCCACAGCATGTTGCATATTTCAGTCTGGACTTGTCTGGACTAATTAAGCTGCTCTTAGACGGGCTGCTGAGTTCCTGAGGGCAACATTTTCAAATGCAAGTTCCTCCAATTAAACATCTGAATAAGAGGTCTGGCAGTGTAAGTGCTGAGCACCTACAGCTTTTATTGCGCCTAATGAATATCTTTACTGCAAACACGCTTTCCAGAAAAACAGGCTTCAATGCATCTGGGTGCTTACAGTTAGGAACCAAAAATTGAAAATGTTGCTCCGTCTTAGTCCTTTATAACAGGGTTGCATGAAAAATTCCCCTGCTAACTTGGAGAATCACCCTTCCGAAGCGTGAGCCACGGAGCTGAGCAGGGAGCGCAGGGGCCGGCAGCCTGCGGACGCCCTGCTCGCTGATTCACCCGCCTCGGGATTAAAAGAAATGGGTTTTGGCGGCTCGCCACAGCAGGGAGCACGCAGCTGGCCACCAACGGGAGCTAGCAAGGCTCCTGGGAAAACGTGCGGATTTTTTGGATGATTTGGATAACATTCCAGCCTAGAAATACGGCTGGTAGATCCTGACACATAATTAGATGGGGTTTTTATCTGCCAGGTGAAAGAAACGGTGATCAGCATCAGTGAATACGGAGAGTAGTGATAAAGATCCTGCTACAAGCAGAGTTTTGCCTTCAGATAAATTCATAGAAAGGAGTAAAACCATCACTCGGTGTGGCATCTTGCATTAGCGGTGGGCTGGGATGCCACCTTGCTGGGACTGAACATCACCAGGATTTGCTGCAGCACCTTCCTGTGACCCCCAGTGCTGAGGGCTGAGTTATCTTCTCCTGTGCTTTCTTTCACATTTAGTGTTTGAAATACATATCTTGCAGCCAGAAACATCCACTAGCACTGGTCATGCGGCAGGAATAGTGTAAATAATGCCCACAACATGTGCATGGTGTTGAGGAGCAGTTGCCCCTCCTGCTCTCTTCAGCCCTTGAGAGCAGGGCTGCTGTCTCAACATGGTACCGCTTCCAGCTGAAGAAGTCCAAAAGGAACATGCCATAGGATCTTCCATCTCATAATTGTGAAATAATGCATGGAGAAAAGGGGGCTTGTCATGAAAGATGGTTTTATGTTGCATTCAGCTGCTGAATCATGTCCCCTCCCCAGTTCTCCCAGACTAAAGATATTTCTCTTTTCAAAAGTGAAAATCTTTTACAGGAGGCTTTGCCTGTGTGTGTGTTATGTGGGAGTTAAGCATGTGTTAGAGTGTCCAAATGCATTCACTGCATAGAGGCAAAACAAACTTTAAGTAGGTGAATAAGGACATGTGGCTATTACCCATTTTCTCTCCAACAGTTGTATGTCCCTAATAGCATATCCAGAGAAGTAAAACCTTGTAGTGGTTATCATATAGGACCCCAAAGACTCTGTATCTTTGGGAAAAGCAGGCCCTTCCTTGAGACGACGGTAATTCAGATCTGACACAAATGGGATGAAGAAATATTATTGTTATGGTAATAGGAGCACGTGCTGTGACAGTAATTCAGAGTTAATAAACTCATCATACGTTAAATGCAGTCTGTCTAAATGCACATTTGCAGTCTGTCACACATCCAGTAGTCATCTCTGGCACAAGTCACCAGAGAAATAGTTGACTTGTAAGTCCAGAAAAGCAGGTTTTCATTTTTCTTTAAAATTCTTCTTCCTTTTTTTTTTTTTTTCTTTTAAATGTCAAGAAGATACTCAAATGTTTGTTTTGGTTTGTTTTGCCTATGTTCAGTGTGTTCTTTAGAACACATGCTTAAAAAGAGGTATGTTACTAGGGCTGTACTATTTTTTGATGTCTTTGTTTACCATTTGCACACTGCCAGGAGTGCTGGCAACTCTGAAGATGTATGTGATAATATTCTTCTCCTAAAGAGATAACTTTCTGTCAAGATAAAGTTCCTGGAAGTTCCTGAAGACAGGAAATATATTTCAACTCTTGATTAAGAGATGAAATTAAATCCTTCTTCAGGTTTAGGGGCTATAATCTACTTTTTTGTTGTTTTTTTTGGTCTAAAAATACATGAAGCAAATTTGCAGGAGAGATTTTTTGGAAAGGTAACGAATAAAAACAATTTGTGTATATAGATTAGCATGGTGAGTAACTGTTAAATGAACGTAGGATGTTATGAAGAGCCGAGCAATAGGACTGGGTAGGCCAAAGGATGAGGGGAATGTTACTGCATTCAGATAGCCCTGGACTTTTTTTGAATCTTTTTTGGAGTCAGTAAAACTGCAGCAGATACATGAGAAGTGCATACTTTGGACAAGCTATAGCAGGCAGACGTCAGTCGTGAGGCATGATTAACCGTGGCTTTAATTCTTGATCAAATCCCAAGAGCAGTTAGAAAATACCGGATCTTCCGTAACTGCTACCTCCATGTTTTACACTTAAACATATACCCTGAAAAGGTTACAGAGATGTATATTCTTGCATACTAAGAAAATTTAATAAAATAGTAACCCCAAAGCAACCTGTAATTATATCTAAGATTTCACCAGAATTCCCGTCTTATTTTGTCCTTTCCTACCCAGTGTTAGCACAGACAAGATCTTTTTATCAGAGAAGTCCCTGAGTAGGTTAAGCTCTACTCAGCTGGCTGAAAAATCAGGCTCATTGCACAAAGAAATGTTCAGAGGGATGTCTCCCAACATATAGCTGTGGGGAGAGGACCATTGCTGACTGAGGAAATTGTAGTCCAAGCAGTATTGGCACGGGGAAAAAGATCCCTGCTGCCTGCTTCTGAGCCTGATTCTGGTTTGGGGCATTTATCCCAGAGGTGTGGCTAGGAAAGTGCTGGCGTTTCCTTGGTTTTGCATGCATGTATGCAGCGTCTGTTTACAGATGGCTTGGTTTTGGGTGGTTCTACCTCTTTGTGAGCATCTTGACCTTTCTTCTCTGTTGAGTATTATGGTTTTTGCTAGCAGGCTTGTTGAAAAAGCAGCCACCCCAGCACAGTAATGTCCAGTTCATTGCTTTCACTGCATCTATGCAACATGCAGTTATGGTGCCACCCTGCTCCAGGGGCAGCTGTCCATACTGTGACTCTGCCTGGGTTCTGATGTTTCCTGAAACATGGGCTATATGGTGAATGTTTATTTTGTAAATGCTTATACTGCATACTAGTTCCCCCAAAATGACTTAAAAGGGACACTTCTGAAATACTAAGTTTTTGAAAAAAAAAATAATAATTTGTTTGTGAACATATTTAAACATATGGGAAAACACATAAGGTATGATTTAGTAAGTATTTCTTTGTGTCATCCGTCTTATTTATTTGATTTTGGAGTCAACACAGTGAATTACACACCCCCCTACAAGGTCTGGGTAATGCTGAAGGTTTCTGCCCCTCTTTCTGCAGCTATCTTTACAAGTCCTTGCACTTTATGGCTCCATAAACGTTGCTTGTCATCTCCCCACTTCATGGGCTGGTTAAGAAATGCTGACTAGGAATGCGCTTGCTTATTAAGTAGCATTAAGCCTAGTGCTTGCTGCCAAGAATAAAATTGATTTCTTATCAAATACATACTCATATCCGTGTTATCTGAATAGACCCTGTTGTTATTGTTTGAGGATTTTTTTTTAAATCTGTTTAAAATTCAGAATTACACCTGAAATACAATGGTTACATGAGCTGAGCATGAGAAATAGCTTGTAACCTTTCATAACAGGTATTTGTTTACAGGTAGATCACAATAATAGCTTGCATTGGTTTTACATTTATGCAACTCCACTTTCAAACATGGAAATAGTATAGATTTATACCACATTAAGAGGAGGTCTGAGGTTCATGTCTGAGCAGAATCCACGATGTGCCTCTGCCTTGCTTTGGTAGGCTCTGTTTTGCCTGGTGGTGTTCCAGTTTTGGTGCTGTGGAATAAGGACTGCTGAAAGGTGTGCTTTTTTTTTTTTTTTTTTTTTTTTTTCAGTCCAGGGAGGTGAGATGCCATATGTTAGGTCCTAAAGAACTGCCCCAGCGACAATGAAAGAAACATAGCATTGCTGAGGTTGTCTCCACCTGTGCAGTGGCAGGACGCCCTGGTCAACTGCACAGCTGAGATTGTGTCTAGTTGCTTGTGGTAATGGAATATCCCCTTACTGCTAAAATATGCACCTGTTCATATGTGTGGATAAACTACATCGAGTATGCAACTGCATGTCTCAGATGGCATCTGGGGATTCCACTGAAAGAAAAAAAAAAATAAACGAAAGCAAAGCAAAATAGGCTTGATTCTTATTTTGAGAATATTTTTTCTTAAAGAAACAAAAATAATCCACTTCCCAACTAAATTCTAAAATTAGTGATCTTTTGCAAGTTGATTTTGTTGTTTTTCTTTGAATCCTGTTTTATTTTTTAGTTATGGCCTTCTATAAAGTAAGAATTATGATATGCCTTGTAGCTTGCTATTAATGGATACACACAGATAAGTTATTAGTAGCACAAGGAGTGAGGAAGCTGTAATGACCTGGCTTGGTTGTAGTCCTGTGGTATGCCTGTGTAAATGAAATATTTCAGCAGTGATGGTTCCCAAGCCAATTTTGGAAAGTTGAATGAAGAAATAACTGAGTAATCAAATTCTTTCTCTGTGTTTGCAAGTCACTTGTCACCTCTGTAAGCTTTCAGGCACAAGTCCCTGTATTTACAACCTGCAGACTAGTGCTGACCATGGAAGAGGCACTTCAAAGCATACTTTAGTTTACTGAGAACAAATGTTGTTAGCTTTAACTCCTGCAAAAATTCAGTGCTCTTGAATAACTTCACTGTGGGACGTTGGATAATACCTAATATTTTATTATTAACATTTGAGAAGTGAAAAGTTCTGGAGGATTTAGCTTTCTCTTGAGGTATTTCTAATTTATTATAGCTTGTGAGCAACTGGACAACTTGGCAACAACAAGCTTCTATAGCCAGCTAATGAAAATCTAATAAAAGTTAAAGTTCTTCGTACATTCAAAGTCACACAGGGAACATTATGTAATCCATGCTATTGCTGAAACAAGCTCACCTCATCTCACTTAAAAAAACGCTGAAGGAACCAGATGTCAGCAAGATATGTCATCTTGGCCTTTCAGAAAGAGGCAAAAACATTTCTGAATCTGGCCAGCATCTTCCAATCTAGAGTTGAAGTTGATTTTAATACAGGGGATGTTTAATGTACTAACATCTGACCTTAAATGATAGGGAAAAGAAAAGCATAGGCATTTATGACATCTTGTGCCTGGTACTGATTATAGGCCTTTATAGATTTGATATTTGCATACTACTTTTGGGACAGAGTGAGCTTGCTTTGTTTTGAATTTCTGCTTGTACAATGTCTGTTCTAGTTTGTAGTGATACAGAGTTTGCTTGAGAGACTGGAAAATTATTCCTATAGGGTAATAGTAACTCTGGTGGAGAGATTTTCACTGAACATAGCAAACATTACTAAATACATTTCTTCATGCAACCCTTCCTTGTAGAAAGCACTTACAATATCACTTACAGTCAGCAAAAATTTTTCAGGACATTGTATCTCCTATTGAATGTATTTTTATTACACAGATCTTACGGTAATAGCGAGTCAGTAGAAGTGCCCAGAAGAAACCCTCTCTCTCCTATGCGAAAGTCTGCTTTTTTGGATACTGTGTTTAATGTGATTGCCCAGTAAAAAACATAGTTAATTTGGTCAGTTAATGAAGACATTTCTGATTTTTGCTGCTGCAACAACAACAAACTTTTTTATGAGTTTGGGTAGAAATGTTGGATGGCTAATTTGGCCTTGCTGCATAACCTCTACCTTACATAGACATCACAGCAGAATATCTTGAGATTAATAGCTTATGACTGCATCAAAAAAATTCTTTGTGGGGTATTTTTCTCAGTAGACTTATCAACATAAGAGTGATGTTTTAAGTTTTTCTCTGTTATAATTTTAACTGCAAATGGTTTAAATGACATTGACATGCTACTGTGCTACTAGTGTTCTCTTTGTACTTCCATACACTGAGGGTTTAAATGCTAATTTAAGACAGAACAATGAATACCTTTCTGATCTTACATGTTCAGTAAGTGCACGTGTGTGTGTGTAGACATGTCTATGCTGTAGTAGTTGTTTGAGCAGCAAGGAATGGCATTACCATATGTCTCTTCAGCACATCTTGTCCTGAGGATCTTGTTAGCAATAAAATCTGCAACGTGAATGTACAACAATAAAAACCTTAACAGAATATCCAAGGACACCATTTTCTTAAATAATCCACACAGAAGTGACCTTCAGCGTACCAGTATTTGAAGAAGTTTGGAATTCTTCCTCCTTCTCTTTGTTTTTTGTTTGGTTGATTGGTTGTTGTTATTTTCCACAGATATTCTAGGTCCAGTAGACCAATAACACAATGCTCTGTTTTGCAGACCAGAAGCCCAAAGCCGTCACAGAGCCCACAGCCCAATTTGGGTGACCAGACAGAGCATCTATCTGAAGCGTCTGCTGATTCCTTAGAGGCCATGTCTGAGGGTGATTCTCCGACTCCCTTTTCGCGGGGCAGCCGCACGCGGGCGAGCCTTCCTGTCGTGCGGTCAGCAAACCAAACCAAGGAGAGATCACTGGGTAAGACCCTGCTTCAGTCCCTCTCCTCTCTGGTTTGAGCCCATGCTTTCCATTTGTTCATTCAAAATAATTTTTAAATAGTTTGAGGTTTAAAAAAGTAGCATGTTGTTTTTAACATCAAGGTAATTTTTGGAAAAGATCTCAGTATGGGGTACTGGCTAACCTGGGGGAATGGTGATATTATTTTCATAGTATCTGAAAGTGTGCTGGGAATGAGATAAACAAGGGGAAAGATGTGGACCCCGACATGAAATGCTGACAGTTGAAACCAGTATTACAAATACTTTTTGCCAAGCCTGCATACTATGTGGCAGCGGACTCAGTACAGGTCTGTGCCCTTGTTTTCAGACAGGATATACAGGCTTTGTCACTTCATCGTTTCTTCAAAGCTAGACCTAGTTGGAAGCAACCTAGAGATATCATTGCCTGACAGATCCAGTTTTTAGTGAAAAGATTTGGTATTTTTATGAGAGGATTTGAATGGATAGGCTGATGGAAATGCCCTTTTCTTCAGGGCAGCGCTCTTCCACCTCTGTGGGGACACGAGTGATCCAGAAATTCAGGTGTGCAGCTCTGCTGCTGCCACTCAGATGCCCCCTTTGTTGCTCCTGTATCTGAGGGCGAACAGAGCCCAGTTGTGAGCTGGAGCTCCTCTGCTAACGGTGGTGGTTGTGACTGTTCTAGCTGATGGATGGAGCAAGTACAGGCTGTTTTTTTAAGGGAAGACACCAGAGGGCAGTTAAGCCACGGTGAGGAGGCAGCGTAATGTAACTTGTGTGCAGATTGCTGAGGAAGGCATGTTTCTTCTCAGAGGCAATAAACTGAAATGCTGCTTTTCTGGAGACTTTCGACACAGAGAGTGACATAAACCAAAGCCTGTGCTGTAAATCACACCGTGCGTGTAAGCTTATCATGGTGCTTTACTTATTCCTCAACAGGCTAAGACAGTTTCTGTCAAGAGCATCATGAAGAACGCAACAAATGAGCAGAAACCAGGGTGGGATGTCAGTGTGGAGGGCAGAGCAGAAGGGTGTGGAGAAGGGCCGGGCTCTGCCTGTGTCAGCTCAGAGGGTGACACTGGTGCCCTCCCAAAGCCCACTGGACCACCAACATTTTGTCCAACCTGCACAATACTTTTTAGTTAAGAGGTGTTTATAAGAGCAAGCTTGCAGCACATCTCTAATATACACACAGAGGATTCATCGCTGCCTGTATGTCACTGCTGGCTAGGATGTCCACAGCAGGGCACGTGTCACGCTAAGGATTTCTGGGAAACCTGTACTTCACGGTGATGTGAAGAGGATTGAGACTTGGCAGGTCCCTGTGGGACTCACAGTCTGGCCTCACCACATGGGTTTCAGCAGGCAGTTACATCATTTCATTGGCATCGGGACCCGGTGCATGCACGTGTGTCCATCCTCAAGCCATGTACAATACCTGAGCTCTGAAATTCTGTTTCAGATGCAAGCCAAGAACTGATAAACAGCTTTTGGAGAGCTGTTCACAGACATCAAAGGGGGTGACCTGCTGTGTACAAGTGCTTTTTTCAGTGTTTACTTCCCCAGATACTGAAGTGGAAAAAAGGTTTTTATCGTCAGTATGCACATCTGACACCAGTCCTCTGAAAAGACAGTATGCTTACATGCTCCTTGCTATGAATAAAGTGATAGGAACATAAGAAGGGACTTACTGGGTTAGATAGAGTCCACCCGGCCCTGTATTTTGTCCCCAGTGAGGACCATAGGCAGCTAGTCAAAGCAAGAGTAAGAAGAGGGACAAGTATGTGTAGGTACACTCCCTCCCTTGACTACTCTCCCAGCCTCAAGCTATCTTCAGCTTAAGGATTTCCTGGTTGTGATTTCTGTCTATATAATAACCCTCAAGAGATGTCTCCTCCAGGTATTTGTTCAGTCTCCCTTTGAACCCACGTAAATTTTTTGCATCCACAACAGTGCAACCCTGACTTTGGCAGTAAGTTTTGCTGGTTTACTGCCCAACAATTGCTTTTCTTTTGCTTTGTTTTGTATTAGCTTATCTGCTCTAAGCTCATGTCATGCATCCTTGTCCTTGTGCTGGAAGTGACAGCAAACATTAGATCCCTATCTGCGCCCTCAGGCCATCTCTGATTCTGTAGGCCTCTCTCATTTCCCTCAGGTCATCTCTTTTCCGGGCTGGGAAGTGCTGCTGTAATCATATGTTCCTCACCTGGAAATCATCCTGTACAATTGATTATCATTGCTACCCTTCTTTGAATTTATTCTGGTTGGACAGCATCTTTTTGCTAGGATGAGAGGACCTGAGCTGCAGAAGCTCACTGTTAAGCAGTCCATTTTTAACATCTATTGCATATACTGACTTGTGTTGTCCAGGTCCTAACAGAGGACTGTCATATGAAGGTGTACAGGTTTATTTAACAGCCATGATTTCAGACCATGAAACACATCTCATCTCAGCCTGTCTTTCCTACACTAGAGATAAGACCCTGGCTTATCCCAGCACGAGCAGACAAAATGCAGACAGGAGAAAAAAAAAAAAAAAGAAAAAAAAAAAAGCATGCAAAAGAATGTAATATGAAACATTTGAGTGGAGAGTTTTTAGATTTTGAAACTGGAGCAAAATAAGACTTCTCCCCCTTGTGTTGCAGGAAGGGTCACAGCTATGTGTGTGGCTTAAGGGATCATCACACTAGCCAAATAGGAGGTAATACACCGTCACCGCCCCACAATCTGTCATTTCCAAGTTGTTCCAGGAGCTATTGATAACAAGCAATTTGTTTTAAAAGATAATCTAAAAATGATTCTCAAATAGTTCAATTTTAGATAATTGTTCTGTGTTTCGTTTACAGTGTCTTTTTCAGCCTTTTCTGCCAGCATGTGCTAACATTACTATGAGCGATGTTCTGAAACGTTACAGTTGAGATTCAGTGCAGAGTGTGACCCTGTTAGGATTGTTTTTACTTCCAGAAGTACAAGAGCAGAGTTTATTTTTAAAAAACAGGAAACTGTTTATAACTTGAATTTTAAAAGCACTGAGAAAATAATTCTGTTCACATGATTATAAACAAGCTATGTATAAACACTTCCCTCTCCAACTGTATTATTTTTTTATTTTAATCTAATTTAAATACAAATTATGTTTTGATCCTCAGCCAAAATATTTCATTGACGAAAATGACAACTTCTGTAAATTTTTATTAATTTTGCACTTAATATCTCAATGTTGTTATTTTAAAAAACTGCTCTTATTCTCTTTGAAATTGTAATTCTTCCATGGTTTCCTATTTTACTAACAACATAGGAGTCAGTTTGTTTTTCAACCATGGTCTGAATTAACATGGAGCTGGAGAAGGAATAGCGGCAACGTATTTTGGCTACCTTAGCATCATGTTTTTCTCAGTCAGGACTGATCTAATAGGACACAGTACTCTAACATGGGAGGCTGTTACATGCCACGTGAAATTGACACAGAAAACAGTATTCCAGTTCTGGGTCTGTGTAAAATTTCAGCCTCAATTTTTGAACTCAGCCTCAGTTTCAGCCGTGTTTTTGGCTAAGAGGTCTATCAGAAATCATCACTTTGTTCATCAATCTGCAGCCTGGAGACAAAGTGAGATATTAAAATAAATTAATTCACTGTGCAAGAGAAAATTAAATGTATTTTAAAACATCTATTTGAAAGCTGGGATTTTTTCCAGCGTGATAACTGTGGGAAAAGAATTATCTAGCAAAACTGTCGGAGCAAGAATCAGCTGAAACCTGGACAGTGCTCAAAACTTTTCAACAGACTTCACTTGCAATTTGCCTGAAGGAAGCAGAACCTGACAAGCACCCGGTGAGGTTATGGCAGCAGCGAGCGTGTGCTCTGCTACCTCCCAAGTGAAATGAGGGCTGGCAAATATTTTTAGGCGTAGTCTCTCTCATGTGACACATTTTTACAAAACATGGTCCTGGTCTTTTGTAAGAGGGGGTGCTGGCATCCACTGCGGTGATCGAGTGGTTGACAAGATCGGTTATAGCCCCAAAGGTCAGGGTATGATTACCAACCTCCAGCTGCCACAGGATCGGGCCCTTTGAGAAATATATATTCTGTAACATAGAGTGCAGGGCTGGATTAAGGGAGAATATGGTATTAGCAGGGATTCCAAAAACCACGAGGATTTGGGTTTGAGAACTCAGGGAGGAGGACAGAGCTTCATGACTTGTGGGCTGCAGGCACCTCCTGTGGGAGGCCTGCCTGCTCCAGGCCAGATGGATGAGGAGCAGACGATCAGTGGGCTCCTCACTGGCAAACGTGTGCCTAAAATTGGGTGGCTTGAAAAGGCCTCTGCAGAAATGTGTGATCCTGCCAACATTTGCATTTTATTTGCCTTTGGAGGGATTACTGCAGTACAAAAATTGCACAACTGCTTAAGGATTAGCATGAGGAAGGTCTTAAACAATCATGGAATATTTTGAATATTATTTGTTAGCCCTCTTGGTCCCACATTTTAGCAGGCACAGATTTTAATGTCTGATTGATTAGTTTGCTGCTACCTTCCATGGAAATGCTGTTACTGATTATAATATTAACACCTTGATCTTTTCCAGCAGCTCTTGCAGGTGTTTCTCAAAGCCCATTAAAGAGAGATTCAGAGATTACCATACTACACACAACACAGGAGAATTTTTGCAGAGAGAGGGGCAGTTGCTTGGTTTCTGCCACCTGATGGTAGAAGTAACTTCATAAGTGTATGTGGAATGTACTGTAAAACTTACAAAGAAAAATAAAAATTGTAAAGGTAGACATATATTGGTGGTAATTAATTACTATTTACTACTTTTGAGCTGGATATTAAAACAGGTGTGTTAAATCAGTACAGATTTATAAGAGAAGCCTGTGATTTAGTAGTAGTGGAACTGCCCCCTTGGATTCCTTAGGGCATGACTCAATCCTAATGAAGTCAGCAGTATCTTCAGCTTAATTCATGGGAGAGGAACTCCATGGGAACTGTATTTCAAGTCAAAGCTGAGTATAGCTTTAATGTATTCAGTCATCTTAAAGAAATTTTCCCTATCTTGTCTTTTTACAGTGTATGCAAAGCAGCCAACATGCAAAAAGGTCATGTAAATATTTTCTGTCATGGTCAAATACATTAAAGTGTGCTGGCAGGTCTACAGGAAAAACAACCTGAAACAACTAGTTCCAGTTATGGAACTCAAACTCAGATCCTACTACTGTTACCTTAAAATATTCTAAGTTAACAGTAGTGTTCCTATTCAACTTTTTTAGACTTCATCTTCGTTCACATTTCTTCAAATTGTAGATGAAGTTTTAGGACTTGGAAAGAAAATAAAAATCACCTCCTATCTGAAATGTTTTGCAGCAAGAGACCAAAGGAAGGTAAACAATTGTACCAACATATCATAGTGCTGGGAGTTTTTTTCTGTTTCATTTATTGTCCCTACATGGTTTGTGAAAGACAGATATATGGCAGAGTGAAATGTGGGCCTTCCCAGGCATGCACTTGTGCACTCACATTTATTACCTACCACGTTCTTCCTTCTATAAAAGAGTATCTTGTGTGTACCTGAAAAAAAAAATATATCCAAGAAGCAAGATATTATTTAGTACATACTGTCTCAACAGAAGCACATTCTGTCTGCCACTAAAAAGCTGATAAACAGTGTGCTTTAGAGGCTGTGTCACACTGAAGCTGGATTTGACCGCTGGATTTGAACATGGTGTATCAGCATGGATCCAATGGACTCATTGCAGTGATTCTGTAATAGAAGATGTGCAATGAGCCAAGTAAAACCATTAGCTATCTGTGTCTGTCACTATGTCTGCTAAATGTTTTCTGTATGCAATCTCTATTATTTATTTACACTGCAGTAATACTAAAGGACCCCAACTAAAAATGTGACCTACCAGTGTTGGGTAATACATATAGTGAGAAAATGTCCCTGTTGAGGCACCTTTCAGTATAAAGAAACCCAAATTAAAAGTGGTGAAGATAGCAGGAGAGGTAATTAGGATCTGTATTGATAAACTATATTCCCTCTTTACACCAAATCGCACCAGAACCAGAGGTGCAAGGTTTTCATTCTGCTATATTACTGCTTCTTATTCAAAATCATCATCAGCAATTTGGGCTTTCAGCATTTGGTGTCTTCTGGAAGAGGGATTTGGCAGCTGCAGTAGCCTGTACAGGCCAAATCACCTTTCCAATGAAAGGTATGGGTCATATCTGGCATAGAGTTATCACTTAGACTAATTCCGTCAAAGTTGCATGTTAGGTAAAATTCACAAGTCTAACACTAATCCACTTACAACAAGACATGCAGTCCTGCAAGCAAGAAGTGTATTGCAATTCCATGCATTGTGAGAAGTTCAAGAATTTGGCCAGTCAGAAAAGTGTAGTGCCTCTCCCTCTGCACAGTGTGTTTAGGAATCACTGACAGCGCTGACAGCAAGTCCCTGAATGAAGAACTCTAGGATTTAGTCACTGTTCCCACTACTGTTTATACATTTAGGTAGTGATGCTAATGCACAGTTACTGCATGGAGCTGGGCCTAAATTCAGGTTTCTGTTCTCAAAGGGAAATCCTGTCATCTCTGTGCTGTCATGCAAGGCTGTCTCTTGGTATGCTTTTTTTTCTCATTCCCTCCCCCTCTTTTGCATTTTTGGCTATAGGGTAGTCTGAGTTAAACAGGATAAGAGGATAATTGCTGCACCAGAGGCTTGTTAATAGCCTGCTGATTAGGGTACTCTTTTGGGATATTAGGGTCAATAGTCTGGAGAACTCTCAAGCTGGAAGCACTTCTGGATAAAATTTTAGCTAATCAACAGTTTCATCGAATAAACTTGTTACCATTACTTTTACCCCATTACCTTCTACAGTGATTTTACTGGTGGTGGGGATGAGGGGAGAGCAGTGGATGATGATTACCATGGCTTTAAGAAAGCCTTTCACACACCTCTTGTAGGATCTTTGTAGCCACACTGGAGAGAGATGAGTGGCCTTCAAGGTGGATGGGTCTTAACACTTCAAAGTCCAACTGTACAGGTTGTTTTGAGTGGTCATCCTTGTAGAGGTGAACTCTGGGGCTATTATTTCTTAATATCAACAACCTGGCTTTTGGGCTAGAATGAACAACATCAGGGTTAGTGTTGACACCAAGCTTTTGTGTACTAGAGAGTCAACCTGCCCCTCACTGGAACCCCAGTGAGCTCAAGGCATGGGCTGGCAGGAACCTTGTGATGCTCAACAAAGGAAAATGCAGAGTCATTGTGCAACAGCATAGGCAGGGGACAAATTGCCTTGGAAGCAGTAAAAGTAATGTGACTATAGGCTTGCTGTGTGTCCTTGCAGCAGTGAAAGCTGCATAGCTGGCTACATGAACAAAACCAGCCACCAGGTCAAGGGAAGTCATTATCCCCTTTTTGTCAGCATTTGTGAGGTTGCACGTGGGTTGTTATCTCCAGTAGTATGGAAGGTCCACTAGTATGAAAGAGTGAGCCCAGCAAATGGTCTTTTGGCAATGTTCTCCTTAACCATGCCAAGTAAGTTCACAATTCCATGATCCTGTTTAAATGTAGGCCTTAAAGACTTAAGGCCTTAATGACTCACTCATCTGGTGTGATATTCGAACCAACTCTGCTTTCACGTGCTGGTTGCTCAACCCCTAAACTTGTTATTGACAGTAGAGAACTCTTTAGAAATGAAGTAACTTCAAAACTATTGAAAGTAATTGCTATAGTAAACATAGAGAATTTGGTAGGTGTGGCAAAACTACCAAATCATATATGGCCTATGAATATGAAGTAATAACATGGTCAGATTCTGCCCTTGAACATATCACTTCTACATAATTTAGTGCTAAAAAGCAGGGTTCATAAACAAGAGTCACCACTCAAATAATGTATGTTTGATACTGCTGATTTACATAGGAAGGAAATACAATTGGGTAGGACCTTGCTCTCTTTCGCATTTATTCAAGAGGAAGTATACATGTTACAAGAAGCTTGATGTATTTTGTTTGGTTGGTTTTGGTTTTGGTTTTGGTTTGCTATTGCCCTTTTAAAAATTTCAAGCAAAAGTGTCCCTGTGTAAAATACTTGTTTACATGGTCCATAAATGCTTAGCGTGTCTATGCAGTCTTTGGCAGACACATCCTCTGAAGCTGGACTCACCAGCTTAATACCTCTGGCTGGGAGCTGGCTGGCCCAGGCTTACTGGCTTTTTCAGAGGCCGGGGGCTTAGCTTCTGGTGGGCAAAAGCAGCATGGCTGCTAAAGCCTGCACAGGAAAGTCCTGTAGCTGTTCATGTGTAGTTCTCTGATTTTCCTCCACTAAATTGTTTGGTGAGTGTGAACTGGAGTCCATCCTGCATGGCAGAGCCTATGGGCCCTCTGAAAAATAGCTCTGGGACACATGGACTTTCTAGGTTATTTCACTGAGTTGTTCACTTGACATTTTTTTTATATTTTGTCATTAAGTATCATAGACTTCCTCTGTTCTTCCAAGTTTACTGGCATCGTTTTGTCAGTTAGGGATATGAAAAAGTCATCTTGCTGGTCAGTGGAGTTATTCTGGCAAGAGCAAGGATACGGATGCAATTATTATACAAAAGTCATCCTGCCAGAACATTGTTTTCTACCTGGGGAACTAGGTTAAACCGAAATGTTTCCCCAAACTCTCAAGATGATAAAAGTAACTGTCTGCGCTTGATGGGCTTGCTGACATAGGTATATGGTACTGCCTTTGCCAATAGGTGATTTAACTTTTTTTTTTTTTTTTCCCCTGCAATCAAATAGAACGAATGCAAGTTTTCTCTAGGTAAAGAAAGTTGTCCATTGTCTTTTTTTGGTGTTTTGTTCATTTTTCTTCTAAGCCAGCTAAAAGTATTTTTTGTAGTAAAGTGCTAGTATTTGAGTGACAGATAAAAATCATTATTTCTCATAATTGTTTAGTTGAAATTATATGCAATTGCTAAGTTTCCTATGTCTTTTTCACTGGGTAATAAATATAATGCAGAATTACAGCACTTTGCAGTAAATAGCAGACAATGATGAAATAGCAGTAACTGGACTAATTTCTAATAGTCCAGCAGTACTGGACTAATTTCAGCAGTTCCTGTTTTTATTAAAATAGTTATCAAATAACTTAATACCTTGAACAAAAGTCTTCAGGCTCTTCTGGAATACAATTATATTAAATAACTATTTTATTTCATGAAAAGATCTACTTCTTGATTCTCTTAGTACTTGAAGACAGCTAAGAATATTTATAAACGCTTTATGAACGTGGAGGACAGATTACCAGCAGGGAGTAGCTAATGGAAACTAGTACAAGAGCTTCAGGCTAGAAATACCACAAGGATCATGGCAATGACCTCAGACTAGTTGAAAATGTGTGTGGTGAAATAAGAGAGACAAGTATTGTGGGTGTGGAAAGAAAGAACTGCATATTGAGGAGTTTCTTCCACACTGTTAGAGGTATTCATGTAATAAAGTTTTATCTGCATAACTTTTGCAGAATTTGGTGATAAGGACAACAGCTATGAGTTATCTCTGTTTATCTGATAGTGTGAGGGAAGAACAATATGGGGCTGTGCCACTCTTAGTCCTATATATTATAATTGTGTCAAGGAAAATCAAAAAAAAAATTGGAAGGATCTTGCCATTTTAGTAAAAAAGAATGTTAAATTGATTTTTGAGGAAATGCTTGGCAGTCTATATTGTGATCCCCTCTGGATCATCCTGAAATGATCCAACAAAAACAGTTATCAAGATTTTAAAAGTTATCCTTAGATTTTAGAATTGATACAGGACTCAACAGGAATTAATATGGGTTCATTTTCTCACATCTGCTCTTGGCATTGCTGCTGACTTCAGCGTGAGGGAAGGTGCAGACAGAGCCAGTGACTCAATGGCCATATGGTGGAAGATTGAGCTAAACCAGCATGTAAAGACAAAGACTGTCCATCATCTCAAAAAGATATGGCTAATTGATAGTTAGGTAAAGAGTAAAATAAATCTAATAACTCAACACTATGTTATTTAATTTACTTTCCAAAACGTAACTCAGCTTGATTTCTGGCAATTCTTACTGTATTTCCTTACCACGTGCTCCATATTTCTTAAGACACAACTTTCTTTGCTAATCTATCTAATTTTCCATTCCTTATATATTCTCTACTAATTCTTAATGTACTATTTTTGTGGCATTACTCACCCAACATGATCTAGAGGCCTCCTATATGTATTTTCCCTGTGTTAGTTATACCTAGCTTTGCAGCTTTGATTTAAAGAAATTCCAGAGCTGCCAATGCCTTTGATTGCTTTAGTCCAACCATTTTTACTAATTATTTGAAACTTTCAAATTGGACAGAAAATTTCCAGAGTGTACATAAGGTGTCTGGGTCAGAAGAGAATAGCAGTGCCTTGTTCATGCATCTGATTCCTGGTTCTGTGGGAAAGTTTCAATGCTCTGTCACCCAAGCATCAAGCATCAGCCAAATACATTAATACTTCTCTTCCGATGGGAGCCCATGGATTAAGGTGTTACTAGATGTCAATAAGATTTTCAATACAGAAATTTGCAAGGTGTCTTACCTGCACAGTGAGTTTCCTATGGCTTCACAGCAAAGAAATACATGGACTCCAATGTAAACTTTGACTATATATTCTTTTCTAACACTGAGAGGTTATTTAACTCCTCTGATTTGGTTTTCTTTCCTTGATTATGAGTGTACCAATGTTTTTCCATTTAAAATTCATTGTGTGAGAGAATTAACTGATACTTTTAAGGCTCCCAGAAGACAATTTAATCATATTTGTTAACTTACTCTTGATCTATCAGATATTTAACTTTGTTTCACTGTTGAGTGCTTCACATTTTTCTGCTAAGTAGACAGTTTGTAGGGATGATTCCTTTTCTGTGAATAAAAGCTGATTGTAGTTAAAGCTCTTCCAAGCATCCCTGAACTAACTTTCAGCTGCCCAGCACAGAGGTCATTGCTAGCAATAAAACCATGATAGCATGGTGTTTAGTCAGGATTAGGTCAGCACCATATAGTAGATGGAGGTGCTGAGAGATGTGAGCAGGGTGGTGTCATGCTGCCTACATAGCATTAACTTTTTCCATGAGGAATGAGCCTTTGCCACCTGCAACTAAGGAGTCCTGTGCTTGCTGGTAAGGGTACAGTGCAGCTGTATAGACATCCTGGACCCCATGAGTTCAGTTATGGTTTACCGTTATACTGTGTAGACATGTCCTCAGTAAATAATTGGGTTCTACAGCCCTTGCTGCAGCACTGGCATATGCATCTAAGCCGAGTGCCTTGCCACAGGCCTGGTGCAACTACATGAGCCACAGCACAGGCGGTCCCCAAAACAGTGCTAGCAGAACTACAGGCTCAGGGTGGCTGCTCCAGGCCCTGGTGGGTTCACCTAGTGTGTGAGGCCCTGCCTATGTAAATCAGGCTAACAGCACATCTTTCATGACACCATGCTGCTTTGCATATAGACCAGCCCTGAGGGAGAAGACTGTTTTGCAAGTTCTTCTGTTGCTGACCCTTCCTAAAGGGAGGAGCAGAAAGTGGTTTGTTTTTGAAAGACCTCTGTATGCAAGGAAGGAAGGGGCGATCATGTGGTGTGTTGTGTGATCATCAGAAGATCTGGATTATGTGCTTGTAAGCCTTTCTTTGAACATGTCCTTTCACCTCTTGGGTGTTTAATTTCCCCTCCTATAAAACATACTTTTCTGTTGACAGGAATTTTGTGAAGCAATTTGTAAGGAGGTTTAAGTTTCTAAGGCCTGGCTTACATGTAAACGTTTTCTACTATAGCCTTTGTTTAATGCCACAGCCCATTCATTGCCCATAGGATAAAGAATAATCAGAATTTTTAGAGGTGTTTCTGAAAGCATTATACAAGCGTAAAGAAAGGGAAAGCCTAACACTGCAGTGTGATTGTAGCTGTAGAAAAGCCCAGGCTTGGCAGCATCTAGGAGCACTTAGGAGTAGTAGACGCGGTGTTGGCTGACTTGGACTGTGGGCTGTTACACAGTGTATTTCTCATGCACCCTGGTGTTTCTTGACTTCCTAGACTAGCAGGGCATGTAACAGTCCAGTTTGTTTTGTGTTTAAAACTCAGCACAATCTTTGTGTTTCAGGTAAATCCATTGTGACAGAAGCTTAAGTGCAAGGGGAACCTCAGGGTACATGGAGACATTAACATCTCTTTGCTTGTGCCCAAACAAAACCTGTACCTGTGCTATATTTTATTTCCTCTTACTTTAATTCTCCAAGGGAGTAACTTTTTAGCTGGGTGTAAAACACACCTCAGAGCTCTAGCAGTTTCCATGAAGCTGGCCGTGTGGGTATTGCCAGAGTTGAGAGTTTCAGCCCATCAGTGTGTGTGAGAAAACTAAAGTGTATGACTTAAAATAATGAATTAATTTGGAAGTGTTTATATTCTGTCATTCATACTGAAACAGGATTTTTAGGAGTGAGCCGTTAGTTTTGTCAAATAGGAAATGCCCTAAAGCATTGCTATCTTATGAAACGTATCAGACACCTCAAGAGGAAAGGCAGTAGTTTCTATAAAGGGCTTGTGACTTAAGGGAGAGTAAGGAAAAGAAAATTCATTATGCCTTTGACAGTGTCTTTTACCCCTACAGTAATCTTGTGGTCAAAACATTTATCTGATTTGTATGTTAAAGTTCTGTTTTAAGGCATGGTCTTTTTGGATAACATTCACATTTGCTTTGAAAATCAAAGACCTAATGATGATCTTGTTTTGGATCAATGCTTTGTGGGACCATTTGAGGACAGGTAGAGTCAAGACTGTTCTGGAATAACTCAGACTCATGAACAAGAAAGATTTTCAGTTCTAACATTTCTTTGTGTTAATGGTTTCAGTAGCTCAATATTCAGAATCCATTTATTGTCCTGAGATGCAAAAGCAGTGTTCTCTGCATTCTGCACTAACTTTTAAACTAAGCAGAAAAGAGTCAACGCACTCCTGCAAAGCAGCTATGAAAAGTATGTATTTTTGACCAAAAATGTTTTTTTTTTTTTTTTTTGCTATTTAATCCAAGAAAGTTTATAGTAACAAAATATTGAAGGTTCCTTGTGTTCTGCCTAAGAACTGAAAGCTATCATCAAAAATGAATGTTCATGCACATCTTGGAACAGTGAACTAAATGCAATCATTACAAATGCATACTTAAAAAAAATCAAATATAGTTAGTTTCTGAATTCTAAAAGGTGTTTCACATCAGAGAATATTTGAATGAGCACTAAAAGAAAAATATTTTAACCTTAAAAGAACATAAAGACATGAAAGATGCCTCAAATTAAAATGAAATAAATAATTAAAAAATGTTTAATACCTCATGAAATATTGGCATCAAAAATAAAATTCTTAGGAAAAAATTCCTCAACCTTTGAAATAAAACTAGTGACCTTGCAGTCTGAAACAATTTTTCCAACCAAAGGAAAATAGAAGTGTATAGTAGGATTCATAAAGGGCCTGATGGCAATTTTCATAAAAGAAATATCAGCTCTCGATAATAGTAGAAATATGATTTTTAAAATGTTTTACAGAAGCAGCCTAATATTAAATAATGGTTAGGTAATATTGAGTAGTCTGTTTAGTGTTCATAACAATTGACATCTTGCTTTCCTAGCTTCAAGAGCAATTATCTACCAACAGATTGTAGGCACGTCTGCCCAAGTATGTACTCATTCCTCTATAGCAATATAGTAACAAAAATACAAAGGACTATATAAAATACATAGGACTAAGATAGCTCATCTTAGATTAAAATATCTTTTTTTTTTTTTTTTTTTTTTTCCTTCACTAAATGCCTTTATGTTCTAGGGCTTCAGCTTTTGCCATTGTTTTTGCTCAGTGTTTATACCTCAGGACTCTAAGCTGTTGTTGATAGTTTATGGGAATGTTGTCCCCTTGTTGATGACTTTCATGTGAGAATGTTTGAGTCATCATCTAAGTTTTGTGATTTGCTGAGATTTGGTGATGACTGATGGTAACAGCATTGAGGACCTTGTGTTCCCAACCCTCCTGTTTGTATTGACCACGATACAATAACACATAGTCTATCTATGATGCAACTATTGTGGTGAATTCAGTTTGTGTAAAATACCCTGCCTAGTTTTAGCTTACCTCTGTTGGTTATTGGCAGATGCAAGGCATGGCAGCACAAAACTCTGCTCAGGCCCCAAAGTCTGCCTGAAAATAAAATAAAGACAGTAGCAGTTAGTTCAGTCTGAATGCTAAGCTTCTGCCATTATGTGCTGGCAGCATGAAAAATGGGTGGTGTAAAACTGGCTTGCTTGTATCTACACAAACTACCAAGAATTCAGTGTAGATGCTTCTGTAATCACTAATTCTTGAGCAGATACTTTTTCCTAATGCTTTCCTATGTCTAGTTAGCCATGTACAAAGCAGTTAGCTCCAAATCTCAGACAGCTGGTGGAACTACAAACTTCAGTGTTTTTTTTTTTCCTCCTCCATCTCATTTTGGTCTGCTAAGTGTCTGCAAAGTGCATAATGTGCCATTTTACCGTCTTTAGACACCACTGCAAAAGCTATACGTGTTCAAACTCTTGCAGCTAGCATGGGAGTAAAGGTCTTCCTTCTGAGCACAATGCACTGTTGTACAGACACACCTGAGATGGCTCAGAAAGAACCCAGTGTGATTCCAACAATCCATGTTCAGGCAGGACATCTGCCTTGAGTATGGAGTGGACATGCAGGCTCAGATGGGCTTGCCAGTTCCCTTTTCCTCTGTACCCAAAGTAGTCCAGCTGAGCATTTGCAGCTGCATCTACTCCCTAGTGCTGGGAGTAGGTGCAGTAGGTGCAGCAGGAATTCCTGCTCCCAGGAATTTTCTTAGTTTGGTTGCAACCATGTGGTAGCAGCCTGTTTTCTTCCATGAAGGTCCTAATGAGCTTTCCTACATTGGAGATGCTCATGAGAACACCTTTGGTGGTCTTTAAGTGTAGCATGGTCACGGCTAATCAAGCGCACCAAGTCCAGTCTGACTTCTGCTGATGATTGAAGTCTCAGTTCTCAGTCCTTTGGTCCTTGGTGGGCTTTGTAGCTTGAGATGGAGTGGGACTGTGCTGTCTCAAAGCTAATGAGTCCAACTTGCTGCACAGCACCAGCCGGAGGAATACAGGCAGCCAATGGCTACAAAAGAGTCAGTATAGCCCTGGCAGGGCCAACACAGGCAGGGTGGAAGAGGTACTAGGTATCCTTTCACGGAGTCCCTGATCTGTATGATCCATGTTTTTTTCCATTATCCAACACCTTACAGCCTCCCATTCCTTGAAAAAGGAGAGCTAGCTATATCAGAATGGTGTACATTTTGTCTGTAGTGAGTAAGAATATCCACGTTTTGTAACCCAGCATCCTAAGATCATTCATGTTTCTCACCAAGTCCTAAGGATGTCTATTAACACTGCTGTGAAACTGAAAGGATCTGAAATTGCTCTTGTTTATGTGTGAGACTTCAGTTTTACTCCTGCTAGGAGTTTCACCTGGGGCTTTATATTTTATAACGCCAGCAAATTGAACTCTGAATATAAAATTGCTAGTGTTAAAATGGAAGTCTGTTTTTGAGGGGGACTGTTCAATAAGCAGGAGGCTAAAATGCAAAATTTATGTTTAATGGTAACTGGGTGATATAAAAGGGTGAAGGTCTTCCTCAGCTACTCTAAGAATAAACGTACCTTGTGATTTACCAACACCTTCCCCTGTAGAGCAGACTTGGTGTGTTTGGGATTTTCCATTGGCCTTCTTAAGGTAAACTTCTAACTTATCTAACTGAAAAAAATGTAAAAATAGGCTTCTCAGCAAAGTGCAATACTGGAGCAAGCATATTTATCAAGGCACAACTCTATCAGCGTTCAATGCTCTACTCCAATATTGTGCTGAAAAGGAACATTTTGTATGTACTTTATGAGCAAGAGGTGTGAGTTTATTTTTCTCTACTCATTGTGATCTTGGTCTATGTCCTACATGGAAGGACAGATGATTTCTGTGCACTTAAGAATATTAAATTTGCTATTATATTTTGCTTGTAGGTGTCTTATATCTTCAGTATGGAGATGAAACAAAGCAGTTGAGGATGCCAAATGAAATCACAAGCACAGACACAATTCGTGCCCTTTTTGTAAGTGCCTTTCCCCAGCAGCTGACAATGAAAATGCTGGAATCGCCCAGTGTGGCCATTTACATCAAGGATGAGAGCAGAAACATATACTATGAATTGTGTGATGTGAGGTAAGTGTGGAAGGAATTCCAGCTGTTGGGCTTTGGATTTGTTTTGTTGTTGTTTACTGGTTTTTTTTTTTTTTGTTGCAGCTGATAAGTGTCTAACAGAGAGTGTCCTAACACATAAAGGCCTGTTCAGTGGTATCTAAGTAATATGGGAGGATTGCTGTAGGTGCAACATCTGTTGCACAAGCCATTGATGAATGGTGTAACTTGTTCAAATATTCATATAATGCATACAGGTTGACATATTTAATATTTTACTGCATTTTAACTGAGACATAAATATTTAAAACACTGAACACAAAGTAAACATTTACAGAAAACATTGTCTTTGCTGGCAGAGGAAAACCTGATCCATGAGAGCCTGTAGTTAAAAATATGAATGTCATTGATGTCCTCGCAACAGTTTCAATTATCTGTTATCTAACACTGCCAGAAATCTGTGGCATTAGTAACTGCTGCTGCAGAAGCCTCACCACCTTCCTATTTAATGTCAGGATGCAGCAACTAATGCAGTCTCTTTCTTTCACTTATTTCAGAGCTTAGTGAAAAAATGTTCTGGCTAGAATCTGGATGGTTCTTTCTATCCTTCTACTTTGTGTGCTTGCAGCTGCCCAACTAACCGTGTTCCTTCAGACCTGATGTCTGCGTTCTTCAAGCAAAAGGACTAGGTTCTTAGGGACTCTGGAAAATCCCAGATCATGCAGCAACAAAAATCTCAGGCCCACCTCAGGCATGCCACACTATATAACTGTGCAGGGAAATAAGGTGGGCCTTGGTGATTTTTCTCATTAGATGTTACAAGGTAAAAATAATGGACTGAAGAGCCTAAGAGGATGGAGTAGAAAGCAGAAAAGATGTTTCCTCTCTGCCAGTCTCTACCACTAGTGCAGGAAAATAACATGAAAGTAAGGGAAGTGTATTGTCCTCTACTGCCTTGTTTCTTCTAGTGATTACTTGGCTCAGCTGCTTCTCCATTTCATGTAGTTTAAGGAAAGAGTAAGCTGTTTTTTTTTTCTATCCTTGCAATTTCAAATTCCCCCATTCCTCTTCTTTGTAGTCTTTGAATAGCACTGCACCCTACCTTCTCTCCTCTGTATTGCTTTCCTCAGGCTGTCTATCCAGTGTCTTCTTGTCATCAGCCAGCCTCTTGGATTTCAGTTTCTGTTTTTTTTTTTGTTTGTTTGTTTTTGTTTTTAATCTTTCTTGTTTTGCAGTCTCCCACACCCCTGTTTGGCCACTGTAACTCCTATGTTAAGACCCATCTGATTTTTACATCGTCATTCATCATGTGCTCAAGTTTCTTATACATCAAACAGTCCGTTCACTAGATCAGATCAAGTGATAAAATCAAGATAAGGGTTCCTGTGTCTCTGTTGCTGAGCACCTTGTTGCCAACCATCATCTGCCCCATCAGCTCCTTCTCTCTCACTTTATCCTTCCATCTTCCCTTGAGTTTCAGACTAACAGTTTATGACTTCATCTCCTCCCTGCCCCTAAGAATGGGGTTGTTGATTATCTTAATACCACTCCACTCCACCTTTTTTCCCTTGCTCCTATTGCAGGCGTCACTCTGCCAACCTCAGGCCTGGCTCGCTTCCAACATCTTCTTCCTCTGTTCCTATGCCTGTATTGTAGAGTATTTCTAGAGGAAATCCCACGACCCAGCTGACTTCCTTCATATAAAAATTCCCTCCTTTAGTCCTGCCACCCTGCTCACTAAGGAAACCTCAGCAGTCCAAACTATACAATACCAGCTGCATTTTAACCATCATTTGATAATTTCAAAAAAAAGTCTCTATTCTGTTTCTTACTCTTTGCAAGATCTTCACACTGTGTCTCCCCTCAGAGAACAGATAAAAAGTATAATTGTTCTCTCCTTTGTTTGCCATCTCTTACTTCAATTATCTTATTTCTTCCTTGCCTTAAACACAGATGTTTCAGTTGACTCTAACCTCTCCATCTCCCTTGGAGGCTGTCTCCTGTTCCTCTATGCCTTTTATCCCTTGCCTTGGCATTTTATTAACTTATTGTTCTATTACAGTGCTTACTCCTTATATTGCAAACATGTTTCTGTGCCTTCCAACAAAACACTCCGCACACACAAGTTCAGTTTCCACTGTCCATCCCATCTTTCTATCCTGCACAGAGCAGTCACTACGGCTGTTGTCTGGAGCTTTACTCTTCCAGTCAGTCCTAGACCAATTTCCAGCCTATGTGGGGTTTTATTCTTCTAATTCCAACCTGTCTTTTGTTCCCTACTGTTCCATTGCAATTGTCCAAGTCAAAAATGGCCAGATTTTGTGAACATTACACCTTTATTCTCAGAGATCTGTCATATACTTTTAATGTGTTCTTCTTGGAACTTTGATCTCCCTTTGTTTCAGGGACTGCTTTTTCTGAATTTCTTCCTGTCTCTCTCCTCTCTTTTTTGTCTTCTCGAGCACTGATTTTATGGTTTTTTTTTTTTTTTTTTGGTTGATTGGTTGGTTGGTTTGGTTTGGTTTTTTTTTTAAAAAAAAGACATTTATTTTTTTTTTTTTTTTTTTTCAGGGCTTTGTCCTCATTCCCTTTCTCTGTCTGTATCTTTCACTATCTTCTTATCCCTGTGGATTAGTTGGGTTATCATACCTACCTGGGTAACTATCTCATTTTGCTTTACAAAGGGATTAATCTCACCAAATGGAGATTTTTACATCCACATTTGAGCTGGTTATGATTCATCCTGTAAAATGGTATGCAAAATTATATGTGCCAGTGAGCCTAGCTCTGCTGTTGATGTCTTCCCTGTGAATGTGAGCAGTTGGGCTTGAAATTTACCTCTTCTGCCCAAACTAAAATCTTGGTCTTCTCTTTTAATGTAGTCTCATGGACCGCTTGTTTCAGCTCATAATATGTACTCCTTCATTAGACCATGAGGCCATCCCACTCCCCACCTTTTATTTCCTTTTCTCTCTCTCTCTCTTAAAAACAAAACTAAACAACAACAACAACAAATCACGGGGGATAAAGTACTCACTTGCTTCTTAAGTCCATAAACCAATCTTTCTTAATCCAGTTCAGGGTTCTACAGCCACTGAAGATTTCTTTTTTTCAGATTTTTTTTTTTCTTTTTCTGTGTAACATTGCTTTGAGGCAGCCTTTCCTTTCACACTCTGTAGTGAAAAAATACTTGGCTAAATTATCATCTTTGTAACATTTTTTAACACCAGCTTTTTAACATGTAGCTTTTCGTACATCAACTGCAATAATGTTCTTTTCCTGACATTTGATGAAGGTAATCTCATTCACTCTTACCCATTCAAATGAAGCAACAAAGATCATTCTCCTAGTTTGTCAAGCACGCTGTTTCACATGTATTTTTTCACTTGTCCTCTGACTGTATCTTCTCGATCTCATTAAATATAAACTACTTGTCTTCAAGCCCACTTCAATGCTACTTTTCATTTCTTGTTCAGCACCAAGTGCCATCTGCTTCCACTTGGCTAATAATGCCAACTTTCATTGTGCATGTCTTTAATTTTCAAACAAGTGCCTTCATGCTCCCTCTTCGGCAGCCCTCTAACATGCTTGGATGGAATCATCTACAAACATCCGCAAAGCCACCTCATTGTTCTTCATCCAGTCCCATTTTTCCCCTCTCTCTCTTGCACTGTCTATTCAATGCATGACTGTGGTGCCAGGATCCACTTATTGCTCACCAGGCTGGAAAGACTATGGTCTACTCATGCCTTTTTATTCCCTTATCTTTCTGCAGCTCTCTTGTTGTCTTTTGTGTCTTATATTAATCTCGTAAGCTGGTGAAGGGGTTGTTTTCCTAGGGTGTTTATACAGTACACACAGATCAATGAGACCTTTGAACATGCCACGGGCATCAAGAAGCTACAGTAATGCAAATAATAGTAATAATGAACATGCAGTAATATATACCTGCTATCAGTGGTGTTTATCTTAGAATAGCAACATGAGGTGAAATAGAATTCACTTCAGAGATCAAATGCCTAGTATTTTGGAGATTTGCCTTACAGCAATGTTTTACTTTAAAATGTCATGTTCCTACAAGAAGTATTTATGGGGAATGCTTTAAAACAAACTCCAGTTAGCTGAGGTGCCATCTCATAGCTATCAGAGTGAAAAGACAGCAGATAAAATTCATTTATATGAAAAATATAGCATTTCTCGAGGTGAAAATGAGAGTTAGCTTTGTATCAAAAGAAACATATTTCCAAGTCTGAGGCAGAAAACAGTACCTGAGAATCCCAGTGCAAGTCTCTGAGCAGAAAAGTCATGTTTGTAAGATGGAAAATAGTTTACATTACCATAAATAATTGAAGAACTTGAACTTGCCACAAGGTAGCTATTTTCCTATGCAGTCTGAAAGTAAACACTCATAAATACTAAACTTTTCATCAGCCCCTGCAGTTCTTAAACAGAAAGCACTGATCTGTCTCTTAGCTCTGGAGTTTCTTTAATAACTACTTGACATCTACAACAGCAGCACAAGTTCTGACTAGCTACCCATTCAAAGCAATCACTGGTTGTAATATGACATTGGAAGAAAGAAATTGGACCTGCCCAAGCATCCTTTCCTTCATTTTTAAATGATAATCCCTGTGATTAGGATCAGTTCACTAGACTTGTAGCTGCACCTGGAGGAAAGGAATTCAGTCACATGTGTGAGTAAATTCTCTAGAGCTCACTAATGGGAAATGAAAGGAATCACAGCTTTGAAAGGATGCAAGTGAGTGTAGATTGGAGGCTTTGCTACTGATTAAATGTGAACAAGAAATCAGATCTCTGTGCAAATTTCTAAGCCATGAAAGTATCAGAAGGTAGGTTTTGAAACAAAACAGAATACTTCTGTCATCTATTTTCTAACAGTGATAGTTTAAAAATGAACTGATGAATGACAAAGTGTTCAGTTAAATAAAATAAACGCTTAGCGCTTTCTTTCTAAAACATTTCTGTGGTAGATTTCATCAAAACTTGTTTGTTTCTTTTTAGCTTCCTTTTTTTTTTCCCTTAAAACCTTATCTTTATTATAGATAAAGTTTAGAGGAATGATTTACCTACTGCTGAATTTTTAGTTTTTACCTGTTACTGTTTTTTAGATTTGTGAAGAAGATGTTAATTGAATAACTGAAGTTAGAAAGACTTTTCTTTTATATCCTTGCTTCTTAGAACAGCAAAAATTCACGTGGGTTGAGTACACAATAAAACATGTAAATATTAACTAAATCCTTTTGAGCGTTGTGCAAATGTTGAAGCTCTATTGTCTTCAAAGTGCTTTCACTCTATGGCAGGATCTTGAAAGAAACTTAACACTATCTAATTTTTATGGGTGTGGAGTTGTAGTGAAAGAATGATACTTCCCATGGGAAAGAGAATCAAAGTAGGCTTTTGTTTGTGTGTATCTAAGCTATGGCATTTAGGTTTTTCTTATAGGTCAGCAACAGACCTGCTATGTTTGTCTGTTACCTGAAACTTTCAGGCAATAAAGTAAATAAAACTACTTTCATCTGTTATTATTGCTGATTCTTTTGATTCCAGGAATATTCAAGACCGGTCTTTCCTTAAAGTTTACAACAAAGATCCTGCACACGCATTTAATCACACTTCCAGAGCTGTAAATGGAGATATAAGGGTAAGTACTAGTGTTGCATTTATACTCCTCTTTCCTCCAGTTTTTATTTTAAATGTTTAAATTCATAATTGTAATATGTACACAACAAGTTATAAAATCTAAGGTAGATGTACAGCACATACAGAAGAGGGAAGTGATAATGCTTTCCGTAATGTTTCTTAACTGCTGTGTGTTTTCCAATTATTTGCCCTGAGCATTAACTATTTTATTGTTTTTTTTTTTTTTTTTTTTTTTTTTTCTTGTTTACTAGCATTAAAGCATATGAATCAAAACAATGCCTTTAATTACTTATTTGGGGGAATGGGCAGTGCTTAGGCTTTTTAAAGCTTCTTATTTCATGTTTCCAAGCCCTTTACAGTGAAGTACAGCATGGTGTTACTTCACTCCAGCAAGACTTCAGCATGGATTGGTTTGCAGTAGCTGAGCCCATGTACCTAGGTTGAAGTCTATTGAAATACTTTGTAAATGACCATTTCACGTAAGAAATACTGATAAATACCTGTTGTGCAGTAAATGGTTATGTCTTTTTCTAGAATTTTCTGTATTTATTGAACGAGGACTGGTGTATTTGTATTTTCAAGTGAACATTCTGTATTGGGGAAGTATAGAGAAGGCATTTGAAACGTATGCCCTTTCCCACTGTCTCTGTCTCTTCTCTTACCTTTTACTGGACTGTGTTCTCCCCACCTTAATGTGGAGAGGGCAGGAGGTGTGGCTGTGCAGCAGCTCTTCCACCACATTGCCCACACCTAACATCGCACCCAGGAGTGGTGGTGGAGGTGGTGATGGTGAGGCTAAACACCCTCATCTCCTCCCCACCTGTCCTAGGTCTGTCCCCAGGAAGAGGTACAACCAAATGAGCTCAATGCACCAGAAGGAAATGCCACTATTGTCCTGCCTGCACTGTGACTTTTATGTGTGCCCCAAAGCTGATTCAACTGCACTGAAAATTTCCTGTGAAGTAATTTGCTTAATTGTGCATTTGCTTCTTGGTTTCATTATCAATTCTGAGCGTGTCATACCGCTTTGTTATTAATATTTCATGGAAGTATTTCTGCTGTTTCAACAGTTTAGGGCCTCATTATTTTAGAAAGATTGCAATAGTTTATTTACAGGCACTATCCTCAACCACTTCTCATTTATGTACTTCAATTATAAAATGGTCCTTTTGATAGGTCAGAAATCTAATTACTTGATTATTCACACTAGTGCACACACAACATGAGAGAGCAAATAGATGTGCTTCCAAGGGCTAACATGGTAAGTTTCAGCGTCTTCCTTAAGGTCCTGAAATTCTTCAATTTTAGTTATATTCCTGTAGCAGCAACTGAATATATCTGATACATTTCATTCAAAAGCATGACATACTATCACTGGGTAATATGACATTAACTCCTATAGCAACGTTACTGTGACTTTATAAAGTTAGACCAATGCTGTTCTTGTTCTATGTGCAGTGAATGTCAAATGTATCTGCTGTGGTTCTGTTTGTGTACTCTGGACCTATTTTCAGATACAGTTAACTACCTCATTAGCTACATGTATTCAGAAGTAAAGACTGCTTCTTTGGCCCTCGTCCACCTACACACTACTGAACATAGTCGTTTTGAACACAGTGGCTGCTTCTGTTCAAAATCTGTATTAATTTGGATTGCTTATTTTAAAATAGTGCATTGTACAACAGGTATGGACAGTCAACACCTCCTGACTATGGCTGAGTTATCTCTCTTTGGCCATCATTCAAAAATTAAGGTGACACGGTGACAGCCTTTGTGGAAGTGATGTTTTCACGGTATATAATATTATATTTGCTCTGCTGAAATGCCAGAGATACCATTTTGAAATTGTGTGCATGCAATAAAACAGCTCTTTTTCATTTGGCCTTTCCTCCACATTGGCAATTTCTTGTCTTTCTGGTCTGAGAGGTGAAGCTGAAGCCAGGATTCTCATAGGGGCTCTGCGGAAAAGCATGCAAAAGTATTCTGTTTGATCGTGATATACTTCTGCACTTCAAAGTTATGAACATGGAAACAAGCATTTTCTTGAGTGCCGGAAATAATTAAATCTGTTTCTCTAGGGATTGGTGTCTTCTGGTTGTGTTCTTCCTTGTGCAGTAATGCTCAGATACTAGTTCAAGCTTTGCCCAAAGTAGGGGGATGTAATAGAGCTCTTTCCGATGCTGCTTCTCTGTAGAACAACTTTTTCTCAACTTGACAGAAGTACTGTAGGATCTTCTCACAAATCTCTAACTTGACATAATCAGTAGGACCATGATAGATTACTGATCTTTAACCTTTGGTTGAATCTGGTTGCATTTCACCTTCACAGGTTGTTAGGATGGGGGAGAGAAAATGGATATCTTTCCTTAGCAAGTCACATTAAAGTTGGGAGTGGGAGAGGGAGTAAGTGAGAAATGAATGTGTACATTTGATGTACTGGTATGGCATTGTAGCATCTTCGCACGGGGTAAATTGCTTCTCTTCAGTTTTCCATGATATCCAAGCAGTGAATTCCCTGCAGTAGGAAGCAGGGAGTAACTGTAGTTATCACTGTGCTCTGCACCATATTAAATTGTTTCAAAAAAAAAAAATACAGAAAAGCAAGTTATTGTCAGATGAGTTGAAAAAACAGTATTTTGAATATCAAGAACTAGCTCTTGTAAATACATTTTTCCATGGTGATACTGGAAGTGTGGTTGTATCTCCTGCCATGTCTGAGTTAAAGCTTTTTTTTTTTTTTTTTTTTTTTTTTTGAGGTCTGGAAGGTTTTGCCTTTACAAATTTTTCTACTGTTTGCCTTCTTGTCCCTTTGGAACATTTATCCTTAGGGTTGATGATGTTCAGGCTTTTATTCATGTGATTTATAATCATTTCCATGTAACAGACCCAGAATAATCTCAGAAAATAATGTTAGCTGCCAGCTTGGACACCTGTTTTAACTACCAAACAGATGTGAGACCTGTATAAGAATTGGCAGTAACATTTGAAGTATTAAGTATTACCCATATGGACAAGAAAACTCTGAATGTGCGATAGGAATGTGGGATCTGTGAAATTCAGAAGTTGTATCAAAACACTCAGCTCTTGCGTCCCTTAACTCTAAATTTCCTGGTCTTTCTGTTTCATGCATCTTTCAGAATGGGTTGTGTTTAAGAAAAGGGTTTTGCGTGGGGTGTAAACAAGCTCTAAACAGCAGTTTCTCTTTGAATCATTCAGAGTGCCTTATTTGCTTATTGGTGTTGTGTCATGGCCATTTACATCTTGAAAAGCATGATTTGTTTGACAGGTCTGCTATGTTTAATGTTGTTTCAAGCAAGAGGTAGCCACATAGTGCTGTCTCACTGAATATTTGCATTATGCGCTTTTCCTTTGTTTTGTTATTTCTTTCCCAACATGTACACTGGAAATCTGTAGCAGCTGTTTTCTTTGGAGTCTTCGTGTTGCTGCAGTTCATTCTTTTATTCTGCTGCCTGAGTATGTAACATTAATCAACTCTTTCTAGGTCTCCAAGCAACAATACTTTCTTTTGACAAAATACTGTCTCTTGTCCAAAAGTGGAAGTTCAGATGATCTTTGTATTCTCTCCAGCATTGTTTTGAATCCCAGTACAAACCCATGTACACAACTGTGCTGCTCTGTGCAATTATAATTAACATTTTGTGATTTGCGTAGATTGAAACGGGAAAAGATTTTCTCAGACTTTCTAAGTGTAGGATCCGGTTTGCATCTCATCTCACATTTAGTTGTCGGATATGGATACAATATCAACAGGTGACACTAAAGAACAGTGGGGGTTTTGTGTGTTGAATTGAATGTCTTTGGAGGTGTCACAGCTCCTTTTGGTGTTGTTGCTTTGACCTCCTGGTGCTATACCACTGACTTCAAGTGGAAGTGATTCCCTACTCTATGTGCACAGTGTATTTTCTGTCCCTGTTCCCTACACCCTCCTTTTATGAAGAGTCTAAGGAAGACTCCTAAATTACAGTCTCACCCTTCTGTCATTGTAACCTGTCTGCGTTTCTGGTGGCACAGCTGGATTCTAATAATGTTGGTATATGCAGTGGTTTGTTTTGGGTTTCATCTGTCTGCCAGCTTGAGAATCGGGGAAATTTTTACTTTATAACAAACGGGTGGCTATTTTGCTTGGCAGTCTTTCTCTTCCCAACCACCTGCCATGATGTCTGTGGGTTATGCTTTGTTTTCAAATGTTCCAGACCCACCATGTTTTTCCTTAATTCCCCTGACTTGACTGAGACCTTATCAGGTCAGTGCTTTATCCCAGCCCTCAGCTGGCTGGGTGAGGCCAGAATATTCAAGGAATGCTTGTTGTGGCTGTTGTTGTATTGAGGTACACCTTTAGGTTTTTCTGTTCAGAGACTGTTTCTCGGAGAAAGAGCAATTAGGGCAAGTTCGGTCAGGGCTGAGTCAGGGAGCGCGGGTACGTGGAAACACCACGGTGCTGGGAGTTAAACGGCAAAAAGGTGATGATGTTCTTGGCACTGATGGGGGTTTGGTCTGCCAAGGTGACACAGGATGAGTTAAAGTGAGTTGTTCTGTAAAATGATGCAGACATTTGATAAGTTGGGTAACCTGTTGTGTTGAATAGCTTTTACTACTGAAATTGTGCAACAGTGACTTTCAATTTTCCCCCTGAAACTGCCTGGCTAGCAAGATGCTAACACTTCAGTTCTCATCTACATTACGTATTGATGCAATTTGTGAACTTAAAAAAACACCATTGCTAAAAACCCTCAAACAACTTCCCAAGAAGCATCTAGGGAGCCTGAAATTCAGTGCTGATTTGCAGAAAAGATACAGATAATAAAAGCAGGATCATCCTCTTGTGTGCTTAAGATACCTGTAAACATACATCCAGCTTCTTTGAGATGTTTAGCTTCTTTTCTTTAGATTGTTTGTAATCTTAACATCAATAAACATAAAAGCTGCAAAAGCTGCCAAAACTACATTTGTTCATTGCATACCATAGCTTCAAACAAACAAACAAACAAAAAACAAAAAACTAGCAGAAAAAAAAAACCTCCTTGAAAAAAACATAGAGGTATTTAGAAGAAAAGTATTGGAAAAGAATTCAAACAATGAAATGAATGCATTTTAGTGCTAGGATGCCTATAGGACAGCATTTGTATAAGTTGTCATGTGTTTGCCTTCCTGATCCGAGTACTATAAAACTTTATTTTCCTTTGGGCAGAAAAAGAAAAAGCAAATGCTAATCCCTCTATTATCTGATAGAGACCTTCCAAATGATACAAATCTCATCTTTCCTGCTGTTTTGCTGTCTGCTTTTTCTAATGCTCTTTTTGTCATTGAGAGGTTATGACAACACGAGCCATATTGTATTTATAAACATCACGTGTTTCCTTGATATGACTTGCAGTGTCTGCCAAACAGAACACATGGAAGAAACATTTCTCATTAGCTCAGCATTGGTTTTGGTTATACTGATTTCCGGGACAGGAAAAATGCCTTCCTTACTCAGATTTAACTTTCATACAGTAAGCCTCTGAGTGTCCATGAAATCGCTTGAGCAGAGACGCTGCAGCTCTTTTAGCCCACATACTTTGTCTGAGGAAAAGAGAAAAAGCAGTTTGTTTTAAAGAGAAGATGTAATGGCATGTATGGCTGAAACTAATTCTGAATTAAAATACCTGCCAAAGTCGTCTAGAAACAGAACTCACCGGGAGATGTAAGGTAAGATGATGCTTATAAATAATGAAAGATATGTGATCCCCTTTCTTCTTTTTTTTCCCCAAGCTGAAAGATATTTTCAGATTAACTGGGAATTTTTATCAGAGCAATGAAAGCTATTTCTTCTTCCTTGAGCTGTATGAGAAAATAAATGCTTAATTGCTTGCTAAATCACCAAACTCTACTCTTAGGTTTTTATGACTAGTTACACATTAAACTTAAACAGTTATTTTCTAACTTGCCATTACAAATCTTGCGGAGATTTGAACAAAATATATAAAAGAAGTCTCTGATTTTCTGATTTTTTTATTGGCATGGTTTTACTACCTTTGCTTTGAATAGCTTGTCAGTAGTTGCCAATTATTAATGCAACTACAGAGCAGTATGCACTGAGAAGTAGCTGCACCAAATCAGACTGTGATGAAAGACTAAATGTACCTGCTCTCTTTCATTCATATGTTGCTTGATATATAGTATCTACTATTGTATAAAGCCTAAGTTAGTGGGAAAGTAGGTAGAATTTTAAGGAAAATTTCAGCTTTTATTTTAGCTATGCATAAACCAATATATAAATCTTAAATGCTTTCTGGCAAAATGTCAGTCTTTTTAAAGATATAGATCCTGCATTACAGTTTGATGCATGCAGTATTGTGGATTGTTTAATAGGATGACTATGCTCTTTGATGGATTATATTTATTCCCAAATATTGTCTGTAAATAATACAATCTTGTAGATTCTGCTACTATACCAACATTTTTTTTTTCAAATAATACAGATGTATTTTAAGTTTACGTCAATCTTGCTGTTAAAAGAAAGTACAATGTTCTTGTTACTAAAAGGAACCTGAGCTTGCCGCACCCACGCAATAATCTTCCAGTTAGCCTAAGAGGAGTGTCATATGGTAGATATCACAAACCAGTTACCTGGAAACTCCCAGAGAGTTTTCTCTATGGAAACAGGTCAACTTGCAACCACAACACAGTTGTTTTTGTGGCATTTTGTTGGGGAAAGCTCTTTCTTTCCCACTAATAGGCCCATGTTCAAGCTAGCCTGTCTTTCGTGTTGAGGTCTGCTCAGAGCTTGCCCTGGAGCTGATGAAGTTCCTTCATGACAACATCTGATCTCTCTCGTGTGAAGGTCTCCTCAGTCCTTCATTAAAATGGGAAGCCTTATCTCTAACATAAGTCTAAGGTTCTCAGCAAAGCTTTCGCTGCCTTCACTGGGAACTTGTCCTGAGTAAAAACATCAGGATTGGATTTGAGTCCATTTTTATTGTCTATTGGTTTCTGGTTTTATTCTTACTCCACCTTCTTTTACATAATGTTTCCTTGTTCCAATTCTTTAGATGTTTTACTCTTTTTTTTTTTTTTCGTTGTCCTTGCTTTTAGTAGAACAATTTGCACTAATCTGGCTGTTTACTTGAAATTTCTAAGTAGCTGGCGGGGTCAGATGTTGCCAGAGCTCCCTAAACACAGTGGCAGATGATAAAAATGCTCATGGCCGTGACCTCTCTTATTTGGAGGGGAGTTCCTTCTTTACCTCCATTGTAAACTGGTAGCTTATCTGAATTGCTGGAGTCCCCAATGTTCTCAGCTAGTACCAAAGTCCAGCCAAGCTTTGTGACTTCCAGTTAGCTTTCCAAATGAGCTTTTACTTGAATAAAGCTTTAAAATCACCATGTGGAGGTGGCAGTTTGGTATCATGATTCTTGGAACCCAAGAAAAGTTAGAAGCAATGTGTTTTTTTTGTGTTCAAACCTCCTGCTTTTTTGTCAATCAAGGCCTTAGATTTCCCAAGAAGTTTTTCACAAATCCAAAATATGATACTTCATGGTCGTGACCCAAATTCTCTGCTTTCCATCGAGTCTTCACTTCAGTATGCTGTTAATTGCCTGCTTGTAGTTAAGCCTAGTGAATACTAACGGGAATTGGTTCTGTCCCCATCTTCCTTTGACACACAAAAAAGGAGTAAGCCAGTACCTGGTGTCTAGAACACATGTACGTATTTGAGGCCTTTGATTCTTCTCCATGTTGGATTGTACTTTTTCTAATGTGGGGTCTGGAAAACTAATCAAACTTCTGAAAATATGAGGAGTAAAAATATCTTTCCTTGGATACGTGTGAGATCTGGGGTTAAAAAAAGCCGCAGTTGGCAAAAGGAAGACAGTTGCAAATAACAGCAGGCAACAGGGCTCCATGAGAAATGATGTGATGCTAAAATTATTTTTTGCATGAGTATATGCCTTTCTTACATCATTGCAAATCAAAGTTCTGCGTGACTGAGTGAAAAAACCAACAGGGTGTGTTGGGTAAAGAGCTAGTCCCTCAGTCACTTAATGTTTACTATAGATAGCTTCACCTTAGAATAAAGTAGGTTATTTACTTCAGTCTTGCTGACCATGACAGATTGTATGCTTTTTTGGATACAAGGAAGTAAAATTTAAAAAAAATAAAAAAATGTAGGGCTCAAACTGATGGCTGCAGTGATAGCACCTCTAACGTTGCAAAAAAATGTACTTCAACCTGCAAATACTTGCTTGGCCTTACCGCTGAGAGATGCAGTCCAACAGGGACACATACATTGTAAAATTCAGTTCTATGGCTTCCATGACCATTTCTCCTGCTGGCAATGCTGAGGCCAAAACTCAGCACAGAAACTTCTTCTGATTTACCCTTACATTGAGAGAAATAGGTGGTTACAGGTGTGGACATGCTGCTTTGGTCTTTTACCTATCAGCTCTGACTTGTAACATTTTAATATTGTTTATATCCTAATCAATTGCATATATCTGTAATAGAAATCGTGTTTTGACTCTATTGTTAAGTAATACCAGATTAGACCAAGTTTGATACTTTCCTTTATGTTCATTTAACCATATCAACTTGTTCAGTTTTATTTGGCTTCAGCACAGTGGGAAAAGATACAAATATGGACCAAAAATAAAAGCTGAGTCGTTAGTACAGCCAGTCAGAAAGCCATGCATTTATTTTGATTTATGAGTTCAGTTACTAACAGTATTTCTTTTTTTAAAGAGAAGAAATCTGATACACAGCATATTTAAACCAAATAAAAATGCTGATCTGTACCAGAAATGTACATGTTTGAAACTATTCCTTTTATGGGGAAAAAAAAAAAAAAAAAAAAAAAAAGGATGACCCCATCGGTTCAGCAGTGCCCTGAGGAAGTGCTGACATTGAGACTGGTCTGAAGGGTTTGGCTCCCTGCACTGGTGGTGGCTGTCTGTGCTATGTGCATGATGTGCTTGATCTCTTCAAGGGGAACGGGGAGGGGGAAAGGAAATGCTTGCTACATCTTCATGAATAACATGACTCCTGTTTGTTTTCAGAAAATTCTGCCTCAAAAGCAGCTGTAGAAAAGCAAAAAGAAACAAACAGTTGGTTCAAATTCAACCCTAGTTATGAGGGGTGTCATAATGTGAACTTAAAAAAAAAATCACTAACAGCTTTTATATGTTCAGTCCAAACAGTCTAATAGCTTATGGGCTGGGTGGGCCATGCTATACTGATGAGATAAATGTGGATATTGGCAAACCAATGATGTAATTATGTAAATCCGACCTTTTTAGGATTGAAATGTGTTATGTTTCAGTGTGTTTATATTTTTGTCATTTGTGATAACACTGAAAAATCTTGGCTGAAATGCTAAGAGGTTTCTTAGTGTACTCACCATGCTACTCTGTCTGGAAAGTGCACTGAGGAAGCATTGGAAAATCAAGCACGAGAGATTTATTAATGTCTCTCTGCTTAATTGGATAATTTTAGCTTTTTTTTATTTTTAACTTTCACATTCCATTTGCTTGTAGGAAATGAAATGCACTCATAAATATGCAGAAGGGAGTGTCGGCTACATTCACTGGTCTGGATGTCCATCTTGCTGATCAGGAATAAAGTAATGCAGAACGGTAGCAGAGAAATAGCTCAAAAGATGAAACTTTGCTGGGGGAATAAACCCTCACGCAGCAGCACAGTGATTTCAGTTGGGCTAACACAGAATGTGCTGTGTGTCATGCATCATTTTGCTCGGATTGCCTAATGCATGGAGGTCCTCATGGTACAGCCTGGGGACAGCACTGTGTGGCCTTGTGCTCCCTTCCCCTGCAAAGAGGGATCACCCAGCGTCACCAAGGTTGTGTCCCATGGACAGCTAATCTGTGCTAATGTCTACTAGGGAGTGTAAACAGGTTCACTACAGATGCCACCAGGCTAGTCCAAATGTAAATCCAGCTCCTTATCTAAATCCAAGCTGATGAATGTTGTAAATTCAATTTTCTTTTTATGGCAAGAAGCTCATTCTGTTATTGCCTTCCCCTTATCTTTACATTGATTCTTGTTTTACACCTGAATAAAGCGTTCTTAGTCTAGGAATTAGAAGGACGCCTGGGTGTTATGATGAGCTCTGGAGGTGGAGGTGTATTTGTGGAAGCAGTTATAGCTGTGTGGAATTAATATAGGAAAAAGTTTTGTGAGAAGGTCACACATATAGAGAAATCTTGCCAATTGTCAGAGCTTGGTGGTGACTTCATCAACCTAGAATTTCTGTTGTCCCCACTAACGACCAGACAAAAGGCAACATCACCCTCAGTGTTATTGCTCAGCACTCGGTCCCACTGCATGCCAAGGCTTGGAGATGCTGAAATAAGGCCTGACTTGTGGAGAGCTATTTTCTGCGATGTTTGAAAGAGACAAAGCTGTGTTAAATATTACTCACAGCTGCAGTGGGAATGGCTCAACTTAGTTCTAGGTTTCAGAAGACTTTTGTAGCTTTTGAGTGCACCTCAAACATCTTTGCTTTGAATGCCCATGCCTTCATGTGTTTGTGGGGTTACTCCAACTGGCATTTACTGGGAAATCTCCGCTTGCTTCTTTCCTAAAAGTCACCCTCATGTATTGACAACCCCTCAAAACAAAACAAAACTAAAAACAGAAATCCTCAGAATATTAGCCCAAACCAAAGAAATGCAAAGAAATTGGGTGTATTTTCTTCTTTCTCTTTCCTCTTCTCCTTTCTTCCTCTCTCCCTCTTTCCTCTTGTGCCTGATATGATAGGCTACAGCATTGTAATAACAAGAACTAAGGCAAAATCTTCTAGCCTAGAAGAAAATTTGTAGTAATTCATGTTCTTCCACTCTCATTTTTTCTCATTGTTTCATTCCTTTTTTGTTGACGTTGAATTACTCTTCATACTCTCTTTAATTCAACTTTTTCTCATCAGTATCTCACCTCCTCATGTCTTAATTCTCCTGTTTGTGTTTCTTTGTTATTTATTGTCCTTTTCTTTTTTTCCCTATTTAGTTCTCAGCACTCCATCTACAACATTACTGTCTTTCATCTCTGTCTTCTTTCACAAACTCTAGGTATTGTACTTCACCCTGTCCCATTCTCTACCCACCCCCTTTTTTTTCCTCTTCTTTTTTTCCTCTTTTTTTTTTTTTTTTCTAGAGTTTTACATTCAGAATTCCCTATTTTCTTCCCAAATATTTTTTTTCACTATTGATATCTTTTATTAATATTTCTGTGTTACATGTGGGATAAGCAGGAAACAAATCATGCTACAAACTCAGTCCTCTACATTAAGGCTTGGAAATGTTTAGGTGTAAGAAAGAGTGCTAATAGTAGGACAGAGGATGAGAAGATTGACACGTGGTGGTGCTTCTATATTGCTCTGATAAATATGTAACTTTTATTAGCAGCTTCAGGTCCGAGGCATTTAGTTCTTAGCTTAATCAAGCAAGAACTACAGGCCAAGTTGGATCCACCAAGGTAGATGACAGCAAAGTCCATCATAAGGAGTAGCAAGCAGCAGCAGTTGGAATGAAACTGCTGTTACCCCTTTTAGCTTTAGTATCTCAGCTTGACTTATAAAGGGGAAAAAAAAAAAAAGGAAAACAATAGGTTGACAAACAGAAGAGAGAGTGAGCTAAATGAAAAGACATATGGACAAGGCCATGATAAAAAGTAAGAAAAAGAGTCTAACCCTTATAAACTTGTGGTAGAAATTGCCTCCCGGTGCTGTCAGTGGGGAGAGGCAGGGAATGCAAAAGGGCAGCTTGTCCCACCTGGCTGGGGAGGGAAGGAGCTGGCTCTGGGGGGTGTCTGGCTGACTGCCTTTGAATGCAACATTAGATGAGACAGCCCCAACACAAAGCAACTAAGTGCCATCTTAACTTCTGGGAAATGCTTAGTGCATGTATGTCTGTGATACATGCTGTGATACTTTCCTATGGCTAGGAAAATGTCTTTGTTTAAATCACTACAGAAATGAGGGGGAAGCATGAGGTTTAAATTACAGGGTAGAGAGACAGACTGCAGACCTGACGTAATAGTTCAGTTTTGCAGAACCTTCTTCATGTGACTCCAGAGAGAGTTGGCTATATTTGCTCAAGTATACTTAAAGTTTGAGAGGCTTATAGAGTTTCCAGCACCTCCAGGATTTGCTTGCTTGTACTTGCTTGCTTTTAATTTTTTAAATCTCTAAAAATTCAAAATTCCTAATTATGTTGATTAACCATCACCAAAGGATAGGCCACAAATGTGCTGCTGGCACACATACATGTATGTATGCATGTAAACATGCTGTTGCTTTACATGTTACAATGAGGCATTCTCTTGGAGCTCAGATGCTCACTTGTGTGCTGGTTCAAAGGCTCCATGTACAGATTGCTCCACACTGCAAGCGCCAGCTCTTCTACCGACTGCGCTGCGTTGCCAGCAGTGAGCCTTCAGAGCTGCCTGTCCCCTTTATAGTGGTTCTTTCTAGCTAGTAGCAATGTGTGGTGTGGGATGTTTTTTGTTTGTTTGTTTGTTCTTTGCTTTTTTTTTTTTTTTGCCTAGAACTAGGGATTTTGGAATAAGCATAAGAGAACTTTATGGTATTTATATCTAGCCCAAGGTAGATAAATGGTATTTATATCTACCCCAAGGCATAACTGTTTCATCAGGAATCTGAATCACAGGAATCAGTAAACAGAAGGAATAACAAACAGCATGTATGTTTAGGAGAAGATAGTGCAGTCTACACAAAATATCAAGTCCAATATATGTCAGGCAGCCAAAACTGTTCAGTTCCCACCCTATTTGTTTAGCTTGGCCTCTCAAATCTGTAGAAGAGATCCTGTGGGATTTTCAGTCTTCAGAGAAGCACCCCACAGATCCTTGTAGGTATGAATATGGTCAGGGGGCTGGTGTGCCTGACACCTTGGTGCCTTTGTGAAGGACAGCAACCTGGGGGGTCTGTGATCTACTCCCCCATTTTTGCTGTGGGGATGCCGCTGAGATTGAGGTCAGGGCTGGATATGACCATTTTTGTTTGTTCCTCTGCTGAATGATTGTAGGCTAAGCTAGGGGTTGTTCTGTTTGCTTTTATTGCAGAAAGTTGATAACCCCACTGAGAGGGTTCTGTCATGGTGCTTGCCTTGTAGAGGGAAGAAAGATGCTGATGGTAGCTCTCATACTACCTTGAAAAGTCTTGTGTAACTGGAGAATTAGGAGGTTCAACAAACAATTCCACATGCAAGTCTCTGTCCTCCTACACTCTCGGTTTCTTTGATCAGAATTAGATTCTGGGTGGGCTATAATAGGAGTGATGAAGTCACGTGAGACCTTCATTGAAATAAATAAATAAATAATGCTTCTTTCAGAAAACAGCTGTAAAAAACTTCATCAGCAAACTGTCTTCCCAGTTGGATTCTGCTGGATTGAACTAACTTGTTGCGTTTAAGCAAAACCCCATTGACTCCATCACAAGCTTTGCTCCTGAGCACTGAGAGTAAAACGGTTGAGTCAATGACAAGCCATCAGCCCTGTAAATTTCCCTGTTTTCTGTTAAGGAAATGGTTGTTTACAGCAGTACAAACATTAATTGCTTCACTATTTCCATCCATGACAGTATTATTTAGGGCATAGGGACCAAAAGAGCTGTTATCAGGAACAGAAAGAACTTTGATCAGCAGTCAAGTAATAAGCCAGTTCCATCTATGTCTCGTATGTATACCCCACAGCAGACTTCAAAATGTTCTCTCAGTTTATAATTGTGCATTTTACTAATGTGTCTCTAACACTTTTCCACTGAGAATCGAGGGGAGCAAAGAGAAAATAAATCACTGTGTTGGGCAAATTGTTCCAAGGGTCCTGAATTAATGTTAATAATGTAGAAGAAAGGCAGGGGGACCGGAGATATACCTCAGTGGTAACTTGTGCCCGTCATCACCATCGGCATTAACAAAGATTTTAAAGCAATGGGCTAACCCATACTTCCAAGTCTGATCTCGGTGAAGTGTAGGGTGTTGCGCTTCTTAGGGGCATGACATTTGTTTATATGGGGGCTAAACTGGATAGGAACTATTGTTCTGTACAGTACATTATAAACAAATATATGGCAAGTAATTAAACACAGGATGATACATGGCAAGTTAGACAAGGCTTGAGGGCTCTGATAAAGTAATTGAAATGGAAAGTGATACTTGAATGGTTTGTATGCATTGTTAGAACCTACAAATTAAATTACAGCCTTCGTAATAATATATCTGTGTGCTATTTATGATGCTGTGCCTGGTGTATTTTAAAATTAAAAGAAGATTCATTCCTCATATGAAAAACTTTTCATATGCATCAGACATACTTGGAGACTATTGCCTACAGTGCCAGATGTATGGAGAACTAGTTATAGTGTGCCTGACGTTCTGGGATATACTTTATCATGCTAGAGTCCAATTACTGAAAATGTGCATCCTACCAGCTTGCAATTCACCGCAGAGAAACAGAAGTGAAATATAGTGGTCTTTTTTATCCACATATTAGCATAATAATGTGATTTCTCACTGCAGGTTTGTTCCCCTGTAAGGAAGAATGTGGATGGCAGAATGTCCTCTGCACTTGCTGGAAAGCATGTGTGACACAAAAGTGTATTAGGATAATTTGCTTCTAGTTTTATTTTGATATTTTTGAGTTGGTCAGCAGACCTAAGCAGATTTTTAACTAGGTCATACTTCCATTCATTAAAAGGGGATACTTGACTGGTTAGTAAAACCTGCCAAATATAAACCAGATGCTTCAACAGTAAATACTGCTTTACTCCTATACAGCAAGAAACAAGCCTTGACTGATTGAATTTGAAATGAAAATAAATAGGTTTAAGATAGTTTCTTTGCTGCGATGTTACTTTTTTTATAGTTCTAGTGCAAATATTTAATAAAAATAATATCTTAAAGTATTTTCACAGTGAAGCTGAAAATGCAACATTTAAGATGAATATTTTTACGCTCCTGAAAAGACTGCTTACATTACATTATGCTACATAGAAATTTTGTGAAGTTCTGGTCAAGACCAATAATGGTGTACAGATTTATAATGGGAAGACACAACAGCTGTCTTCAAATCTGGACGATTCCTTCTGCTCTTGGAGAGTGTGTAGTAAGGGGTGGAACACCTGGATTTTCAGTTTTGGCTACCAGTTCTGCTCTGATCTTTGTCATGTTACACAAATGCTTTGTGTCAGCTTACCCTTTTGTAACAGCAATGAGTGATGCCTCCCTCTCTCATGGCTGAGAGGAGGGAGTACTGAGAAACAGAAATGTTACTCCAGGTAGGTCCCTTTATAAGTGGTTCTTTATATTGATATTAGCTCAGGGTCATGCACTTAAATTGGATTTTGATTCTTCTGAATGCCAGTCATGATGAGACAGGGAATATTTTACTTGCATAAAAACAAACAAAAAATATGCACAAAAAAAAACCAACAGAAGATAACTGCAGTGCTGTGAAGTGCTTGTGTCATGAGATTGCCCTATGATGTTCAAGTGGCATCTCTTTCACATCATAAATATATTTTAAGGGGTACATTTTCAATGTTATTGGGTCTTTTGGAGTGAGGGGATGGAAGGGAGGGAAGCAAGCTTTCTATCTATTTTTTTTTTGACATTTGCTATCTCTATTGTGCCATTTTTATTTATTAAAAAAAAAAAAAAGGAGAAAGGTAATCCTAATGCCTAGTGCAGTGTGCTGCAGAGATAACCATGCCATTGATTTATGGGGGCCCCAAAGTTCAGGTTAGCCAAGAGTCTCAGGTGCCTGGTTAATGAGTAGACAGCCTGCTCCTGTGTCTAGGTGCTTCTCCCGGTGGGAGGGGCTTGCACTTCTTTCTATCAGGTGTCCCCACAAAGCGGAGCATTCAAAAAGCTGCCAAGGTTAATAATGGCTGTATTTTTCTTTTTTTTATTATTATTTTTTCCCTACAATTGTATGTATGGGGTTTGCTAAATAATCGGAGATCTTCTTCTGTCAAGGAATTAATATGGATGTATTTTATATAGTTACCTTTATCATGCACTCTCTTACCTAAATGGAGTTTACTTGTAGTTTTATTTATGGCTTTCCCCTTTGTGAGTCTCCCTTGTACTTCATTCCATGATGTTAGTCTCTTTCTATGCATCTTATAGGCGCGCATTAAAAAATGGTTGAGCGATTGAATCACATAGTGTTGCACAGTTTGTGACTGGGTGACATGCCAAGGAGGTTATTTAGTGACTAATTTCGAAGGGGAGGAGAAATTGCAGGCTTGTCATGTGGAAAAGTACTTCAGTCTATTGAGGCAGCATTACTTAGATGACTGGGTAAAGCAAGATGGCCTGCCCCTGTTGTGAGCAGAGAGAACAAGGAACATTTTTTACTGTTTAAAAACCTTTTCCCAGAAGGCACGGATTTATAAAATGCTGTACTGTAGACTGAGGATTTAGACTCAAGGCTGAAAACAAAAAATGCTTTATTAGAAGAAGTGGAAACAAATGTTCATCTTACTGCTGTAGCCATACAGGTGATTTCCTTAAGTAACAGTAAGTGGCTTTAATTATTTCAGAGCAAAAATCTTATCAAAGATTATGTTATTTGTCTGTAGGTAACAATTTTGACCGCGTGTAATAAGACTGCTACTATTTTTAATTGTAGAAACAAATAACCAGAGTAGCATCAGGACAGCTGAAAAATTATGCCTGAAAGAGCAGACTGTGTAGGATTTGGTCTGAGCTCTCCTTGCTGCTTGTTTGCAAGATCCACCTTCAGCATGCACGTTGACTTAGAGGCAAGGTGAAGCAATCAAACGTTATTTTTGGTATCACCATTAAATTTGTTTTGTGGTTAGCTTAGAGTTTTACAGATCTGTTTTATATTCAGTAAAAAGTGAAACAGGTATTCTTTGTTTTCCCCATGGGAGCTTTAGGATATGGTATGAATTAAGTTTATATGTAGTCAGGGATATAAAGGGACATACCGAGACATGTAAAGTACCTTAAGGTAAAACATTTGGATAGCTGCAGGGACTGGGTTCATACACAAGTGTGCATTAAAGATCTAGGTATAAAGTAAGGGACAATAATGTTAAGAATGTGTTTGATGCTCCTGTCATATGGAAAGGGAAATAGTGCTGTGGCTGTGCTTGATTCAAGCTAGTGTATGTGTGCTTACAATATTGTACCCTAAAAATTCTTAGGGGTATTCGTGCCATACCCCTTGTGTACACCTGCACAGTAGGTAGGAAGACATGGTGATATCAAATAGTATGGTAATGATGCCTGATTGAGGTTCACTCAGGGCAGCCTGTGTCTCCTTTCTGGATAATCATGTTTATGTGCTCTAACTGCCACCTCTCAGGATAGTGAACATCGTCTGGTTCTCCTGTTGTGTTCATGTAACCCTCTGGCCAGGCAAGCCTGGCAAAAGAAGTCTAAAAACATAGAAACTGGAGAAGTGGCTCACCCTAAGAAACATCTTATTTTGGATGATTGCAGCATTGTTGATCAGGGAAAGAAAAACACATAGATTTAGTAACATAGATTGACAAAGTAAAACCCAGCAATTATTTTGCCCTGTCCCATTAACTGTTTTGTTCTGGTACAATCACTAGAATCAGAGAATTTCAGTTTCATGGATATTCTGAGTTTTAAGCTCAGCTCTTTTTGCACCACAATACGGAGATTTTACAGCTTGACATATACCAAAACTATGCAAAAGAAGCTAAAGAACTGAAACCCAGATCCATGCTAGGAAGGGAAATCAATAACAATAAATGCTGAGATTTCTCAGGGAGTTCTGCAACTCCTTATCTGGAAAATTACCTGGAAAAAGACAATGGAAATATAAGGGACATGTCAAGAACAGAGCTATCTGGGTGTTGGAGTTCCCCATTCACAGGAAGTTTGAACATTGAAATCAGTTTTATTTTGGAATCACCAGCATGTGGTTCCCATGATGAAAAGCTGTTGTGAAACCTGGCAGCTCCTAGAGCCTTGTACTGTGGGGCCAGACTTAGGTGGAGCCAGGTCTCCAAGCTTAACCTAGGCTAGCTGTTTCAGGGTCTGAACTGTCTGTTTTGGGCATCAAGGAGCCCATCCTTAGCCAAAATTGCCAAATAAACTAGCCTGAAAGTGCTGCTGAGGAGCAATAGATGTTGAAACTTCTGTATGTCTTACTCCATGGTCCAGAAGATCACTGCACAACTGTTGAGTACCTGGCTCTGCTGAAGAAACCGTGGAAGACCTGGGGTACCTGAGGGCAGATTCTGACCAAGATGCCCCAGTTCTATGCATCTGGAAAGCCAAAGCTCTAGACATCCAGGAATGTCTGATAAGAAACCATATTGGTGTTTGACTGAAATTTGCTGGGTGTTGGTTTTTTTTTTTTTTTTCCAAGCAACGTTTGCTTTACTGATACTTTTACCAAATGTTTCAGCTCTTTTGAATTAGCATTGTCTGTTGAAAGTATTTTTCATTGGAAAGTTCCTGACCAGAAAAAGCTAAAAGTGATGCTAATGTGTTTGCAGTTTGTAAGTATGCTGTTGGGCAGCTGGATGAACCCACAGCTGCAGCCGGCCTGTTTTTTTTCTGTAAAGTCCCAACAGAATAGGGAAATTTATAAGAATTAAAAGACATACAAAGAAAAGACAAGAGCAAACAAGTGTGACAAAGTGATGTCTGATAGCATGAGAAGGATTTGGCCTTAGAAAGACACTCATGGTACATGTACTTAAAAAAATGTCATTTTCAAACTGTTTATCAATTCTATAATTTTCAAGTGCACTATTACTTCTTGTGAATATTACTTTAGAAGTATCAAAACTGTGTCTGACAGGTTTTTTGCAAAAGCTGATTTGTGCTTTCAGCTGTGGAAACCCAAGCTTAGTGAAAGGACCAGCCATGACAGATGTGGTATGATACAGTGCAACTACTGATCAAACTGAGGGGTTTGGACAGCTAGGGCTCTAAGGCTGTCAGTTTACTTTTATGAGGGAAGAACAAATGAGTGGATTGTATTGTTGTTGGGTTTTGGGTTCTTTAAAGTAAGCCTTTCCTTTCTTTTCCTAGAAACAAATTGAAGGATTGCCTCAATTCTAGAGTATCTTCTTATAATCAGTTTCTGTAAAAGATCTCTTCACCTTGAATTTATCAGTAATGTAGATGCATTTGTCAGTTTTATCTCAGTATCTAGTGTTTCTGTAGCTTTTTCATCAAAGATTCTCCAAGCTCTTGATAAAATTCAAATATCCTCAGTGTACTAGTGGGTGTGCCAGCTTAGGAACACAGGTGCAGTTTCCTCGGGAAACTACAGGATGCCAATAGGAGAGTAAGAAAAGTGATAGCTTTGCATGCCTGAGAGGTGTCTGCTGGGAGCTCCAGGGTGTCTCCAGGACAGTGCAAAGATGAGCACCATCTAAGGAACACGCTCCATCTAGGTATTTTGGCAGGGTGAAAGCCTTGGGGCAAAGCCAGTAGCTGTGCTCTCTGTTGATGTAGACAAGGCCTGGGAGAGCAACGAGTAGGTCTGCCAGGTCAGAAACCCTCACCTACTTTTCCCTTTGCGTGTGTTTTGCTGTGAGATGTTAGCAGATAGTGGCATGAGTCAGGGTACATCTCTGGTATCCATGCCTGGTGAGGTGGAGCGTTGGTGTGGCACCAATGAATCAGTGGTAAGGCATAACACTAGTTGGCATTTCCCTGGTGTGTGTGGGCACAGCTCCATGTGCTGCTCTGGTGCATGATCCAGGTACAAATGATGCACTGAAGCCAGCCCAAGAGGCAGAAGTGAGGATGGTTTCTTCAGCGTGGGAGGACCACCTTGGGACAGACCGCAAGAGTGACCTATGAGAAATTTAAGCCATAAGAAATTTAGAATAAGGATAGCACGGTGTTGTATTAGTCCTGACAGAGGACAAGACAGATGGGATTGTACTGCAGAAAACACCAGCTGTCAAATCACTGAATGGTAGCTTGCCCTTTGCTATCCGTAAGGCTTATGATACTGTGACTCTGCCCTTCTTTCAGGGTAGCTGAGCTGTTTGAAGAGCCAGGAGCTGCAGCAAACTTTGTATTCTGCTGTATGCAGAGATACTGGTCTGCTCAGCCTCTATGTGAGCCATTTGGGTGTGCGGATAGTTGGTTTGCTACCTTTCTACTTAAAATCATGTTCAAAATGCAGCAAGTTATTGAGTATGCAAACCAATTTGAAATAAGGAACATAACTGATTTTGCATGATGTTTGCTCTTCCGTATATATCCAGTGCCTCTGTTGTTCTGCTTCAAAAAATATCCAGATCTGTATCTTACAGACTGAAGTGTTGTTAGACTGACCGAAACCTTCCTCAGGAGACACTTATATGTGGTGTGATCTTTTTTTACTGCATAAAGTAAAAGATTCACAGTGATGCCTATCCCCTCTAGTGCTTTATACAGAAATTGTAGTACTAGCCATTTGCCATATTTTAACCCCAAGGATTGACAAACAAGTTGCTATTTCAAAGGTGTAAAGGCTACAGGGAGCAAGAACAAGGAAGATCTATGTGCTAAACAAAACCACACCCTCAGGCAAATGTATTACATAGCTGCAGTTGAAAAGCGTATGATCCTATGTTTATATTAAAAGATCTTCCTTTTACCCTTAAAGCAATTGGCTGTGACTTTACATAGTATTTACGGGCTCAGATAAACCCAGTATCCTCTTTCTCTGTCCCTGAGTCATGCAACACAAGTCCAAGAACATATGGCTCAAGTCAGTTTATGTATTAGAGGACATTTTCATTGAGTAATGCTGGGGTTTTGAGGTGGAGGGCAGGAAGAAGAAAAACAGTACAGAAAGTGGGGTATATATGGGAGAGAGTAGCGTGTCTTGAATATCACACAAAAGATGTATAGATGGGAAGCATGAAGAGACTGTCATTTGAATTTTTGAAGTTTCAATTGGCAAAGAATCTGGAGATTTTGGAGAAGGAAAAAAAAAAAAAAAAAAGTAGAAAGAGAAAAAATATTGACCAGTTGACAGGAGATGCTGTAATGTGGCCAGTGAGGCTGCCAGGCTCCCAGCCCTGCCCAGCCCCTGTGCCCCAGTCCTTCTGCCCTGGGTACCCTGAACTCTGTGGCTCCAGCTGCTCTCCTCTTCTGCACACTCCACCCAGAGGCTGAGTCACAGCCTAAAATAGAAAGTGAACCTTCCAGGAAGGGGTTGTGCACTCAAGCTTCGTGCCCTCCCAGCCCAGTGGGGTCTTGATTCAGGCTGTGTGCTCCATGTGCTATTTTAAAGCAAAGCAAAGCAAAAGTAGATAGCATTGTAAATGACAGTACTCAAGAAAAAGGCGTTTGAACAATAGCTCAGCCCCGTATTTGAACTCCTTGTTTCCCTCTTAAAGTTTGGGAATATGCTAAGGTGGAAAATAGGAATTTTTCTTTGACAGATTTCTTTGACTTATGAGGAATGAATGTGCGTATATAGGAATTTGAAGTCCAGAAGTTAAGGAAAATAAAACCTGTTGCTTTCAAGGCTTCCCATGGAAATTTTCTCTTCTCTACAAGGTAACATCGGAATTTTCCTTTCACTGCAACCCAGTGTATCCCAGTGCCTGCGCTTTGTGTGCCAGATACTGTTGAATCCGTTGTAGGTTTAGCTGAAGTAACTAAACAGGGTGTGATATAGCTTGTATGGTGGGGACCAAGGAGGTCTTTCATCCTCCATGCTCTTCTCTCATTGCAAAACATCTAGTGCTGCCTGTCCCTAGAGGCATGATCCCAAAGCAGCTCAGATTAAGTAGGAGTCTTTTTGTTCTGTTGGCTCAGGTCCAGAGTCTGAATGCACAATCCAGCTTGGTATGCTTCAGTGTTTCTTCAGGCCAGATGGAGAACTGTGTTGAATGCCCACTGATAATTTCATTAATACCATTTAGTTATATTTTATTTTAAATTTCAGTAGTTCTGTGTGCAAATGAAACAAATTATCCCATGTTCCCCTTTGGCCGGATGACTTTTGTCGGCTCGTTTATGACGCATCCTTGCGCACTCCTTTGTTCTGTTTGCACTTATTTATTATTGCTGCTGCCACAGTCAGGTTATCTCCTTTCTTCTTTTTGATACTTGATACTGCAGACTTTTGATCTCTGGCCCTGGGGAACGTCATTTGTAATTCCCAAGTGCGGAGCCTGCTGTGATGAGAACAGCTATTGTTTATATACTGCTAGTGCAATTCCCTTGCCAGTGGAAAAACCTGTGGTGGGGCAGGAATAGAATATAACTTCTTGCTTCATCAGGCATGGATCACTGTTACTGCAGCGAATCCAGTCATATTGTCAAAGCAAGAAGCGAGAGAGGAAAAAAATGGTGAAGATTTCAGATCAACGGCTTCCACTACACATGAGCATGTACTGTGTGACTTCAGGAATGTGTAGCTGGGTTGGGTGACACTCCGTTTTCTACAGTCCCTTGGAAATGATCGAGAGCCGAAATTGCAAGCATAAATTCTAGAAGCTGTAATTTTTTTTTAATGTACTTGGTGGAAGCCAACTTGATTTCTTCGTTCCCCTGTTTTTCCGCTTTACCCGAATGGCACCAGAGCAGGCACATGATGCTTGCTAGAGGGAGAATTTCTCCTGTGGCTGTCATTGACAACGTTCAGTCACCTGGAGAGGACATTGCTGGGCAGTATGATGTTGCAGTTTCAGAAGCACATGTATTCATTGCGGGTTCTGACCATGGCCTTAGTAAAGCACTAATATACCGTTAAGGAAGTTTTCCCTTTCATATCCTTGCTTATTCATTCCTTACTGCTGGCAGTTGCTGCTGATGATTAGAAAAACTATAATAAAATATTTTCTGAGTATGTTCTCTACAAATCTTCCAAAGCTCAGTTATCTTTGGTTGCGGTGCAGGAACCTTTGGCACATGTTTTATAAGGGATGACTATTTTCCTGTAACTCGGGTGTCTTACTCCCAGTAAATGTTGGTGCCTGCTGTTCTCCTATGCTTTGTGTATCCTCTGCATATTAAAGACAACATCATGGTATTAGCAAAAGGCCAAATCCTGCACTGAAGCAAATGGACAATTAGTTGTAATATTTATTTTCTCATGTCTAAGGAGTTCAGGTTTATTGTGATGCCAGAGCACCAGCATTTTCTTCGTAGTGTGGAATCGGTGGACTCTGGTGCGTGTGTGTGTCTGATCAATAAGCTGTTACAGCATGTACCAGCTACGTGTTCCTACAACATGTGGTACTAAAATCCCTGATACCAGCTTGGGTATCTAAGTAACAGATTATCATTGTATGGTATTTGCATGAGCAAACTCATTTTTAAGACTCTCATATTCCTTTAACGTGCAGCCCATTTTATTGCTGTCTGTACGTGCTATTTTCTTTAGGCACTGAGGTCACAAGATATTTTATTTGTGCAGATGACAAATGATTTGATGTTTTAGGTAGTTTTCTTTTTTATTCCAAGTTCGCCACAACCCACATCATCTTTTCTTCATCCAGTGATTTTACATCCTGTATGTTTTTCCTTTTGTTTCCAGATGCAGAGGGAAATTGCTTATACGGGCCGAGACGGCCCGAGCGCTTCCCGCCCCGGATCTGCCACACACCCTTCACATGCGATGCCCAGCTCGCCACCCTCCACTCCGGTGCCCCACTCCATGCCTCCCTCTCCGTCCAGGATCCCCTACGGAGGAGGACGGCCCATGGGTGTGCCAGGCAACGCCACCATCCCCAGGGACCGTCTCTCCAGCGTGCCGGCATCACGCTCCATATCGCCCAGCCCAAGCGCCATTCTGGAGAGGCGGGACGTGAAGCCAGATGAGGACATGAGTAACAAAAACCTTGCCCTGATCCGAAATGAAGGTCTGTACGGGGACCCCTACTTGTTTCACGAGGGGAGGATGAGTGTGGCCGCACCCCACACCGGACACCCCCTCGATGTCCCCGATCACATTGTAGCCTACCATCGCAGTGCCATGAGGTCATCAAGCACTTACTGTAACCCCTCTATGCCGCCTGAAATGCTGGAGCAGTCCTTGTACAGACAAAAGCCACGAAAGTACCCGGAGAGCCATTTGCCCACGCTCAGCTCTAAAACGCCTCCCGCGTCCCCCCACCGGGTGGCTGACATGCGCATGATCGATATCCATCCTCACCATAGCGCCCACGTTCCCCCCCACGCCATCCAGCCTGACAGGTCTTCCCCCAGCCGCCAGTCCTTCAAAAAGGAGCCAGGACCGCCTGTGTTTGTGGACGCCAAAGTGCGGAGCGCCCTCGGCCTCCCAGGCATGGCTGAGGTGGTGCCGTCTCCCGTTGACAAACAGGCTTTTGGCTATGGGTCACCTGCAATGCCCAAGGACAAGGAGACAAGGTAAGGCAGAGATGGAGCTTAATTTATGCAAATGAGAAATGTTCCTAATATGCGCATCTTGTGTCGTCATACACCCGGGGGACGATGTGATGTGTAGGAGGCTGTTGCGCTGGGCTACAGTGTTTATTAGCTGTCTGTCAAGGTAGTTAGTAATTTAGAGGAGATGCGACACCACCCATTATTAATCTGAAAGTATTGTCAGCCCATGATGAATCCCTAGTTATTTTCATTTGTGTAAATTTCAGTCATTGGGAAAAATATAATAAAATAAAATGATTAACTAGGATTTTTCTTTCCAGACAACCAGATCATGTTACAAGAACAAATGATGTTCTGTTCCTGCTAATAAGGGAATATATTTCACCCCCGTTAAGAATGACACTCTGATATTACAATTTTGGTTCTTTATGGAGTGGAGTTTTTCTCATCTAGTGTTAGGAAATGGGAAGAATTTATCATTACTGTCTTATCTCCTGTAAAACACGAATTTGCATAAAAATAGGACAGTTGTTTATAATAATGTTTCTCGAGGGGAAACTGCTGAGAAGAGCAAGTCTGTCCCAGGGAAGAAATTGAAACAAGAATGCTTTTCCCAATGATTTTTACCCAGCATCACAAATAGTTGGTGACCTGACTGTTGTTAACTTTTCTGCACTGAGAATGATGACAATGATCTCTCCTGTCTTTTAAGGACTAGATTCACATAAAGGTCTGTGAAGGCTTCTTCTGCTACAGACCCTGCCCTAGGAAAGAAAAATCGTTACCCTGCCAGTCCGTTATTGTGTATGTGTATGAGTTGCTCTAATCTCTAGCGTATTGATTGTGCTGTTAACTTTTATAGAGCTCTTTAGGGAAGTGAAGATGAATAGCTGGAAAATGCTGAGCTCACAAAGGCCAAAGGTAACTACTGACTGCCTTAAACCACTGAGGAGGTACAGAGCTTCATGTGGCCCCCAAACATCCCTTCCATCTCAGCAATTTGATCAACATTTACTTGCCTCTGATCACCCTAGGCAGAAAGAATAATGGGTTGTGAGGTCCCTTGCTGGGGAGAAAATGGAGGAATGGAAGAAAAGCAGCCAACTTCAAAAAAAATTATGATGATAGCAAGTTGGTAGTTACATTGACACAAGGGGCTATTACAGTCTAGGGTCAGTGAAACTTGATTTGTATTTATTATTTCCAAGAAAAAAGATGCATGTACCTGAAATCTCATTTCAAGCATCCAATATTACAAATAGGAAATAATTTGCACTACATTTTCCACTTCTAATTCAAGAGATCAGATCAAAAATTGTACAAGTTTTGTGTCAGGGGACTGAAAATGGGGGAGGGCACCAACAACTTCCCAGTCTATGCTACTTTCTGTGTCTTCTCTGGGCATCTCATCTGTTTGCTCTGGTACACAAGCTGTGTATTTGTGACTACACATGTAGTTCTGCAGCTCCTTAAAGGGAGCTTTGCACCACAAGTTTTAGTTCTGGTCCCAGGATATATTTACAGTGATGAAAATAACATTTGCATAATTACACTTCCAAATAAATACATTGCCTTAAAAAATCAGTATGGTGTGTATTAGCCACATGACACTGAAAAAAAATCATTCTGAAAACTGCTCTTAGGTTGTGGTGTGTTGTTTTTTTTAACCTTGCGAAACTGTGACTTTTTAAAAAAGTAATTCCAAATACCAAAAGCAATTAATGCAAATTGGTGTGTTTTCTAACCACTGCAATATCAGGAATTGTTTTTCAGTTTTACAGATAAGAAATGCTGTACCTTATTTCAGCTTTGTAATACTTTAATAAACTTTGAAGGCAACCTCTATTGAGATTGCACTAAACTAAATAAGGCACACTATGTGTGTCGAGGTTGAGGTGCTCCTTTCATGCTTCAGCAGGGGCTGACTTGTTACACCTCTGTTATGAAGACCTGAAAGGTGAAGTATGTAATGGCAGAAAAGTATCCTGTACCTTGTTGTGTAATATTTACAGTTTACACACGTCAGCTGTACAGCTGGACTTGCTTCTGTGAGTAAGAATATTTTGGGATTGGAGAGATCGAGCTGAATTCATCCTCTGGAATTGTAAAATGAGATAGATGGGCTCTGTCATGCACATTATCCACTTGCTGGCAGCTGTGCAAAGAGCCTAAAACCCAGGCTATAGAAAGTCAGTGGTACTGTGGTTAGTCAACATATGTGCAGTGTCAGTGGGGTAGCAGTAAAAAGGCAAGTTTGCTTACCTGCTAGCCTTGGTAATACTGAGAAGGGAGGTCTTATGCACTTGTACACCGAGACAAGAGAGCCTCACCATCCTCACTCATTCAGCCCTGCAGATAACTAAGAGGGGGTCGAGGCCCCCATGAGCATCAAACCCGTCATCTCAGCACCATTTTTCCTTCAGTCATTAGTGGAGTGTGCTGAGAAGAAAGGAAATACCTCTTGTACTATCTCTTTTGAGAAATGAACTTGAAGTAGTGCTGCCACAACCTCAGGGACAATGCATAGTTTCAGTATAAAGCGCAGGAAAAATTAAAATGGGCCTTTCTGGACAATGCCAGAAGTTAACTAAATCTCTCTTCCTCCATTACTTCTTCAATTTTTCCAGTCAGTGCCTGAAGTGGGATATATATGTACTTCATCAGAATATCTTGAGTACTTAGAGCAGATCAGAGCTCTCACTGAGCACATCCTGGTCTTGTTGAAGAAAATGAGCCTATTACCTTTAGGATGCTAAATACAGCAGATCTGGGTCTACCAAAGATGAAAAAGATGAAAACTGGTATCTCCTATCTCTTCTTCTCGGAGTTTCCCATTATTTTTGCATTGCGGACACCAGTCTTGTTAAGCCTGTTATTTAAGTCAGAGTTGAGGGGGATTTAATTGCTTCATGTAATTCTTCCTTTTATCTGTTTTACCTCAGGTATTTTCAAGGTAGCTAATTCTGCTGTATAAAGAACTGAATAAATTCTCACAGTAGTTCATTTACCAGAGGCATTCTATATAAAGCACTTTTAAAACAGTCAGAAGAAACAAGTTCATGGAGATTTCAAAAATTAAAATGTTGTAACAGGTTGTAGCAGTTCATCTCTGAGGAGTCATCATCCCTTAAATATGAGGTTTACAGGAAGAATGTGTAACTTTTTGCGACTGAGCATAAGTTGTTTAAACCGTGATTCACCATCATTTTTGGATGGCCTGTTTCTGTACCTGATGGTAGACAGTTCTGAAAGTTACATGGTTCGCTGAACAAAAAATGTGATCATATTCACCACTTATGTCTTGCAGTTAGAGATTGAAGGGTAACAGCCACGTTTAGGTTATTGGATATTGTTTCTATCATAAAACCACATAATGCTTCATACAAGTATGGATGGATGCCACTATGCTTTAAGAAAAAAACAGTCATACTCTGTAAAGCCATGGACAGTGAGAGACAAGAAAGATGGGATTTGCAGAGGCACCCTCTCAGACAGTGCTGTGTACTGCCTCTCCCAAAGGCAGGCAGTGGTGAGATTGCTCTGTAGGACTGCAAGTAACCACAGAAATGTGTGCTTGCTGTACCCATTACAGACTATGGCCTGGCATTTGCAATCTGGAAACTCCCAGAAAATATCTTGGCAGTTGGAAGCAGTGTCACTTTCCAAAGAGACAGAATTGCAACCTCCTTTGTGATAAAACTGGAATAACCAGGCACAAATGATGGGTGACCAACAGAAATGGAGGCAAGGTAAACTGCCTTTTGGCTTCCTTTTGTTGGAGGAACTATTTGTAGGAAAAATGAGATTCAGGCATTTGGATAAGAATAGAATCATAGAATATCTGAATTGGAAGGGACCCACAGGGATCATCGAGTCCAACAGCGAGTTACCCAAGGACCACCCAAAAAGTCTGAGAGCATTGTCCAAACGCTTCTTGAACTCCATCAGGTTCAGTGCCATGACCACTGCCCTGGGGAGCCTGTCCCAGTGCCCAACCACCTCTGGGTGCAGACCTTTTCCCTAACCCCCAGCCTGACCCTCCCCTGTCCCAGCTCCATGCCGTCCCCTCGGGTCCTGTCGCTGTCCCCAGAGAGCAGAGCTCAGCGCCTGCCCCTCCGCTCCCCTGGTGAGGGAGCTGCAGGCCGCCATGAGGCCTCCCCTCGGCCTGCTCTGCTCGGGGCTGAGCAAACCAAATGACTTCAGCCACTCCCCATATGTCTATCAGTTATCAGATAGTATCAAAGCTGACAGCACTTCATAGTCTACATTTTCACTTCAGCTTCAAGCTGCAGAAAGTTTGAATTTAACCGTGTTCATAGAAGATAGAAATATTCATCTGTGCATATTTCTTCCCTTGGGAAGAGAGCAGAATACAGAAGAGTTCTGCTGTTTGCTGCTTCACACCCTTCCAGGAGATCTGCTCTGCTGTTCTGGGGGGGAATTTGGGATGAAGTCTGACTGTACCACTTTCACTTTGTCCTAGAGAAGACATGGGGAAAAACAACCTACTCCTGTTCCTTTTCTTTTTCAGTGAGATTAAAAAAAAAAAAAAAAAATCCAATTAAATCTTTCTCTCATGGGGTGATGTAGAAAGAAATGTATTTTTTCCCTGTCTCTGACCTTCTTTTTATTACTACACATACTTCACTTACTGTTTAGCTATAAAATATGAAGTCACTGCAAATCCTTCTCCAGGACAGTGTGTTAATTAGTTTGTGATGTCAGGCTTGGTATGTGAATATGTCTGTTATGGATGATCACTGCACTGCCTAGGGTAGGATAAGAACATGAACAAACAGCTACATGGCCCAGTTCTAGTTTGTGTCTATAGAAAGCATCTTCTCAGTGATGTGAATAATAAGGATGTTCCCACGAAAAAGAAGAAATATGAAAATCATGCTCAAATAGCATCACGGTGGATACCAATTTAGCAATACACTCTACCCTGCTCAGGATTACTTTCAATTAGCTGCAGGGAATGACATGAAACCTTAGTGAAGCTGTAGTGAAGAAACCTGGTGATGAAACCTGATGTCTCAGTGCAGAGCCAGAGAGGCAAGGGCTTCTTTTGCTTCTGCTGAATCTTGGGAGTGAGATCTTGCAGCAGGGCCCAAGTGCCTGGGTATACCTGGGGCTGTGAAACAGCCTGCCAGGAAGAAAAGGGCTGGCGAGGGGCTCGTGCCTGCTTTGCTGGCAGAGGTTTGTGTGTGACACAAGCTGAAGCCAAGTCTGACCAAGAGGCTTGCTAGAGCTGGGAGTTGCCTCTGACCTTGTCCCCTCCTTTCCTCCTCCGCCACACCAAGTCTGGATCCCCCAGTATTCACTGGAAAACAATGTGAAACAATGCACTTTAGTGCCCAGACTGATAAAAAAAAAAAAAAAGGCAATTCTTTCCTAAGTGCTGTAGAAGTGACCCTCCCTGCTGTTCCTGGGTGGTGGAGAGATGTGGATTTATCTGGGAAATTAATCTGGGAACAGAGCTGGGCTTCATCCTCTGTGTACTCCCAGCCGACAAAGAGGCACCAGCAAAGAAGGCTTTTCTGCCTGCCCCTCTATTCTGGTGCTCCACATAGCAGCCTGCCCTGTCCGCAGGGTCACTGGCCTACCCCATCCATGGGAACAGCAGCCTGCCCCACAGCACAGGGACCCCAGCCTGCCCCATCCACAGGGACCTTGGCCTGCCATGTCCATGAGGACACAGCTGGCCTGGTGCAGGAAGGGATGGTAGTGGCAGGCTGTTCTCCCCACCTTCCCTCTCCTAGAGCATAGCGAGAGGTAGAGAATATAAAGTTGAGGAACAAAAATCTCTGACTGTCACCACAGTGCCTGAATCTGTTAGCAGAGGCTGAGGTATAAAGACTCATTCTCTTCCTCCAAAGCCCCTGGCTCTGTTGGGCCACAGCAATGTCAGAAGCCAGGAGGGCTCCAGCCCTTCACAGCGGAGCTGGGGTGGCTGTGGAGCCATCATTGCTCCCCCAGGGCCACGTAGCAGGCAGCAGGATGCCACCAGCCCTCCAGCCACGTCAGCCCAGCACGGCTACACTGCTGGGCCAGCCGCGTCCCTCCCTGCCCCTGCCTCCTGCTGCCTTTAGTCAGACTGCCAGGTCTCTGAAAATCGGCTTGTTTTATTTAATGCCTGAAAGGTGCCTCCTTTCAGACACCTGCTTTTGAAATGTTTGGTGCTAATGGCTGTAATGAGTCTGGGTATTACAGTGAAACGATTAAGGGAAAAATCCTGCTTTGTGTTTAAGGGCCGACTCCAGAGCATGTGTAGATTCTTCACATTCTTAATGCTTTTACCAGATGAAAAGTAATGTGCTCTGTGCAATTGATTCCAGTGTTTCATTCGTTTTTCATCATCTCCTATCTCTGGAACATCCCTCTCCCTCTTAACAACATATTTTCCTAGATTTCATGGCAAAGGACAAGATCGGCTTTGTGTTGCCATAATCTCATTTGAAGCAGAAAATTGTTTCCAGATTATCGAATGTGGGATGGAAAAAACATCATATTTATGAATTGGTAAAGCAGATAGACTTCCAATTGAGTTTAGTTCCAGGAAGGGTTTGTGATGATTTTCTGGGGAAAAAAAAACTGTTTTCATTATTAAGTGTCAAAAATGTTGCATTGAAGTTTGTTAGAATATATTTATCCCAGGGTTTTTGTACTTGTTTTTGTTCCAAAGGTTACTGTAGCCTGAACCAGTTTCTTATTTTAAAACTTGTAACAGTGGAAATTCTGTAACATATTTCTTGGTTTGAAATGAATTAGGTCAGATTCACTAGTCTTCTCACCACCGCTCAAAATACCTTTCAACATGAAGACAGAAAAGTAAGGAGCGCACGCTATATTCAATCGCAGTAAGAATGCATCTGCTAGCTGGGGACTGACTGAACATCCTCTTGTTCCCTCCTCGTGTCTGTTAGCATCTCATTAATTGCTTTGCTGTCCTTTTTTCTCAACGTCTGGGTGTCTTGGAGTCTCTCCCAGCTATGGTATCTGCGTGCTATCCCAGAAAACCTCGGTTTCATTCATGAAGTGTGAATGAAATAATTAGCCTGGATAACTTGTCCGGCTAATGAGAGGAGCTGTGTACTCGCTTTAAATCATTTCAGCCTGCCTTTAACTTGTATCACTACCTACGTTTGAGTTTATATGGCCTTCTTCATTGCCAGTATTGCTTTGGCCACCAAGCTAAAAACAGTGCTGGGGGTGGCCAGAGCTCAGCTGCTCCCACGTGCCTGGGACACCACAGCGGTGACAGGTGGCCCCGGTGGCAGGTCGAATCTGGGGCTGAACATGTCACCTCTGACCATGTGCCCTCTGTCCGTCCCGTCTTCATTCATGAGCCATTGCTGCCGGTCTTCTTGCTTTCTGAGAAGTTTCGTTCCCAACCTCTTCCAAAATCACAGCCCACTGTTAGTGTTTGCTTTGTGTTTCCCCAGTCACTTAACTGCTGGCATAGAAGGACACATTTTCAGAAGGTCCTGGCTGAGGTCCCACGCTGACATGTGTCTGCGTTGTGGTGTGTTGCTGACATACTGGCATGTGGAAGTAAGTACCTGTGTGAGCAAAAGGCTGTTATGGAGCCCACTACCAAGAAAGTCACCAGGTACCTGACCAGTATATGCATTTGTGTAAATGATGGGCAAAGATGAACACACAAGCATTAGTCCTTCTATCCAAAAAATGTCCTTGTTGTTGCTTAGTGTCCTTTGGTACCTCATGGAAAATACTGAATATTACAGTTCTTCTTCCTCTATTTGATTCTGCTTGTTAGGAATTTCTCAGGATATGTATGCGAAAACAAATCTGTTTTAATATCATTGTGCTGCAGTCTGTTCTTGGTGTTTTGTGCCTGGTCTGTCACACTGCTGTCCTTTCCAGAGCAGATAGTTGCGATGTCAGGTGCAGGGGATTTGGTCTGGGAAATCGTCAGCTTGGGCAGATTAAATGGTTCACAGGCAAAAATACTGGTTTGGGAGAAACTGAAAATAATAACAAGAGGTCTACAGTTTTTAATCCTGAAACCTTGTACACAGGCAAAACTATTGGCTCAGTGAAGGTAAGAGAGAAAGAGAGAAAGAGAGAGAAAACAAAACATAATGCTGAAAAAAAATGATTTTCATTATTTCCAAGAGGCATTAACTGATCATTTTAGGTGCCTTTTTTGTGCAGTCACTAGAATTTTATTATCTGGGTTGCTGTTCTGTTTTTTAACTATGCAGATGTCTTTTTTATTGTCTGTTGCCATGCAAAAGCTGTCCAACCCAAGATGCGGTAAGCTGCTGTAACAAGGTATATGCAAACTGATACCAATGAGCCTTTGCACAACTCTGTAGTGTCTTTCCAATCCTGTGGTAATCATTCACCTAGAAAAACAAGTCTGAAAGCAAATATATCTGGCTTTAACAAACGGTTCTCTTGTCTTACAGAGAGAGGATACAAGCCATGGAGAAACAGATTGCCAGTTTAACTGGTCTTGTTCAGTCTGCGCTTTTTAAAGGGCCAAATACAAGTAATAGCAAAGATGCTTCTAGGTAAAAAAAAGAATTCATTAAATCTGTTTCTCTCTAATGATTTTAGTAACCAATCAACAAAAATAGTATTTTAATGTAATAGTAACAAAAAAAAAAAATTGAATGACCAATCAGTTTAAAGTATCTTTATCATCCCCATGAGAATGCTAGGCAGAGAGGAAGAATATACCAAAGAATAAATGGAGATTAATCTTATTTGTTTTAAAAAAAAAAAAAAAAAAAAAAAATGTAGCTACATCTCTGTGCTTTCTGCTGCTTATACCCCATTCCTTGCTTAACTTCTATTAAAAATTGATTTTTTAAAAAAGCAATTTACAAGCTACTGGTGATTTAGATTAAAAATATATATGCTAAACAAGGCCATTAAATTTACTGATTATAAACTTCACCACAGTTTTATTGTTAGTAAGTTAAATTTATGATTTTTCTTTTTATTGCTTAGTGAGAAGATGATGTTGAAAATTGTGTCCAGCAAAAGCAGCATTGACACTACAGGTAAGATAATTCATTTTAAATTTACAACTTCTTCTAGTATATGAATAACTCAAACTTTACTAGCATCCCAGCTTATGGAAATGGCAACTTTACTTTCCACAGCTGAAATGTCAGAAGTGAAGTTTAAGTTAAAGATGTGGGATTCAGTCATGTCTTTCTTAAGAAAGGAATTTCTGACAGGTTGAGGTGGAATGAATTTCACACCTGCACTGAATGGTTTAAATGAGATACAGAGTTTCTGCATATGGTGAATTTTACAGTGATTCATCCCACCTATAGTATATATCTGTCAGTACTAACCCCAGATGTATCTGAAATGCTATAGAAGGCTAAATATTTCAATCCTATTCCGGTCACCTGAACTTTTCTCTAAGTTTATCTTGCCAGTAGAATGCTCTGAGTTTGATGTCACTAAGGAATTTATCAGTCAGCAAGATAGCACTTTCCCTATTTAAGCCATATTGATCTGTTACTAATTATTAGCATGCTCCTAAACTGTTCTGAGCAAGCTTCAGTTGTGATGAAGCCAACATGAGCTGGTCTTACCTTAGCTTCCTACTCAGAGAGCTGCTAAGTGTTTAAAAGATATACTTAAGGCTGTTGTGAAAGTAGATCTCCATGTGATTGGAGCTCTTTGTGTATGGGCTGTTGCTCTAGATGTCTGCAGCGTGGGTGGGTGTGTTTATATGCCTTCTCTTCACCCTTTGTCATGCACTGAATGCAAATAAAGGCAGTTCCCTACTTCCTGGTAATGTTGTTCCCACAGGGTGGTCTGTGCTCTGGCAGGTAGTAAACCACACACATTTATTAACAAATCTATTATGCTCTTAACTAGCCATTCTGCTGGAGTTGTTAGTTCACGTTCAGGATTCCTGTTTATCTGGAATTGCAGTACATCCTCCTAACCGACAGAAGTCAAACCAGACCTGGAAACTATCAAGCATATGCAAGAGAGAGCAAGCTAATGTACTGGTGCTGGAGCTGTGCTCCTAAGCCATTCTCTGGTCCTGTTCCAACTCTTCCCTTCCTGCTGGCCCCTGGTTGGGGAGAGCAATACTTCAGGCTGTGAAGAAATAAGCTGTAATTTATCAGTTTCAGGCCACTTATTGAAAAAAAAAAAAAAAAATCATTTTTCAAAACAGCTGCAAAATGCTCTTAGACTTTTCTCCATTTCATTGTCATTATATGCTAAGAATTTATAGTATTTCCCACTTGCATATGCCTTGTATCATACAAAGAACCTATAAAACAATCAATGGTTCTGCACATACCTTGCCTTGTTTTCCTTTTTGCATTGTGTGGCTGTTAGGCCTTTCAGCTCTCCTCTGCTTATTCTAATTCAGATAAACACTTGTCAGGGGGCACTAAGTTGGAGGTCCTGACCTAAATGGGCCCTGCTTTGAATGGGGAGTTTGGACCAGATGACCTTCAGAGGTTCCCTTTCAACCTAAATTATTTGTGTATGCATATGTGAATGAATGCACTTTCAACAAAATGAAAAATTAAATAATATTCACTGGAAAAACTGCCCCACACAAAGCAAGGATAGGGATTCTTCAGTCTGTAGGTCATACCCAGCCCAACAGAATAGCATGATTCCTATGACCAGTAGCGAGTTCATGCTGTTATTCCCAAAGACTCTTCACTCACTGCTTTGTTGTAGGACTGAAAGCATGTCCCTGAGATGACAAAATTACATATAACAGATGAATGCCCCATCATGGGGGGCAGGAGTGGCCAGTTTAATTTACTGTCAAAAGATCAGATCAGTATCTGTCAGGTAATGACTGAGATAATGTCTCTGTCACACAGCCGTGCCTGTACCCATCATGTGAGTAAGGATACCACAGTTCAGGTTGTGTAATAGGTGCACTTCTGATCACCTGGGGAGATAGACATAGGGCAGTGGGACTGGCCGTGCAGCCAGTCATGTGGCCATGCAACTGCAAGGATCCCTATCAGCACTGTATAGTTGTAACTCCAGCATCTGCATCCCTAAATCCTGTCCTTCCAGCATGACACAGCCACAGAAAATTCAGAAAATTGAACTATAACAGGTAAGGGGAAACAAGGTGTGATGCTGACCACAATGTGCCACTGCTTCAGTATTGTCACCCATATCAGCTAATGCTGAGGACTGCCTTCCTATATAATAGAATAGTCTGCTTTTGCATCTGCTTTTGAAATTACACATAACGAGGTCTAATAAGTCTCTGCTTACCTGAAAGACAGCAACAATCTGTCAGAATATGCAGAATGTGCTACAGAATGTTTCTCCTTTGAGTAAATATGCTTGGGTTTAAGCATGCTTGCAGCATCCAGAAACACTTTTGCAGACCTCTGTTTTGCTCTCCAGTTCACCCCAATCCTTATTAAGTATAGCCATTAGACAGTCAGCTCTCAAAGTATACAATTCCTCTCGACAACTGCACACTGAGATACCAGTTTTAGCAATTTCAAAGACTATTTGAAAGGAAAAGTGGAATAAAATGTTGATTGAGCAGTCCTTTCTAGAGCAGTGGTAAGCAGAAACATGAATTGCTTCCTATCCTGAACAATAAAACATCTGTGCAGGATAAAATTGACTCATCAATGTTGAACCAACATTGTACTTTGTAGTATGCTTTCTAGTGATGGGAGACATTCATGCAAAAAATAGAGAACTAGTTCACTTGTGAAGGAAAAGAAACCAATTCTTCTAAATCCTAGATATTTCTGTATATCTAGATTGTGAATATTCCATTTGGTATTTTGTATAAATCGAGTAGTTGTATTTAACATGTTTTTGCTTTGCCAGTCTGTAGCAGATTCTCAAGCCTCAAATACTAGAACCTAAACAAAAATGCTTTTCCATTGGGGAAAATAAGCCTGTGATAGTGACTCTGCTGTCTGCATTTCTTATGTTTTGTTGCTTTAGGCTCATTTTTTCATGGGAGTTGGGTTCAAAGAGCAGTAACATTCCACAGTCCGGCTATGTATCTCCTATTCATGCTAGGATAAATCCCATGACTGAATCCCTATAATCTTTTTCAGTTCTTCAAAAGTGAATGGCATCTAGAGACTCTTCATTTAGGAACAGCCTGATAGCATGTGACTCAAAAAAACAACAACAACAACAACAAAAACTTACTAGAAAGATTGTCCATGAGATTACTAACAAATATGCTAGGAAATGCTCATCTACTCTCTTTTCTGTCATATTTCATTCATCAAGTGGTAAGAATGACAGATAGATTTAATTTGGATCAATTATATCCTGGATTGCAAAACAAAACAAACAAAACCAATTTGCCATTTGCTGCCTTGGTGGAAGAGGATGATGGAGATTTTAGTATATTCTGAAAAGGGTTAAAGAAATGTTTCTTTCAGTGCTGACATCTCCAGTACAAATCAAGAGAGGGAGATAGAGCAGGGAGGAGTGTTACACATGTAGTGCTCAAATTTGATTCCTCACGCTCTGAGACCTGTGCTTGTCAGAGAAGTTCTTGTCTTCTGTGCATATCTGTGTACTGTTTTCACAAGCGTGACTCTTGTAATGATCTGTGAATTTAAAAAGTTGTCCATATCTGCTTGCTTATCTCTCATTCAAAGATAGATCATGCTAGTCTTTGAACCTGGTCAGCATTTGCAAGTATAGCATGATCTTGAATTAATTCTGGATCACCGAGGTGAAGTTGCACACCGATATCTGTAGAACATTCTGTTCTTTTAAGGATACTTTGGTGTCTGACCATAACAGCTCATTAATGATGGAGTTGCAACCTTAGCATTGCATTTGTCTGTTTGTTTAGTGGATTCCAACCAGCTGATAAGGGGACTGAGTAACTGCCACGTCTCCCCAAATGATGTTTTAAAATGTGGCTCTTTGATAAGAATATGAATGATTTGGGAAGAAACACTTCTTGATGTCTTCTGATGGTCTTTTTTTTTTTTTTTCTAGCCTGCTTCAAAACAAAATCTTAGCATTTTAGAAAGAAAACTAAATTCTGGAAAATGGAAGGAGAGTGGTGTCTTTGCATGATAGCAAAGGTCAGGGGTCAGGGATTGGCAGTCCTGTTCCTTGCCTTCCTGAGCCTGGGCAAGTACCAAGCCTTTCCCTTTTGCACTGCAGCATTTTTTATCTTCCTCAGGACCCCTTACCTAGCTCCAACAAGGGTTATTAAAAAAGCTATGCAAGCCAACGTTGTTTCTTTCCCTTCAATCCATCTGGCTCTACATCTAATCGTAAAGCTACAGCCTGGGCCTGCTTCCAAATGAGAGCTATACTCCCTAGACGAAGCAGTCCCTCATTCAGCTGCCCTTTTATTCCTTTTTGATGAAAATATGAATCTCTGAGAAATCATCTGGTGATTCTCACTGCACTCCCATGCTTGCTGGGTGAGTGTGGTTGTGTTTCACCCCCTCAGGAGTCCCTTTGTGCTTCATGCGCTCTGAGCACTGCCTGCAGCAGGAACATCGTGGTAGCAGAGGTGCAAGAGGTGGCTGGGTTAGCAAAGGAGGAGGAGGGCTGGTTTGCAGGGAGTAGGACACATTTATTGTTTACAGAAGCAGATCACGGTCCATCTACACGGAAAGGAAAGCAGGCACCCCATCCTCTGAAAATATGCAAATTGACTGGTGTCCAACATGTGGATAGAGATTGGAGGGGACTGATTCATGCCTTGGCTGCATAACCACAGAGTTGGGGGCTGAGGTTTTGGAGCTTTTGCTTGAGGCAAAGAATAGCAGAAAGGTAGATGTGCTTTCAAAAATAGTCCAGATTTGTGGCTAGGGATCAGAACTCTTGGAGGCTTATCCACATTTTTCAGACTCTCTGGTGGTTTCTGTCTGTAGGGTTTATGAACTAAATACCCTTTTCTTAAAAAAGCACAAAAAATAGTGCATGTGGGAGAGAGATACATGCTTTGTAGGAAAAAATGCAGCGTACAAGTAGACGTAAGTATTGGCTTAGATTAGACTGAAGCATGGAGCGGGTACAGAATGGCAGTGAACAAGGACTGTTAACTTTTTGAGTGTTTCTTTCTTTTAAGCCATTCTTTGACAGTCAAAAGAGCACCGAATCATACTGGAGCATGGCAGAAATGTGCAGCAGCTTGCTCAGCACTGAAATGAAGAGTGCTGTTGCTGAAGCACCAAGCAAATCTAGCAGAAGCTCATTTAGGTAGGGTGCATTACAACAGGCAGCACCAGGCTAGGACAGCTTTTTGTTTGAGCATGTCTCCAGAGACCTGCAGCACCATATACAGCATGGGTGCAGCCCAAGGGACACATGCTTTTACTGAAGGGAACTGCAAATGTAGGTACAGCAGGAAACACAATTCTTCAGAAACCTTTTAGCCTATTTTTAAATAAAAGCAGCTTGGCATAAATTCCTTCCTTTAAAAATGCTTCCTCATGGATGAATTTTGCAAAAGTCATGTTTGAGAAATCCACACCTGTTAGCAAAGGAATAGCAATTTGTTGTTCTGCTGAGCTCTACTCAGGCATGTTTGGAGACTTTACTAGTTGACTAGACTGCTAGGGGTGAGTGCATGGAGGTAAAACCTACCACTCTTGGGTTCATGCTCGTTCCAGACAGACAAGATGTGTCAGTCTCTTCAGTGCACTGAAAATTTGCCTCCAACAGGCAAAAATAAAAAAAATAAAAAACAAATAAAAATCTTGCAATGCTACATTTGGGTTGACTTCATTGAACTTGGTAGAATGTGTGCCTGTGGGAACAAATGATGACCAAAGTCCTTGTGCACATACATCTATTGATCATTTGTTTTCAGTTTCCTCAGATGTTTGGTTTCAATCTCATAGAGAAGGAAGTGATAGGGGGATGACACAGTGCCGTAGTTTGGGGAGCTGCAGCCACACTGTCATCTGAGCTTGAGGGACAAGGTGGATCTGACACTGTGATCAGAAAGCTGTGCAGGGCTCCACAATGCTGGGCTTGGAAACTGGAGTGCATCCTCCTGTCATTTTGCCTGTTGGCAGAGGGGAGGGGAAAAGACACGTTAAAGACAGTTTGAAGAATATGGGTGTTTAAGTGTGAATTGCCAGAAGTCAGCTGTAATATGACTACTAGCAGATGAACTGGGATTTGATTGTACCCTGTAAATAAAGCTTTTTCCCAGGTACTTGAGACTGAAAAGAACAACCTTAATATTGATGCTGTGTAGAACAGCATTACTTAATGAAGAAAGTCTCATGAGGACTCAGCTCACTTACTTGTTTTATGCTGTTCTCCCTTGTAAACACAGTCCTAAATAAATGACCATTATTTCATTTCTCTTCTCTTGGTTTAATACCGTAGCTGTTGGACACAGCTGATAGAAATAATGCAATCATACTTTAAGCAGCAAAGTAAGATTCTCTGTAGAAACCTTTCCCCCACACTTGGCAGTTTGACTGAATTAATCAACACATATGCAGTTCAGGAGTCCTGTGAATTTGAATCAACTTGCTCCCAGATGGTTCCTGAGAAGGCAATCCCAAAGCTACTTTCAGCACTGATTTGATTTGCTGCTGTTTTGTGTAATGTGCAGTTATAGCTAATTTTCCTATCTCCACTACATGTGGTAGGAAGCAGTGTAGTGGTAAAGCAGTGCTCTGATATGGCTGAGGTTCCAGCACAGACACACTCTGATATTGTCCAGTCTCTCCAATTACATCAGATGGGGAGATGCCGCTGCCCTGAGCACTGGCAACCGTATTCTTTTCTTGTCCATCTGTGTGAAATGCATGTGAATTCGGTGTGCAGAGGAAGGACTATGTTTGCACCTTCTCTGCTGGGCAGCTCAACCTGTGCTGCTGCTTACTTGCAGGTGCTGCTAACTTATCTGGGGGGAAGAACACATTGGCAACAATGGAGTCAGCTGTCATCCATCACCCTGCCGGAGCCTCATCGATGCAAGTAAGCCTGCATGGTATGAAACGCAACGTGTCAGATCTGCGGCTGCAGCTGCATCAGATGAAGCAACTACAGGTACGCTTACCTGAGAAATGGGAAATGGTAGGAAATTGGGTTGTCAGGGAATGCTCTCCCTCTGCTTTTCTCTCCCTCTCTTCATCTCACCTTTTGTACATGATTCTAAGTAGCAGCGTTATACAGAAAAGGAGAAACAACTACCACACATACAAAAGCATATACTGCTCTAGTACATGCCACTTGCATAGTCCTAGAGATCTGAGAAGTAGCTCAATTTAACTTGTGCTGCTCAGATATGGAGAAATAACTTAATTTCTAGCTGTGTTGGATGACTCTAGACATTAAAGCAGTATTTATGTTGCAGTAATATCAAGTCTGTGATTAGTTTGGACCCTGCTATGCCATGTGCTGTATAAACATGTTGGAAGAGCCATATTCCTGCTCCATACTGTTTATAGTTGAGGCAGTTTTTAAGTTCCCAAGTAAACAACTTTGAAGTAAGGAAACTGAAATGTAGCTGCGGATCAGTAGATATACATTAAGGCAGCATTTGAGGCCTGTATTTATAGAATCCAGAAGAATAGCGAGCTTGAGCAGCAAGGGGAAAGGATGGTTTCAAAAGTTACTGCAAAGGTTTGATGCACCCAACTTACATTCTCACTTTACCAGCACCTTCTTAACACACATCAACACGTCAGCAACTGCAAGAAACAATAAGAACAATGACGAGTTAACCAAAATGTTCTGTTGACATACACAGTCAGGTTACCAATGTAAATATATGCTGCTCATCTCAGACACCGTGAAAGTAAGCGTATGCAGCTGTAAAAGTCTTCAGCCCTTCAATTAATTGGAAACTGGAAAGCACTGTGTATTGCCTCAGAAGATGTAAGAAGAGGTAAAGCAATTTCTTGTAAGACAAAGGGGACAGCAAGGAAAACTACAGTACTCTGCCAGTCCCCCTTATCTGGAAAGAGACATCTTGTGTTTGGTATTTTATCACTGCTGCTACTGCTGTTAGTGCCAGGGAGGTTTTGTATACGAGAACAGCACTGTCAGTCTCCTTTGATTTGCTGATTAATTTTAGAGTAGAATAAGGATAATATGAATCAGGATTTAGACCACATTTTATCTTCACTTCCTTAACTAAAGGGAATTGAATTATGAAGGAGCAACAGGGCAAGGGAGCAGAAAGTAAAGAAAATGTGGCTGAGGCCGAAGGTGCTGTGACAAGGTCCTGTGCTCAGTCTGCTAGTAAAAAAGAGATAGTAGAATGTGTTTGGAGCAAATAGTTGTGTCAAATGAGTGACCTCTGCATGTGATACAGCACCCATGCTTTTACTTTTCAGTAAAACTGACTGCCTTAGGGTCTCTGCCTTGGCACGTTATGTATAAGAGGGCATTCTTGCATGTTTGTGCTGCGAGCCACTGCAGCCCTTCTGTCCTTCTGTAACCCCCCGTGCCAAATGCAGCTCTTGGCAAACCCCTGCAATCTGGCCACCAGCTGTGCTTAGTATGTGGCCCTGCAAATTGGGATGGAGGTTGCAAGTGCAGCGCTGGAGGCAGCGAATGTATCTTTCTCACAGGGCCTGCTTGCCAAGGAGGTAGCATTTCCCCAGCTGCAGCTTGTCTCCACAGCCCTGCCCAGGGCAGGATCCTTGCTTTTGATCAAATAGAGCATTAGGGCACACAGGAGTGAAGAAACTTGTACCATCTGCGCAAATCGTCGCTGCCAAGGAAGTCTTGAGAAGAAAAAAAAGTGGAGCTATCCAGAGTGGGCTCATTAAATCTGGCTGACTTCCCTTATTTCAGAAATGATAGCAAATACATGATAGCGTTGTGCCAGTATGACATGGGCAGATTTGTGAGAGTTGGATGGAAGAATCTGTAGCTTAAGGGAAACTTGGGTGTTATATATATATACCCATGTATGATAGTGCGTTTAATGTCATGACTTTCCTGAATGGGTGGAAGCATTCTTAAAAAGAGTTCACAGCTTGTAAGAGAGGAAGTGGTAGAGTGTTAATAAGTACTGTTTTAAAATAAGAATGTTGAAATATCATACTTTTACCACATCATGGTAAAAACATGTGCTCCATTTTTTGTAAAATAATTCTAAGTAAAAGGGAAATGTATTTTCCTGTTTTTCCAGGTTGTGTGCATAGTATGTGTGACAGTACTTCATATTGTTCAGTTTCTCTGTTTCTCCTGGATCGTCAGTCAGTTTGTTCCTGTTTGTGTGAATTTTTCTTATGGTGACAGACTAAAAGAAACACTTCCAGAGAAATGAAAAAGATGATTGCACAGGCACAGAACTTGGCAGGATAACCAAGTAACAAGAACAGGACATAAAACTATATTTAATGTTGTCTGTGGTTCAATTCTGAATTGATGATATCACTGTAAATTCTTACTCATTTGTTTTATAGAACCAGAGAAACACATGATGGAAAAGACCCATTCATTCATGTAGGCTTTGTCTGTTCTGGCAAAATCCTCTTTTTAAAATGTATCCAGCAGGAATCCATCCAGATGAATTGATTCACACACCAGTTAAACATATATGTCAGCAGATGCAACCAAAAGGCCAGTCTGTTTTACTCCATGGTTGGATTTTAACCAGAGATTCTTGAAATAAAGACATGTACATCATGGATGGTGTAAGAGGTTAGACACCCTTCTTGCCAGCCCTCTCCCATCTTCCTTAAAAGCTCAGATTTTCAGAGATGTTCAAGAAAGTCTGGTTTCATGGTATCATGGAGTTTTCCTCATTGCCAGAGGTAGGCTATAACTCAGCCTGTGTTCTGGATGTTTTTGTTGCTGGTAAGGATGGAGCAAGTGATGAGTACAGTGGGGTAGTGGGTAGTTCACTCTGCACTCCCATAGTGGCAGGTCTGAAAACAAACCTTATAGCATGTATTCCTGGTGTATTATCATTAGCTTATTTGTACATTGAAACTTTTTGTCTGTTCCTGCCTTTCTTTAACTGAACACGTTTTAAGGGGAAGCAGTTAGATCTGATGAAGGTTCAGCTTTAGATATGTGTATGCATGCAAGCTTTTCCCTCAGTAAATTTATTACTTGCAGGAAAATGAGTGCCGCTGAAAGGACAGAAAATGCAATAATAATACTGTCATAAATGGTACACGATACTCAAATAGTCTCACAAGTGTAACTTTGAATTAGAAATTCAATTATGTTCTGAACTGCGTTATAGAATTGGTGAAACGAGATTTAATCTATGTGTGGTAACAAACATTAGGAATTAGATAATTTGATTCTGCAGAGATCCTGAGCTGCAGGCAGGCAGTCCCTGGTGGTGGGTTTGTGCAGTGGTGTGTGGGGAGCTAGGTGGCCCAGAAACCTCTCCCATCACGGCCTGGGATGCTCCTGCTGGACAGGACTTGCTTGTCACTTAATAAGGAGCAGGGCTACAAACTGATAGGTGGTTTTCCAGTTACCTGTATCACAAATAATAATTGTTTTAAAGTGAACTAGACTGGTTATCAGGTTTTCAAAGATAAGAATCAAGTTCAGATCCAGAGTGTGGAGGGAAATATGCTGTAGTGCCCCAAGACAGCCCTCCTCTCCTCACACAGCTCTTTCCCTCTGCTCCTGCTCACTTTGCCTTATGTTGTCCTCTGGCTGGTGACTCTGCCCTGCTTAACCCCTTGGTTAATGGTTCCCCTTCATTCCTTATTTTCTGTTCCTGCACCCATCTGTACTTCCCCCTCCTCACCTTCTGTCCCTGTTGTCCAAATATGAAGAAACCTAGTTTTGCCAGAACTAGCTAGGTGTTAGGGAATTTTCACAGAAATGACAAAAACTTCTCTATGATACCAAGATGAGTCATTCCCAAACTTCAAGAGCTCACTCCAAGGACTGAGGTTAGGGAGTCCTAAACATAGTGGCTTTTTGAAATATTTATGAGTTATATTTTTATTCCCTCATCTTGTTATCAGAAATGGATGAACTTTTAAAACTGAAATTTTCTAATGCTGCTCAAGCACCTTAGCTGTGAATGTCACTATAATAAACATATCCTCATAATAAACCAGTGTGTTTGCCATTGTACACACATGAACACAAAAACACACAAGCCCCATTTTGGCATGCTGGAAGTCACACAGCTGAGGAACGTAGAGGACTGAAATTCTGGACACCTGAGGCTTAAGTCATGCTGGCCTATCTTCCTGACCTTCTTCCTGTGAATAAGTCATTTCACATTTTCCAAGTCACTTCCCTTTTTCAAATTTCCCTGCTCGTTAAAGAGCTGTGAATAAAACATATGACTGAAGTGGTACATGCTCATTCCCTCGTTTATTCATTCATTTATGTTTTCCTTCTTGCCACAATGAAAGAGACGTGTGTCTCAGCTGTGCTGGTCCCACTGTCAGAGATTTTAATTTATCAATTTCAAACATTAATCCCAGAGTGGGGAAAAATACACATATGCACTGTCTTCAGAAGAATCCAGTCTGGTATAAAGCAGCTGACAATGTTTATAAATCTGTGCTGTTTCAAATGTTTTCCAGCTTCATTTTTTCCCCTCACTGCTTACACTTATGTTGAGCTGAGTTTTGAGCTAACACCTCCTGCTTGTCACAGCGCAGACCCCCCTGAACACTTTGAGTGAAGTGTTACCCTCCCTCTCATCACAGCTGTGTCATTGGAGAGTTGTGTCATTGGCAGAGTCAGGCACAATTTCTGAACAGCCAGGAGGAGAGAATTGAGTTTGTTCCTCTAATTCCTGTACTGATTGGGTAAGAACAACTTTGCAAAGCCTTTTTTTTTTCCCTCTGATTCCCAGAAATCCTCTTAAATCAACTTCAAAAGAAGTCTTGTTGCCTTACGCTGTCTTGCATGTAAGCCATTTTTTTTGTGATTCTTCCTATTAAGCAGTGTTTTCACTTTTATGTTGAAAGCAGTTTGGCTGTTAAGCCTGGATGTTTAGAAGAGAGTTGAAGGTTTGATTGCCAGTTCTAAAAATGGAACTGAGTGTCCCAAGGTGTTTTAAAAAATCTTATGGTATGAGATTGCTGCTAGGCTGACAGAGTTGTATTCTTTTTGCCTATATCCTGAAGTTGTGACTAGATGGATCCCTACTGATCACTTTATGTGAACTTGTTTTCTTAACTGCATTTTGTTCTGCAAACTTAGTATCAGTAAAAAAAATAAATAACACTTTAGATAATTAACATGAGGCTAAGAATGCACAAATAGTAGATCTCTTGAGAAAGACAGTGTGAATTTTACATGGCCACTTTCTAGAAAATTACTCTATTTTAAAAGGTGGTTTGGGTGGGTGAGGGGGGTGTTTTATATCACAGATGAGTATGTCTGTCACCAAGTCACATTGGATGGCACAGTCCTTCCTCTGCCATTTGAGAGACTGAAATATTAAATTGTGAGAGTAATAGTATGTTCCAGCTCTGACATTAATATGTGTGATTATCCACTAGGCATGTATGGGCAATACTGTGTATAAAAATAAGAGAGATGTGCAAAGTGGAAGTGGCATTCTCATGAGGCATGATTAATACTTGATTCATGCTGGACTGAGCATTATACAGGGGCTACAACCTCTGCAGAAGTTACGCACTGAAAGTGATGTATTGAACTCAACATCTTTTGTTCATCAGCTGACAACAAGAAGTTAGGTGTATACACATTAGAAGTTAAACAAATGTGGGCTTTTCTCACCTCCAATGCTTTCTCATGGAATAATGTCCATAGATAAAGAGGGAAGGAAGAAGGTAAAAAGTCTCTCTAGCTGTGGGGCTGTTTATCCCAACTTATTTCTGAGCTCTGCAATGTATTCTGTTGCCAGGGATGTCAGTCAAGCAGGAAAAATTGAAGTTGATTTCTTTTGTGCAACAGCTGCAGAACCAGGAGGTGCTGAGGGCAATGGTGAAGAAAGCAGAGCTGGAAATCAATGGCAAAATGATTGAAACAGTGAAGAGGCTTGAAGATCCTGTGCAGCGACAGCGCAACCTGGTGGAACAAGAAAGGCAGAAATACCTCAACGAGGAAGAGAGGATTGTAAAGAAACTATGGTGGGTTGAGAAACTCAGAGTTTGTTGCTTCTGACTGGCTTTTTTTGCATAGAGTATTAATTTTCACCACTGTCTTCAGTTCAACAGCACCTGTGCAGGCTCTTGTAGCTATGTTTCCTTGTACTGATATTGGCTGTAAAACTGTGTCTGTGTGTAAAGATCATTGGCCCCTGACTGGTAGATCAGCCTGTTGGGCATGTCCCACCAATATGAAGAGTTTCAGCCACTTCAGAAGTGCTCTGTAAGGAAACAGATGACAGTAAGACACATGACCACCTCCTTCTAAAAGACTCCCCCTACTCTAGCTTTCCTCTTCAGATTTACACATTATATTTTAGGGAAGGAGAGGGGAATTTTATTAAGAACAAATGGATGCAAAGAAAGGTAATGAGATTAGTTTTCAAAGAATGTTTGCAGTTGGAAGGGACCTCTGGAGGTGATCTGGTTTAACCTCCCTGCTCAGGGCCACCTACATCTGGTTGCCCAAGACCATGTCCAGACAGCTTTCAAGTATCTCCAGGGAGGGAGACTGCACCATCTCCAGGCAACCTGTGCCAGTGCTCTGTCACTCACACAGTAAAGAAATGCTGTGTGATGTTTAGATAGAACCTCAAGTGCTTTGGTTGGTGCCCATTGCGTCTTGTCCTGTCACTGGGTACCACTGAAAAGAGCCTGGTTCCATCTTCTTTTCACTCTCCCTCCAGGTATTTGTACACATTGATGAAATCCCCTCTGAGCCTTCCTTTTTGTAGGCTGTACAATCCTAGCTCTCTCAGCCTTCTCTCACAGGAAAGACTCTCCAGTCCCTTCATCATCTTTGTGGTCCTTTGTTATACTCTCTCCAGTATGTCCTTGTTTGTCTTGCACAAGGGATACAGAACTGGACACAGTACTTGGGTGCAGCCTCACCAATGCTGAGTAGAGGGGAAGAATCACGTCTCTTGCTGGTAATACTTTGCCTAGTACAGCCCAGAATAACATTAGCCTTCTTTGCAACAAGGGCACATTGGTGGCTCATGTTCAACTTGGTGTCCACCAGGACACCCAGGTCCTTTGTCTGCTAGGTTGCTTACCTGCTGGGTGGCTCCCAGCATGTCCTGCTGCCTAGGGCTGTTCCTCCCCAGGTGCAGGACTTTGCACTTCTCCATGTTAAACTTCATGAGGTTCCTGTCTCCCCATTTCTCTATCCAGGTCCCTTTGGATAGCAGCACGACCCTCTGGCACAACAGCCATTCCTCACAGTTTTGTGTCATCTGCAAATTTGCTAAGGGTACACTGTGCCCCATCATCCAGATCATTAAATGGAAATGTTAAACAGGACTGGACGCTTTATTGACAATAGGGGTATGCCACTATTTTCTGGCATCCAACTAGGGTTGAATGTCTACTGATTAACACCTTCTGAGCTTTATAAAATCATTTAGGTTAGAAAAGACCTTCAAGATCATCTGGTCCAACCATCACCCTACTACCAATTTCACCCACTAAACCATGTCCCTAAACACCATGTCCAACCTTTCCTTGAACACCCCCAGGGACAGTGATACCACCACTTCCACAAAAGTCAGATTTCAATAGTAAGTGCTTCAGCTATTACATGGTAGAGGCGAGGGAATCTCATAAATAAGATACTGAAGTTTAATTGCAATCAGCAGTGCCAGTGTCCCTCCAAGACTTACTGGGATTCCATGCACTAAACTGCAGTTAAAAAGTACTTAGTGTGTATGTTTCTATGTGTGTAAAGACTTTTTGTAAGACGTTTTTTCCCCAAAGCTTTGGCCTACCACGACTGGTGCGATCCAGCTGTTTGTTTTATTCCACATTCAGAGTCAGTAGAAGACAAAATGAAGCTGAAATCAATAAACAGCTTTACTGGTTCTAATGCTCACATAAGTAGGATGCTATATAATTAATTATTTCTTATTACTGCATTTAGTTCACACCTGAAGAATTGCCCCATAACACAGAGAAGCTTTATCGTCAGCTTTTCATTGAAAATGATGACTGAAGAACCACAGGAGTACGGTTATTGACAGCCGAGGAAAGTAAATCTTTCCTGTTGATCAATGTGTTGTCGTTTGAATAAGATTTGTAATTAACACAGTGCATCTGTAAAGACAGAGCAGAATGTTTCTGAGGATGTATATGCTTTCTGCGAAGAAAAGTTGAGTGTGCAGTAATAGTCCATGCTGGTGTCTATAATCTGCTCAGCTGGTTTGTAGCGTTAACATTGTGTTCTAGTCTCCAGTAATTACTCTCCTGTTCATCACTTTATTCATGTGTATCTCATTGCTTAGTTTCTAGATTGTTTGCTCTCTGTGGAAAGAACCATTTGTGTGATAGTTGTTTATAGCATTGCCTCATAAAAAGGATACTGAGTGAGGTCAAGTGCAATGGTGTTAGTTGTTACAGCTGTTCATTTAGGATACCACTCTGATTGCAATAGGGTTCTGTTTTATCAGTGTTTACAGAGTTTCTGCTGCTTCTGTGCTCAGCTCAGTTATCAAAGGGCAGTGTCCTCATAAAGCAAGTGTCTGTTATCCTCTGCCAATTTACTTTGCAACTAAGAAACATTGAACAGGAAAGTATTGTTCATTTGCTAATTTTGCAGCAAAGTGTCTTAAATCATTCGTAAGTTACAAATGTTAGTTCAACCTTTTTAGAGGTATGTTAGAAACAAATATTAAATGATAAAATTATTTTTCTTCAGTTGTGTCCAGTAAGATTTCTTTGTCATGTATTTACATGCTTGCAGGATCAGAGCCTGAAAGAAAAAGCAGATCTGATAACAATGCCTCAAGGTCAACAGCTGATAACTGTTAAAAATGAAGAGCATATATCACAAAATTACACACTGAATGTCACTGACAGCATTCTGGAAAAGGTTAACGTTCTATATAGGTGCTTTCAGTTAAGCTAATCTCCCTGCAGATATATAAACAAATGCAAAGCAACAGCGGAAAAAAAAAAAAAATAGTCTTTCAACTGTTGCCCTCTTAACCTTTTCTGTATCATAGGACTAAATCAGTAGACTGAGTTCATGCAAGATGGAGTTTAAAGACTTTTGCAATACTTACAAAAGTGTATTTAGCATTCTGTAGTATGAACATCTAAATAAAAGATCTTTCAGTCTCTTTAAATCTCAGCTTTTTAAAAGTCCTGTTTTTTCCAATTCTGAAAATCACAATTGGGAAATATAAAAAAAAATATTGCTGGTTTCATGCTGTAAACAGCAGAGCTGTCAATGCACACTTCAGAGCAAGTTTTCTGTTCTGCAGCTATTCATGATGCTGCCTACAGAAAGGTGTCTATACGTCAGTTGCAGCAGGATTACAGCTCGAAGTTATCTAAAGAAAATGAAGGAACCCTGTTAAATATAGTGTTTATACACATGTAACAGTGAAACATACACTCAGAATTAACTGAGTAGTTTTTTTTTCTATTCAGTCTTTTCAGCCAGCATTAGAAATGTCATATATTATACTTCCTGGGTTGCAGACACTAGCCTTAAAATTTACCAGACCAAGGGCAAATTGTGACAATATGACATACTGACTAATCAAGTATTTATGTTATTATGAACATTTTACAGTTATTAGTAGTTTATTATGTTGTAGATTATTATAAGCACTTTAATAGAAGGATTTTTTTAAAGTAGAGTATTTAAATTACAGTCATCTTTGAACTGCCTGATAGGTTCTGCAGTAACTTATAATTTATGTTATTGTTAAGAAAAATATCATACATTTTTGTAAGAATAGCTATGATCAGATAGCCACTAGAACCACATACTTGGGAAGAAATTTAAGAAATTGGCAACATGCTCAGAGTGTATTTCCTTGCTTTCGGTGACTTGTAGCTCAGGGGTTTTCCAAGTCAGAAATGGCATCTCATATCCAAAACCTCTACATGGATTGTTTACCTTTCATAAACTTAAGCATTTTCTAAATTAATCTATTTTTTGCTGTTTTCAGCTTTCAGGTCAAAGAATTCTATAGAGTAACAAATCTCTTTTTTTAAGTTTTTAATTGTTTTTTAAATTCCCCATCTGTCAATCAATCCCCAAACTCTTAAATTATGCAAAGCAGGATATTCACCAACCCAGTGCTCATCATGATGTTACGAACTCTCCCCACTCCCTTACCCTGATCGTGTCTTTTCCAGCCTGAAAAGTCCTCATTTGCATAGTTGCTTCTCATGAAGAAGCTATTCTATACATTTCTTCATCCCCTTGGCTTTTTCTATGCTCTTTCTAACTCTAGAGTACATCTGTGAGATGGGGATGGGGAGAGAGGAGAGCCCTGCGCAGGCAGTACCTGATGGGGCCATGCCATGATTTCATGCAGTGGCATGGTGATGGTCCTCCTGTCCTCATGGTCCACATGAGCTTTCCAGTCCAAACCCCACATCACACTTAATGAGGACTGATTAGCAGTTCAAAGTTCATGATTATATATAAAAACTTTGGGAGGTTGTTGGGTTTAGTTTGATTTTTTTTTTTTGGGGGGGGGGGGGCGATGGTGGTTTGTTTGTTTGTTTGTTTTTGTTTTTCTTCATCTCATGAGAATTACTTTACATTTATTAGGAGTGACTTCAAAGTTTGGTTTTCTTCCTGGTCAATTAGATTCAGAAGATCCATCTGCAGCCATCTACACTGAGCTTTCATTTTCATTCCCCTGAATAATTTAATATCCTTTGGAGATTTTTTGACTATACTATTCATACTCTTTTCTAAATCATTTATAATATGTTGAAAAGCACCAGCCCTATCACAGATCCCTACGGAACCCACCAGCAAACTCCATTCACTGAGTAAGCTGTTCATTGATTCCTTGTCTTTATTTCCATTACTTTATCCATGAGAGAATTTTCCCTCTTGTCCTGCGGCAACTTTTCTTTCTTAAGAGCTTTTTCTTAGATACCTAGCTGAAAACCTTTTGAGCTGTAGTTTTTCCCCATGCTTTTACTGTTTCCTCCAAAGCACCATCTGGATTTGAGAGACCTTCTCTTTGCACAAGTCACGTTAACACAGTATATTTATCCCGGGGTCCACTGTTTCTTTATTGTTTATTCTCTGTTATGGTATCTATCAATTACACCAGTCTGGATGTCGGTCTCACCAGAGTACAGACCCTTGGATAGCCCCACCTCCTTTTTAAAAAGTTATTTTTATCATCTGTGACACTTTCCACTACTCTGGTGCCAAAGCAATTTTAATCAAGAAGTTAGATACTTAGCATTAATAGTTCGACTGTTTCATTCTTGAGTTGCTGTTGAACTCCAGGGCAAATACCATCTGGTCTGGGTGACTTGTTGCCTTTCTTTTTGTCAGTTTGTTTTGTAACCTGCTCAACTGATACTGCAATCTGAGACAGATCCTCTGATTATTTATTTTTGTTTTTATTTTTTTGCTTAAAGAAAGATCTTGGCATAAAAGTTTGTCTTAGCTTCTCTCTGTAAAACATAGATGCAGGAAAATCACTTATCTTGTATTAGCCTTCTGAGACTTCTTTAAGGTGACTGTCTTGTTAATTGGCTTTGCTCAAATAAATCTATAAAGCCAAGTTGTTTTCCTAGTTACATAAAAGAAACACTGGAGAATGCTTCATCTGTTTAAATCTTTGGCTCCTGAGGGCTGAAATTTCTTTTCCCTTGTAGCTATCAACTTGAGGCAGTGTAATATGGTATCCCCTGAGCAATTTCAGGATCAGTTGTCTTGTTTGATAGTATCACTGTATGGAACTAAAGGTTTTTAAGGTGATCCTTTCCCTTTTTGCTCAAAGAACAAAATGGAAAGAAGGACGTTGTCTTCTAGCTGGAAGTCTTTCCTTTATCCCTGTATTTCCGTCAGTTTATAAGCCTACCAAAACATCCTAGTATTGTTCTTGGTTCGTTTCTCTTCTTTCCACCTGTGAACAAACTTAAGCTTTTCCCCTTGCCTTTTTTATTGCCTGGTGGATGCAAACATCTGAGAAGCTGCTTTTCCACTTGTGATCTACAAAAGGAGGGAGGGAGGCTCACCCTATGATTCCCAAAGTAGCGCTGCCTCGTCCTGAGCACTGCTGTCAGTCTGTAAAGAATGGGGAGGATGTATGACTGTAGAACATCATTCTGGAGGGAGCATTTGCACTGCAATGAGTGATAAAGAGCTGATCTTTTTTTTCTAGTTCCTTCCCAGTTTATACCTGCACCCTTCTTTATAGCAGAGGCAGACACGGGGACAGTGGATGCCTGCACTATTGCAGCCTCTTCCACCGGAAAGATATCCCGAGTAACGTTGCCTTGCTGCCATCGTGTGGTCCCTTGAATTGTTTCCTGAAAGTACACTTGTGCTACTGGGAATGGTGACGCTGTATTTCTCAAGGCAGTCTTTGGGAGAAGTGCTTACAACAGGAAGAGCATCGCTTAACCCCACTTACGTCTGTGATCTGTTCAGAAGCAATTTGTGATTCTTAATTTAGAATTGTTTGACAGGTTCCTAGGCTTTGAATTGAAATTAATTCTGTGCTGCATGCATTTAGTGTTCAGATCCTGATACTACTTCTGTTTCTCTGTGCATCAGAAGTACTACAGTATGGTCATTTATTGTTCCATGTGACTGTGTTTCCCCTTTCAATGACCTAATGCAGAGTGGTGCTGGACTGGCTTTTCTCCTGTTACTGGCCACCTACTCTTCTCTTTTCCTCTTCATATTGCCTATCCATTGAGGTGGATCTAGGAAGTGGCCTGAATGGAAACAAGTAATTTTCTGCTGGACTTGCATGGCTGTGTTGGCACAAGGGGAATGTGTGGAAATGCAGGAGCCATGCTTGGTGTGGAAGGCAGTCTTACCCTACCCCTTTTCAGGCAATCAGCCCATACCTTTGTTTCCCTTACAGCAGCTGCAAAACTTCTACCTGAGTGGATGCGAGAAACAAGGCCCAAAATTAGGTTAAAGTGGCACCTGACTATCAGCTCAGAGCTTGCCTTGTATTGTTTTCTAACATATGATTAAACTGCTTTCAGAATATTTCTGTTAGTGAATTAGGTATCTTAATTGAGGAAGATTTCGTTTAGAACAAATTTTCAAGAGATGGTTCTTCTGAGGTATTTGCATAGGTATTTGATCTGTTTTTGTCTAGCTGTGCATAGTTTTATAGAGATTTTTTGAGAGATTTCTTTCAAATGCCGACCAAGAGCTGCATACAATGCACACTTGTTGTTTCTTTCTGGCTATTTGTGGAAACAGGATGCTGTATCCTGTCTACTACATTCAGATAAACAATTTTGCATCAAGGGGCTGTGAGTGCCAGTTTTGGGGCTGTCATTTCACTGTTGTGCATTCTTTTGCATATTATTAGCAATGAGAAAATATAAGGTGCAAACCTGTACTGGATGTTATGGCATAGTATCTATGTACCCTTCTGCTAGGACTGGCATTCCCAGAGGGCTGGCTGCTGGATGTGTTTCACCACACCATCTGCCCTTTGTAGCACAGCTGCTCTGCACATTTGCAGCATCAGAGAAATCAATGACTGGGGCTGGTTACGATCCTGGTCCTATGCTGTGGGCATGAGTGTGCAGCAGCCTCATGTCCCCTCCTGGTACCCTGCTGTTTTTTTTCACCCTGTGGTATCAGCTTTAAAGATGCCACAGCTGAGGTTTCTGATTTAGTCCCTTCATTTACATATATTTGATTGTAATGCGAAAGTCCTACCTACATTTCATGTTCACTTTTTGTTTTGCCAGTGAGCTGGAGGGATTTGTTGAGGACCTGAAGAGAGACTCCACTGCTTCCAACAAGACAGTGACACTGAAAGATGTTGAAGACGGAGCCTTTCTTTTGAGGCAAGTGGGAGAAGCTGTTGCTACCCTTAAAGGTATGTACTTGTCCTTTTTCCTTTTGGTTATTCTCTTTTGACCACAGTGGCTGAAAGCAATTTTGCCTTGGAAAGCATAAACTTTCACTTCCAATATACTTAAAGTCAGGATTAAAGGGCTTGTTGCATGGCCTCTGAAAAGAGGTTGACAGTCAACTGTTTAAAATTCACCCTGTCACCTGTTTTTCCCCAGGGCTTTTATGATTTCCTCTTGAGCCTCATAGTTGTTGTCTTTGCAGGAGAGTTCCCGACGTTGCAGAATAAAATGCGTGCAATCCTCCGCATTGAGGTAGAAGCCGTGAGGTTCCTAAAGGAAGAGCCACACAAGCTAGACAGCTTATTGAAACGTGTGCGCAGCATGACAGATATCCTTACAATGCTCAGGAGGTGAATTTTTTTTCTTCAAGCTAAATAATTTTCTCAAGCATTTCGGGTTTGTGTTCTCCCCCTCTCCGCAAGGAACATAGGGATATGTAACTTGTTTGCATAATTTTATAGATTCTTTCTAGAGCCTTCTGAAGGAAAATCAGATTATCCTTTCCTGTGCTCTGTGCAGTGGTTCTTTTCTGACCAACAGTCTCAGTTGTCCAGAGCTTATGTTTGAAACTATCTTCCTCCGAACTGAACACTTCCAGATTTGGGAAGTACCTTGATGAGAAAGCTTACAGAGTGTCACCAGTCCCATATGTGAGTTAATTAGCTGTAGGCATTTACAGCAAAGTTAATAGAAACATTCTCCGACACTGAAATGTACATCCCCAAAAATCTAACAGTAAGAAATAACAGGAAAAGATTTGAAGTGGATAAAGAGCCTTCTCTAAGAAACAAATATTTTTCAGTATGATTGGGTATCCATTCAAACTCTTTATTCTGTTTTTTTGTTGATAGTGGTTTTTTTTGTTTGCAAGATACTTTAGAGAAAGTTGAAATATTAGATAAAATGTGTGTCCACTAAGTGCCAGTGTTTAGCTATGTTTGTCAGAATATATCAGAGCAAACAACTGCTGAATTATATGAGGCAATAGATATTGGATTTAATCCCTACTCAAAACTCAATGAATTAGGCCAAACTGTCAATGGTCGTGGTCTCATTTTTACTTCCATTACAAGCAAATCTAAGTCATAAGTATATTGTTGCTACCATTAGTCTAAGGAATGTAGGGTTGACATTGTTCCCATATATTCTGGAACATATATAAAATTAATTTGCCAATACTGGCAGTGGGACAAAATGGTTTATGTAACAGGCCTTCTCAGAGACATCAATTATTTTTCCAGGTAGATAAACATCCATATCCTTTCATATTAGCTTCCTTTTCTTAAAAATGACTAGTTATTTCCTCCCTTACCCTATTTGGGAAATAAACAATGAGCCAAAGTTTTACCAAAAGGTTTTGTTGTTGTTGTTGTTGTTGTTTCCAGCCAAATTACCTGGAAAGTGTCATAAACTCTGTTTTAGTATTGGAAAAACTGATGACATCTAATGGATAGCCAAGCTTTGAGGCTCAGCCATTTCACAGCCGGTTCTTAGAAATGCATTCTTACCTCATTCTACCCCAAACTTGACAGACAAGACCTTCCTGAAGTACTGTTTAAATGCTTTGTTTTGGCAGTTTGCTAAACTGCTACTTCAGATTCTGCACAGCTCCTGTTTTCTGTGCTAATAGTCTAGGAATTATTTGTTTATCTAGATTTTGTGTTTTTTTTTTTAAAGAAAAAACTCAACTGATTTCTATTCTCCCTCTAAAATCAAACCATTGTAATTCATGGTTTGGTAAAAGAAAAGTGCCAATACATTCATGAAGGTTTGTAAACCTTTTAAAAGGCAAAAACATCATGCAATGAGTTGCCTCTTTAAAAAACATGAGCCCCTGACTCTTAGAGAAAACTGAAATCACAGAATTAACAGCATTAGTAAAAGAAAACATCATTCTAATGCTTTTTGATATAGTTGGTATTTTGTAGCTTTTCCCTTGCAAAAGCTTGTTGTTTAATATTGCTCATGACCCACCTGGATGCTAACCATGTGCCATGCTGTTGTGTTCAATTTGGCTGGGCAGACATGTTACAGAAGGACTGCTAAGGGGTGTGGATCCCTCCCAAGCTGTGCAATACTCCACTATGGAAAAGGCAACGGCAACTGAAGCTCTGAAAAACCAGGAGGAACCCAAGCATACCCAGGGACACGCACAGCAAAACCTCACAGCAGTCACCTCAGAGTCCCAGGTATCTTCAGTCAAGTCAGAAGTCGTCCCCTTCTCAACAATGACGGTCCATCACGTGCAGAGCTCTCCTGTTGTCATCCATCAGTCTCAGCACTCATCAGCCCTGGTCAACCATGCCCAGGGCTCACCTGCTGCACCCAGCCACAGTGAAGGTCTGCCAGTGAGCGGCCACTTCTCGGCCACCCCACCGCCCCCCCCCCAGGAACCAGCAATAGGATCCCAGCCCACACAAGGCATGCCATCACCACAGGTCAATGGCAACACCATGCAAAGTCTTTTCATTGAGGAAATTCACAGTGCAAGTACCAGAAACAGAGCTGTATCAATTGAGGTACGGTGTATTCTACTCACCCAGTTTTGTCTTTTTGGGTCTGAGCTCCCAGTCTCGCTCCTGAGACTGAAGGTGGGATTTTCAAATGCATTATGAGGATTTATATGCTTAACCTTGAACTACACCACGCACTTCTGAAGATACCCTCCGATTTTCAATAATAACATGTAACAAAAATGAATAGCTATGTTTTTTAATAAACTTTATTTATAAAAAATAAATTTGAAGAAATATCCTATTTTTGAACAATAACATATGATTCTTTGGCAACACTTGCATTGATGAATTTCATTCATTCTTTAAATCTCCATGTTCCTTATTGTGGAGAGGTAAAGATGAAGAGTGTGAAGTTTCACTGGTTTCACACAGAGGTACCGAGCAAACCCGCAGCTGAACTCTCGTGTCTTATTACAGACATGCACTTTAATCACCATGTGATAAAGTAAACCAGCGACCCAAATTTAAATTTTGCCTTTGTTCTTTTAGTGAGCAGTGACCACTGTCAGTTTGTCTTGTGTTTGTGCCACATCTAGCACAAAGGAAGTCGGAACTATTGTTCAATTACAGGTCAATTATGTTCCCTCTAATTACTGACTAGAGCTGAAAGAATCTATCCATGGTGACCTATGATGTTCACACAAGGATTTTCATAAGTGTTCACAACGGAAATCAGAGAGGTAAACTGATCCTTTACTGTTTTTGTCTAGAAAGCAGAAAAGAAATGGGAAGAGAAGAGACAAAACCTGGATCACTATAATGGAAAGGAATTTGAAAAGCTCTTGGAAGAGGCCCAGGCCAACATAATGAAGTCAATTCCCAACTTGGAGATGCCTCCCCAGCCAGCAGTCCTCCCTAAAGAGGATACAGTGGAAAAAACTGAAGTCTCAGGTGAGATTTGCTAGAGCAAATGGTGCTAAGAAGTTAGATACCTGGAAAAGATAATTTATTTTTCTGCTTTCTAAAATGACTTCAACTTAAAGATTTCTGTGATCTTGATCATACCTCTGAGTAGTCCCTGAGGAATAATTCAGGTGCAGCTGTCAGAATGAAGGATTGTATCACAGAAGCTGTGATTTTGCAGATGCCAGTGTGGGTGACCAGCTGAACACAACTTTCCCCATACTGCAAATGAGTGGGTTTGTCCTCTAGAGGTGAAGGATCCTCATAAGCAGGAGAGTAAGTGTACACCTTGATTTTGACCAAGACGAGAGTTTCTGTACACTATATCTAGTATACCGTGCTCAGTTTTGCACTTAAAAGTTTAGCATTACGGAGGGCTGTGGAAAGAACCACAAAGACTTTGAGCACAAATGATTTTACCGTCAGAAACTTAAGAAGCACTTTTTGTAGACGATTCTTATCAGAAGAAAATCAAGACATTCCTGAGGTTTCTGAGGGTAAGGAGGTCTTTTAACTGTGCACAACAAGTTCTGACATGTTCCAACACTTAGAAGCTGAAGTTGGAAAAAGCCAGATTAAAAATTAGGTGTCAGATTTTAACATTCAGTGTAACTAATCACTGAAGCTAGTTTAATTATCAACATAATGGATTCTTTGCCACTTCAAATCTTTAAGTAATAATGTGTCTTTCCCAAAACTTCCATCTGAGCAGCCTTTCAGAAGGAAATGTAAGACCTACTTGAATAAATCATTCGACCTCTGTTAATGTGGGAAGTCAGACTGCTTGATCTTAATGGTCCTTGCTAACTTAATCTTGAATCCCTCAAAGATCTGAAAAGACCCGCGATACTACATAACTGAGATGTCTTGGAGAAGTGGATAGATATGTAGGAATAAATGATATGTAGGAATATGATATGATATGTAGGAATAAGTGACTTTTGCAGTAAGGATTCAGGTTGCCCACAGCTATGGTATAGATACACCGAGTTTCAAGTTTAACTTGAGTCTGATTGTGACCCCCTAGCAAAAAGTTATCATCATAATGAATTGATTAAACAGGAGTATCTACAGGACACATGAATCTACTCAGCAGTTGGTGAGGTCTTGCATAGAAATCTAAATACATTTAAAAATACATTTAGAAATGTATCTAAATAATCTAAATACATTTAAAAAACCTGCTTAAAAAAGGAAAGACCAACTTGCTTTGTGTGGATAGGACAGAAGTAGAAGTTGGCAATTGCAATCAGGAAGGTCCAGGTTAGGGATTAGGAAAAGCCTCGTAATAGTAAGGAAAGTGAAGTATTGAAGAAGGCTGCATGAGGCAATGAGGAGGGTGTCAGAACCCCATCATTGGAGAAAATGGTTTGTGCTAACATAGATCAAGGATTATATAGGTATAATCCTTCATGGAAGGCAGGTATAATGGTGTAATGCTTTGTGGTAGCAATATTATTGGTTTTCCTTCCAGTCCTATTTTTTTCACAATTTAACCTACAAATCCACATGTGAATTTCTTCAAAGTTAAAGAACAAACATGAATCAGCTGCAAAATTCTTACCCAGCTACTTACAAATATAAAAACATTGGAAATGCCCTGTTTGGTTATAGCAACGCCCCTTCCAGCTCAGTACTCTGCCTCTGACAGAGGCAACAGAAGATGCTCTTTGTGGGCAGCACAGAAACCTGCCCGCTTTCTGCAGTCTGCTACTGCAGCTCCAACACCCCAATTGATGTTAAAGGGAGTATTGCAACCTGCTCCTTTTCATATCCATTATGGATATGTTTTTGACCTTTTATCCATCAATTCCCCTAATCCCTTTTAGAACCATTTGCCCCCCCACCCCCACCACTACAGCAAGCTCCAGGAGCTCACTCCCATCCTGCAGAGGAGCTTTCCTTCATCTGTTCCACATTCATCTCCTACCAGCATCACTGAGTTCCCCCCAGTTCTCATATTTACAGTTTGGCAAACACCACTTCTGCATTCCTTTTGTAAAATCATGTGGATGAACCTCGATCATATCCTGCAGGTGCCAGCCTACCCTGCTCCAGACTGCAGACTTGCAGCCTTTCTCATCCCTCCATCAAGGCCAACTGCTCCCTCGCCAGGCAGTTTCACTTGCTCTTCTCTACCTCCACTGTGTCCTGGAGCTGTGGAGAGCAGAGCTTCATGCTGCACCCAGGCTTTTGGGTGTCAGCATCCTGTTCTGGCATGCCTTTAACACTGACAAGTTGTTGCTCCTTGGATGTTTCTCAACATACAGGCTTAAAATAAATTCTGTTGAACCCCGTAAAATAATTTTGGAATTCTGTCACCATTCAGTGAGGTTACAGGCTAGCCATACAATTAACTTGTGTAATGTTTGGCATAGATAGAAAAAGTCAGTGAAAATATGTACCATATGGGTGCAGTGAGCTGTGACATTTTAAGAAGTGCAGAACACAGCAGCAGAGATGTTTTGTAACTCACATAGTTAACTAATCCACTTCTAGAATACCATTTTGCACTGTGTGTAGCCAGCAGATTTAGGGAGAAAGTTGATGAGATTGAGGCATTTGCCTTCTGTTGTGCATAATGAGTCTTGTAATAGTAACATAAATAATTTAAAGGAACTGAAAAACTTTTCCTTAATACCTGATTAAATGTCTCACATGCCACCCAGCTCTTCTATGATTCAAGAAGAAAATTTCAATACACTACAATCTGATGTAGACTAAAAAACCGGGCAACATAAGAAAAGAGAGACCACCTACCCCAGTAATGTAATGCAGAAGACATTTTGGACAGAAATTAGCACAGTCCTTTGCTGGCTTTGCTGCAGAACCCGTATAGATCCTGTTACCAGAATATCTTGTCTCAGCAATTCTCCATACATAACCCAACTAAGAAACTCTTTTTTTCCCTTACAAAGCACAAAACAAAGTTAAATCACATATTTTTTTCACACAATTTTGCAGGTGACTGTGCAAATACTTCTTTAATGTAACTGTAACTCATCTTTGGCATCAAGATTGTTCAGCAAAAGATCTGGGGACTGCCTCTAACATACATTAGAAATTGGGCTCCTTTATCTCCCTTTGTGCCTTCACATGTGAGAACACCCTGATTTTTGGAAGTGCTGAGTGATCAGTAGCTTCCATTACTTACTTGACTACAAAGGCTGCCTCAAGGCAGGCATTAGTAAGATTATTTTTAAAGACATTGCATGTTTTGGTGCAAGTAGAAAGCTACATAGTAGGAGAAACTAATTCTAGTCTGGCTGTACCTGCTGAAGAACTCTTCAGTTCAATGAAATGGCTGGTGGTGAACAACTCCCACTTTGTTCACAGAAGTGCTGAGCTGTTTGGCACCAGGGAAGGTTTCATAAAGTAGTATTTTTGATCATGGGTAGTCTCAGACTCAGTGAATTGTGTTTATCCATTTGTTCATCTCTCTTTAATAAATATGGGAGAAGAGCTCATCCAAAGAAAAAAATATTAGAATAAGGTTTTTCCTCATTTTTTTTTCCTTCAAATATTTCATTTTCCTTCCCACTTAGATTGGGGAAATGAAATAAATGAAAGAAAATAGAAATTCAGCTTTGAATTTTCATTTTCATGCCTTGTCCAGTGTTAAAACATTGACTTTAAGCAAACCCCATTACAACTAAATGGGAGTGGGACTGGCTTTTGAGAAGCCGTGCACGTGTCATTGATCATTTCTCTTGGCTGAGTTTCTCCTTCCTGTTTCTCATTTTGAAGATGGAGTTGAATGTCTCACAAATATGAAAGAGATGGTAGAAATATTCTTTTTCTTTGTGCCTTCCATATCTTGCATGCAGAATTACTCTTATTAAGTGTGAGAAAAACTTGTATGTTCTTGCAGTCAGGGATGTGGTATCAGCTTGAGGGTAATAGGTTGAGCCCATTGAAAGGTGCAGAGATTTGCACAGGCCCCACACCACAGTCTGCTGTACACCATCTTAGAGAACTACTTGGATTTTACAGCAGCAGATTTTACTTTGTGCTAGCAGAGTACATCTGATGCCATGAAAACCTTAGTGGTGTGTATTGACAAAAGCAGCAGACTAATGTAGTGTGCCTCTGGAAAGTCACTCTTGTTGCAATCCTGCGAGTCAGTGCCAGATAACCAGGGAGGGGGGTAATACAGCAGAGCATTTCTTTAAGCTTAAGCAGCTTTGAAGAATATTTGATCTAAGAAGAGAACAAAGATTGGGCTGGGTCAGCCAAGGGCTCAATCCCTCCTGAGGGGCCAGTGCATCAGAGGAGCTTGATGCAGCCCCAGGAGCAGACACTTATGCAATAACTTGCCCAGAGGGAATACTTAGCCCTAACCAGCTGGGTAATCTGAAAGCAGGAGGTTTTTTCTCTCTGCGTTATATATGTTCCAGCTGTTTATATAACACTGGGTAGCTGCAGAAAGGTCACTCTCTCACCCTTGAAAACAAACACTGGAAGCAGCGGTGTGAAAACAGTGGCTGTTGCCATGTATGATGCTCAGCCTGGGACCAGGAGCACACAGGGACAGGTCACGAGCAGGGAAATGCTGCTGCTGGGAAAATGCTGTCCAGTGGTGGCGGGGAAGAGGAAGTTGCAGCTGGGTGGGGGGGAAATACCAGTTTGAGAAACTGGTCTTGTCTTGGAAAACTCCCCTCAGAAAGCGAGGGCTGGCTCTGCTCAGATATTGGATTTGGAAAATGAATCACTGTGGGTTAGCAAAATGTACATACGGCTGTTACAATTCAAAGCAAAGCTGTGCTTTCTTGGAGCAGCCGGTATTACATAAAATGAAAACAAATGCTGAAGCATTCAAAGGAGGCTGCAGGGGCACTGCCTTTAATCAGGTACCCAGCTGAATCTGCACCCCACACTTACCACTGGTTGATTTCCAGGCATGTGCTGTGCTATCACACCCACCGAGGGCTGAAATCCCAGCCACAGCGATGTGGGGGACAGGAGTTTTGCTGAGCATTTGTGGGTGAAGTGGTCTGGTTACGCTGTGCAATTTCTGCTCTGTTTGTTTTTGTTCAAGGAGGTTCTACTTGAATCACAAATGTTCCTGTTCAGATACATTCAGCAGCAGGACCTATTAATTTTTTTTTTCTTTCTTTCTCTCTGGTTGAGGCAGGGCTGCAAATTCTTGTTTCCCTTCTTCACCAATGTTTGTTTTGTGCTACCTTGCTTACTTGCAGAAGATGTTCCTGACGCAGACCAGGACAGCGATAAGCTGACCAAGTCCCCGCCTCCTCCGCCTCCACGCCGCAGTTACCTGCCGGGGTCAGGACTGACCACAACAAGATCAGGAGAGGTCATCTATGCAGCCAGGAAAGAGGCTGCTGCTGTCAAGGTTTGATGATTCAGACTCTAGGCAATCAGATTGTTGATGAACGGCTGGCACGGAGGCACATTCCCAGGTTGGGCTGTGTCTATAAGCCACAAAATAAGTTGAGACAGAGCTACGTCCTGGAGAGCTACTGAAACTGCCTAGCAGGAATCACTGCTGTTAGGCCAAATGATCAAGTAAGGTTTTATCAGTTTTGTTTACAGCAGTCAGCCTTGCTGCACTGATCTCCTAGCAATACAGCAGGCAAGTCACAAGCTGCTTTCGTTTAGAGTTGTAAGAAGATTAAAAATAAAAAAGCATGCCTTAAACAGATGGGGAAGATCAGCTCAGAGTTGAGAGCTTTTTTTTCAGAAATGTCCCAAATTAGTTTTTCTGGGCTTCCTTTTCCTATTCGTTCTGTCCCCTGAAGGAACTGGAGGGAAGCCCAGGTGAAGAAGCTGTTGATCCTACTCGTGTGAAGTAGCAATATCTGCTTAAAAAGGAAGCGAGACCTTGCCACAAGTCCTTTTCAGTGTTGAATTTACTGTGTTTGCTTTTCATCAGAGGGCTCAATGTGGCTGTCTCTGCTTTTTCATGTCTTTGTAGGAATGCAGTGAAGATGCTGGGCAAGTAGCACAATCCAAAACCCCTAAAGAGGACCAGACATTGTCTCGGAACACAGGGATTGCTGTAGTATCTGCTGTAAAAGATGAAGAAGAAGAGGAAGGAGATAAAATAATGGCAGAATTACAGGTAGGCCTTTGCATTGCACATGCACAAGTATGTCCTTTGGTAATCTCAGTAACACTTCTGGGGTCTCAGCACAATTTCCAGCTCAGAACATGAAGGAAAGTAGGTCTGCCAGTCTCACCCAGTTCCACTTTTTGTGCTGGATTGTACACCTTTTGCAAGCACCACCCAAATTTTGTTCAAGAGGTCTGGAGCCGAGAGAGTGCTCAAGAATGCAGAGGTTGCCACTGGAGAACCTCTCAAGACAGACAAAGATTAGTCAAGTAAAAAAATGGTGTGCGTTTGGTGTGGTTGCCCCTGGCATAGAATTTCTCACAGTGCCAGACCCACAAGGTACTGAGAGTCCATCATTTGTGTTAACATTGGTGGAAGTGGAGAATACTATGGGGTGTGCTCCTGGTGAGCTGTGTTCACTTGTTCTGTGCCATAGTCCGGTGTTTTCTGGAGTGGTTGGACATTGAATCATCTGCTGTTCCCTGCTATGTAACTAGTGTATTACTCTGCCAGTGGTATAGAAGTATTGCTCTCTTGCTGGTCCTTCACTTGACAGCACATAGGCTGGTTTAGTACAATGATTGTGATGCTACAGTAAAAGCCAGCTGCTGTCAGTGAGTCCCAGCCTCTTGGGGCACCCTCTGTCCTATTCCATGTCCTCAGAAGGAAAGGAGGTGTAGATTATCTTAACTGAATTGTATAATTTCTGATGTTTGTGATGGTTCAGAGCACTGTCATGGCCTGAGACAATCCCTACTGTCCACCAAATAATTGAGTTTGGTGCTGCCACAGCGGTGTTTTCAACACAGATGTGGATATTAAGCAGTGACTCTTTTGTATGATGAGTACACTCTGCTCAGTTTTCACCCACCAGAGCATCAAACAACTGGTTTGCAGAGAACAAGAGCAAGGGTTTACCCTTGTTCCCCACTTGTGTGCTAATGTCTAATGAGACAGGAGAAGTATGGGCAGTGAAACTGTCTCCTTGTGTGCTGTCTCAGGGAAAGCATCAACTTACGGCAATGAAGTAGGATGGAAGTCTGGAAAGGGAGACTGAGGGGAGCTGAGGAAGAGAAACAGGCTTGGGAGCTCAATGGGAAATGAGAGTTTAAATGTTAGTTTTGAGGATAAGCAATGTTCATTTTAAACAATAATCAAAATACCAGGTACCTCTTAGAAGGCTGACAGGGTGCCATGTTTTAGAAAGGTCAAACTGTTTGATCCAGGAGCTACAACCTGATTAGTCTGATACCAGTCACAGGCAGAGTGGGAAAGCCAGGCTTGGGGTTCAGTTAATGAAGAACTAAAGAACAGACATACACAGTGGCTCTTGTTAACACAACGTAATGGAACACAGAGCTGTTCAAAGAAAAACAACACTCTTTGATCAGGTAAATGGTTAGACTGATTAAACTTACATGGAGCACTGCGTTCAGCTTTGGGGATCCCAGCACAAGAAGGACATAGACATTAGAATGAGTCCAGAGGAGGGCCACAAGGATGATCAGAGGGCTGGAGCACCTCTCCTATGAAGACAGGCTCAGGGAGTTGGGGTTTTTCAGCCTGGAGAAGAAAAGGCCCTGGGGAGACCTTACAGCGGCCTGCCAGTACCTAAAGGGGGCCTGCAGGAAAGCTGGGGAGGGACTCTGTGTCAGGGGGTGTGATGACAGGACAAGGGAGAATGGCTTTAAACTAAAAGAGGGGAGATTTAGATTAAACATTAGGAATCAATTCTTCACTCAGAGGGTGGTGAGGCCCTGGCACAGGCTGCCCAGAGAAGCTGTGGATGCCCCATCCCTGGAGGTGTTCAAGGCCAGGCTGGATGGGGCTTTGGGCAACCTGGTGTGGTGGGAGGTGTCCCTGCCCATGGTGGGGGGGTGGAGTTGGATGATCTTCAAGGTCCTTTCCAATACAAATCATTCTGTGATTCTGTGATTCTATGATAAAACTGAATTGTATACCTGTAAACATTTTTGTAAATCGTTTGATCAACTATCATACAGTATTCTGATTAAAATCTGGCACCATGGAGTATAAAGAAAAAGAAAAGAAAAAAACAACCTCAAGAGGATTGAGAGCTGTTTGTTCTGAAAGTGTTGCCCTCAGCGCAGGTGTATATAGTGAGATCTGGAGCAGTCAGCTACTGGCCCAGTGCCACTCTGTATTTTCATCAGCAGCCTGGAAATACATTTAAAATCCTTACTCTTCAAATCAGATTAAATCTTTAAAATGGTGACATATGAGAGCAGGGATACGATAGCAACCACTTAATGGTCATAATGCATTTGAATTCACTGAAACACACAGTCCACATGAGGAACAACAAATACAGGCCAGACCACAACTGCATGTCTTGGGAAGGAGCAGGAGTTGCAGTAACAAGATGAGAGGAGCTCCCAGGTGAGCGCTGTTGCCACAAAGCTAATGTCTGCTTTAGGTGTTGATGTGAGAACAGGGTGTGTTTTTATCTCTGTGTACAGAGGATCAGTGAGGTCAGTGTCCATGACTAAGTGTCCATGCGTCACCCATTTAAAATGGGTGTTAAGAATATGAAGGTTCAGAAGAGACCTGAGGACACTGTGGAGGTACTTTCCTGGGAAGCGCCTTTTTAATCTAGCAGGAAAAGGCATAATAATCAGCTGCTGAAGCACAAACATGGACATTCAGATAGGTATTTCAGAACAAAGGTGATATATTAACAAATTACCAAGGGACATGGTGAATTCTTCTAAGGTCTGAAGGACTTTGAGAATGCCTTTGTAGATGAACTCAAAAATACGTCATTGATCTCATAAATGGGTAAGCTGCGGACAGTCCACACCCTGTATTACAGGGGGGGTAAGGCTACTTGTTCTAAGAGTTCTGTCTTACTCTGATCTGTAAGTACATAAAAACAGGATGCAATGGAAAACCAGCAGAAACTCTGCACCATGATTTTTGTACTGGATTCATTCATTATTTTTACTTCTCTGATTTTACATAAATATGTAATAAATATGAGAAGAACAATTTTTAATATATTTTTAAAATTTTGATTATAATTTGTAGTCTGGACTATTAATTTAATGAGTTGCCATGAATTAAATAATTTCCATAACAAATGGCATACAAATATAATCTTCTTGTGTGTCCCATTGTGTTTGACTCCCATAAGCACTCCTCCCTCATTCCCCTGGCTGGCAGAGATGTCCCACCTGTACATCCCACTGACGGCAGTCAGTGCCAGTACTGACATGCAGAAATCCCAGTGATGCACACTTGGAGCCAGGACTGCACAGTAGTGGCAGTGATGGTTCTGCTTCTCTGTATCTGGGAGCCAGCTGGGTAGAGAAACCCAAAGGAAATGGAAAGAGGATAGCAAAAGGGCTGAAAAGTCCAGGCTATGTCCTGGGGTACACACAGTGGGAGGCCAGTGGTTCGCAAGCCCATATGTTGGGCTGTTTCCACAGCAGGAGGAGCCTGAAGGGGACTGCCACCATCTGGAGCATGAGTGAAGGCTGTGGTAGAGACTTGTCTGAAGTTTTAATAACACTGTATGGGGAGTTATGTAGCTCTTTCGTGCTGTGCAATGAAACTGACAAATGTAGTAGCAGAGTGGACATCAAGGAGTGGGGAAGAGGTGTTACATGCCTTCTTTTCTCACTTAGTCACTGTTCATGTGGAAGTGGAAGCCTGCTGCTTCCAGTTCTTCCTCACCTTTCTGCAGGCAACAAAAAGACCACTTACATATGAGAAAATCTGGAAAATATATTTCAGCTGTTCTTGTCCTATCCATGGAAACAACAAACCCTTGCTAGTACTGGGAAAGGTGGTGAGAAAGCATGAAGGGAGCACAAAAAAGTGTCTGAGAACAGTAAATGGAATAAAGTGAGCTGAGCTTTGGGTTTTGTTTAGTTTAACATATAAAACTTTAGGTTTAGTCATTAAGTGATGTGTGGTCAAGGACAAAATGTGGCTGATGAGGATTTTGAGGAGGTATTGGTCTCCGGGAAGTGGGTGCTGTTCCAAGCCTAACGTTTGTCAAAGACTTCCTAGTTAAGTCTGGGTAGTGTGCAGCACCACCGTGTGCCTTCATCACCCCATCAGGGGATGTTGAGGTCAGTGTGATGAGTGTAGAGTATGGCCTTGGCAGATTGGTGGGTACACCATAGTTGTCTTAGTCACATAGTCTAAAATGTCGACAATGTCACGAGGTTGTAACTAACGTCAAGCTGCTGTGAATGTGAAAAAACAAATGCTCTCTTTGTAGCTGGTCATCGCCAGACATTTCTGTGTAAAAGCTCCTCGGTCTCCTGATAACCTACAGTATTTATTTCCTAGGCTTTCCAGAAGTGCTCTTTTATGGATGTAAACTCAAACAGTCATGCTGAGCAGTCCAGAAATGATACACATGTTAAAGACATAAGGCCTGGGACTTTAATGCATCACAAGGAAAAGAAGGTAACAAGTGGCGTTTGTAAACATGCCACCCGGTCTTGGCATAACCTTCTTTCCTTACTCTAAAACTAATCTTATATCCTGTTCTTTCTAACCCCCAACAACCACTGCCCAGTGGTTTCCTTCCTTTTATCCCACTGTGGGTCAGAAACACTCAGGTGGAGTGTTGTATTGATGTACGTTACGCGTCTCATCAGCGGTTACACAAGGATTGCATGAGGTTTTATGACTGGGAAATCAAGGTTAAAAGAGGATCCACCAGTTTCCTCTGAAGAGATGCTCTTCTCAGAAATGGGCATTAAAGCATCTCTCCTAGGTCTTGTTCTTGTCTGGGGGAGAGTTAGTGGTTCCTTTCAAGAGCCACTTCAGAGATTTTGTGCATTATTTTCTTCATTTGTCAATCCTAGCTAGTTGTTAGATATTCAGAAATCCCAGTCAATTTACTGGAAGACAGAGCCAAGGTGGAGGGGCCAAATTCACCCTCATGAATTTAGGGCCCAAAATTCACACATGGACGCTAACCATGGGACTTACAAGAGATGCCACGTGTCTGGGTCCATAGCTGAGTTGGGGTGAATTTCACAGCTTTTTCTGGACTGAGGTTGGCATTTGAGATGATTGGCATTAGTGGGCAGCCAATATGCAAGATGAAGAATAGGACAAACATCGCTGCCTTGCAGGCTTCTTATTCCAGTTTAAGGGTAATTAATTGAATCATGGTTGGGTTTAGGTGGTCGTGCAGGCATGACAGCTTGTTAGCCAAATGCCAGTTTGCAATGAAGTGAGGGGGACACGGGGAACACAGCTTTTCAGCACAGCATTTCCACTTTGTAGTGCATTCTTGTGAGTGTGTGCAAGCTGGAAATGTCAGTAATACCTTCTCCGGTGTACCATCATGAGTAGCACCCCAGGGATTTTATTGCTAACGTTGTACTCCATCCTCCTTCAACAGAAACTGAAGAAGGAGAAGAAAAAATGACTTTGGTAGGTCCTAAAGGCAGGAAAGAACCCAGTTGCCCTAACCTAACCATGGTGAGCTGCGTCTGCACAGGGCATTGCGGCTCTAAAGCAGATGGTGACCCCTAGATGTTGGTGTCTGATATTTAGTAGCATCAAAGGCCCTGCCCAGCAAAGCCACTGCTGCCAGGGCTGAGCACTGAACACAAGGGCTTGGCTTGGAGCTGCTCAAACAGCACTTCTGGTCTAAAGCTGCAGACACCTGCCTGGCTGCGGGCCCAAGTTCGTGGAGATAACTAAGAGGAAAAGTTGCTTTGTTGTGCAGCGTATGGCAGTGTTGTGGAGGCAACAGGATGAACATGTCCCTGTCAGTACTGGTATCAGAATAAGAAGATCATACTGTTACAGGAAAACCTGGGTTACTGCTCAAGACACCACACATGCTGTAGCACAAATGTCTCTTTGAAAGGTGCTGCCAAGTAATTGCCATAAACTGCTATTTATTGGAAAACAGTCCAGGGAATTAAGGTTAATGAGAGCTGGTTCTGTCACCTGACATGACGAAGTGGTTTACTGACTTTGAATATGGAGCCTTGTGGTCATGGTGAACTCATAGAGGAATGAGATCTGCTCTGTTTTTCTCTTTCTAGTAGAAAGGCAACAATCCATAAAACGAGGTATGTTGTACAATGACACCTTGAGATGTTGCACTGACGCTTGGAACTGCAAGTTGCTAAAAAAATATAGAGAAGTGGGAATTCAGTCCCAGAGTCAGGCTATCCAGGGGCAACGAGTGCCAGTAAACGGGGATTTGCTCTGGCAGGTAATGGGACTGCTTCAGCATTGTGGGCCTGGGGTGCCCACGGGCCCTGGTGTTCTGTTCTTACACCCGCTCTCAGCACGAAGTGCAGGTGGCGTCAGCCTGCACATCGATGCCTCGCGGGCTGTGGCTGGTTTATGCGATAGCTCCTCTTTATTTAGAAATGTGAGGGACTTGAGGGAGTCTCGGAGCAGCTGCACAGACTTGTTACTTCTGATGTGCCTTCAGTAGGACCGTGACTCTGATTTACCACTAACTTTCTTGTTCCTGCATTTTGATAAAAGTTCTGCATAAGATGCTTACACAGTACATAAGAAACTATAACAACAGTTGTAGAAAGTGTACCTTGTGAACTCCCGTATGCATTGCACTAGCCAACCCGTGGATTTCTGTGCCGTCGCTCATTCATCTCAGCTGGAGAGTGACTCTCCTGGCTGATCTTCTGCACATCTTGAAGCCAATATAAGTATAATCCCTCCTTCTTGTGTGTTATGAGTCTGGTATTATGAAACAGCATCTCCAGGGAACTTCATTTAAAAGAAATGAAAAAGTGCCTCTGAAAGTGTAATTGCTGGGCATGTACTACTTTCAGACTAGAGGCTGACCTCTCTGCATGCTGTTCAGAGTTGCTTCCAAAAATGAACATAGCTCATTTGTCATTCTGCACTCCCAAGGGTGCTGCAGGGTGCCACCGGTAATTTTGAAGGAACGAGAACTTTTAACCTGCAGTAGGGATTCAGAAATGCTGAGGCTGTGACCATACTGACCATGACAGAGCAGCACGGCTCAGGTGTGAGCAACATTAGAAGCAGCAAAATGTTGTAATTTGAACATCAGCTTTTTCCAGGAGAAAACTTACTTTCAGGGGTAGCCAGACTCTGTCATTTGGTGCTGTGGTGAGCTGGCAAGCCGGAGCTCCCTGCGGTCAGCCCTTACAACCATTCTCCCTTTGAAGTGTCCCAGCTGAACGTGATCAGATACCACAAACCTTTCAACGTCAACCTTATACAACCTAGGTTTATTTTTAACTGGGAGGTAAATGGGCCAAGGTAGCACCATGCTGGAAATAAGGTAACTAGCGTGCCTTGCGTGTGCTGGAGGCCTTGTTAAAACAGGAGCCCTAGGTAAGGAGCTGTGCTGGCCACGTGCATAGCACAGAGCAGAAACGTCCTGCGCTGCTCTGCCAAAATCTGGAATTTTGCCCTGCAGAAATACAGGAGTCAGATGACAGCTTCAGACATGCCTCGGCAGCAGTAAACAGAGTGGTGAGTTCACGAGGTCTGCGCTTCCCCTGAGAATATGATGATTAATTTTTTTGGGGAAAAAAAAAAAAAAAGTCCTGTAAAGGTAACAGCCCTGAATAACTAAGTAATCCGACTTTCCCCCTTAGGTGTATGGGGCTACAACAGGATCTCCCACAGATAGTGACCATCCTAAAGAGAAGAGGGAAGGGAAAACTGACGAAGAATTGGGTTCTGATTCATCCAGCACAGATGACAGTAAAATTGGCTTTTCAATCAATGGCAGTCCTACCTTTAGCAAGGGTTTGTTTGTAGACAGTAGAGACTATTCTAAGAAAAACCTCCAGAGTACGAGCACAAACCTGTCTGGCGTCGGTTTGCCAGAGGACGAAAAACGAAGAGGGGCTCAAGATATTTTAGGATCCCATTTTCCAGCTGTTGATCCGGGAAAACAAAACCCGAGCTACGGACTCTCACGAGACGCTTGCCAGGGCCTGCCGCAGGGTGAAGCCCTGCAGAGCACGGGCAGGCGCGTCCCCGTCAGCAGCGTTGCTCCTCTGCCGAGGCACCCGCCGGACGCTGCGGGACCCCCCCCTTCTTCACAGGAGCAAGAAGCCCCCGCAGCCACCAGCAGTCAGGTCGTGCTGAGACCCAGGGTGGCGAGAAGTAACAGCACTGAAGAGATGGATTCTCCAGCTAGCTCGCCGAGCGAGGACAGCCCTCCTCCCGAAAACATCGCCTTCATGATCACCAAAACCGCGGTCCAGGTCCTCTCGAGCGGGGAGGTCCACGACATCGTCAGCCGGAAGGGTGGCGATGTGCAGACGGTCAACATCGATGCGAGGAAGGACGTGGCATCGGAGAAGGGTGTCCCAGAGAACGCAGAAGGCGAGGAGCCGGTAGTCTGCCTGGACAAAAAGCCCGTCATCATCATTTTTGATGAGCCGATGGATATCAGGTCAGCCTATAAGCGGCTCTCTACAATTTTCGAGGAGTGCGACGAGGAGCTGGAGAAAATGATGACCGAGGAGAAGATAGAAGAGGAAGAGGAGGAGGAAGAAAATGAAGTGCGTGGCATTTCTAAGAGCCAGAAGGAAGAGCTGCCGGTACTTAATGACAGAAAAGCGATCGCAGAGTATTCGGCAGCTCACGGCCTCAGCGAGCAGTACGTGTTCAGCCTGCAGCCTTCCTCTGACGCTGCAGACACCAGGTCTCCCACAGAGCAGGAGAGCACAAAGACAAATTACAGCAAATACAGTCAGATATATGGGCTGCACACCGAAGCAAACTCGGACTCTGCTGATCAGTTTGGGAGCAGGCAGGATTCCAAGAAAAAATTTAAGTTCAAATTCCCTAAAAAGCAGCTGGCTGCTCTGACGCAGGCAATACGCACGGGAACCAAGACGGGGAAGAAGACCTTGCAGGTGGTGGTTTATGAAGAGGAGGAGGAAGACGGGACCCTTAAGCAGCACAAAGAAGCCAAGAGGTTTGAAATCACCAGGTCTCAGCCTGAGGACACCGACAGAAGTCCTTCAGGGAAGCAGGAGGCCTCCCCTGGCGCTGCAGTGCCCCTGTCTAGGACTGACGAAATTCGGCAGAACACGTACCGAACGCTAGACAGCCTTGAGCAGACCATAAAGCAGCTGGAAAACACCATCAGTGAAATGAGCCCCAAACCCATCCCTGAAAGCACACACAGCTCTGAGGGCAGCACTGTCCCCTTCTCTGCCCACATAGTACCAGAGACCCCGCCCCGAGAGCTTGTAGTGCTGGATGAGAGCCATGCTGCTGTAGAGCCCCCTGCGCCCGCCCCAGCCACTGCACGTAAGGTACCTTAGTGCGACAAATCGAAACCCCAGCTGCTTTCTAAAATCTGCAATAATCACCATTAAACAAGAGGGTCTTGTGATTTGTTTGCTTCCTCTCAGGTGGCTTGTTTGGGCTCCCCACGAGGTGTCTAACAGCTAATAGCCCGTCGGGTTGGTTTACTTGTGCTGCTGATTGGTGATGGGCAAACGCAGGGGAGCTGGGTCAAATAATCTGCTGTGTGACGTGACGAGCGGCACTGACACGAGATCCAGTTTGATCAGTAGTCCGAGCAGTTTTTTTCTCCGTTTGATTCTCGAAATTAACACCTGTGGCGTGAAGCTCCCGAACTTCTCCCTGCATGTAGCCCTGCGGCTTTGTTCTGGCGCATGGTGTGCGGCCTGCCCCGGGAGCACGCCGGTGCTGACGGCGCCTCTCCTTGTCTCCCCTCCCTGCCCCTCCGCTCCTTTCCGCAGGGCCCCGGCGCCGCCCCGCAGACGAGCAGGATGCCGGTCCCCATGGCGTCGAAAAGTAGGCAAGGAGGCACGGAGAAAGCAGGCAAACAGCACAAGCTGCAGGACCCGCGCCAGTACAGACAGGTAGTTTTACCCTAACCCCGGTGTTCGGCTGGACATTTCGTGTTGCTTGTTTATTTAAAACCTCCAGTAACTGACTGTGATGATACCAAATAACGGATGCCTGTCTTTCGAGCGAGGTCTAACTGGACGTCCTGGAGCCTGGGGGCATGACCGTATCTACTGACCTTCTCACCGTGCTTGTGCATGCCTGTCTGCAATAAAACACCTGCTGCTTTTCGTTGGGTTTTTTGTTTTTGTTTTTGTTCTGTTTTTTAACCCGTGGTGTTCAGCTGTAACGTTCAGATGTCGACTACCTGCTCACTCCCCGCCGGTAAGCGTGGCGGTTCCTCAGGCCCAGGAGCGCTCCTGCTCCTGGCTGGAGGCCGTGGACACTAACCCGTCGGTGTACTAGGTGGCAGTAGCTGCACATTAACTCTCCAGCCGGACATGTCTAGTCACACCGTAATAACCCAGAAGCATGGCCAATGTAGTGAACAGTCTGTAAACCCTAGATTGCACCTCCTCACGAAAGCTTTGTCCGCTCTCTCTCTCTCTCTCTCTGCATCCTTCGTTGTGCACTTTGGGGTTTCTACCAGGTCCAGTCCACGGCTGCCAGACTTCTCTCGGGCCTCAAACTGTTAATTCTTACTCTCTGTAGGGCTATTTTCCCAGGTCCTGTTGATTTATCGTGTTACTGGCTTTCTGACAAACTGTCTCCTGCCGTCTTTATTTGCAGGCTAATGGAAGTGCTAAGAAAGCTGGTGGGGACTATAAGGCTACTTCCCCCACCCTACCTGCTTCTAAGATCCCCGCCTTTTCTCCCGCTTCTGGGAAAAACAGCTCTGCCCCTGCTCCTAGCGGTGACAGCCCCAACCCCCCCAACCCCCCCGCTAAATCCCTGCCCTCCTCTAACCTCCTCGGCCCCCCGGCCGGGCGCATAACGTACGCCACCTCCCTCATCCCCTCTGTGGCTAACGGCTCCTCCAAGCTCCAGAGCCCCGCTCACGCAGGGAAAGGCCACCAGCTCTCCTTCTCGCTGCAGACCCAAAACGGCCGCGGCCCCCCGCCTTCCTCCTCCACCTCCCCCCCCTCCTCTACCTCCCCCACCTCACTGACCCAAGGTGTGAAGAGCATCAGGACAATCCACACGCCTAGCTTCACCAGCTACAAGGCGCAGAACGGCAGTGCCAGCAAGTCCACCACGGCCAAGGAGCCAGCCTAAAGGCTACGCGCAGCGCACGTCCACCGAGGCCTCTTGGTCAAAGAGCTGCAGCCAGTATCTTAACCAGGGAGCGTAACCAGTTGGGTGGTTTGGTTTTGTTTTGTTTTTCTGTACTGCTGGAGGCTTAATACTAATCACGTGCTAAATACTGAGTTACTACACTAGAGTAGCGTGGAGCTTTTTTTGTAAACCTTTTTTGTTGCTGTTGTACCGATAACGGAGCGTTTTCTTCCTATAGGCAGCACCTCTGACAAAAACAAAGTGTGAAGGCGTGTGAGTGAGCTCGAGTGCGTGTGCACGGCGGTGTACTGAGCATGGGGAAGCGTATGGTGAAAACTTTAGTAAGTTGTTTTGTATAAAGCTATTTTTCATTATGGGGACTAGACGTGAACAGAGATATACTAAGGTGTGATTCTACACAACTGTAAAACAAACTAAAATATTTTTCTTTTATTTTGGTGTTATTTAGCTTTGTTACAGATTTCTATTTTTGTCAACAAATGTCATGGTTCCTTTCGAGATCTTTTTGCCAAAACATTTTGATACTATTGTAATGTACATTTAAAGTAGTATGCTGGACAGTAAACCTCTACACCACAAACAGAACAAGACTGCTCTTAGCGTGTACGAGGCAACTCAACCTATTGCACTGCCATTCAGATTATATTTAAGAATTTGCCAAGCCAAGAAAAAATAAATTGTTTTACACATGTAGAGGTAGTTGCTGATTGGTTTGGTTTGGTTTGTTTTTTTTCCTTAGCTTAATCCACCCTCTTCCTTCAGTTTTATTTTACTGAGACCTGGTAACCCATTAATGTATCGCATTGTGGATTTTAAAATGTACACTTCTGTACTGTTCTGTATACTGGCAAACTTTTGTACATATCTATATATATATATAAATAAATAAATACTGTATGTGGCTGGGCACATAGAGTAGTTTTACCACACCAAAGTTAATTTTTATGCATGCTTTCAGAATATATACGGGGAAGGGGTGCGAAAGATGGGTATCAGTCAAATAGGAAAAAAAAGCAACAAGCTTGCATAGCTCATGGTTTTGTAAATAAATCTATTTGTATAACACCGTAATGTAATATACAGAACTATGATAAGCAAAGATCTTTAAAAAATAAAGGGCTGCATGCTTATATTTTGTATTTTGTCGCTAATAACTTTTAGAGCGGTCTCAAGTAGCTATGTGTGCCTTAAAAGAGAAACTATCAGGAAGAATGACTATTTTCCCCAGATTAACGGCAGACATCAGTAGTAATTTCAAAGCAGAGTTTCAAATTTACCTGGACGAAAGCTAATTGCTGGAATGCCAGGTTCGGAAGGGAGCAAGAAAAGAAAAAGCGTACCTGAGCCTTTGAACCGGCTGAATGAGGGATCCATCACCTCACCGACCTATTCGGGCTTCTCTCAGGGAGGAGCAGGAATTTTCTTGAAACTCATCTCAAGGCTGATCCCTTGGAGGGTGCCGCCCTTGCAGTGGGGGTAATTAACGAATGTAAATGTTAACTCGCACGTCACAGACCAAGCGACTCCCAGCAGCAGTTTCGCTGTGCCACAGCCGCTGCTGGCCGGGATGGGAAGGGGCCGTGCATACAGAGTGCAGCAGCAGGCTGAGAGCCCAGCACAAGCTGGGTGGCTCAAAGACGAACCCAAACGTGTGTGGCACAACTGGGAGCACTCTGACTGCAGTGCCAGATTTCAGCCACTTCCCTAACAGCCACTACAGAGAAGCAGCTGGTCTGATCTGCCCCAGGGAGCCCATGCTTATCAAAAAAAAAATCTTAACTTGCTGCTACCTGATCCTCAGCGACCCAACACAAGCAGTGGGGTCCTGGCATTGATTGCCCCAACCCCTGCTCCTCTCACCCTCTTTGGGCCTGGGGGCCACAGCAGCACCTTCTGTGTGTCTGGACCTAGACACTGAAAGCAGTTGGGTAAATGACTACGGCTCCCCACACGCTCAGAGGGTGCAGTTGCGGGTACGGCCATGCTGTACGCTGTTACTGCCCCCATGGAGCACACCCAACAGCTTCTGGCCTCAGCTACACTGCACCATGCCCGTGCTCCAGCAGCAGCTTCGTTTCGTGCCCCTCAGTGCCTCCCCCTGTGCTGGGGGGCAGTCGGGAAAGGCAGCCCCCATGTCATTCTGCGCAGAACTCGCCACCGCAGGCACTGCTGCTGGGACCACGGGGCAGTGCTGTTGCCTTTTGGTGGAGGTGACAGCAGCCTCAGCTAGGGACGAGAGCCACTGGGCAGCAACAACGCAACAGGAGACTGGTTGGAACTGTTTTAAAAATCCAAATGCTGTCACTACCAACACAACTCAATGCTTTATTTCCCCCTCAGGTCTCAGCTTGGACCCATTTCTAATGACTTGCAGCTCCACAGCTCCAAGCAATCTTCAGATCTCAAGTCCTATTCAAGCCTACTTGAATACTTCGGATGATGATTGGTGGTGGTGTTTTTTAAGGGGGGGGGGGGGGCAAAAAGGTCACAAACTGAAGAAATTCTGCTTAAGCATTAAAAACAACAAAACTTCTGCTGTAGGTGTGATCAGACACAGGCAAAGTGACACAGAGAGGTTGGGGATGACCTGAGTGGTCCCAGCCCTGAGCATCCTGCTCTAGCTGTGCCTGCCAGAGCCAGGGGTCCCCAAAGGTCCCCAAAGGTCCCTGCCAACCTTAACTGCTCTGTGACTCCATGGATTTGCCTGCATCCCTCCATCTGGCCTTCAGAAAAAATATAAAATGGAAAAAAAGCATGACAGGTATGGGTGTAAAATAACTGCCATGAGAACAAGGCATAGTAACAGCTCCTAAAAACGCCATCTCCACTGCCACACTGCTTAGAATTTCAGGTGGTGCCAGATTTTGTCAGTCTTCCAATAGCAGAAAAGCTGCAGTGCTTCCCTAGCCTGACATGCCGGCAGAGCACAGCTCCATGTGCTGCTTCCTTTGGGTGACCTCTGTCATCACCTCTCCCCAAAGCCCCTGACAGGTCACCCCTTGCAACCCTCCAGCAGCCCCGTTGTTCCTTTGAGTCAAGGGCTTCCCCAGAGCTCCCTGGCTCCAGCTCTGCCTGCCGGGTTGTCTCCTCCAACCCAATTTACAAGCAAAGGGCAGGGAACAGTGCCCCAAACCGCTGTAACCCCTGTCTTACAGCCCCACTAAAGTTCCTGACTTGTCCAGGTACCTGCAGCTGGTTGGAGGTCCTACCCTGGGTCTGCAGCTTCCACACAGCAGGAGGCTGCAAGCCTTTAGATTTGTATCCTGGAGCAGTCAGCTGGTGCCATCACGGTTTCTTTAGGATCTTCCCTTTTTTAAAAAAGTTCTTGTGTTCTATTCCAGGCAGTGCAATACAACTTTTATGTTCTTATGGCTGGCAGCCATACATCTAGACTCAGAAGTTAAAACCATTATAGTCAAGCCATTAAAATCATTAGTTGGAACAAAAATGAAAATTAAATGAATCCATCAAAGCAGCTGTCAAATCAGGACGAGGCTGCAGACCCCCAGAACCCCTGACGCACCTCTGTAAGTACACGGCTTCACCAGGAATCCCCCTGCAGCTTGACCTTGATGCTCTACACTCTAAGCTTCTGAGGCTAATTATGGGACAAAACACACATTTGGGAAAATGAAATTACTACTGAAGAAAAGTGTTTCAAAAGCAGCACAGTACCACATTTTGAAATCCCGTGTTCAAATACACTTTGCTGTTAGGACTGAAATTAAAATCCCCACCGACCACTGCCTGTGCACTTCACCAAACGTACCTGCGATGCCTTGCATTTCACACCAACGCTGCTACTGCACCAGTTCTGGGTTTTTCTAGGATAAAAAGGCAGTTTAAGTTTGCAAGACCATCACAAGAATATTATTCACGTATGTGAGTTGGTACGAGGTGCTGAGACCAAACACAGAGAACTTGCACAGATCCTCAGCTGTTCTGCCTGCTGCTTTTGCTTCACAGACGATTTGTTTAATGGTCTATTGCAAGGAACGGAACACAGCAGAGCAAAGCACGGGGCTATCTGCAGTCACTCTGGAAAGAGATGTCTGTGTGAAACCACATCTGCCTACACACCCTGGTTACTATCATTCCTTCTCTTCTCAAAAATGGGACAAGCCTAAGTTTTTCTATGCTGATGTTCATAGCCTATTGATCATCAATAAGGGTTTAATCCTCTACTGAGCAAACAGCAGGAGCTGGTACCTGAGAGGGGAATAGCCACGTGATGAAGAGCTGCTTTGTTTTGTGTAGTTATACAAGAAAATACAAAACATGTGACTGTAGAGAGATCACACATGGAAGAGTTTTTAGGGTACGAATCTGTCTTCAAATTTGTAAATGTAAGAAGTCCCAAAGCCTGGTATTTTTTGACCAGCAGGTACTGGTATTCACTTCTTAGGACCTGGGGAGGATTATGAACGTATTTCTTCTGTGCTTCAAAACCAGCACATTAAACATAAAATGTCTTGCTATGTCCCGTGGAAATCAGATTATGCATCAAAATGAAGCTGTGTAAGCAGCTGAACCTCCCTCTCACATGGCAGCTTGTCAACACAGCATTCGAAAACCCAGCACGAGAATAAATTCACATCACGCAAAGTCACCAAAACAATTTTATTTCCAGTGTTTAAGTGGGTGTGCACACAGGCATGATACAGGTTTGGATTCATTAGGTCTTCATGCAGAATTATATTCTCAATAAAAGAAACCAGTTCCATCCAGTATCCACTATCTACACGCCTATGTTACAACATTTATATCAAATCTGGTATCTGAAGAAAAGATACACATGTATTATGTACATTTAAGTTACTTATTTTACAGAAAGATTAAAAATTCAAGTCACATAAAACTCAAAATCTGTATTAAAATTGGAAATATAAAACTCCAATATTTACTGGAATGCCTAAGGAATGGAAGCTCTGTAGCCACCTGTGTTAACATTTGTAAAATGTAATGAAACTCGTTAACAGTAAAATGCATTCATTTGTTTGCAATAAGTTTCTCTAATTTAACAATATGGCACCCTAACAAACCAAATGAATTTATGATGAGGCACTTGTTAGTGACTAAACCAAAAGAACGATTTTTCTGCATACTAATGCCAGGCCAACTCTCAGTCAGAAAACCATGTATACACTACACAGCGCGTTGCATCAGATGCTTTGTTCAACATTTGTATGCAGCCATCAAATATACTTTTTCTTAAAATATATATATATGTATATATATACACTTTGACTTTAGTGTTCTTCTGGCTGTGGTAATGCACCGTGAAGACGTTCCACAGAGCATATCGATGAAACCAGCCCAAATGAAGGCTGCATAACAACAACAGTACAGGAAAATATATATATATATGTACACACACACACACACACACACAGTTACTGGGAAGCGTAACATTAAGTTAATGAATTGCTGTAGTGGACGTATCTCCCCATTTCAAAGATACTGGTAGAATCGGGATCTAACCACTTGGGTCCCAGACAGTTTATGAGGATGGGCGTCAACTGCTGGGCTGAAGTTGTTTTTGTTCATATTCTGATAACTTTCACCATTTACCTGGTCTGGTGGCTGAAATGGTCCCAAAGGCGGTGTTCTGTTAATCGAAGTCAAGCTGCTGGAGGAGCTGCCTTCATCTGCTTGCATCTCTGCAGATAATGGCAGATCGACCTTTGATACATCTGCTAAGCTAGTGTTCTCGAGCCTGGGCTTTCCAGTTTCACCCGTATTAAGGTCAGTTGTGCTAGTGCGTAAACGTTCTCGTGCAAGCCAGTCTGAGATTGAGAGGTCCTGGGCTGGACATTTTGGCTTCAACCGATTCACAGCTGAAAGCTCAGATTCCCTTTCTCTGCTTTGACTTGCCTCTTGAGCTTTCCAAGCATTCAGGACACTTATTTCAGCAAAATCCCTCTGTCCTCCAAGCGTATGCCTTCGTCTGATGTTTTTTCTCTTTGCAGTCTCCGCAGAGTTAGCTTTCTGATTCCCAACTCCAAACATGTCATCTGCAGACGATTTGAGCCGCAGCTTTAACCTATCTGTAATTTTAAGTCTCCAGGTAGGCTCTTGTTTGTCAGGCTCGCTTCTGGCTGACGTAGCTAAACTGCTCGTTGATCTTCCTTTTTTCATTATGTCAAACATTTTGGTCACAGTAGGCAAGTCCTTCTCACTCCTCGCATCGCCTGAACCCTCACTGTCTGTTTTGTGCCGTGCAGACTTCCTCCTAGACAGTGTGTCACATTCAATGAGCTTATGCGAGCTAAAAAGTCTGCGACTCTCTAACTTTGGCGTTGAACTTCCCTCGGTACAACTTACTTCGCTTTCTTCAGAGTTCCTCCGACTGGTCTTTACCACTTCTGACACCTTCCCCTTGGACAACCTGTCAGCAGCAGCACTGGTGGCAAAGACAGGGAAGTCACTTTCGCTGTCTGTCTCCATAGGACGGCCTTCACTAATCAATTCGCTTCTTTCGTCGTCAGCATCTTCTCCCTTGCTTTCTGTCACTGACTGCACCTCAGGGCTCAGCATGCTGGCATCCAAGCCAGTTATGTACATGGTGGATGAAGTAGTTGAGTAATCAGAGGTGATGGAACTGACATCAGCTGCTAACAACTCACTGTGTTTAATTTCAGGGCTGGCTACCTTTTTGCACGAGTACCTGTGCTGGGAAGCCTGGGAGGAAGTGCTAAGCATAGTGCCAGAATCAGACACTGTCTCTTCAACCTGGGAAGAAGATTGTGAAATAGGTATTTTAGGGTTGCTCTTCTGCATGCTTTGCCGACAGCTGAGATCTGGTGATTTTGCACGTTTTTCATGGTAAGGCAGTGAAGGTTCCTCTGGCAGGATACTTTCTTTCTTCAGTGACTTCTTTTCGTCCTTCACAACATTCACATCTTTTTTACTGCTGTTCTCTTTTTCCTTCAGGACAAACATCCTCTGTTTTCTTCCTGTATCTCTTTCTTTTTCATATTCCCCTTTAGCTGTGTCCTCTTTTGCTGTGTCACCACGAGTTTGTTCCGCAAGCTCCTTCTTGAAAAACACATTATCCAACTCATCTTCTGAGCTGCTCGGTTGTGGTTTCTCTTTTGTTTTTTTCCGCTTGCGACTAGCTGCTGCAAAAATGGAGGACACAAGCAGTTCCTTGCTATACTGATCCTTTCCAGAACCCCAAGAACCCTGTTAATAAAAAAAAACAACAGGACATAATTAAAAATCATTAGAAATCTTATGCTAATGAATGCTTCTTTAAACACATCTCCTGAGCTTCAGAGCAGAAAGCTGGCCTTTATTCAGGAAATATTTCCATGCTGTTTCTGTAGTCTACGAGACATTGCCCAAATAGTCAATTTTCATCCAAGAATTCTACTTGTTGAAGTAGAATTCAACTTCACAAAGGGGAGTTTTTGCGTACAGCTGCTTAGTTTGTGACTGAGTGACAAAGCAGGCTCCATTTAAGCAAGACAGCTTTTTCGAGACTGTTTTGTAACAGTAATTGCTTCACAGATGACATCTCAAGAGCGTGGTTTCAGCCCCTCCTTTCAAGAAGTCTTACCTATGTGAGAAGGGTGATTTCTCCAACTATTTTTCAGTTATTTTTCACCTTTCAGATTCTCTGAACTTTAAAACCATATCAGTTGAATACCACCAATACAATGAAAGCTATACAAAACTGAAATACAGGTGCAAGTACAGAAAATTAAGTTATTTACTTAACATTTATTTTAAGAATAAAAATATCTAAGTTTCTTCTTGCCCTCCAAGGAACCTGTACTTAGGATCACTCATGAGTAAAAAAAAAAAGGGATGAGCTAAATTATTGTATTTTGTAAAACTCATTAAAATGTTTCCACCACACTGGCACCACCGCTACCTGCCACGTCAAAGCTGTGTATCTTTCCTGCTCACTGCTCCCTTCCTACCTTCACAAAAGTGGCCAGTCTGGGGAAGAACCACCCTGTCTTCACTGAGTCGTGTAGTTTGCACACTACAGGCATTAAAAAATAGGAAAACAGCAGTGATATCAACTGAAGAGGGCAGTTGCTTACAGCAGGGGACCTTCAGCATAGCAGGACTGAAATTTGACATCTGTGCCAAGGGCTCAGTAAGAGCCGAGATGTCAGCTACCTAAATGTCCACGTTCAGAAGTCCAGCCTCTCCCTCTGACCTGAGGAAAGGAAGACTCACACCAGCAGTGAAGGAGTTATACTCAAAAAGTTTCTGAAATCCCAATCAGCACTTCAGAGAGAGAGAAGGGGGAAGAGCTATCATCATGGTAACAGTTTTAACAAAAAACAAAACAAAACAAAACCACAAAACACTGGGAGTTCATTACTGAAAGGACCATCTATTGATTCCAGATACCTTGCTAGAGAATAAGTTGCTCACAAGAAAATGGTATTACCACTTAAATCAAAGAAACCTACATATATCTGTATATAAACAATTTCATACAGTAATCATCATAAAGTAATCAAATACCTAGCAGATTTCAGAAGCTTATCATTACATCATTTCACAGAGTGATTTACCTTAGATTTTGCTGAGTCACTAGTAGCTGAATCTGTGGAAAAATTAAAAACAATTCTGCTCAGTTCTGTGCAGTTTTCTTTTCTGTTGTTGCTACAGACAATGCTGGACTTATGGAAAAAGACAAGCACAGAACGAAATGTGAAGCAAATAAAACCAGAACAGAGTGAATAGTCAGAGCTCACAAAGATGCAAGCTGCACCACAGAAAGCCACCGCCATGAAAGGATGCTGTGAATTGTAGGCAGAACCAGCTCAATGATAGGAATGGCAAAGGAGCCCTGTTCTTCTAAACAAAAAAACAGAAATACTGATGTTTATTCAATGTTTTAAGTACACAGCCCCTGCAAAATCGCAGCTGAGACACCTTTTCAGGATTGTACTGCGTACTCTCCTGAGATTCAGGATACACAAAGCAGAATTGAATGTCTTAGCACTGTTGGCTGCCCTAGGTACAAATCGTGGTTTGTGCACTCGTATTCTTTTTGTGAGACTTGAATTTTTAAAGGAATTAAGTCACATTTTGCGTGTAAAGCCCCAATTACATCCCTCTTCACCTGTGACTAGGTATAGGTAAAATTTCAGTTTTACGTCAGCTAGATTTCAGCAGATACCTGTTTTATGCTTTTCTATAAGAAGCGCTATTATGAAATGAAAAATGGACACCATAGTTTCACTGTCTCGCAAAACCCAAGATTGTACAATTACAAAGGGGGTAGGAAGGGGCTAGCGCAATGACTAAAAAAATATGAACTTGGATGCGATCCAGCGGAAGGGACTTTCTCCCTCGGAAGAAAGAGCTGAGCCCCCTGCCACACCCCTTTTTGACACATGGCTAATGCTTTATGACTAGAAAGACTGGTAGACCATACCATGCTATTTCTCCTCAGGGTCTGCTTCAGAGATAACAAGAAACAGCAGAAAAACTTTTAAAAAGTAGCATTGATCTGTTTAAAATACTCTTAAACGAAAATTTACAGCACAGATCAACTTTTTTGTTGCTTTTTTTTTCCATTTACAAGAAACGGGGGTTTCTGCAGACAAGGCAGCTACAGTGTGGGCAACAGTCCTCCTTCTTCCTACAGTTCCAGCTGTCCACCAGTGACATCACAGAATCCACTAAAGACATCACCGTGTGATAGACGCCTCCCACTTCGCCTGTTACAACATCCGTATAAAGTGACTGCTTCAGTAAGTGCTGAGCAACCCTTTGAAAACTGAAACAAAAGCTAGAGACGAAGGGAGAACATTTGTGGGATACAACATGCTGGGTTAGTGCAATCGTATAGTGAAGGGAGGGGGGGAAAAAGTCACCAAAAAAGAGCCTGCAATGCTTGTCCTTAGCCACACAAGAGGATGGCGTTCATAAACAGAAGGAAATCAGCTTTAGTATAGACATACTGCAACATACTTATTAAAGTGTCCACCACTTGACAAGAAAATGTAACTCAATTTTTCGCATTCCTAATGAGCAATATTAGAACACCACTGGAGATCAGTTTTTTTCTGCCATCACAACAAACCACTTTACAGCAGCGTATCTGCTTCACCTCACGATGATGATTGCATGGGTTACTGTGAATAAATAAAATAGTATGTGCAAGCCTCATCTTTTAATGATTATACCCCTGTTAGACGACAAAGTTTTCTAACGTATCATGCATGATTACCAACAATTCAAATCTTTAAAAAGTGTTAATGATCTTTAAGAAAAGAGAAAAACAATTGATTAGTAAAAGAAAATAGGAAGAGAGAGTTACAGTGAGTTTATAGAGTAGGTTATTCTAGCCTATGGACTAACACTGTCCAGGCAAGAGTTACCTGATACGTCTCCAGGAGATACTCCCGTTCTTCCAATGTTGGTGAGTAAATGATCTATGTTTGGCACTGGCTGAGATTCTACAGTGTTTTCCTCCTGAACTGTTGTCTATAGTTAATAAACAAAGATCTCTTCATCATCGTTTCACAAATAGGTCATTATGATTCAACAGCATTTAGAAAATTGCATTAGTCACCTGAGGACACGCTTTCCTCATGTGTTATTTTCCCCCTTTTTTTAAAAAAAAAAAACAAATGCACGGCTTTTTCTTTTAAATATATTCATTACTGTAAGGGCTGGAGAGCTAAAAAGGTGCTTCTGAAGAGCAAACCATACGGTGATGCAATAGGAAATATACAGATATTCTAGAGGGAGCAGAAGCAGATTCTAAACTAAGGCAATAAAAACGCAAATATTTATGCCACAATACTTACAAGGGGCTCTTCAGCATCATCTTCTGTGAAAAACCAGTCATGCTACAATTTAAAATAAATACGGTGAAAACCCCACAAGAAACACAAAACCCAAATGTGGAACAATCAAACAAAGACTTTTCTAAAAATGATATCCAGGAGTTCAAAGGATAAATACCAGACCCAAAGTGGCCCAATAAAAGGAAGTTGCTCTGTGTATCTTACTTTTTACATAATGAAATGCATCCACTTACTTTTTGGATGAGTGTTTCTACAATTTTATACTGGTCTGGCATGTGCGTCACCATGTGTGTCATGTTATCGTCTGATGTCCTCACGAGTGTTGGACCGAATACTATTGCCAGGTTTCTTGGTTCCATCTAAGAAATGAAGTATTTCCACACGTCATGTATTTGTAAATGAGAAAATACAGTAATATGGACTACATATATTAACACTACATTGATCGTATTTGAAAACCATTTTAGCCAAGGACAAAGAATTTTTTTAATAACACATTATTGACTCAGTTAAGATGTTACACTATATAAAAAGCTTTCTGTCTGTATAGATGAAATGAAGGCACCCAAAACTTCTGCCATTCACAATTCAACCTTCATTAATACATCACAAGTGAATAGCTCCACAAGCACAGACAACTCAAGAAGAGACTGCAGAGAGAAGACCATGTGTTTTGATTCAAGACTTTTTTTTAATAAAAGGAAGAAAAAAATTAGAACACATTGGTAGTTCCCTGCTTTGTTTTTCCCTGAAAAAATATTTACATGACAACACAGAAAGTTTAGCTAGTAATCCAATAGCACATTATGCCTGCTGACAAAGAGCTCATTCAATTAACATTTACTTTTGAGGAGGTGGCAGCGACCAACGCCATAGACCCAACATCTACTCATGATAAAGACTCAGACATATCCCAGTCATAACATTAATCATCCGCTTTCTTTTACTTTTAAAGTCACATTTCTGGCAAATAATTCCACGAATGCAGAAGCAGAATAGTAATATATTTTTGCTTACTTCTCTGACTTGCTGTTCTGACACAAAAGAAAATTAATATGAGGCAAGGTCCCTGTTCTTTCAAGAAGGAAACTGCAAACAGAATGACCCAAGTCCCTAATGCTCACTTTGACTTAAACTGTGGCCTTTGACATGTCACGTAATAATAATACAAACCTCATTCATCTAGCCTTACATATGCTGTAGTATTAATATTATTTATTTAAACAGTATTTATACAGTACACTGAAAACATAAAAATGATAACTGTTTGCTTTAGGCTTTGCACTTAATGACATTTGCTATCATTTCCTTATAATGACAACTATAATTACACTACAGGTTGTGTGCATGTGTGTGTGTGTGTCTCTACATAAATACAGATATATCCAAATTTAACTAGCAAGTATTCCTTGCAGAACTGATCTTGGAACCCACCAAATTTATTTGAATCGTGACATGTTCTGATCTTTTAAATGATTTAACGTTGCCCAGGAGTTCATCTATTCTGCATCCATCACACAATGTTTTCCTGTATCCTTGCACGTTGGTAGCCAATAATAAGGCACCATTTACCTGCCCTGAGGTAAGCATCCATAAACACACCCACATTGCACACCTTTACATTCAGCTACCCTTCCCTGAAAAAAGGGGATACTATTTGCATTTACTGTAGGACTGTAGCATGCACGGAAGCAACTCTACCCCATCCAATGTAGATGACAAAAGGCTATTCATAATGATTTTAATTAAAAGATCACTACCATTTACGTTCTTTGATTTTTTCTTAAATCCATCCAAAGCATCTACAAGGTCAAACACTTGAGTTATTACAGCAAGTCCTAGTCTTAGGGCACTTTAGGACAGTCCTAGTCCTGGACACTTAAGTGTCCGGGAACCTAAGCTTCACACAAAGCTGATGCAGCCTAGCCTTTGTCAACACAGTTCATTCAGGTCACAGACATTCGCTTAAGTTTTACACAAACTTTCTACTCTGACATTCCAAAATCTAATCAGTAAGGACTTATCTTGTATTTTGTGGAAGTTTTCACAGTAAAAAGAAGAGCAATGTTTTTAAACAATGGTGCTACTAGATACCTACTTCCATTTTACCTTCAAAGTCAATTATACATTCCTCTCAGCTTTACATCGAGAGTCTGCAGCATATTAATTGAAAGTGTTTGTTTAAACTAGTTGAAATCCCCAACCAGACTCATACACTCACTGGTGTCTAAATGCATTACATGAAATTTACAGACATGGAATATATTTAGCATGTAAGCAGTTATTCCCACAAGTATTAACATCAGTTTGAATAAACTTAATTCATGCTAAACATGAGTGTTTTCAATGAGTCCTTAGTGTGATCCAACAATGTTCTCATTCGGCATTGCTAAGGTCTTAATGTTATCTACAATAATAAGTTATGGTCTTAATCAGTAGAAAAAATCCTGCAGAAAAACTGCTTCATGAATGTAACACAACAACACACATGATACTTTTGTTTCTGATACCTTGTTCTTTTCAGAGTTCTCTGCTACTGTCTTGAGGTGTGCAGAAAGAAACTTGAGAGTCTCATAATGATGCTCAGGTAGATCATGAATCTGAAACAAACAATCACTATTCAGAACATTAAACATTTAATGCTAATGTTGTAGTATACCTACAACACACCTGCTTTCAGCTTACCAGTCTCTTCAGTGTTTTCAGACGTTCAACAGGATCTTCTTTTCTATTGGCATCTATAAAATCTGCATACTTGTCTGTTAAAAAATCAGAAATTAATCACGTACATATTACCTTTGGAAGTCATAAATAATAAATTTGAGAGCGGAGAGAAAAAACAGCTTTCATAGAATGTTGCAACAGTAAAATTGAAAATTTTACTCAATTTTGTTTCAAACTAAAATCTAAGTTTTTAGTGGTTTTGTTTTTATTGTTGCTTGTTTGCTTCTTAACTCTTAGTGAAAAAGATGCTATGTCCCAACTCCAAGAACTGCTATTATCTAATATTTAGTGAGCAGTGGAAACACCGTATTTGGGCAGGTAGTTTTCCTAAGGCAAGGATCATCCCCTGCACTCCAGGTGCACTGAGCCCTGCAGTTTCCCCAAATTTGGGAAACACAACTGCATAATTTGTTTTGGAAGGGGACTGCATTTGCACCCTCCCCTGAAAATGTTTTTTTGGTTGGTTGGTTTTGTTTTAAACTCAGACAGATATGAAAAACAATACTGCAGAGGCAACATGGTTTAAGAAATTGTATTCCCTGAAGTCAAAATCTGCCTTTGCTCTGTTTGTTACTATTTCTAGTCGAACTTTAAAGAAATAACTTTAAGAATCTGGTTATATCCTCCAAATCAGAGTTATCACCCAAAGCTTGTTTTTCTTCCCTCTCTTAATCCTTCCAGAAATGGTAAAAGAAAAAAAAAGTTAGCGAACAAAAAAAATGAAGATCAGATTTTTTTTAGCCTGCCAAAGTGAATATTAAAATGGATACACTGAAGTATTTTGGCACAATATTTGAACACTATTTGTAATTTCTTCATAATCAGAAATTCTATTCACAGCTGTCATTTTTAATTGATATCATCACTGTGACTCCCCGTTCCTTAAGGCAGAAGGAGAGCACTTACTACAGAGCTGAGATGATTCTAGCAGATTCTCTCTCAAACCATCTAAAAGTTTTAAGACAACCACTCAACAGACAAGACAAAATCATAAGGTAAACAGCTCACCGTTGGTAAAAAGGGGTTCTGGGAGCTTTCTGAAGAAGGATTTCAGCAAACTGCTTATCACATTCAGGTCTCGCCATTTCTAAACATTTAGAAGGAAAGGACAGACATGCTTTATATTTCTATAATCATAACACAGCCAAAAGTTTTCAGGAGTTCAAAGTGGAAATACCGTGATCGAAGACTTACATCATCATGAACATCTATGTCAGTCATTCCTTTGTTGAGCTCCTCTTGCATACTTGAGATGGCAGCATTATTTCCAGGAACTCTGTAAATACCTGTGTACTCAAGACCTCGTTCTTCAACCAGTTTGCAGCATATATCAACGATCAGTGGAATATACTAAAGGGGAAAAAAAGTGTTATATAATTTGATTAAGTATACAAGAAACATATTTTTTAAAAATCACAATGGAAAGAAAAATTGTCCTTTCATACTTTGTTGGTATGAGCTGGGGGACAGTCATCTAGTCTGACACCAAATGTTCCTACAGCAGATGGCTTCTTTTCAAATGTCTTCCTCATAATGCTTGGGATGCCTTTTCTCCATGTCCCCTTGTCTTTTGGTGGGCTTGTCTCATCTTTTTCTTGATTGTAATAACACACATAAGGAAATAAAGAAAAATAAGCCACAAAAGCTACTGTGAATATAGGAAACATTTTCAAAGATAAAGTTACCATTTTTGTGTTTTTTTGTTTGGTTTGGTTTTAACCCCCTTTTTTTTCCTGGCCACGTTTGCATACAACTCGCTGAACATACCTTCTCCTCCTCTTCTGTGATTCAAAAAATACATTTGCATATACCCACACTCAGAAAAGCAAGTAGGTAAATGACAAGGTGGTATTTCATCACTCTAAAACTAAGCGTATATGAATTACATTTAAAAAATTAAAACCTACAACATTTACTCAAGTAAGATAAATCTCTACTGAGCAACAGTGCAACACAAAATTGGTATTAAGTTATACAGCCACATTAACATTTTACATTGTGCAGGCCTACTTTCAGTTAATTACAAGGTTGTAGTCACTCCTAAATCATTCTGAACAGGACTCGAACACTTATTTATCCAAAATCATATTAAACATTCAGTCGCTCTGTTTACCTCCACTATACAATTCACGTAACAAATTACAATTCCCATTCATCCTGTACTGCAAGACTTCTACTACAACACTGCTTCCTTCTTATTCAACTATTTCTGGAAATATTCTTTCAGTAAACATAGAATTCACTTAACACCTGCAATTTAGGTTACATAATCTGCAGCACACAGAATGAGTAAGGGAGTGTTTGTTGGGAAGCTAAAACAGAATTCATTCACAGTTTAAATTCAGCATTGAATTGTTCAGAAGTAGCTGATCAAAAGCGATCACTTTGGGAAGTTACCTAGATTTGTGTGCAACACCCTTAAACGCAGTCTGATCAGACACCGTGAATCTACACGTTCTTTGAAGAAGATTTAGCTTGTGACATTTGACAAAGTTCATTCGCTAATTTAAGTTTGCAGAACCAGGCTTTAAGATTCTAGTATTTTAGAACTCAGCAGGTATTAATTCTGTTCTGGGTAAAATACAATAATTGAACTTCTGTACTTTAAACATAAATCCAAAAAAAAAATACACTTTCTTCTCTACTTCTACAGCATATTTAAAATATGAATGTACCTAGTCCTTTCCAACTGAGCTAGAGACCACACTGGGAATTACATAAACTTATTTCCAAAGTTTGGCAAAACTGGTCATACAAAGCCTAGCACCAGTATTTTCCTACAATTAATACTGCATGGAGCTGTAAGGGAAGAAAAACCACAAACACACAAAACCTTCCTGAGGGTTGCAATAGAAAAACTTCAGGGATCTGAGAAAACTTGAAGTACATCTAACGTAACATCTAGACAACGGAGTTTAAGAACTGAGTTTCTCTAAGCTGCAGCTATAAGCACTAGTAAATATTTGGTTTGCATATGTATAATCATGACCTGGAAGAACCTAAATAGATTATCTCAATAGCTTCATACTGGGTTTATAAAGAACTAAAGAAATGAAAAAAACACAAACCTTTAGTTAGAAGCTTCCTTTCTGACTCATCCTTAGGAGAATGTGGACTCTGGGTCCTCTGTTCTGCTTTAGTTCCAAGCAGAGTTTGTCTGATACTTAGGCTCTGACGAGGTGTTTTGGGAGATGGCTCTGTTTTGCTGCTGGAAGAACTGAAGCATGGTATGTTACTTCAGTAAAAAGAAGCTAAATAATAAGTGTACAAGAACTATTGGCAGCATATAATTTACCTACCTCATCATTGTACTGTATTCTTTAATCCTTCGACTAATTAGGTCTCTACTAGTGACACCAGTATCCTGTAAAATGAATTGAGATCTACTTTACATCTTACAAAATACAACAGTTTTTACTTTCAGAATACAATTACATCTTCCCATCAATAGGTCACATATGAAAAATTAACATTTCAGTACAGCTAAAAATCTAGCGAGCAGTCCTTGGGAACAGTAAGTACAGAACACTTAAAAAACATGAGGAAAATTAAAGTGTGTAATGAAAATATACTAAAGATTATTTGGGGACAGATACTGGTATGTTATGTATAATAGCCTATGTTTGCCTTGCATTTAGATTTAACATTTAACTCATAGAAACAACTACAAACAATCAAAGAAACAAACATCTTTCAAAGTTTCATTTTTCAACTACTGAGAAACTCATCACACCATGCCACTGCACACACTACTTTACAATGCGAGTCTGCAGATGAAACGCATTAGCTCCATACTACAATTATCTTTTGAAAAGTTAGGGGTTTTTGACAGGTGAGTTTAATGTAGAGTTCATCTGCAGTCAAATCAGCAATTATACTAATTCATTTATTTCAGAAGTCTGTTCTCTGATTATCAGTACGTCAGGCTTCTTTTTTCTTCAAATTCAGCATACTTCACTGACTCACCTTTTAACTTTTCCCATATGCTCCTGCACACATTTTGATCAATTAATTACAAATGATTTCTTTTGTTGAAGTACTAAAAATGATTGTATTTTCTTTTAATCAATTAAAAGACAAGAATGATTACCTCATCGTTTAAGTTGCTGTTGTCTTGTATTGCTTTAATCCATGCTAACATATTATCTCTGTCCTCAGCTTGAAACAGATACTCGCAGTCTGACGTGGTGAGTCTAAACACATTTTTCCTCTTGGTTTCACAGTATGAGATGTCTATCAAACAAGCATTGATGCTTATAGGTTGTTCTTCTTCAGATGGGGTCATTTGTTCCTTTTTATCCTTGTACAAATAAAGTGAATGACCTCGAAGAACAACATACAATTGTTTCCATGGCCGAATGCTCCCACCAACTCGCTGAAAAATATAAAGTATGTAAGTTTGGTTGTTATGATCAATGTTTTTGCATTAAAAAAATACTTCCAAAAAGCTTTAGAAAGGAAGAATAACTATCTATACCACCCTTAAGGATGACTTGTGGAAAGCCTACCCCAAAGTGGGACTCACTAACTGCTCTCTGTTATGAGGACAGAACTGCTCAATACTCTGCCCTCCCTGATCACCTGTTAAGCGTGAGTTTTCATACAACAGTAGCAAAAAGGAGAACATGCAAAATTTTACAGAGGCTTTAAAACAAATACAGCAAAAAATATTTAGTGGATTCTTGCTCAAGTCTTTTAAACTTTATTCAAGTCAGACTCCTACTTATATAACACTGCAATTCCAGATTCCTACTTTTCCTTAAGTGTTAGCCCATACGTGTGCAGGAGGTTAATCTGAACTTAGCTCCGCAATGTTGATGAAAGTAAGAGCTTTTGTCATTGTTAGCAAATAAGAACAAAAACAAACACAACCACAAACTACGTTTACCAAAGGACTGAGTCTTTCTACTTAATTAGTTGTTAGAAATGAGTTTACTTCACAGATGCTCTGAAATACAAAATTAAGACATTTCAGAAAGCAGCCTCTAAAAAAAGCTGAGGAATTCACTAAGGTCAATCTTCTAACAATCAGGTCTAAACGTTTGTAAATCCTCACATCACAAACATGTTATTGAGAAATGCATAACCAGAAAGCTTCAAGTTTCTTACCTCAGTTTTCCAACAGGTTAGTGTATATGCTAGGTCTAAAAAGAGAAAGTGACAGGTACCTTTCCTTTGTCTGTAACAAGCTGACGAAAATGGAGCCATCCTTCCTTGGAGGCATCACCAAAGACCTCTGAAGAAGAATCTTTTCGGGAACCAGAGTCTTCTGAAGATTTCTGACTGTCTGGGACCTAGAGAACATCACAGAAGGAACTTCACAGTGTACTTCTAAACACATTTCTCTATGATCTCTACATGCAAGATCATGCCTGGCAGTGTTCAAGAGGCATTTGGATAATGCCCTTAACAATATACTTTAACTTTTGGTTGGCCCTGAAGTGGTCTCGCAGTTGAACTCAATCTTTGTAGGTCCTCTCCAACTGAACTATTCTATTCCATTCCTCGCTTTAAAATCTGATGCCATATTCAGCAAAAAGCCTGTAAGAATATCCCCCTCAGAAAATATGATTTCAAATGTCTCCATAGAATAATACAACAACAGTGACCTTACACATCCCAAGGATACTTTGGGACACAGAGGGAGTCACAGACTCTCATCAGCAAACTTTTACAGAAGTATACCATAGATAAGCTTCATTTACTGGGGTTGAGGTAAATGAAAATCAAGCACCCATGGAGGAAATGTCATTATTCATGTCTGCTTAATAATTAATTCACTTTATATAGGTTAATTGTGTAATTCACACAAATTGCCATAGTATTATTTATCATTTTTTAGAGTTGTTACATATATTTACTTACCTTGATCCCCTTTAAACTAGACACGTGCTTAATGGATCTGTTGGAAAAAAAACAGATGTTAAAGTGAGATTTTGCACACTTGAAAAGTATTTTCAAATTAACTGACATTTTTCATGAACTTACGATTTTTCCTCTTCTCTGTAGTCATCCAATCCTTCATCATATGACTTCGATCTCTCCGGTTTTGTGGCAGGCTGGCTATCTAGGACACTAGGCCTGATGGATTCTATAAACAAGCAGAAATTTTTGAGTATGTAGGAACCTGAATCACATTTTATTAATTGATTTCAAGCAGTAAGGATAACAATTTTCACACCTGATCTCCAGAGTGTAAAAGGAAAAAAGGAGCATAGGAAGAAAATCAAATCACCACTCACCATGATCATGAGAAAGCTGTCGCCGAATTAAAGGGATTGGAGATGTGGGACTGGAAGGAACAGTTGTTATAGCAGGTGCTTGAGAAGCAGATGCAGAAATAACAGCAGAAGCAGGAATGTGTGCAATATCATGGTCAATACTAGGACTAGTCGGTTCATCTACAAAGGTAATATGTAATAAATTAACATATTAAATGCATGAACCAAATGCTCAAACTAAATAGCTGCCTGAACTTGTCATTACTAGAATAACAGATTAAGTACCTTAAATTCTTTCATACAAACATCAAGGATCCAGGCAATAAATACTGTTAAATGCCTTTTTGTTGTTATTGTTTTTTAATAAATCCTTAATTAAGGATGTTAATTATACACTAGGGATACAGGCAAAGAGCATCATACCTGTATACCTGATTATAAACTCTACTGTGAGAAGATGAAATAGGAATTTTGTGCTAAGCTCTTACAATTTTCAAGTCTGTTTTTGCTTGTACACGTGTGTGAAGAACACACCTGTTACATCAATTGGTCTAAACTCAGGAGAAAGCTAAGTAAAATTTCCTACAATAAAACACGGACATTCCAACTACCAGCAGCTATGTGGTTTAAATGACTGTTCAAATAACAAAGCCAAGTTCTAAACCAACAAAAACCATTTGAAACAGTTATCTAGCATCCAAAGAACCAATCCCCCATCCTCCACATGTTCAGATAAACAAGTATTCAAAATGTTAAAAGATGGCAGCACTACATACCAATTATTTCTTCCACTAATTGTTGATACAAACGATCACATGCCGCACATGCCCAGCACCTCACAGTCTCAACAGTCACAAGGGTCATCATGAAAGAGTCCAAAGAGCTTTACGTATTTCTACTGTATAACATATTTCTGGCCAGACTGAAAAAGCTCAAAAGATGCAATTTCAACCATTCTGACTAAAGAGTCGTAACATCTTCTAGCACACATCGGGAGTATGAGAAAAATAATTGTACTTCATCCTCCAGTAGAAGAGAGGGTGGAGGGAAGCAAGTCACGAGCAGGGGCTGGACTGCACTGCCATAATGAATCTGAATGTATCCTAGGTGCTAAGAATTGTGATATGCAGTGCTTCTGAAAAGCCTATTGAAATCAATGAACACTCACAAACAGAGGTTTATTCTTTCCTTTGTGCAAACACAACTGCGTAAGCGGCATTGTGCTTTTCTAACAGTCACTGACAGTTCTGCTAAAAGCAGCACTTGTACCATCAAAATTTGGTGAAGTTTGAAACAAGATGGCAAATGATGGAAGTACTGAAAGATTTAACAATGACAGCCCTCTGCCTTGTCTGGAGTGGTAAATATAAAAACATTTAACTTTAAAAATTGCTATTGTTTTTTAAAAGCGTAATTCCCCTCCCAAACTAGCTGCAAACTAAGAATATGAATACAAAAGGAAAGCAAAAGAATTCACAGCAAATCCCTGGCATAAGAATTTTAATAAATTCTAAGTTCAATTTATCACTGGATGCAAATAGAAGTATTTACGTACCCCTCCTATCCAGCAGCTAGGAGACAGGAAGAACCTCAGTTATACTTCAATTTTCCAAACAACAATAGCTCCCTGTCCTATTGTCATCTATTTCATTTGCTCAGCCTGTATGTGGAGAAGCACACTAACATTGACTAACGATTATTTCCACTCACTGAACAATATTAAGGCAGATTATTTCATACCATCTAAACTGAAAGTGCTCAGCTGTAACTTATTTCTGTGACAACTTATCTCGAGATGTCACAGCCTCTATTCAAAAAAAAGTTACACAAGTGCTAACATTTGAAATACATCTGCAGGAGCTGTGAACACACAAGAACTCTGCTCTCCCAGCAAGTCCGGGCAGGGATGCTGCAAGGGTTGTCCTGCCTGTAAGCAGCACCACAGATGGGACAGAATCCTTCCCACATGCCTACAGGCAGGGCTTAGCACAAACACGAGGGTCCCCAGCTAGCAGCTCTGAATGCCGTCCTAACACAATACGTAGCACTTTCATGGTAAAAGGCATTTTCTTGCTATCACAATTGAAATATTTTCCTGTTAAGCTTTTTAACTGGAAAGGCACTGTAAAATTAGCTTTCTTCTTTCCTACCGGTCACAAGGGGCTTCTGCAATATACCAAAGATACATTGATAGCACACGAATTCGTTGCCTGAATTGTGACTACACAGTACGATTGATTAGCTAGAATGTCACTCCTTCAGCCAATGCACTTCAGTATCAGTATATGCTGCTAGACAGAAGAATACTTCCAGAGGATCTCAAGATCTTTTCTATATAGATCTTGATCTCAATATCCATTTTTTAATTTTTTTTATAAACATAAAAGAATTCAACTCTTGTACCACCAAGTCAGGCTAATAAACCATCGTATCTACTTAGAGGAAACAGGAAAAAGGGATAAATTCCTGAAAGCTTTTAATAAGAATTTTATCGTATGCAGAAAAGTGCTTTATGCAAAGTATTGACTCTAAAAAAAAGCACTTATTTGCCAGTTCTTTATACCAAATCTCCCATTTTCCAATCTACAGATAAAAGTACCAAAAAAACAAAACCTTGAAGTTTGCCTAAGACTGAAACTTCTCTTACATTTTTAAGAATTTCAAGTCTATGAAATTATATATGGTTGTAATCATTTAATCACATGATGAAGCCTGTTCCTGGGACACAGTCAGACACCTTGCACAGGTCACTTCCTGTTACAAATTGCCCACTTCTCATTCTCACGTGTATTAAGAGAAAACAATGCATTTAAATAAATAATTATGGTGACGGTTCAGCTTACTGAAAAAGAAATAGAATTAAACCTCCCAGCATGCTCACAGCACAGCAGAAAAAAGCACTGATGAATTTAATACTCCATTTGTCAGTAGCGATTTGAAGAGTTTGTTCTATTTGTTTCCCTTGGAGGCACGCTAGAAACGGGGAATAAATTCCTATTTTTAAACAACACTAGCCAGGCAAATGCTCTTCTGTTTCTGCATCAGACCTAAATCCTCCAAACGATTCCCTCCGCTTCCACGCCACCACATAACGCGCTCGGTGAGTCAGTCACTGCGCTGGCAGCCAGGGACGGTTTGCTAACCAGAGAATAAGCAGGAAGCCACCCGGGAACCTAACCGGGGTAAAAGCGGGGTGTGCAGGCTCATGCCCTGCCACACGCTACCACTGATGTTACCTGTTTCACAGGGGATCTAACCCCTGCTCGAATCAAAATTGAAGGTGTTGTAGAAAGATGCAAGCTTTAACAGAACTGCAAATGACATCGGTGCAGGAGGATAACTGAGTCCCTCCGAGGTTAGCTACTGGCAAGCCTTTACATAACAAAGGGACTGGTGAACAAACTGTGACGTGTCCCATGGAGTTACGGCCGGCTGATTCAGTGCACTGCAAACATCGCCACTGCTGCTCAATAAAATAAAAAATAAAAAAATCCTACATATAACCTTTATATTTTGGCTTTTCCCTTTAAACCGTTTGTGGTATTTGTCTCACTTTCTAGTTTCCCTGATTAATCAGCGAACGTCTACTACAAAACTCCTCATCGAGCAAGTAGAAGGCCGTGCTCTGCTCTACCTATGGCAGTGATGGTGTATGAACCGCTGGGAAGCACGTAGGGCAAACAAGCCAGAGGAGAAGGCACACAAAATAATTCTCTTTCAGTCTGCCACCTTGAGGATTACCGGTGTCCCTTTAACTGTCTGTAACAAAGAGGTCATAGCCTGCAGAAGTACTTCAACTCTTAATTCAAGAGAATGATATGAATACCACTTTTTCTGCATTATTTTCTATGAAGTGACCCAAGGGACTGACTGTCAGAAAATGAGCCAGGGAGACCACTGCATGGAGGCAGAGCCTTATCTCCTGAATGTGAAGGTTTTAAAGTAACAACCTGAAAACTCCCAACACGAGGGCACATTTTGAGAGGCTTAATTATCACCTAAATAAACTGCAGAATTATTCAGCTGGTAGCGAGCCTCAGATCACCTAGCCCAATCTCCTCCTCTCCTCCAAGCAGGACTAACACTGAATTCAGACCATGTTCCTCAGGCGGGGCCCTATGTCTCCAAGAATGGAGATTCCACAATCTCTTTGGGAACTTGTTCCACTCATCACCAAACGGTGAATGTTTTTTTCACCTTATATCCAGCTGAAACCTCCCTGTCTACAAAGGGTAATAAACTCTTCCTTTAACCTCCTGGCTGTGCTCTGAGTGATGCAGGCCTAGGCTGGCTTTAGCCTTCATCACCATCCAGGGGAACTCCCATCTGGCTTCCCATCCATGCGGAGCTCCAGGTCCTTTCCAGCAGAGCTGTTAAGCAGACAGTGCCCAGCCTGTACCAGGGCAGGAGGTTAGCCTATCCCAGGGGCAGAACTTAACATCTGCTGTTAACGAATCGAGACATCTCTATCCCATCGTTCTTCTGCCGAGTCCTTTCGAACAACAGCCCTACCCTTGAGCACACTGACTGCATCGCCCAGTTTGGCGGTGTCTGCAGCTGTGATGAGTGCATTACATCTCCTATCTAGGTCATCAATAAAGATAATTGAACGAGACAGACTCAGAGCACTTGTAAGCAGCATCCAGGTGGAGTATGAAACCTTCGGCATCATCCTTTACAACTGATGACTCCGTTTTCCATGTTGCAGACCAGATCAAAAGAATTGCTCAAGTCAAGGCTGGTGACGCCTTTTGTTCTCCCCTCATCCCCAGATCACCTCATTACAAAAGCGATCAGGGTCAAGCACCATTTCCCCCTTGGTAAATCCACACTAACTATTCCCAAACACCTCCTTCATGTGCCCAGAAATAGTTCCCATAAGGACTGGCTCCATGATTTTCCTGATGGTTGAAGTAAGGCTGACTGCATTCACTAGACTGTCCTTCTCATCCTTTTTCAAGATGGGTACGCAACATTCTCTTTTCCAATTTCTGGGGCACCTTGTGATCTGTCAAAGACGATAGCATCCTTGCAGTGACATCAGCCAACCCACTCAAAAGCTTCAGATGCATTTTGTTGGGTCTGATGGACTTCTATGGGTTGAGCTGCACTGGGGGCTGTGTTAAGAGTTTTCCATTTTTACAGTTGCTTATGACTGCCTTTTTTTTTAATGAAAGAAAATGCTTCAGTTAACTGAAAAATAAAAATATAAGCATAGAGCAAATTCACGAACTAGATTTAGTCTAGGGAAGCTAATCATCTTGGACTGTCATCAACAGAGGAAGGTGGTTTCTCCCACCATTCCCTAGGGATTCACATTGCCTAGTCTTTCTTCACTGGTAATAGAAAGTGACTGGAAAAGATTTACTTCCCAAGCCTAAAACCAGCTTTTGTATTTACCCTCTTTCAGACCTGGCAGTCTTGCAGGCAGCATCTCATCATCTCAAAAGATTTTTAAAAAGGAACTGTGTTATTTAGTAAGTATACTGTGTAGCACATTGCCATTTACAATACTAATTTGAGACTTCAATATAAACTATGTGAGTACACAGCTACAAACCTTAATTCAACACGTACATAATTTACCAAAGACTATTATCTGATTTAAAGACTCAAATCATACGAAGTTAGTAACTGAGCAGAAGCATACACCCAGTAGAGCTTGACATTGTTTTTCACGTGCAGAACTTTGAGATAGATGGTGTGCATTTCTGTACACAAAAACGCTCAGCATACAATTTCCCAAACTCCTCACTGAAGAGGCTAACGGTATTCTGATACCATTGGCTTCCTGAAAACCACACTGATATCTTGGAGTAGGTACATGCTCAAAGGTGTCCCTGTAGTACTCCATGCAATTTTGGTTACTCATCAATCTCATGGAATTGCAGCTCCAATTATAAATAACCTTCTGCAGAAGGCTAACTGAAGGGAGGTAGCTCGTGCTGCCTTCTATCTCCAAAGAGAAGTGCTAAAACAGTCATTGAAAATGTTATTTTCGTTCAAGGAAGGCATGGGCATGAAGGCTTCCAAATACTTGGCTGGCGTTTATCTGACAATCATTACAAAATGTATTCAAACCATTTGCCTCTCTATTTCTTCAGTAATGCTCTCACTAAGCAACACATTATTCTTTTGGGGTGTAATTTTAAAATGATTCTTACATAACAATTTTGTTTGCTTATGGCATAAAAGCAGGGACAAAACTATGATGTGCCATTGTAAGGCTGAAAAGCCCTTTCCTTTACTGAAGGGCAGACAGGACTCAGCAGTGCTACGTACAGACCTCACAGCACAACACACATTAAAGGCTCTCCCCTACCTCCAGCCGTGTGCCAACAGCCATTCCGCTTGCCGTATCGTGTTCAGCAATCTCATGGGGCGTGATAGCACAACACCATCACAAAGCACAACGCTACCTAGCCCCAAAGCATTATTCTTAAATACGGCGTATGAAGGCTTTTCAGCCTTGTCCTGTGCCCAGTGCTCAGTCCCTCTCCAGTTAGGTTTCCTCCAGCTCGCTGTGTGCAGCCAAGGACCCAGATCTCTCCCCCATGGCAGCAGGACACCAGGGGTCAGCAAAAGCTGTTCAGGCACTGGCACAACAGAGCACAGGAGAAGGGGACATGGCCTGCAGGGAAAATGCACGTGTTAGGAGAGTGAGAAGACAGAGGAGCGGACTGGCCGGATAGAGGTTGGCAACAACACCTTCATCCCTATGGGCAAGTAAGTTCAGAAAGTTCTGCCTCAGAGGCAACTTAATTCCCAGATACTTCAAAAGAAGCTCAATTTCAGCTGAACACAGATGTACTAACACAGACCTACTGATACACAAACTTCATTTTTCTGAAAGGTCTGTCAGGAAGACAGTCAAATAAAAAGACCCAAGTACACCATTTCATCTGCATAGGGAGAAGGCCAGCAATAACCAATAAAACAAAAACGAACTGTTCTATCAGAAATAAACCATATGGAACTAGTTCTGCTATCACACAAAATAGCAGAAAGGACTAGTACGTATATCTCACAGAAGCAGCTTCTTGTAACAGAGCTGGAAGCTGAGCTGCTGCATCTTTCACTCTTCAAGGAGCAGCAAAAGTTCCAGCAGCTCGATATTTGGAAGCCTGGAACAGGATTTGGAGAAGCTGCACTATTGCCTGCACTCATCACGACTTGCCTTTTACAATCTCATTTTTCTGAGAACTGTTCAGGCTGGTTTTTTTTGTGTGTGTTTGCTAGTTTTTAAGTATTACCAACATTAACAGCACTGACTGCTCTTACAAAGAAGCATTTCACTTATCTATTTTACGTAATTATCCTCATGTAGCCAAATGAATATGCTGGAAACATGTCTGCACGCTGATCACATTCTGTAAGATGCAAAAACACAGGACGGGATCAAGCCTCCTGAACCACCAAATCCAGTCCTCTGCTACTGTGATTATGTAAATAACGTTTAGTATAGCAATGGAGTATCACAAACACAGAGAAAGGCTCGCCTAGATTATTCTTAATACAAGCTTATCTACAACGTTTTTTATTTCCGTGTCCGGCAAAATGTAGAGCTATCTTGCTCTACAGAGTAATTCTAAAGGTCCCTTAATCACAGTATTATCCTGCCACATTATCAATAATAAAGTACAATTCTGAATATACCTTTTTTGGCCAAGAACCCTTATAGCATTCCTTTATTATCTGTAATTTCTATTTTAGATTATAATGATAAAGTAAGGATGAATTCTACTTCGAAAACATTACCCATTACTAAACAAGCCTGATGCTTCCACTCCATTAAAACTCTTCTAGAAGTTATGAATGACTGACTTAAAATTTTAGGTTTGAATTAAAGGTGGACTTTTAAGTTACAGACACATTTTAATGGCATTTAAAACACTGATTCGATTTAAAACACTGATTGTGTTTTGGCTGTTATATTTCAGAATATCACAATGATTTAAAAACTGTTCTTTGGATAAGAAACGTGGAAATTTTCAGCCTGGAGCAACAGCAATTTGGCAGGCCACACTGTTAAAACCTGAAAAAAAGCAGAGGAGTGATGCTTATCTTAGAAACATGGATGACATGTTGAAAACTGTGCCAATGCTATCGCTGAAATACTGGAAGCAAGAGTCCCTCAAAAACGAGCATCTGTCAGCTCTTATTTCTACTGCTACCACTTTTATATTTTCATAGTTAGGAATAGCTAGCCAGTAATTCGCAGAAAAAAAAAAACAACAAATTATCACAATGGCTGAAGATTTTTTGTATTCATCTGGACTACTAAGAGTTCTTGCTAAAATTGAAGTTTCCTTAAAACATGCCACATCAACCATATGTGTTCAGCTACCATTTGCCCTTCAGGTATTCACACATTTTGAGTTGACAAGCAATATTCTCTGCTGCAGAAGTCTAAGGTTTTCTATTTCTCTCTGCTCAACGTGTGTCTCTTCTTACAAGGAAAACAACATATTTCTTTATTACATGGGGAAAATACTCTTTTTTTTTTTTCTCCTAACCTTTCTTTATTCCTTTCATAACCCTTCTTACAGTGCAAGTGTGTATTAACCCATTTTCCAGTTCCACCAATATAACTGCATTCTGTTTGTATTTACGTGGTCTTCTTCTGAGCCTAAACATCCTGCAGAGAGGAGCACGGAGGCAGGGCAAGGAGATGACAAGTACGGCATCTCTTTCACTGGAAGAAGGCAGAAAACTCATTACCCTTTCAGAAGTAGTTTACAGAGCTTATCAAGGTAGGCACTGAGGAAGGTAAACCCTCTATACCTCTACTTTCAGCACTGCAGAAGAACACGATCGAAGTACAATAAAATGACTGACAAGTTCAACTAATGCTAGGTATTTTAGAACCTGCTGTGTTCTAATCTACTAATCTCATTCCTTGGTTCTTTTTTTTTTTTTAAGGTAGAATTATTTGGGAACAACAAAACTAGAAAGAAGGTTGAGCAGAACTCACTGGAAGTCAGATTAATTTATCCTGCCTGTTAATCAGCAACTACCCAAATACTTCTACTATGACAGAATTTTGGAGAAAAATACATACTAGAGGGAAAAATAGCCACTTTTTGGTTTTGAAAACAACAAAAAATACATGAAGATCAAGCTCGTAGAGCTAAGTGAAAAGCAAAGTCTGTCTGTATGTTGTTTATAAAGAAAGCTTTATAAATAGCATGCAGTGAAATGTTGTAAGTTTCTGGCCAATCTTTATTTAAACCAACACACAGCATTGGATACCAAATCTTTACTGCAGTGGAAAGGAGTGTGGACACATTCATGGAGCACACAGAAAACCACAGTTGGCTCAGGAGTGCTGTGAAGTTGCAGATGGAAAGTGGAAAGTACCACCATGCAGCAGCACCACACATGCCTGTCCTGTCCTTTCCTAAGGCATCTGGGTCCAGGCAGTCAGAGAGAGGACACTCAAGTTATTTCTGCAGCACTTCAGTTACCAAAGTCTGGTCAAATATTTTTATCTGGCTAATCTTTTCTCAGTTATTCACAAATTAATAGAGGAATGAAGTGACCTAAAAACTTTCTAGGGTAAGGACGAACTAGATACTTTCAAAAACGGGACCACACCTCTGAGGAAAAGTCTATGGGATGCTACTGTATGCCTGAAAAGTCTGGAACAGGACAACTGTGAACTCGTTTTATTTGAAAAATTATACCCTGAGACTATGCTTACTTAGATGTAGGGTGTTTTAAACAAATCCATTTAGAGTAATTTTTCATGTGACAGCTCACTACAAAACCTGTGCTGAAAAGGACATGGATGCAGCAGCACTGGCCAAAGCACTGAACTGTGCTGGTGGATGAGCACACTGGATCCGCTGAAGTACCAAAAGAACTTCTCCATTCCACTCAGAGGGCTGCTTAACTCAGTCTGAGAGATGAATTATCTTTATGGCTTTCTACACCAGAATAAATGGTGTAAAAAGAGAAAAATGGTTTCAAGCTGGCTGCAAGTCTCAGACATGCACACTACATTATGTCTAAGAAACTATGACTGTCTAAGAAATGTATCAAAATAATGATATTCTGAATCAACTGCTCTCGTTACAGAAATGTTAAGTACTGTTTTAATTTCCATCCAAGTGTGGTTTGACACATCCAAAATTACTTTGTAGATCAGAAACGTAGCATTTGGTGTTCTCTAGCAGAAAAATTACATACAACTTGCAAGTCTGAAAAATGTTCATTAAACACCGCAATGCTAAAATAACCGCTGATAGAGATAGTGGCATTTCTACTAGCCTAGGGAACAGGTGAGACAGCTTCTAGGAAAAGGAATAACCTCCGGTTAGTCTAACTGGTATAGCTTGAAACAATAAGACAACATCTCAAGAACAGAGCCTTTCTTTGGACCTGAAATAGAAACAGTAGCTTTCAAATCTAAACACAGTAGCCTGCATTTAGTAGCATGTTGAAAGCACCAAAGCTCGCAGTGCCAGGATGTATTTTTCTTTAAAACAGCCACTTCCTCATTCCCCAAGAACAGGTGCTTGCCTGAAGAAGCGTTTGAGCACACAACGTCTGAATTTTTTAAATCAGCGTCTGTTACAAAACACATTGCATCAACCTACTGGCTTTGCTCCGAAGAGGCATTAGCAAACGCCAACCTGTATTTAATCTCGCTGCTTCAGACAGCGTTTTGTGAAAGGACTACACTGTCAAAGGCAATTCTCAGCACATCATCATAATCTCAGTGCGAAACTGCCCTGAGTGAGCTTGATGGGAAGTCTACTCAGCTTTCTGCTTGTGGCATCACGGTGCTTACAAAGAGATGCTCGCAGATGATCCTGTTGGTGGGCTGGCTCTCGGTCACAGAACTAGCAGGTCGGTCACAAAGCACTGATGTTAAAGCCAACAATTCCTGGCTGAATTTCTACCAATTTCTAATCTGGACATATCCGCTGATTTGAATGAGCAGGAAGTAACAACAATAATAAACACACCACAAAGCATTTAAAATACCAATAAAATGTAATCTTGGAAGGTATTTATTCCTCCCAAATTTACCTATGATACTCAAAAGATCTACTGTACAAATAACTTCAGGTAGTGCTTTTATGAAGTTCAACATATCCAATAAAACCTAACACCACAAACAACATGTTAATATGAACATAAAGGAAGCAAAGAGGTTGCCAACACTAAGGCATATCTTCATTTGAATTAACATCCTCTCACTCCATTGCCAGACAGTAGTAGAAGAAAAAAATCCAAGCTGGTTTCCTTGGAAAGAGTTAATCTTTTAACTGAGTTTCAAAGTAGGTTTAGAACTCTATCTGCCTGATCGGAGGTGGTTACGTCTCCTAACAAGTGAAGCTGTAATTAAGCATAATGATAGTGGAATGAGAAAACTGAGAATCAGGCACATTAATTCTACCTTCCTAAGATGCCCAGCCTTGATGGCACTTGACACTCCTCCTTGTCAGACAGGGTTATTTCACCCCGAGTTGCTGGAGCTGCGGTGAAGTTCCCCTTAGCACCTGCACCAGCACGAGGACAGCTCAGGAAGACAGTGATGAGCAGTGTGGTGGCTCTAGCAGCACCACGTTAGTATTGAGGAGGTTTCAGTCCACAAGGCTAAGGAGTGCACAAGAATGCGCACAAAACCACGTGTGGTATTATGCCAGAAGTCTGCAGTGGAGAGTTACAACTTCGCTTCTTCTGAACTGCTCAGCCACTACTGGAACGAAACCCAATTGCCGTGTTTAAAGCTCCTTTGAACTTTGTCACATTTCTCTAAAAGCTGGAAGCCAGCCATGGGTAAGAAGAGTTCATTGCAAGTCTTTATTTAAGTCAAGCCCAACCTTTTCAGCACAATCTCCTACCATAAAATAGATTGATTTGATTTTTGCACGATATTTAAATTGTGCAGGGTTAGAAAACTCCCAGCGAGTACCAATACTGGACAGCACTTTATCCAATGTTTAACATTGATTTTAGGCATATTATTTTAGGAAACAAAAAGACCAGCCACGTGCCTGACAGGCTTATACTAATCGTGGAAGGAAGACAAATGAAGTTCAAAGAGTCGCCCAAAACTACTGGACACTGATAAATCCAGTAATCAAAACAACTGCACGCCTCCCATTCAAAAGAAAGGCCCAATCTGAAAACCATCTGCTAGCTGTTTAAGAAAGCATTTTGGTTAAGCGTTAACTACATCCTGTCAAAAGAACAGAATATTGCATCTCATTGCAGCCTTCTGCCCTTCAACGCACACCAAGCTCCTTCACTGTTGTGGTCATTTCCTTCAATCTGGTGCAGGTATCAGAGATAATTCCAGGGAAAAAACCACTGCTGCCGATCCAAAGGAGATGACAACTCTGCTCAGACAGTAAAACCAACTCCCTTTAACAGCTTTTCTTATGCTTGTTATGGATTAGGTTTTCACATGCTTAAGTTTGAGAAGCAAAATGCAGCGTTGTTTAAATACTTGTTATTACGAAATTCAAGAAAACAGATAGATCAACGTCTGTAGAACAAGGTCTGCAGAGAACTAGCCTCCAAAGGATTAAACTAGCCAAAACAACAATGAAAAAAATAATACATCAGAAAAAGAACGAAGCTGAGTACTTAAGTAGAACAGAAGCTCACTCTGCCACTGCAGATGGCTCCATTCCTCACACGCCCCACACTATTTCCCTGATCATTTCGCTCCTACTTACAACCCCTCCACAGCTCTAAGGTAGCTTGGGAGAAGAGGCCCGGTGCTCAGCCCCCACGCTTTAAGCTCCGCTAAATCCCAACCCCTTTTACGGCACAACCCACAGGTGAACCTTTGCATCTTCTCGTATTCCGCCTACATAGATCTTTTAATTCACAACCACTTTAGCTCATTTGATTGCAAGTTAACCTAGGTTTATCGGTATCCTTTCACCTTCAACAGCTTTCCTGTAAATACGTATTCGTTTCAGCAAGCCTTCACCGTACCTATTCAGCTATCCTGAAATCAAGTTTTCCCCACATATCACCGGTACCTCCATATTCTCTCTTTACTGGATTCCCCATTTTCTATTACAAAGGTAAGAAACATTTTCAAAGGTACTGCAACTGCTAGCTGTCCACACAAATAACATCAGAGCACTTCGTGGAGCGCTAACCAGAGTTATGTAACCAAGACTTCTCTAGGGGCTGGGGAAAATTCTAGAAAAATTAAAGCACTGTAGACCCTTTTACATGCTCCAAACAAAATGAATTGTTGTTTTTTTTTTCCCTCCACTGAACAGCATGTTTAGTTTTTACCATACTAATAGTATGCTGGATGACAGAAGAAGCCCCTTATCCCTCAACGCCAGGACTTACAGGAGCAGCAGTCAGCTACCTGGCGTGGTGCTCTCCATCACGTTAAACAGAACGGTGCGAGGAACGGTGTAACGGTTTAACTCACCAATAAATGGAATAGAAGCCAAGGAGTCACCAGGTGGGCTGGAACCTGACGCTTTCCTTTCTTCTATCCGTTTTATGTGGACTTCTCTCCGAGCATCATTAGGTAGCCAACAGGTTGTGTCCGAAGCGGCCTCCTGGTCATTTACAGCAAGAATGTAGGACTGATGCCTCAAAGGCTGGGACGTTTGGTGGCCAGAGGGTGATTTGTCCCGCATGACAACTGTGTCTTTGTCATTTTCCTGAACATCCGTTTGCAGAATTTCAGCCTCCTGGACATCTTCCCTTCCAAAATCACGACTCTTTTGTCTGATGGAAACATCTACGTGATCAGAGGTAGTTGAGCTCTCGCTTGGTTGGTGAACAAGTTTGGCAGAAGCTGGAGACAAAGAGGTGGGCTGGATGGTTTTTCCAGTTTCTGTTTTGTGATCTGGAGCACCTTCTGCTCGGATCCTTGACTGTTGGTTTAACAAACTGCTCTGATGCAAGTGATTTACTGTTCTTTGGTCTTTGCTGGCAACAACATCCAGGCTCTGGGTAAGGGGAAACGTTGGTTTTGCTGCATAGGAAGCCGAGCTCTTCACGGAGTTACTTTTCGAACTTCTGGTTGTGAGAGATGGCCTCTCCTGTGAAACAGCTGCAGGCTTTGAGCTTCCCCCAGGAGCTTGTAAATCTCGAGAAGGCTGCAACATTTTCATATCTGGTGGAACCTTCGGAAAATGAGAACCAGACAGAGAAGCTCTACTACCTATTCTCCTGTTGTCTGAAATATAACCACTTGGAGCCACAGAAAAGTTTTGACCTCGAAGGGACATATGAAATGCATGTTGTCTAGATCTCTCGTAAATACCTCGCCGGTCATCTTGTTCAGTAAACCCTGTCCACTTGTAAGTCTTTCTCCTATCTCCATTTGTATCTGCAATCTGATTCTCAGAACGGAAGTTTTCTAGCACTTCACCCTGTTTGCTGAGATAATCCCACGAGCGAGCCCTGTGATTCCTAGCACTAATCGAAGGTGAAGTTAGCGTGTCCTGCGAAGCACTTCGTGGCCACTCTTTCATCAGCACGGGATCTTCAAGTCTCTCCTGGGATACACTTCGCTGCCGGATCTGCACAGACTGGGGAACCCTGTCGTGAGAGGTGCTCCTGCGCCGTACCTGTGAAGCGGTGCGATTTGGCACCACTTGATTATAATCCGTTGTATTCTGAGAAGCTGCTCTTAAACTATCCAGCCTTTCCTGTATTGTTCGAGAGCCATACATGTGCATGCGCCTGTTATCGATGTACTCTTTGTAGGTTTTGTAGGTCTTCCAGTCTATATGCTGGTGCGAGGTTGGAGAACTGTAATGATTAGTAGAGGCAGGGGGTGAGTCTGTGGCCTGAACAGGAGGTCTAGTGCTTGGGATTCCTTCCGGACACACTACATAATTTGAAGCCTTACTCATCGTTCCAGCTGGATCAACTGGCCTCGTTATTGGAGTCTGAGGAAGTACAATGGCAGTGGACACTGAAGAAGATGGCGATGTGGTCCGTGCTTTTAGAGCGGTTTGATCTTTCAAGCCGTATCTTATTTCCTCTGTCCTGTGAGACGGACCAGCATGGTTATTTCTACAAGATGGCAAGTCTACAGCCTTCTCAGAAGGCACAATAACAGTCCGTACAGTTTCATTGCAAACGCACACAGCTGTATTTGATTTTGCAATGTCTGTTGGTGATGGAGGCACTTGTATTTCCATTCTGTAGGCCCTCTCTGGCTGTGTCAATGCCCGTACTGGTCTACCGACTTGCTGCTTCCCCAGTGAGAAATCCGAAAGTAGCTTGTCACCAGCTTGTGCCATAACAGAAGTGGTGGACGTCAGGCGTGGGTAACATATTGGTGGTGGTTCGGGTATGTTGTGGGCATTACCACTGTAAGCTTCGTTGCCTTTCAGGTAGGCATCTTGGGAATATGCCTGTGGACAGAAGATTAAATGAGCATTAAGCAGTAAAGGAGATGGAAGAGTTCACAGTCTAGGATTTGCACAATCAAACTTCAAGAGATGGAACGCAAGTTTGAAATTCACAGTATATGTAATTTTAGATAAAATGTTAGTTTGAAAGGTTAAAAATAGCATTCCACCCCCTTAGTGAGCAGAAACAGAACAAGCAAAATCATTAGATACATCCTCTTCCCCAGCAATTCAGTAGCTGAACTGTTGACCAACGCTAGGAAATAGTGCAGGTAGAGCACTGAGGCAGGTTTGCCAAGATCCATGAGCAGAAAACACAGTATTTTTCTCCACCTTCATTTCTGCTTTCTGTCACAATGCTTCAAATGCCCTCCCCATTTAGGCTTTGCATTGCTGGGATTCAGAATATGACAGCAACTGACAGGTTAAAATGGTGCATAATAAATTCAACTAGCACTAGAAAATTCTCCGTTCATGTGATGTATAAAAGAACTCCATTTACTTAGCACAGTACATGTGAAAAGTACACACAAACACACACACACACACTCCTCTCTCTAAGATGTATTCTACATAATAGCTACTGTTCCTAAACATAACATGGATAAATTGAAGCAGTACTATCTGTCGTGAGCCAACACCCTGTAAGTAACCTTACATTTTAAAGCAGACAGCCAGTACATGGTACACAAATTTTACTGCAAAAATATGAAACATATGCATCATTTTTATCTTCAAAGTACAAAAGGCATGAATATCTACCAATGTCTACAAAATATTAGAACACAAATTAGATTTCAAATTCATTTTCTTAATGCGTTTATTTGCATTTTTATTCTTGAGCCTGACTCCTGAGGAAAAAAAATGGTGATATATTACACTTAGCATGTTTCAGTAGCCTCCGTTCAGAAAAGCAACACTTATCATTGTGAAATTAACAGAGCATACAAAAAAAGTCAATGAGAAGCATACAGCATGCCTAAATGGTAGCCTATTATTTCAAAACTTTAGCATGACTTTATTTCATTATGTTTAAACTGAATAAAGAGCCAACGCACAGCCTGCCAATGCAACTGAAGATTAAAATGATTTCTCGGGGCTTTCACACATTTAGGTGTGGTACCGTATCACAGCATTTCATCTCCAAACCGTAACATGCTCAATGCCCGAATATCAACGTGCCCTGTCTTAACACTAGACAGGTTACAAAAGCCCGAGCGCAGCCATAAAATTAATACAGAGCAAAGTACAGAGGCGGGCGAGGCATTTAAATACTGCTGCAATAAAGGTTATGTTAAGCATTAGTGAACTGCAAAATATTAAAGCACACTGACCAAGTCACAGGCACAAACCACAAATTAAGAGATTAGCATTACAAAGAGAATTCAGCTCAGACTACCCAGCTCATTTCCAACAAACTTGCTATTTCATATTCTCGTTTCTCACAAACCACTTCAGGAAAACATGCCTTACAAAAAAAAATCAGAAATGGCTACTGTGCTTTTCTTACCAGTGCCGTGACATCCTTTGTAAACTGCAGCTGGCAGAAAACAGGAAAACATAGTAAAAGCTGCTTACAGATGTAAAGACAGAATTATGTTGTCGTATTGATGTTGGCTACAGCAAGCTAAAAATACAACTACACTGATTTCACTGGAAGGTACCAACAGAGGTAAAGAGCAGTAGAGCAGAAAAAATAACTTCAGCCTCCTTCTGAGCATGTCCATCTCAGGCTTTTTTCTGCCGCTTGCATTTATCCCCTGCCCTTACAGAAAACAAAATACATTTGTGCCATTTTGCCTTGGCGCATCCCCACAGCTGCCTGCAGAGAGCTCTGCTTCTATACGAGACTTCCCTTCCACTACAGCAACATTACTGTCTCTCGTTTCCCCTGGGCCGCTACCATCCCTGCTTCCTGGTGACGAAACAACGGCTTTATTATTCCTTTAAACCAGCACACCCCTTCCCCACATATATCGGAACATGACCACAAGCTGTCAGCTGACTGCAGCTGCTTTCATGCTGTACAGCTGAAACTGGAGGGATGATGCTGCAGAAACACTCCGCTCATGTGATTTATTCCCCCCTCCCGATCCGTAGTAAAAAAATAAAAGGAATGAAGCCAGATTACTACTGTATGTGGCACAGTTAATGGAGGGAAGGCACATACAAAGATAAATATTTCTAAATTTCTGAATCTTCAAACAAATGGTTATATTCAAGATCTCGATATGGTGTAAGAATAAGAAAAGAAATTGAAAAAATGCCAAAGACCTGGAAAACAGATGGAGTAAGAAACTGCTAGCATGCAGGACAAACAAAACCAACCCCCCACCCAAATCAGAAAACAATTACTACTTTGTAGAGCTGGTAAAACAGTTTCGAACGTGGGATAGACACGTTCCACCACGATAAAACACACCGAGCTTATGCTTTTGTAAAACACGCCCACGACAGACAATGCTTCATTGACTTTGACAGCAGAAAGGCTAAATTCCAAAGCTGGTGTGATCAGATCATAGATGAGGACTACAAATGAGTATAAAAATCAATTCGTACCTAGGTCTTGACAAAAATCAATCACAGATATTAAAACATCATCTTCAGCATTCTCACAGGGCCCAAAATAAAACCAGCCAGATTCCCCCCTCCCCCCGTCAAGTTTTCATAACTGCAGGTGTATTTAGAAGAGTGTTATTAGAAATTTAGAAATAAAAGGTTTCAATGTTGGAAAGTGTGCTTCTTTCAATCTCATTCCACCCAATTTCCAAGGAATCATTAAAACAAAGCTAAGCTTCCTTCCAAGAAGACAGAAGTTTATTAAGGGCGGTGGTATTTCCATAAAGAAATATTTAGCCCATGTTTCATAATCCTCACTAAAGACCTAAAGAGAAATTCTGCAGCTTATAAATAAATGTGTACATCAGAACTGGTTTCTGTTCAAATAATATCAAGCTGAATATTATCAGCTTTTCTATTAAAAATATTTTGACTGCTTTAACCAGAAAATTATGGTGTTTTTTTTTGTTAACTACAGTAAAAACGTGAAGTACACCAACATACTTCTAAGCACCCGTACGCTATTTAGATACTTACCGTATTTTGCCACTATATGTAAAGCATAGTTAAACTACATTAATCTAAGTGATTGCTATAGAAAACCTCCCATAGAAGAGAATTTGGGTATGACTTAAATTTAAGCATTAAAAAAAAAAAAAAAAAATCCAAAGAAAAACCCAAACAGCCTTCCAACTTTAAATACCTGAATAAAATTCAGGTTAGTGACATTCCCCCTTCAGACACCTGCCAAGCCCCTCCAATTCCTACAGGAGCTAAGTGCTCTGCAGTTAACCAGAAGTTCCCTCATGATCCAAAAAGCAGTCTTGAAATGCCAAGCTCTTTCCCACCTTCCCAAAAACAACCACAAAGCAAACAAACAGAACACCTGGAATTATGTGGGGTATATATACAAACACAGTGATTTAGTGTGACACTATCAGCTCTGATGGGTAGCAGTTCTGCAGCCATTTCTAGAAGAAAATTGCTCTTACAGTAAGAATTTAGTGTGCTTCCAGTTACTGGGTACAATTTCTCTCCCACCTTGCAATCTGCTTTTGTTTGCATCAAGCTTGCAAACTCCTAAGCCTAAGAATGGATTTCTTGCTGTGAATTTGTACAGGCATAACCAGTGCCAAACGTGCTAAAGTAACGCATTCATGCCTTATGATAGGCAGAACAAATTACTTTAAGCAAAGAAAACATCCCACATGACATTTTATTAACCCCCCCAAAATTCAGGGGGAGGATTTGGTTACGTTCATTATTTCCCACTTGATTTTATGCCATGTGATGTCAGAATAACGATAGTCTCCGTACAAGGAGTCTTCCTTCTGGTAACAATCATGGCAAAACCCTAGACTTTCAAGAACTTGAGACAACCTTGTCCTATATCCGTTAGTCCAAACCCCTAAAAGCATGTAGGCATGCACTCAACAATGAAAGGATGAATGAACAGACTCAATTCAACAGAACTACTTGCAAACTTGGAGATGAGCATTTTGGGCAATCAGAAGCCAATGCATCCAGCAGCTTCCAAGACTGAGCTTGGGGAGTTCTTCCTCTGCAACCAGTTTTGCTTTACATTAAGTCTCTTTACTACTTCCTAAATTATTTTCCGCAGTCCTGATTTACTCACATTCAGCGCAGAACACCAGAAAAGGTTTTCCACTTACAGCTTACTCTAGCAATGTCTGTAGTACAGCTCAAGTGGTTTCACTTCATTCTGACACCCAGCACACACTACAGTCAGACACCATTTAAATCAAAAACCAGAAGACCATACACTCTGTAAGAGACTTCTTTTTTTTTTTTTAATATAGCCTAAACTAGGGTTAGGGGGATGAAGAAAATTTTCTAACAGATATGGTGGTGAACTAACAAAGTTTAAGTCCCTTCTCGTTTAGGTCTGTGTGTCTTCACACCACACCTCTCCAACTGCATTTGGTGCCAGAGCTTTAATACTAACCTTCATGTGCATTAATGGTTGTGGCAGTACAAAAGCTGGAAGTAAACAAATGCTGCTTACGAAAACAAGGCTGTTTTATTAAAAACCAACCAAGCAGAAATATTTCACTTTGCTGGTGAAATAGCCATGTTGCTCCACTAGGTCTGATGCAATTGGGTGGTCTCAAGAAAAATAAAAGACACAACTGGTAAAATTGACTGCAGCCAGGCCTGTCCTCAGCAGCTGGGGCTTATGAAACTCTAGAATAAATTTCCTTACACAAGCTTTTTTTTTTTCCCCTTTTCTTCTTGTTGTTAATACAGGTGCATCACTGGCAATTTCATGGTAAGTACAAGGCCTTGAGAGCTGGCACATACCACAAAAACTTCAAGTATCAGAAACAACACAGAAGCGATCTTTTCTGCCCAGATTTGCCAAAATACTGAAAAACTCGAAGTCACAAGGTTTGTACCTGACTAGAAATGAGGAGGAAAAAAGGAGAAAAGATGTGCTTCATTTGTCCTTCAGGCACTCTGAGTCATTCCCATCTAAATCTTTTTGTCCCCCAACTACCCACAGCAAGGAACCTTTCTGTTCAAATTTGGATTGATTTTTATCTGTCAATACACATTTTTCAGTGGCCCTTAACTTTAAAGGAAAGATTAAGATGTTAATTAAAAGAAGGCAAGAAGGAACTAAATTAAGGAAGAGTACAAGATATATTTCTTCTCTCTCCCTGTTGCAAAAAGATACATACTTATTAAGAGCCCTCCTTGATTTTACTTTATCATTATTAATAGAACATCCAGTGACATCTTGTGGTTAATGAAACTGCAGAGGTCTTTCTGAAACCCTAGGGCAGGTTTTAACAGATTCATAGACTAGTAATATCTGATGGTGACAACGAAGAGTATAAGAAATCCATCCAGATTCACTTCTGCTACTTCTGGAGGGGCAATTCCTATGAAGATTTTTTTTTCTTTTTAATTATTTGAAATGAAACTGATGGAGATGGGCTGAAGGTTAGGAAAGGTGGATTTTTGAGTAGGTAGTTGGCAAGGGAAAAGCCAGAAAATGAAACAGGAAAAATCAGAGTTTGTTACATATAGTGTGTGTGTTGTTTTTAATTTATATATATGTGTGTATACACACACAAGAGACATTTACGTATATTTACACATATGCAAAATTATTTACATATGAAGAAGCAGTAGTTATAACATCAAGCTATACTAAATAGCAAGCTGAACTAAAAGTAACTTTCCAAATTGGACAGCTCCAATTTATGCAATAGATGGTAGTAAAGACGCAATCTGTAAAGAGCAGTACTTTAAAGCGCCCGACACTTGAAAATTCAGTGCCTTGTAAGCTACACCGTTCTGTGGTTACACAAGGAACAATGAGCAACCATGCAAATTCCAACATGAACATATCTCAAAAAAATGGCTCTAAACCCTATGTGCTAAGGACACCCAGCACAAAGCCTGTAGACAAGAGCCATAACTAAGATAACCAAGGCTAAACTCTAAACAGGCTCAGCAATTTCAGGTTTCTCTCTATGGGGAGTGCATTTACATTGGTCCTTTGTGTCACAAAGCTTTGAATGACTGAAGAACGTCATAACCTGACCATTTTTTACTATTAAATTTGTCATCCAGGAGGCTATAACACAGTGATAATTCTATTAGAAGAACTCAAGAAATGGAATTATTTGCAGTCCGCTTGTATGTCATCCTGCCTGCATGGAATCAGTGGTACTAATGCATGCGAGATGGGTAATTTCTCAAAAAACAGTTGCCAATGCTACACAACTTTTTTATAGAGAGATCAAATTTAAAACACAAATTACAATGCAACAGTAATGCTCCTCCTCGTGGTCTCAACATGGCTACACAAACTACAAGCCTTCTTTACACAAAACCTGTAGTGGACAGACATTAAAGTTCACTATTCAAAAGATGTCTGATAACCACAGACTGACGTTAATTATGAAACAGCTGAAATCTCCAGCAAGAGAGGAATTCTCTGTGGGCTTCTCGGCAACGGGCAGGTATCCCATTCTACTCTGAATTTTGCAATTCTGGCACTGTTGCCCTTTATACAGGCATGTTAACAGGCATGTATAACAGGCATGTTTTTTTTCTTTCGAAGTAAAGGCTATCAGTATATCCATCCAAGCCCTTCTTCTGCCGTCGTCTGGCAAGCTCAGTGACAAACTGCATTTATTTTCCAGCTGTCCACTTTTTGCTCATGCTTGATAAAAAATACCTCTCCACTTTGTTTCCAAACTTCACTGTTTAAAAAACGTATTAACGGTTTCAGATTTTCGTATAAGAGAATGACAACTTAGGTAAAATTTTCCAGTGTCTCAACTGACGTTGTTTCACGTGTTCAAAATGTGCACTTCTGTATCTATTACACAAAATGGAAACCGTTCAAAAAACGTCTTTCCAAAGAAAAAATTGGCATCACGTAACCGAGCTCCAGTCCTAATTAATTCAGTTCTTTCAGCAGAAACGGAGAAATTTGTTCTGCAATCTACCAAACTAACAAACCACCATTTGTTATGGCTTTTGACCGTCACTTCCTATTGCTTTTCCCCTCCTACGCCCTTTCACCCAGCCTCCATCAAGCCATCTCCCCTCTGAAAAGGCAGTCCTGGCCCCAACACCTCCACTCCTGACTTCCATCCAGCAGCACTCCCAGCTGCCCCGCGAGCTGTGCAGAAGGTCCCCAGTCATGACACACTCCTTGGCAGTAAGACAGGTGTCTGTACAACAGGCTGATTTAGTCAGAGGCAGGACAAACAGAGGAGCTAATTGGAGCCTTCAGCCTTGTGAAGAAAATGCTTCATCTCCCTAGCTGCTAATGACAAGGTTTCAACCCCATGTTCATGGAACTGGCCACCGAGTCCAGCATCAACGGGGATATAAGCAGGAGAAAGAACAGGGAGTGGCAGCTAAGAATACTGCCGTGATTATTTTATTCCCTTAACAGACAAGTCTAAAATAAGGTATTTCTGCATGTTTTCATTGGGATAGCCTCTGATACCCTGTGCTGGGTTCTCATCCTCTTCGCTCAGTTCAGCGTTTTAACTAAGATGTCACCAACGCCAGCCTTTAGCACGGCAGCCTGGGGATGTGCGCACACCATTAGGGGAGCCAGAGACACCTCTCAGACAGCACAGCTGCTTTCAAATAGCCACTCGAGCAGTCCACCTGCTGCATTTTAGCAAGTAGCAACAATCCTATGCAGTTTAGAAACTGAGTCATAGCTTCACAGGGAAATGCTGCAGAAATAAGAGTGGTTACAACACCAAATGTGTAACAAAACAAAAGGAAAAGAAATGGGAAAAGACTTTTGCTTCAATATAAATACTGAAATACAATTTTCTATCTCCTAAGTATGTAGTCTTACACCTTGATAGGCTCGTAACTAAGTGAAAATCCAGTATTCCCTCTATACAAAAAAGCTGCGCTGCCTCTGTGAAGTCTGTTTCTTTAGAAAACTACAGTTTCCCATCCCAAAGCACTCTGAAGCTACAGCTTACTGGTGACGTTTATGAGCTCACAGATTAGCAAAGTGAATTTTACATGCTAGGACAAGGTCTCAGGTTAAAATACCCTACCTATTACTAATTATTTAGTTATGAGCCCACTTGGGAAGCATGGTCATCTGGGATGGACACCAAATTAAAATAATAATTTTAGTAAATAAAACATGGAGCTCCTGTTATGTTCATAATCACTGCAATTAAATCCGTTTTTTATGTAATTGAAATCCAAAAACTGGAAGTTATAGCTATTGCTTATCTTAAAATATTTCCTGACTCCTTTCCCACTGCTAATTAGCTCAAACTTACTTCTGAGCACGTTTTTTGCTCCTTCCCTTTTATCACACCTGCTATTTCTGTATTTCCATCATCTTTGTGACCTGTATTTTCAGCCATTCTTTGTTTTGCCTACAAAGTTAAAGCATTTGCTCCTTCCAGTGTCCTTATCAGTTCACCTGAGTTGCCCATGTACACTTGGTGTAAACATTCAGGAAACAAACAGAATTCACGAGTTGAATGACCCAATACAAGAATTTTAGTAGACATCCTGAATACCACGTCTGAAACACCAGTGCTCTTTCTCCTCTTTCCTTCAGTTTTTTTTATTCCAGAGTAGCCGGAACGCCTAAAGGCACAGATCTGGAAGCTATGGATAACAAAGAGAGTCTCCTCCTCACTCAGTTTGCAAAGGTAATCTGCCAAACTCAGCTGCAAGGTTAGACACCTGTGCTGAAATTATGAAACTCTAAGCCAAAAGTAAAGCCGTGTGGAAATTGTTTTATATACCAATATGTTTGTTTCTTTACATGGAGTAAACCAAATCACCCAAGTACCGATTGGAAGGGATTCCTGGAGATCGTGCAGTTCAATCTACCATTCAAAAGCTGAACTACCACCAACACCCTCGTCAGCCCCTGCTTCATCTAGCTGTGTCTCAGACTTCCACAGATGGCGATGCCATCTGCACTGATTCCAGCGCTATACGACCCTTTCAGAAAAAAAAAAAAAAGGCACCAAGTGCTACTATATCACACTTCCTGATGCCTAATTTGAACCTTCCAAGCTCCTGCTTATGGCTGTCCTCTACTGTGAGCAGTTTGTCTCCATCCTCTTGGCTCTCTAACTGTGGACTGCTGTTACTTTACCCTTTAGCCACCTCTTTACCAGACTAAATGGGAGCTCCTGAAGGAGCTCCTCCTCGTAGGCTGCATGTTCCAGGACCCTGACCATGCCTCTAGCTCTCTTCTGGACCTTTTCCAGTTCCTTCCCATCCTTCTCAAAGTGCGCATCAAATTCCAGGTACAGCCTGGTCAGCGTGTCAGGTGGAGGAGTGTAACAGCTTCCTCTATCTGCTGGCTGAGCTGCACACAAGAGCAGCGGTGACTCACGGACCCTGGTGCCCACTGCAATCCCTGCCTTTGTTCTCTTACTCAGCCAGTTGCTTCTACGACACACAGTGGTTGCTATGCCTGACTTGCAGAGTTTTCATGTTCCTCATTTCATATCACGAGCTATCTGCTGGTCCATTTCTCAGGAATACCAAAGTCCATCCATGCTGAGACTTCGTCATTCATCCTGTCAGCTACTCCCTTCTGCGTCACCCACACACCTGCTCAGTCACCACCAACCAGGTCTTTGCTGAAGAATGAACAACACTGGCCCCAGCACAGACTCCTAGGGTACTCCTCTCATTACTACATATAAACTAACATCAAGCCATTGATTCCCACTCTTACCTCACCTTGTAATCCATATTGTCAGTTCATACCCTCTCTTAGCTCCCAAAAGAGAATGGTATCATGCTTTTGATACTATCTCTTACCAAAGTCAAGGCAGAGGCAGGAAAGGCGAGACCTACATTTTCCCTGAGATTTCCACTACTAGAATAGTTGCAAAACACTGTCTGGTTACCCTTGTATGCCCTGTTTGAATAAGCCCCAGCTGGTCTTTGTCCTCAGATATCTCCACAATGTTTTTACATTCCTCCTTTGTTCCTTCCTTCCTTTTCAGTATGCTCCCTTTTCTTCCCTTTAGTTTATAAGAAGCATTTGTTTAGATAAGCAGTCTTATACTGAAATTCCTGAATTTCACAAGATGGCTCTTTCCTGGGCTTGCAAATCTTCTTTAGATGTCCTTGACATGCAAAAGAATTCCTAGGAAAATATGCATTTTAAATGCATCACTGAATTTTAATTACTTTTTTCCATCTGGCAAATAATCCTTTACCAATATTCTAAAGCAAGAAAAATCCAATTCAAAATATAAGTATTCCACTTCAGGTTGCTTATTTAAAACTTAATAGTTTACATGATCAAAATACAAAATTGTTTCAAAGTTATCAAAAAGATCATTTTAAGTAAAATTATCTCAAATTTGGGAAGGAGCATGAAAAAAGATTAGTTCGTCAAGCCTAACTTTTTGCCATGACCATATGCTTTCCACCTGAAGTGACATTTCCACCTGAAGCGACATTTCCAAGATCGGGTCAATGAACGAACGTGTCTTTGACACTGACTTCACTGATGACAGGATTTCACATGCAACTCCCCTCTAAGTAAGGAGTGCCACAGAGGGCAGTGACACCTGGCCTGGAGCACTTCACTGTTAATATTGATGAATGGATTTGAAGCCCTGTTTTCAGGAAATTCAATACCTCAACAGGTTCAGACACATACACAGACATTTCCAAGGACTAAATTCAAGGTTTATAAATAGTGACCTAAAGGCAGGAACAAGAAACTGTGCTCTTTATGCAGCTAACCCAGCAACAAGTCATTAACACGCCAAGCAGACTGCTGAGTACTACAAAACCTACCACACCCAGCATCACTCCTGAATATAATGAAACTCTTTCATCCTTATCGTGCAGATAAACCTTTCTTTAGCTCCAACTACATTATCCATTTATGCAGTGTGCTTTGCTATTTTTACCTAATACCTGTAATTTGTTACCAAGTTTGCAGTTATACCATCTCAAGATATTTACAGTAAAATTTGACACCTGTCAAAACCAAAATTAAATTCCTTAAAATACTGTAATGAATTATGTAATGTGTGAGTGTGTATTGTTTCCTGTATTAACAAGGGTATTGTACTTGGCCATTTATCCTTCATTCTGAAGTTACACTGACAGAATGTCCCCACTTACATAAGCTGTACTTCATTCCAGAATAAGAATTTGCTGAGTCAGTTTAAATTTTGTTTAGACCTATGATTCCCCAAAAAGCTAACATAACATTAATAACAAAGATAAAAACAGAAAAATAAAACCGAGAAGTTACACAATTTCTCAGCTGAAAAGAATAAATTTGTCACGGAGAGCGAAAGGAGTAACATTCTATGTTGTTACTCTGCAAACACACTGCATTTCAAATGTGAGTGTTCAGCTTCGAGCAAATTTCTTCACCAAGTCGTATCACCAGAACAGTAGATTTTAACTTCCGTAGGGGGAAGATTAATTATCACATTCTGCAGAGGAATTACACGCAGTTTTTATTTGACTGAAGTTACAGTGGTGCACATCTCAAAAGAATGCTGACTTATTTTAGATGTGATTAAATTTCTCCCCCTCTGCAACGTTCTAAAAGGGAGAAAATCATAGGATTCTCTTGTATGATGCCATTCATTTCTATCACCTGTATCTTCAGGCATTGCAGCTGTTAAAGACCAACACCTTTTCTCAATAAAACACACTGAAATAGAGACAATGACTTCTAGAAATACTTTTAGTCAGCATACCTTCTGACTGCAGAGCAAACTGCAGCTATCAGAAGTCTTTTCTGATAGGCCTGAGCACGCTCAATGCTCAGTCTTGCAGAACACAGACAACATCTGTCTCTTCATGGCTTTCCTCTAGCAGATGCTATGCAGAACTGACAGTCCTCAAGGCAGGCCCACTTTTATCCAAACAAATGCATCACAGCCAAAAGGAGTATAAATTCCTGTGTCATATCATAATCATGTATTGACACAACATAAGAACAGACCAAGAGCAGTCAGAATAAACTTATCCAAGTCAGAGGCAACACAAAGCAGCAGAACACTTCTGCAAAACGACAGCCCCACCTCAAGCTAATCCTCTTTTCACATTCAGAAAAGGACACTAGAATTAAAAAAAAAAAAATCACAATTCTTCATAAAAAAGTTTCATAAACATACCAACTGAAGGATGTCCTCGTCTTTTGGCATAACACTAAGTTCCAATATGCTGTCACTGAAACAGAAAAAAACCACCACATATCAACTTTTGTAATGCGAAATGAATTTTTTTTTTCCAAAGATGATACAATAACTTCCATCAGAGTCTTAGCAGAAAAAGAAATGTTTTAGTATACGAGCTTTATGGATAAGGCAATGTAATTTGTCAATTTTATTTTTTTTATTATTAAGAGTCCTGAGATACATTAGATGTTTGGAGCCTCTCTGACAGAACAAGGTAACAAATCTTTAAACACAAGTAAAATTTCCCTTTATCTTCCACTTAAAACTAAAGTTTGTTAGCACTCTTTAAAATTGCTGGGGAAATACCATAATAACCGAATCCAACGTATTTATCAAATTTTCAGAGGTAATGTGGCTGACTGAATTTGTCAGTCTGAATTGCTGAAACCACAAGCAGCACATTACTTGAAGCGATAAAGATCCTGCCAGCTGTACAGGTCAACCAATGTAATTCAAGTACACCCAAAATCAGGTCATGGAATATAAGATTCATCAGTTATCCAAAAATCAAATATTGCAAAACAGTGAAATCCACAGCTAGTACGTATCAGAAAAAACTATTTTCATGAGCATGCATATACTTGTAACAGTGATGCAGAACAGCTGAATTTTTTTTATTTCATCTGAGATAACACGGTGCACATTCATTGCATGCAAACTGGAACAGGTACAGAGAAGGGCTACTTGTACCGACTATTTTAACTTGATTCTCAAAACAGCAAATTAAGAGATTATACCTTTTATTAAGGAATCTCACACTTCAAAATAAAACAAGAAGGAAGGATATTTAAAGAAACTGACCAATGCCAATACAAGTACCAAGGAACATAACCTAAATGCACAGATCAAACTAGGACTGAGCTTATCTGTACCAGGCAGCACAATTCACTACTGAGAAAACACAGAAGCAGCACAGAGACCAGCCACCAACTTCAGGGTACGTAAAAGTCCAGGAAAGGACCAATAAAATTCTCCATTTCTTATTTCCTCAGAATGGAAAGACTCATCTTGAAGATGTAATGTGTAATTTATTATGCTTTCACATGCAAAAAATGTTTCTATTCTGTGGTTCCTTTTCCATTTGTTACTGGCCACAGGTGTAAGGCTACATTCCTAAATTGCAGGGTAAGGGTGGTAGGTTTCACAATATTCTTAAACCATTATTAACCTTGGGGAAAATAAAATGTTCTCCAGATAGCATAGATTAATTTAGCTTTAAAGCCAAAAGTCGTTAGTAACAGCTTTATGTTTTTCTTTTAAATCTACGCACAGCTAGGAAAAGTCTTCAAAAATGTTTTTCAGAATACTGGATTTTAAGACGTACAAAAATGATGACTTCTATCTTCTTTGTGTATTTCCAAAACCATTTCCCATTTTGACTGAATGCATATACAGCAAAACTACTGTCAAAGAATCATTTAAAATAGCATCCATCAGGAGGGACTTTTGCCTAAATTCCTCAGTGTGGGTATTAAACTACTTACCAGCTGTAAATAAATACAAATATGAAAGAGATACCCTAGCTTTGGGCATTTCCAGTGAAGTATTCAGATTTCATTGCTACACATGGGTAGCACATGCATTTTGTTTATTTATAATTCCTATCAGGCAACTTACGGTTTGATATAATCAATGCTTATTTGCAGGATAAACTTTGAAAATTAAAAACTGACATAGCATTGCCCGTCTTCAAATACTGTATATATAAATGAAAGTTTCCCACTTATATTTCAACACAGAACACACTGTTGTCTTACCCAAGTATAGCGTGCTTTTTAAATACACGTTTCTCTTTACAAAAAATAAATTAAATCCATTTACAGCGTTTAACAGCTTCTTTAGTAGCCATACAAAAGAGGAAAGTTGTTCAGGAACAACGCTTTGCACATCATTCAAACAGCTACTCAATTATTCCACTCCTGTTTGCCTGCAGAACATTCTGGAGACAATTTGGATCTTCCTACTTAGTACTGTTCTGAGAGCTCTCAGAGTGTTCTTCAATTCTGGTATCAAAGAGGGGGGTTAAAGAATACCTCTCAGGTATGGTACTGCACCATGCATGTACATTAGGAACTAGAAAGCATTAATAAAAACCATGACCCAGAGGAAGTGGCAGCTTATGCTAAAATATTAGTTACAGTATTAGGAATTCTCAGAGATATCTATCATGCAAATGACTTTCATTACAGAGTAAAATTTAAACTTCACTCAGAGGCACCAAACTAAAGCACCATGATGGGCTGTTGTTGTTACAACTGTTTTCATGCATAATTTCATCTACATTTCTGAGTAACCTCAGCACTTTCAAAAAGAGTTTGCAAAAAAAAACTGGAATAGACTTAATCCTTTTAAATCCCTACAGTTCCAAAATCAAAATAACAACAAAAAAAATCAGTTGGTTTTTTTTTTTTTAAACAAAGAACAATAAATAATTTATGGAGTTTACGTTAGTAATCAGCACATCTCCAAGCTGATTATGTAAACATATGAGAATAAATTCTTAATGGACCGAACTAACAACCAAACGTGAAGAGTAGGAAATGTAGATTTAAAAATAATCTTAGAACTAATCTTGCAGGAAATGGTTATTTCTGGAAACTCTTTTGAGGTGTGCCATTCATTATCCAGAGGAAATAATCAGTGTAAGCTTCAATTTATTATCTCCAACCAGAGGAAAATAGATAATGTTCTACACAGCTTGAAAATGAAACTTTTCCAAGAACAATACAAAACATGCTTGAATTATAGGCCATCAATTAATCCTACAGGAATTTAAGGGAATCTTTCATCTAAACATCAAAAAGCATCTGTTTGGATCTGCCATGAAGAAGGTGAACAAGTTCTGATGTCTGCAGCATTCTACGGTGAGAACAAACACCTACAATTGGACTATTTTCCAGAAATACAACGAGCTGCAATGGAAATGAAGCTACAGAAGTCATCTAATTTTAAAAAAATAATAATCACAAAGCTCCAACTACTTTCATTGCCCAACAGCTGAACTCTCTCGCTTGAGAGGTCGCAGAGGATAACACGTTGTACTTTTACTTAAAACTACTCTGAAGATGATCAGAAAAATTATGAAAGAACAGCTTTTACAATAGGCAATATATTTGAAAGGGTAATTTAAAATAATTAAAAATACAGTGATTAATATGTCTAGGAAATCATCACACAAACTGTAAATGAAACTGTCCTTAGTCACGAACGGGCGATTTCAACTGACAACTTAGTCTTTCAAAAGGCCTTTCAGTGAGTCACTCACACAAAACCTACTAAAGAAACTACAAAGTGATGGATGCAAAATGAGCTGAAACACTGAACAAAGCAAAATCTGTGTAACTGGGTAATTTTAAAATTATAGAGTTTAAATACATTCAGAAGTGAACTTATCCAAGACCAATCTATCAATAACTGTTAAAATGAAGTGATGCAGATAAAAGCTTTTTAGATTCGGGACTAAACATGCTACGTACTTTCAGTGTTTTCATGCACTTCTCCCAAGAATCCATTTCTGAATACTCTCAGAGACGATACTGGCAGAGAGAGACCATCAGCCTGACCAAGGGTGCTGATGCTGATACAGGAATGGCATGGTAAAGCAGGATACATGCAACATACAGCAATTTCTCTTGCCATGACATGGTAGGAGCAGCATATGACACAGAATTCTTGATGTGTATAACAAACTGCTCCGAGTTGAAGAACACTATTTTCCAGCAAAGAATGAGAGTCCATTCATTAGTCATGTGTGAAACTGTTACATAACAGACATCACTGCCTGTAAGCTACAAGGAAAATGTACCTAATTCCTTAGTCTGAGCTATCTTTCTACATCAGAATTCCTATTTACCTCTTCATCTTAAGAGATTCAGATGAAGACATCCTTGGTATTTACATTTTCCATAAAACAAAAGAAAAGCAAACCACCAGCAACAACAACAAAACACCACAACCCTCAGGGCTAGACATCATCTTTGGCTGTGATCTGCTGTGACAGAATCACAGAATGGTTTGGATTGGATGGGACCTTAAAGACCATCCAGCTCCACCCCACTGCCATGGGCAGGGACACCTCCCACCAGACCAGGTTGCCCAAAGCCCCATCCAGCCTGGCCTTGAGCACCTCCAGGGATGGGGCATCCACAGCGTCTCTGGGCAGCCTGTGCCAGTGCCTTACCACCTCAAAGGAAGTAATTCCTTCCTAATATCTAACCTACACTTACCGTCTTTTAGTTTAAAGACGTTACTCCTTGTCCTATCACTACACCCCGACAAGAAGTCCCTCCCCAGCTTTCCTGTAGGCCCCCTTAAGGTACTGGAAGATTCCTGTAAGGTCTCCCTTGAGCCTTCTCTTCTCCGGGCTGAACAGCCCCAGGTCTCTCAGCCTCTCTTCACAGGAAGAGAGATGCTCTAGCCCTCTGATCAACCTTGTGGCCCTCCTTTGGACCCTTCTCTAGCAGCCACCGAAAGATGTGATTGGTCTCTAATTTTTGGATGAAGGTAAGAGATTACATTACATGCCTACAGGTACATCATTCAAAGTAAATAATTACATCCTGTGTCTTAGCTATACACAATTGTACAACACTAGTGTTTGCACAAATACAAAATGAAAGAAGTGATACACAGTTGACCATCTCCAGTCTTTCTAAAGGTTATAAAGCAGCCAGATTCCATCTTTCCAGCTCTTGCACAGGATTTACTACTGACACAAAACACGTATGTTACATCACTTATCATACCTTCTGCTACAGAGCTTTGCCATTTCAAAAACCATGTACCTGGAACTTGCAGATTTTGAGTGAAATCTTAAGTAAGATCTGCACTAAAGCAGGAAGATGAGGATCTTATTTTTCCTTCTAACTGGAAGCATGTGTAAGTATTAACACAAATGTTTACTTAAATTAGAATGTGGTATGCAACATTCATATAGAAAACATTTTTCCATGCTGATCATAATACATCTCTTTTCCACCTAACATTCCTATACTGGAAGTGTGTTCCTATAGAAGAAAAACAGTACAAGTGGAAAAGAAAACAAGAGAACAGTAGAAGTGGAGACTGACCTGAGACATGAAAATTAGTTTCTGGATTTATATACAGACATGATTTAACAAGCCCCTGTGAGTTCAAGAGCAGTAAATATTGCTGTTTCTTCACTTTGTGCAAGGTTTGTAACTTGCTGCAGTATAATGGAAAGATGCAGATGCTGCAGGTGTTTTGCAGGTATGCACTAGCAGAGTATTTTTCTCTTACCAGATACGCTGAGCTCTAGTTATCAGACCTCAGAAACAAGGTAGATTTTTCTGATTTTCATTTTAAGCAGAAAAACGTGTCTTTATGTGGCCCTTATCAGCCTATTTTAAGTTTATACGACCTCCCTCTATAGCACTCTGTGATTTGGTTACAGGGGACAGGTACTGACAAACAGACTCTGGCACAATAGAGCACACCCAACGTTATCCTTTTTCAGCATTCAGTATGTTTACGGAAACAAATCCATAAAACAGTGTGTACTAGGGAAAATCTAAAAAATACGATTACTTTTTCAGACCCACCATCAGTAGTCATTTCCTGCTTAGTATAAAAAGTGTGACACAACTGAATACTAGAATCTTACCTGTTCTGTATCAAAGCAATGACTTGAGAATATGTCTTCCCAATAACACTTTCTCCGTTGACTTTTATAATTCTGTCACCTGTGAAGGGAAAAGTTACACCTTAAATCAATTTCTTTTGACTTCTTTTTTCCTTGTTTTCATTTTGCACTTCTGTATCTCACAACAAGCAACATCAATACATTAAATTCAAGGTTAGTCTTTAAAAATAAGAAAAGAAGAAAATTGAAGATGTGCGATTAAATTTTATGTAAACATATATAGGATGTCAAATTCCTACACTTTTCACAGGACATCTTCCATCATCCAAGTAAGTCACTCACTTAAGCATCCAATCTTCAAAGTAAAATTTTCCATGGGTGATACCACATACCAAAAACTCCATCTAATTCTCAAGCAAATCCTAAGGAGATATTTCATTCCAAACAAAACCAAATACTAACTCAGAACACTGACAAGGATATTAAAGGAAAACTGTACATTTCATACTTCTTTCCTCTGAGAAAAAAAGTAACGTGCTCCAGGTTCTTCCTTTCTCAAAATAACATGGGTTGTTTCCAAGACATTACTGGTTCTTCAGTGCCTCTTGGACAGCATAATGGGTTATTTCTAATGCACATAGATCAATCTTTAGACCTAATATCACTTTTCTCTGATTTCTCCTAATAGTTTGTTGTACCTTCTTCATTCAGAATTTCATTCTCACCATAAACTAAGTGGTACATATACCACTAAGAAGACATGAAAAGGATTTTCCCCTTGTGAGCTACTTTCAACTTTTGATGAAAAACTCATCCCATTCCTTCAACAGAAACAGTATTCATGTCATCTCCTATCAGAAGAACAGAAAAGTATGTTGACTTTACAAATGAGGAGAAAATGGTCTCTAAAAGGATTACAGATGGGGAGGACTGTAGAAAGCTGACAGAAGAACTGAAAAAAAGATCCATGCAAAGTGAGCCGAAGGGAATGGCTTTTTCCAGCACTGCTTTAGAAATTGAAAGCTTTTTGGTGTGACCGAACCAAAGACAAGGAAAAAGTAGTTCATTCTGAAGACTCAGCCCGACTCAGTGGCAATAATGCTCTAAACACATTTCCTCCGTGAGGTTCCCTATTACAGGCCCATCGAGTTTCAGAGTTACCAACCCACGTGGATCTGTTGACTGTTTTTGATTTGGTGCTAACATAATGCAACTAAATTGGTGCAATACTTTCAACTTCATAAAAGTTTGTGTGCTGTTTTTAAGCTGATTATCACCCTTTTCTTCACCTGAAAGACCCCTTTCAGTTTTTTCTCTTCCTTCCTATGCTATGAAAGGAACGCTGGTGGCAACATTTAAAGATTACTGTCACTGGTCAAAAATCTTTAAACTGATCAAAAGTGTTTAAACACACTTAAAACAGCTCCTTTTCTGTACGCATTATAGTCCTTCATATTCATGCTTATACATAAACCACAGCATGAAGACCAAGGTATGAGAAGCGTGGATCTGCTTTGGCTGTCTGTACTTTGACAAAAATAATTATCTAATACTTGTATTTGGAACTCACAGATACGTTCTTTTTAATGAAGTATATCAGATATTAAATATGGGAAGTATAATCTAACTGTAGCCACGATAAACTTAAAAGAGCATTGAAAAATACTTAAAATCCGTTTTCTTACATTTAAGGTATCATACCATCTTCCCTCCAATTTACAAGCGTACACCATGCTTTCTGGTGAGTAGCAGGCAGGTAGGCTCCTGAAGCACAGCTTACTGATTCTGGGTAGTCAAGCTTAGGTTAAGATTGCCACTATTACATAGTAAAGGACCCTGCAGCAATGAAATAAGAGCTAAAAAGCATAACTACCTAAACTAAAAAAGTATTAGATTTTCGAGCAACTTCTTCCCATGATGTAACTATAAAAGCCAAGTTGGATTAAAAAATTGAAATATAGATAATTGTACAAAATAGATGTATAGCGTCTGTATTAGAAGTTAAGCAATCTACCTTGCTGATCATTCCCTGAGTGCTTTATAATGTAATTTCAAGACAGAGATACAGTAATATTTCAACCTCAAGTTTTAAACAAGAAATAGCGGCATGACCTAATTAGATACAATGACTCCCAGTGTTTTTAAAATATTCCAGTACATTAAAAATGTTTTTTGCATGTATATTTTGTTCTTCATTCTGGGCTCCTAAAATCTCTTCTATGCCTAAAGATAAAAATATTCTCTACAGATTTCATCTCTTTAAATTTGGCAAACACTGAACAGAGTAGAAATTAACATGGCTCCTCTGCACAACTTCAACATATGCTGCATTTTATCAAGCCAAAACATTTCTTTATATAATAGCATTAAAATAAAGCCAAAGTAACCCTCCTCTAAATAACCACTTACGGAACAGTTAAAAAAGAAAAATACCATATGCTGTAAAGTAGAATCTAGAATTGTTTTTAAATTGCAGATCATCCTAGAATGTTTTATTTCTTTAGGAGGAAACGCACCAAAATTATCCTATTACAGACAAATGCATGTACACGACTATTTAAAAAAAAAAAAATCAACATCCCACTAGGTCTACAAACTAGCTTCCTTTCATCGAATGTATGTTTTGCCATGTTTTTAAGAAAAATCTGTGTTTGGAGTGGTATCCATCTACATAACTTAGTGTACTTTTATCACTTCGAAGACATTCCCCTCTAACATAGGGTTTTTTTTTCCTTCAGCACTTGAGTAACGGTGTGACAAAGTACCTGGCATTTCACAAAAAACATACTGCCTGCTCCAGGAATTAGAGATTAAATTAAACAACTGAACAAAATTTAGTAAGAAAAGACAGACTTGGATTTTTCTCATAAAGGAGATAAAATAATTTAAAGGACAAAAACCTGTATGTTCTGAGGTTATTAATATCTAATAAAGCACAAGAAATAGCAGCTTACATATGTCATTTATTTAATCATTTTATTATCTTACAGCTAAGAACAAGTATACAAGACTAGTAAGACTTTTATGCCTTAGTATTACACAGCACCTCCTGCAAGAACACAGTGGTGCTTTTGAGGTGAAAAACACTTAATCACAATTCAAAAGAGGGCTTTTGGAATTCTGAAAGAAGGTTTAATAGTAGACAAAATTACATGTAGAAGCATAAAACATATATGCATTTTTACACCATGTACACAAACTTGCAGAAGAATGGTACCTGTGCAGAGTCCAGCTTCAAAAGCAGGTCCGCCCTCTTTAACTTGTTTAACAAATATGGTATCCATTGGCTCCAGTCTATTCCTTTGTTTTCCTGAGGGGGGAAAAAAAAGAGTATTTCTTTAAGTCTTGACTTACACTGCATTACAATTCATTTTAAAGAATTATTTTGAAATGTAATCCAGCCACGTTCAATACACTGAATACCAAAATCCAATTTGGGGGAAGGGAAGGAAGAGATACAACTTAGCGATGGGGCTTGATAGGTCAGGTTGATGATCTGTTAGACTTGAACTTGAAGGTCTTTTCCAACCTAGATAATTCTATCTGTGACTATACAGACAGCATTTCTTCTGACCGTGCTAAAGATCTTTTGGGTGTCAGGGCAGGGGGAGGGAGAGAATGCTCACAATTATGAACTTAAACTTGTGAATACGTTATGTTAAATGTTTATGGTTTTGGTTTTTCTTTCCCCTCCTCAGACTCATTTCATGATGTCGTTGCTACTTTATCATCATGCTTATGCCTACACTGTTCAGTAAGAAATACTCCTTTCTCTTCTGGATTCCTATCTTGTGTAAGATATGAAGCCAGAGTAAGAATTAGTAGTGCAAATGTAAAAAGTAAAACCTTAAAATTTTTCCCTACAGGCGAGAACCATAAAATTGATTTATGGTCCTTAAGGAACTGTAACACTGATTTTCTAACCATATTTTTCAGATGCTCCAAGATAAAGTCTTCTTGCAGATTTATTGAAATTCAAAAGGCAACATATACTTCAAACTAAATTATGTCTGCACATGAACTGTACACATCTATATACACACAATATAAACCTAAAGTTAGCCTGCAGTAGTTAGAAACCTTCTATCACCTTCTCAGCATACAATTACTTTTTATACTTCCAGGAACACAGGCACCTTGTGCTTTTACAGGCATTCACTAAGCAATTCTCAACTTAAGTGGCCATTGCTTCTGAATATCAAGATGAAGGGGAGAAAGGGAGGCAGAAGAACACAGTTAAATAAATACAAATGAAAAACCAGCACAGTTACACTGCAGACTAAAATACAGGGATGCTGTCCTGAGCTACATCTGCATATAAACGGAGTACGCCATCTCACAGCTCCTACACAGCTTCACTAACTTAATTTTTCGTGCCAGGAGCTGAAAAGAAACAAAAATAAAAATTTTCAAATTTTATTTCCAGTCTGCCCACCGACTGCTGTAGAATAAACTAAGTTCCGGGCAAAGTATAACCTCTGTCTCCTGACAGGTCTAACCTATGTAGTAAAAAAAGAGATGAGCACTACAGAATCAGTGGTGGAACCTCAAATGTTACAGCCAGAGAAACACGTACCATGCCTGTGCTAGCCACAAGCACTGTGGTCCCCCCCAGTTTGCTACACCCCTGTACCACACCTATATCACACCAGTTCCCTACACCCCTATACCACACGCCCAGCCACCACCGTTTGGAGGCTGCATGGTGAGCCAGCCTCAGAGCTGAAAAGGACTGAAATTAAGTTGGGTCTGGGAGGATCCTGTTCAGATCCTGCTGCAGAAGAAGTAGGAAGAGCAACAGCAAATAAGGAGATTACTTAGAACTGGCACTGCTGATAAAAGAAACATGCCCTGAAACTACAGCTACAGGTTCCAACCACTTCTTCGGTGATGTTTTGTTGATCAGACACAAACGGCACTGCTTTTGGCAGCACTGACTACAGCTTAAGTACTGCACCTGGTCACGTTTACTAAACCCCATTCTTTCTCAACTGTTGATTGAATAGAATTGAGGTGTCCCCCTTACCACTTTTTTTGGGTTGGTTTCCATATGGGGAAGTTCATTATCTAAAGAACTTCAATAAACTGCACAAAACCTGGCTTCCCTCTGAATCTCATTCACAGTTTTCAAGTTCAAGTTTAAGCCTAATGCCTTCCTTTTGTAGCCCTCTCAATGTCCTGCCACCTTACCAAAAACCAGTTCAAACAGCCTTCTCAAAATATCTCTGAACGGGTGGAGAATAAACAAAAAGTTGACTTGATAAGATCAGCTAGCTATTACATACAACACAACTGAATTATAAATCAAAAAAACAGCTGGCAGCTCAGTCCCCAAATACTTTAAAATTTGATTAGCAGGACACAGCTACAAGACATACAAAATGCTCTTTGTGAGGCAAAGCTAATATCTGTCATTATTAATCTGCTGATTTAAATAGACACTGAGCACAAGGCAGGTCTCATCCTTTAAGAGGCAGGAACATTACAGTGACTTTAGACAAGCTCAAAGAATAATTTACCCCAGACACCATGAACAAAAGGTAGCTAGCTTCAGAGTGAACAGTTAAAATACAACCTTTTATAGGACCAAACACCCTTCCCAGTGTTGCCACATCATGTGTTACTGAAGAGATACAATCCCAACAGTGACAATAAGAAGTAATGGAGCTCCCGTGGTATATATAATTTAAAACATTTGATGCCTCACCCAACACAGAATCACAGAATGGTTTGGGTTGAAAGGGACCTTAAAGGTCACCCAGTCCCAACCCCCTGCCATGGGCAGGGACACCTCCCACCACACCAGGTTGCCCAAAGCCCCATCCAGCCTGGCCTTGAACACCTCCAGGGATGGGGCATCCACAGCTTCTCTGGGCAGCCTGTGCCAGAGCCTCATCACCCCCACAGACAAGAATTTATTCCTTATATCTAATCTAGATCTCCCCTGATTTATTTTAAAGCCATTATCCCTTGTCCTATCACCACACTCCCTGACACAGAGATCCACCCAGCTTTCCTGTAGGCCCCTTTAGGTACTGGAAGGCCACTGGAAGGTCTCCCTGGGGCCTTCTCTTCTCCAGGCCGAACAACACCAACTCTCTGAGACTGTCTTCATAGGAGAGGTGCTCCAGCCCTCTGATCATCCTTGTGGCCCTCCTCTGAACCTGTTCTAACAGATACACACCCTTCTTGTGCTGGGGACCCCAGAACTGAAAGGAGAACTCCAGGTGAGATCTCATAAGAGCAAAGTAAAGGGGGAGAATCACTTCCCTTGACCTACTGGTCACTCTTATTTTGATGCAGCCCGGGATCCAGTTGGTTTTCTGGGATGTCCATGTCCTCCCCAGAGCTGTTCTCAATCCAGTCATCACCCAGCCTGTATTCATGCTTGGGATTGCCCCAGCCCAGGTGCAGCACCCTTCAAGTCCAATTTAGAGATCAGGGTGTCATGTGTGACCATGTCAAAGGACTTACAGAGAGATCCAGGTGGATGACATCTGTTGGTATTCCCTTGTTGACTGATGCAGTCGCTCCATCAACTTGTCAAATGTGATGGAGAGAGGCTTGGTAACTACATTAGCCAGTTCCATCGGGACCCTGGGCTGCATGCCATCAGGGCCCACAGTCTTGTAACTACTCCATTCTTCAGGTGGTCTCAAACCTGTTCTTCTCTTATGGTGAAAGGGACTTCGCTTCCCCAGCCTCTGCCTAGAGGTTCAAGGACTTGAGAAGTCCTCAAGAACTTCTTGAGGGAAGCCTGACTGCCAGTGAAGACCGAGGCAAAGAACTTGCTGAATACCTCAGCCTTTTCCTTGTCTCATTACCAATTCTCCTTTCTCATTTATCAGAGGGGAAATACTCTCCTTGGCCTTTCTTTTCTGACCTGCCTTCCCTAGGCAGGTCAGGGCTAGTGATCTACTGCTCGTTTGCTTAGCGCTCAAATGCTACTTCACAGCTTGTGCTTGCCCGAATACACAAAGCAGGAAGTCAAGCACCTAGGTTATTCCCATTCAATACTAGACAGCAGACCTTTAATACAGGTACCATGTCTGATCTGGAGAAAAAATTGAACCCATTTATGAAGACCAGAGACTGAAGTCATCCCTGAACGTATGACTTCTGACCAACCTGCTGGCAGAACAGCAGCAGCTACACAAAGTAGTTCTTCAACACCACAGGCAGTCTCTTGGGGTCTTCACAACTGTTTTATAGACCAACTTGCAAAGCCAATAACATCATAAGCACAGTTTGGTCCTACGTGTAGAAGAAGGTTATGTTGAACATATTCTTCTTCCCAGAAAAATGTACAGGCACCTTAAAGATTAAGATCAAAATTGCGACTAAAAATAGGCTGAAAGGTTTACCATGTTGTTTACATCTGCAGGTTCATTTTACAGGTCAGCAATATCCATATAGAGGTAAAGGCAAGAAGAAAACCTTGGACTCCAAAGCTCTGGAGATGAATACATGCTCTGCATTTCTCCTTCAGTCTTTTGCATACTTGGATACAACCCAAAACTTCTTTCCTTCAGTAAGCACATAAATGAACTTCCTTCAATGTGTAGTCTCAAAGCATATGCTTATATTTTAAGTTAGAAATTCAAGCAAAGCTAAAAAAATGTTTTCCGACAGTAGCAGCTAACGATAGCTAAGGGAAATCAATCTTGTAGATGTGCATCAGTCATCACAGAACCAAATTTCAAGTATAATTGGCAATCTAACAGTTTATCTCAGGTCTCAAGACTTAACACTTCCATTTAACAAATTGTTTGAAAAAAAGATGAATTGATCTTAGAAGGAAGTATTACAGCTGTAACATTAAAATAAGACAGTTCTCCCTTACACCATCGCACACCAAGGTTGGAGCACAAACCAAAGCTGAGCAAGGAAACATTTACGGAAACACTAAACAGGACTGGCTTATCTCTGTGCCTGCAGCTGAGTTAAACTGTTTGGAAATTGTCCATAAAAGTTACTCTTACTGAAATTATGATATGAATTACTGCCCAAGAATGCTTTTACATGGCAAGAGATGGAAATCCTATGTAATGGAACAGCAACAAAATTAGCCAAGCCTTTTATGTAGCACTAATAAGCAATGCACAATTAAGCTGCAGAAGGGACTGCTTGGTAACTATTACTTAAGGACACTCCACTTTTAGAACATGCATCCACTTCATCACTCTTCTTCACTGAAATGACTTTTGTTTTGGGACCAACATACAGTAAGTGAATCAATATATCATAGTACTTTGTTCACAGATATCTGTTATGTAACACAACCATCCATGGCTTGGACCTAAGTAATTAATTATTAGTGATTAAAAAAATCAATGTCATTCGGTAAGAAGTTACATTTTCTTTTTCACGTTTTCCACATCATGAAGTTTTAACATGAATGAGTCCACTGAGAGGTCAAAAGCCAAGGAGGAAACCAAGATTTATTTTACGATCAGCATGCCTCATTCATTATGAGGAATTAAGCCTTTCCTGGCCACAAGCTGCCCATAGCCAATACTACTTTCCAACTTGTCAGAGACAGAGGTTTGTGTGCATCAGACAAGACAAAAGCATTCCCTTACCCACTTCCTCTGAATTTAAACTCCTTCTGAAGGAGCACAACACCCAAAACACCGGGAGCCCAGAACACCTCATCCTGACAGAGCATCTTCCAGCTCTCAGTTGTCCATAAGGGTAAATAAATTAATAAATCAAATACTCCCAGAGCACCTGATTTTAAAAACCCTTTTTGGATGTGATCCTCATTCAGATAACAGCGGGAGCTTTACGCAGGAGATGAGTGTCCATTCAGACTCTCAGAACTGACCTTTCTTCCATCATTAATGAAAATTAACATAATAAAAATAAATAGCACACAATTCCACCACCCACATCCTCTGGGCACAGAAATGCTTACAGTTGAAAACTGCTTAATGCAGTGAAACCTACTGTAGCCTAATATAAACACATCACTGACTCCCCAACTAGACTAATTAACTTTAACTGGAGTAGAAATAATCCGTGCTGTCCTTGCAGGAGCAAGGAGGCATCGCCACCTGCACTTCAATACAGTCAGCTTTGGACAAAAACCCAGCCCAGCCTATCCTGCCACAGCACACATGACAAAGCTTTTCCTGTCTCCAGCCTTCAGGCAAAACAACATGCTGTCACAACCATGAGCCCAAACTGACCTCCTAATTTTGCTAACAGAGCAGCACAAATATTCCTTGCAGTACAAAAACTCCTTCAAAATTATGTTATTGAAATGAAAATGTGACTTTAGAGAAGGTAACTTTGAACTTTTACTGAACTTTTACTTCAGATACTCAGCATCATTAAAAATAAGGAAATAAAAAGGATATTTAGAAAGTGGTTCATTAGAGGCTTTAGAAGGCTCAGGGCAAAAATTCACTGGCTGGAACAAAGGTACTGTGGACTCAGGAGAGTCTTTATACTGAAGTCATTAGTCTAAACAACAAAAGTTAAGAAAATTGGTCTTAAGTTTTCATAATTATATGCAAATCTTGTAATTAGACAACAATTTTCAACTGAATAATAATAATTGTTACCTTCGGTAACATGTAAGATCAAAGCAGAATCCACAGAATCACAAGTGTAATCTATCTTGTTTCAACTGTTGTTCCAATTAACGTCAAATCAAATTACAGCATTTCTTCATAATGCAAATATTTATCATCATCTACGATCTAACCTCTACGCTACCTGGATCTACTAGCTGAGACTAGGAGGCAGAGCCACCTCCACAGTCCGACAAGGGAAAATAAATTTCAGATTGTGAAGTCAAAAAGAAGCTTTCCTGCCAAATGTCTGGAGTACCAGAAGCAGCAGAGGGGAATACATTGCTACCGTAGTCACCTGATTTGCAAAATAATGAAATTCTGATGTGCTCATTTCTCCTTGATGAAAGGGAATTCAAAAAACGACAATTTTGAAACAGAACACTAGAAATAAAGAACTGTTAGTACTGGTACCTGATTGATACTTGGGTGTCACATACAGCAAAACTTCTCCTACCTCTTCAGGACTAGAAATTAATTTTTAGGTTCCAGTTCTGGCTTCATCTGCTAAAACGCCAGGTTGGAATACTGCTACTGCAAGGAACACACCTAGCATTACACCAACTGTTGGAACCTTGCGTTTGTTTTCAAGCTACAGTTTGCAGACCAGAGTTACTGTACTGCTCTATGATGTATCTGGAAAAGGACGTGGCAGAAGTGATATTATCAAATCCACTGACACACGGTAAGCAACAAGCACATCGCTTCTCTGCAGTCATTAAACTTCTGATATGAGACAGTCAGATAAAACCATCTGAGTCACAGACAAAGAGCAATTCTCTGACAAAATTTTTATATTTTGATAAAAGCAAAAAGCTACCACTGACATCTCTCCTTTCTCTCTGACCTGCAGAGCACAAACCTGCAGGTGTTTAGGGACACAGCATAGCATGGTTCTTTCTTACAAAGTCTCTCCTAAGAATCTGCTGTTTAACAACATGCTGGTTCTCCTCTTCAAGGTACCTGTAATGTGTTTAGAAATCCTCAGAACACGGGAAATGAATAAAAGCCACAGTGTTTTATTAACAATTTGCAGAACACTTTTTGAAATAAAGAGCTAAAAATAAAAAATAAAAATAATTAAAAACTAAATAAATTCTCACAAACATCTGTCCCCCTAACTGAACAGCTGCAGGTGGCTGTGCTGGGTATTGCTCCTGGCCCTCTGCTCAGCAGGTAGAAAAGGTGACTTTCATTTTTATACTGTATCCCCCGCCTTGTGAAACAGCTTAATTATTAAGACAGGCTTTTATGTACACCTGACTCAAGGGCGAGGAAACATTTCTCTCAAGCATGAAAACTTACAAATATGCTCCTGGATATCCAAGGCATTTGCACTCCACGGGTTTCAACTCAGATCAGAGTGGCACTGATTCTCGGGGCGCCTTCCAGGCAAAGGGAGGAAAAATAGGTATGGCTACGGTGGGGCAACTGTTTCTAAATAATTACTGAATCAAAAAACCTGCTACCATTTCCCAAGCCTCTCAAAAAGAGAGTGCTGAATGTACAGCAGAACTTGGATTTAATTAAATATCTGTTAAAAATTAAGTCCTTAAAACTTACAGGATTACATTTTACCGAGTGCAGCTAAAGACAATTTTGGATTTTATAATCTGCAAACTGCATTTCTTGCATAGTTAGCATTTCTCTACTAGCAGTCTGTTACAGAAAAGGAGCCCAAAGGTCCCAGTCAGGCCCCAACAGAGCTTAATTTCACCCACCGTCAAGCATGAAGTAATTCAACTAAAAACACTGAACAAAACACAGTGCCAAGGATGAGCCTCTAAATGAGGACAGTAACGACTGAAATAGCGTTGTGGAGTTGTTTAGCTTTGAAACACCTGGCAATCAGTTCTGTGATTCAGGAAAAATACATTCTGTTATTACTTAAAACTCCTCTGGTATTTTGATTAGGCAACTCAACGATGGTATTTCTTCTTTTGCTTACTCTTCTCTTCAACCATTTGACTAACACAATCTCAACTCCATCCTCAAGAGACAGGGAGACAGGAGAGAATCATCTGGCATTTTTATGGAAGACGTAACAGTTTCAGCTTAAATACAGACTTGCTCAAAAAGTATATTTTCCCACTACATTAGTCATCAATATTATGCATTTTTTTTTCTGTCTTCCTAATTCTCTCAAATCTAAAAAATGAAACCTTCTGAAGTTTCAAATTTAACCTCTGATGAAGCAGTCTAGAATACTTCATGCAGTTCTCATATACACATGGCACAGCATGGCTGAGCTTGGAAGGGAGCTCTGGAGGTCATCTGGTCCAGCCTCCCAGCTCAAGCAAGGCCACCTAGAGCAAGCTGCCCCCAGCCACGTCCAGGTAGCAAACACAACCATTCAGGTTATACCTGTTGTACCCAACCTACAGTCTCCTGACAATCCATGGAAATTACATTGACTTCTAGTAAAAACCTGAAGAGCTGCATAAAAGAGGAATTATCAGGCTCTCTGTCAAAAATTAATAACCTAGCCCTCTTACAGCATTCTCATCATTCAGTGGTAAAAATAAAGTTGGATTAAAGATGCTCAAAAAATAGCAATTTGCTGTGGTACTACCTACCTCTTTTCCTCTCACTCCTACCCCGTTATCATATACCTTAAGACTGCATCATCCCAGCAATCTACTGACCTTTCAGAATATTCATTTTCACCTTCAGTCTCTTGTCCCTTATCTACCCTGTTCTCATCATCACAGGCTCAATTAGTTTATTTCATAACACACTGAGCTTTAATAGACGATGATGTTAGAAACTGTGGGGATTAAATTAAACCTTGGGAGGATGCAAACCACATTACAGAAATAGTTTGTTTAAAGAAACAAAACATCAAAACCACATGAAGCATTATACAAGCAGCAGGAAGGAGTAAGAAGCCTTTCCTGATTTTTTTTCTGCTATTCCCCCAGACGTTCTGCATCAAATCTGACTTTTATAGAGCTGAGGAGCTCGGGTTATAAATTGCAACTTTTTAGCTTAGAAAAGTGAAGGACAAACTTTAATCCAAAGTTAGGCGCATCAAAACAATGTCTGGTGATTGCGATTTAACAATCTAGAAATGCCAGGGAAAACAGATGTCTGAAGCCTCACTAGAAGGTGCACAGCCTTTATCGTCTCTACAGAAAAGGAGACCGAGCAATATACCTAACTCACCTCTCATTTCGCTGGGAAGATAAGCTGCTAGTTGCTATAGATACCTCTACATAGAAACAGGAGATAAAGCGAGAACATTATATTAAAAAAATGATACTAGATCATAATGATACTAGACTTCCTGACACTGTATCCAACAGAAGGTAGCTTAGTTCTGATAACAAAGATGAAATTAATTTACGAGACTAGTACTATATCCTTACAACTGTTCATTTTAGTCACAATCCACATTTAAAAAAAAAATATACATTTTAGAACAAGCTACAAAAATGACCTAACCATTCAATATGTACTAAACTTCTATTTGGCCAACTACCATTTCAAGGAGCCTTTGAAGGATGAAACATTCACCATATCAAACACACACTGAAATGGCTCAAAGGGAGATGGCTTCCCATCTCACCGCTTGCCACATATTGACAGAGCAAACTACATGTGTTTTATATAAGCACATGTATAGATTTATAGATATTTTTCAGCTTGTCTCCAAAGATTCCTCCAAAGATCTTCTGCAAGATTTTGTCCATGAGATACTTCCTTTAAATAAAAATTTCTGATAGTGAAAAACTCCTAAGAACTGGAAGGATGCTGATGGTATACTATCCTCAAAACACACAAAAAACATACTTCTGAGTTAATACAGGCAGGTTGGTGTCAACAGAATCCACTAAGATCTGCATAATCTAATAGCTTGCATCTGTCAGAAAAGCATTTTAGTTGCAGACAACAAGAAATCTTCACTCAAAACTGATCGTAGAAAAGTGACGATTTTGCACTGGAACATGGCTTCACAAAAATAAAGAGCTCAAATCCCCTCAGCTTAAGTCTTTGATAGAGAAAAGCCCAAGTGAATTACCATCTACAGACTCTAAAGGAAAAATAATTAAGGTATTTTCACTGTTGAAGCACAGCTTCACAGAGGCAACTTTTCTAAACAAATTTGAAGGAAAATACCTAAAGTTTGCCACTAGATGGCTCCTCTGTATGATCCCCAAAGGCACTGCGTGCCTGTTCTTTAGCTGTGGAAACAGAGCCAGGGCTTCAGCAGCGCCAGCAGCCAAACACACACTTTACAACTCTGAAGCAGCTCCACTTAACTTTCCAGTGTTAATTACTCAAAGAATCCTTGTGATAATCCTTTGGAGAATTTCAGGCATACCTGTGTTTGCTAAATTAATCTCATGGTGTATGAAAAATTAGATAAATACTTTTATTGGTTTTCTCTTCACAAACAAACAGCTCTCCTCACTTGAGAGAAGGAACAACTTAGAGCAATGTCATGAGAACAGTGTAACAACCCTTCCCCTCCACCCAAGGTCACACTAGATGATGGGAAAAATCTCTTAACACTTTTGGTCCCATTTTGTTATTTTTAAGGTAGGGTAAACAATTTTAAGGTAGGATACACAAAACTGGTAGGTTAAGTTCAAGTGACACCTATACCCACTGACTCAGTCATTTCTTCCCTTTCCATACACAACACAAGCTCAACTTTTCTGTTAATTAGCACATTATCTTATCCAAGTATGCTTCGTGCCCTCTGATCTGTATTTCAAGGCATACAATGTACTAAGGTGCTATAAACACGCAGCAGTTGAGCTATGATTCATAGCTTAAGTAGCTAAACAAAAATTTCCAGACAGCGATCTTGCTCCCACCTGCACAGGTCTCATAACAAACCAAGTAAATGCCTGCTTACCGCCGTCCCTCTATTGAAAAACAGATCTCGGATGATCATCCAAGGCAAACAGCACCCCAATCACACCTTTAGCTGATCTCCCTATGCGAAGGATATTGTTGAACTTCTTCCTCTGCAACACAAGTGGCACTTCCCATGCGTGTCTAGCAGAGCAGTAACTTCATTCCCTTCCTACTGGGATTTCTCTTTATCCATTTTGACAAACAGGAAAAAAAAAAAAAAAAAGGTGGCAGCAGATCTGGAAGGCAGAAGGGGAGCTAGGAGGAATTGAAAGGCACTGACATACTGACATCTCACTGTTTAACAAACAGCTAAAGGCAAATGAGCAACACCAAGAGAATGAAAGACATGACTGCATCTGCCCCTCACCCCTGGAAAAGAATAAGAGAATTCAGTTAAGTTTGAATTTCTCAGAATGCTTCTGATATGTAACAGGTACACAAAACGCCTGGAACAAAAGTTCAGAGATGTTCTCTGCCTTTGAGCTAAATGAGATTTTTAGGTGTATGTTGAAACCAGGTACTGTTCTCGACTACAACATAAAGCAGATTGCAACCTGCTCAGTAAAGTCAGCATTCCCTCTGTGCCGTTTCTGAACAAAGGCATCCACGTTTACACAGGCTTACACTCAAACAACTGCCCTGGATTGCCCCATGAAGAACAAACCAAAGCACTGCACATTACACTCACCCTGCAACTAATCCTCCATCCTTTGTATACCTTACAATCATGACAGAATGGGGAAAATGGAAAGTGGGACTGGGCTCTCCACCTGAAAACCTAATTTCCTCACCCAAATCAAAACATTTGTTATCCCTGAAATGAAATGAAGAGGTACCAGCACAAAGGAGAGGTATGGATGAGAAACCAGCTAAATGCTGAATTTAAATTGAGACTCAGACAGCTCCAATTTGTAAAAATAAGTTAATTGAATTTAAAAAAAAAAGCCAGCAGACAGAAGCAACACAACGCAGAGAAAGCTATGAAAGAGGAGGGGAACTGACAGACAACCTTGAAGAAAGTGATTTTTTGCCATGTCCCCTAAACCAAGTGCAAGATTTTATTCACACATTTCATCTGAAATCACTGAAACGTATTTTTTGGATCTCAAAATGCACATGAAAATGACAAAGTACTGAAAATGATGAAATAAATCAGTACTGTTAAATACTGAAGATACTATTACTAGGTTGATAGTACTTTTTATTATCATCATTTCTTAAATGGTTTTATACCACACACAGACACTTTTTATCATCAGCCTCAACACTAGGCTTACATACTTCTGTGTTGCTTCTATTGCAGTCAGTTGCAATAGGAATCAAATTTCATACCGGTTGCTCTTTGATGCACTGTACAGCATCTTTTTTTAAAAAAAACACACCTATAATAAACACAGAAAGCAGACCCAACCTCTTTGTAGTACTCTGAACAGCTGAACTGTGGGAACTGGGGGGCTTAAATGCAGATCAAGTTAAAACTTTGTTTTAAACAAAGAGGGGAACACAGCTGGTTTCTTGCCTTCTCAAACACATGACAAAATAATAGGTTGCTCAGAGAAGCTGTGGGTGCCCCATCCACGGAGGTGTTCAAGGCCAGGCTGGATGAGCAACCTGGTCTGGTGGGAGGTGTCCCTGCCCATGGCAGGGGGTTGGGACTGGATGGTCCTTAAGGTCCCTTCCAACCCAAACCATTCTATAATTTTGTGATTTGCGGGGCACAAGTGATACATACAGCATGTGTTGTGGTAAACTGTAGCAAATGCATAAACTAAATAGGTAAAGCTAAAAGACTTATTTTCCTTTTGCTCTGATGCCACAGAACTCCCTAAAGAGCCTGAAAGTCATATTAATTTTTCATTTACAATTTTACATTTTAACCTCTTAGGTAGTTCGTGAAGTATATCACATAGCTAGAGATAAATGCTCAACATATTGAACCTGTAAAAGAATGAAAACAAAACATACCTTGTCTATTTCCATTCTCTTCATCCTAAGGAAAAAGAAAGAGGGCACATTAAAAATTCACTAAATTGAAATAATACATAGGCATCTGTAAGCTATGAGGATTTGAAGTGAACGGTGTTAAGGCCTTCATTCTGAAATTGTAGCATAATCTCTGTTTACAAATAAAAATGAACTTTTCCATGAAACATCCCCACAGAAACAACTTGAAAGGCACCATCTGATAACATATGTACCAAATACAACAAAACACTGTCATGAAGCCTAATACTGTATATTGTGTGTTTTTGCAAGTATGTTTCCACCCTGTAAGCCAGGCAGGAAAGATTATACTTTCATCACCTACCAAGTTAAATAATATGCTAGAGTTCTTTAATACTTACAGTTTTTTTGTTAGTAAGCTCTGAATAATCTTCCTGAAATTTGAAATACCAAGTTTGTCTTGCCTTCAGTGATTCTGCTTAGAGAAAAATATCTACCCCCAATTCTATTTTGGAAAAACTTTGAGGATTTTCCTTCTGGTTACTGCACTGTATTTACAAACCTAACTACCATGCATCAATTAATCCTTCAAAAAGCAACCCTCTACAACTAGAATGTACTGATGGAGAAGGGCATGCTTAAAATAACATATGATTATTTATTTCAGCTACTTTCTTGTTAGTACATGGATGAGGGGCTTTTGAAAGAGCATAGATCATTTATTCTTCAGCAAAAATCTACCATTTGAACCATCTAAAAAGGTTAAAACATGCAAATATGTGCCTTTCTTTTGGAAGTGTGACTTCATGGACTAATACATTTTCCACCTAAATACAGTTCCTTAGACTAATATGTATTACTTGTAAAGTAATTCTAACGTTTTACTTCACCTTTTCTAATTAAAACAGCCTCACTCTTAAGGAAACAAGGAGCAGGGGGATGATCACTGAAGTGATCTTCACCTATACGTTTCTTCCCACTTTAAATGGATCAATTCCAAATTTCTAACTTTTCATAGTAAACACAAATCCCTTTTGCATATTCAATATTCCCAAAGAAACTGCACATTGATCTGAGTATACTATTCAAGAGAAGACGACTTGCCGAGAGAGAGACCTAGATACAAATGCTGTATTACATAATGAGGATGTCTTTCCTGGGTGTAATGCATTTCTTTCATGACTTATAAAAGCAAAGTACAGCCTGCACCTCAGAACATTACAACAGCACAGAAGTTATCAGGATGCCTGCTGGAGCTTTAAAAGAAACCACCCAAGTGTCAAACAAACAAACAGAGTGAATTAACAGAGATCTGATGCTGATTTGGCTTTTTAAAAGTCATGATAATTAATGGCCATTATCAGCCCAGCTCTAGTAGCAGCAAACAGTATATCCTTACATTGAATGGTCCTGTCTGAGGCCTGTACCAGAGCCCAGACATATGGGTCATACCTAGGGCACGCTGCCTTCTTTAACACTATCAACTGAAAGTCATGGAAGGGGAAAGACAATTAATATAGAATTGCCAGCATAAATGAGACACTGCACTGGGTTTGTCAGTTTGTCATTGGGCATGCAAAGGTCTGTTAAAAGAAACACCTGCAAACATTGGTTTTTTGTTGTACCAAGCCAATGAACTCGGGCCTTTATATATGGAATGCTTTATAATGCAAATGTTTTGGAATTATGTTTCTCTCCTACATTTACCTTTTACACTTTGCACAGCGTTAGAATATGCAGCTTCCACACCTAAAGCAAATACATTCATTTATCACCTACCAGCTTCTCAGACTGACACAATTTGTACAATGTAATTCATATGGAAAAATGTGTTGCTGACTAAGAATTCCTAATAATCATCCAATGTTCAAAGCATAATTTAATGTAGACTTCTTGTAACATTATCTTAAGAAATCCTCCACGTATTATTCACTTAATGAAAAGGAGACATGGGAACCTAGGAGGATACATAATGGCTTATTCCTGAATGCGGAGCTACTCCCCACGTACTGTTTGGTGTGCGGCCCCACGCCAGCACAGCCAAGCACTTTTGCCCAAACACAATGCGTTAACTGCAGTCTCAGTTTACACGATCATCTTTCACATCGTCCTTCACCCAGAGCTGCCCCTCCCAGCAGAGCTACCAAATAATAATTTCTTCCATAACCTTTCACTATTGCAATGCTTATAAATCAGCTAATAGGTTAGATTGAGAAACAGGCACAACGAGAGGGTATTTACAGGAGTATATTCACTGTTAAGTCCCATCTTCTTTATGTGTCACTTTTAACCTCCAGTTAATTAGCCATTTTGTGAAATGCACAAGAAGTTATCACAATATCCTGAATTTGGCCTAGACCTCCTGTACTATGTATATACTGAACATTAAATGAAAGAAATTAAAAGGAAAGTCTGCAGTTTCTAGCAACCCATAACCTTAAATATACTAGTATTCAGTATCAAAATATACAGAGATGTTGCCCTAAATTGGTTATAACCACTTGTGTTCAATCCCTTTACAGACTGCAAGATAGAAATATGATTTCCAGTTAGATGGAAATGTAAATGAAGAAAACAAAGCGTTAAGGAAGCCTCTCGTATGCCATTTTCCAGGTCATCGTCACCTTGTCACTAAGTTGCTTTATACTCGTTCTCACCCTGCTTATTCAGGCAGTACACAAGTGGCAGCCCGTGCCCCAGGTGGCCGCAGTGCCAGTTAGAGCACTGGTTCTAGCTGTCTGGACAGGAATAGGAATTTCTCACTGGTGACAAGAGAAGCCTACAAAAGGTAGATGCCAAGCTTTGTACACCTAAGGTCTAGAAATATCTGCAACTAGAGCTTGCCACTGCCCCTACCCAAATCCTACATCTCCCGGTTTAACACAACTCCATCTACTTTATTCAGGCTTTAAGCAGTTCTTTCTTTTTGGAAAAAATCAGTAGCATCATTAAGAATTAAACTAGATTTTAGTACTAGCATGTGTTGCTGTGTTGTTCTTTTTTTAAATTAGCACTAAAATAAATAAAGCTTTTTATTAGACTGATATAACACTGAACCTCTTGAATTTAAACAAAAATCCAACATCTCACATACATCTAGGCAGACAACAGAAATGAGATTATTTTTTCTTTACATGAAGAAACACCCACTCTTCTCCACTCTGCATCATTTGAGGGGAGTTCTTTGCTTCCAAGAAAATTCACCCCATTGCCTTTCCAAGTCGCAGCCTCCTTTGGCCTGTAGGAAGCTTTTCTTTCCATTGCCATGGACTTTCCAGCTGTGGTCTGATTTTTACCACACCCTGCAGTCTAGAAGCTTTATGCTCTATCCTTGAGATAACTCAGTGTTCCCCCCATGTGAGGATTCTTTTCTTCTCCCCAAAGCACTTCACCTGACCACATTAACAGCTTTTTAGATGAGTTTCTAATTCTTTTTACTGCCACTACCAATTAATGTTGACTTGCAGGAAGGTTAAGAGGAATTAGAACAAGACTACCTCGAAAGAAATCAAAGCTACAACATGAAGCCTTCCCCAAGGTAAACAAAGACCTCTGTGCTGATCTAGAGGGAAAGTGTGAGTATCAAGTTGCCACTTGAAATAGTGAGGACTGTGACAATGAGAAACTTGTAGGGGATTGAGTAACTGGCTGTTATGTCCATGGCACCTTTAATTTCCAGCTGTAACCTCTACCTTACATCAGAGGTAACCCCATGCATTCTCTGATGTAAGGAAGGGACAAGGTTGCTAGACGATGCACGACGGTCATACAGCCAGATCAGAGTTCCTATTACTATAGTACCAAAAAACAAAGGAAGCACCTCTTCCTCCCAAGACCCTTACACTTTTGATCAGTAAGGAAAGAGAGATGAATGATACTTGAGCTCAGAATCAATGACAGTCTGCAATTAGCCAGTAACCAATATGATCTTTGTTCAAATAGCAGTGGCACAGAAATCAGATTTGCCTCATAGAATCAGGATGACAGTAAATGAAATTCATTCTTTACCTAACTTAGGTGCACAGACCTCTGTAAAAGCCACCTTATTAAGACCCAGGAGTGATAATTTTGCACATCTGTTACCTTCTCCTCTGCCACCTCACGGACATTAAAAGGAAGAAGAAAATATAATGGTTCAGGTTAATTTACAGAAGTGCTTACCAGTGCTCTGTGCAAATGAAACTTATAATCCTTAGAGGTAACTGAATGCCTGAATAAAGGTATTACATCAATCCAACAATCCCATGATTCTCTTTTCAAAAAAAACAACCAGAAAAGGGGGAACGAATTACCCAGATTCTGATGTAACTGAGGAGAAACAGAGGTAAAAAAGGGTGCAAAGAGCTTTCCTGCAGGAAAAGGAGCTAGAACTTCAAGACACGTTTCAAGATTTACAGGCATAAGCTCATTACTGTATTGTTTGGGTCTCTGTCTCAGGAACCATTGGATGTGAATGAGAAGACAATGGACGACATTGCCTTCCCTCTTTCCCCCAATATTATTTGCCCTCCCTTGCACGTATGTGCTTTTGCATGTGGAAACAGTGTCATCTGTATCAGTAGATCTCTGACAAATTCAGGAGAAAACCTATCTAATCTCTTCTTGATTAAGGTGTTGAATCCTGCTCATGCTATCTATTTTTACCTAGAATGCAAATACAGGTTATCAGGAGATGCTAACAAGTGCGTGCACGTAATCGTCTGCATAGCTCAGCTAAGGCTTCCCCACTCTCCTTCTTCTTCACATTGGAATTTAACCAGGGATTGCACTTGGCTGACTCTCTGTAACCCCTGTTGAAGAACAGAAACTTTGGGATGACCTAATACAGCTAACAGTCTCATTTACAGTTAGCTTCAGTGACTCCGTGTTAAGGGGAAAAATGTTGGGCACAAGTGCCTGCTGTAGCTGAAGTTAACTGGAAAAACGTACCGACTTTCCCCTGGAAAGTTTTTTCTATTTGAAACAACTCCTATAGCCACTGCAGATAAGCAAAAAAAAACAACTTTAGCTAAAGACAATTAGAGATACACGAATCAATTATCTGCCTGAAAGGAGCAGTTTTAAACTCATTCCCCCATCTTAACATCAATCTATCTGTCTGCCTAACTAGCAAAGCAGAAGAAATCTCAGAGGTAGGGTGTATCATGAGAACTCGCATATTTGATTACTTTAACATAATCAAATGTTATTTGAACTCACTAGAATAAAAAAATCCCTTCTTGATACTCAAATCTCTATTCAACAGACTTCTCAGTACCAGGCACTACAGCAACTTCCAATAGGTTCAAGTCATGTAGGGGAACACACACAACCTTTAAACGAGGCAGACTGATTAGCTGCTTAACATTTTAAAACATTTGCTTTAAATGAAACCTATTAAGTATTTTAACACAATTTCTAATTAAGTTAGGAAAGTTGTTCTTCAGTTTAGGCCAGTATATATTTGTCTCTTGACTAAAAGGGAACTGCAAGAATCTTATCCTTTTCTGCAGAAAGAATGTAATACAGGAAAAAAAAAGTCTTTCCAAAATCCATAAGTTTAAAGATATTAAGAAGCTATGGTAAACTAATTTATTTTTTGAGGCTGTTCTTTTAGGATGACAGTCTAAGAGATTTCAATTCTGGAGAGAGAAAACAAAACCAAGTAAAAAATCCCACAACCCACTCCCCATCTTTGAAGTATACACTTTAAAAGGTATACAAATTAATGACACTGGCTTAGGTAAATAAATAGTCACTTACTTTATAAGAAAACTGAACTGCAGATTCTGGAGGGTAAACTATGAAGTGTCTTAAGGTGAAGCCAAAACCCTGAGATGTCCTCCTTAACACGACAGTTTTTGGACCAGGCCAAGAGAAAGTTTCTTCTTCCTCCGATGGTGATACAGCTTCACTTTGCTCTTTTCCATCTTTATTTTTTGATGCCTGAAATAAAAGAGAGACACAAAGATCCTAAGTTTAAGTTGTAATTTGGATATTTTTAAGAGCATTCTTGTGCACCTGAAAACAAATTTTTTCCCTCCACATTCAAAATAAATTGATAACCAATTGCATTTTCTTCAGATATACATATTATAAAGCAGCATCCTTCCAGCGTTACACCTCTCTGGTCATATCACTCAAACAACTCTTAAATTTTAAATTAAATTACACATTAAGAAACTTTATGTTCAATAGTTCAAAGGCTGAAATGAACCTCAAGAAATGCGTACAGCTTATGCATTTTATTTGCTTTCCAGTTTATTTCAGCACAAATTAAGCTTGCTTTTTTGTCTTCTGCGACTCCATTTCTGGCCACACAGAGCTCACACGCATACAAACACACCAACTCCTTTTCCTGACTTCAAATGCAGGCATGATTTTCCCAGCTAGTAACTCCTCACTTAAACAACTGAAAGAACTGAAGAAAGCATGAAATTGGTTAGGCTTCTTTAGTGAGACACTTTTTCTCATCTTTGACTTCACCTGTTTGTTGTCTGGTGTGTTTTTTTTCCACCCTTCGCTACTTTCTCTGAGTATTTCAGTATTCTAACACCGCATACGGAAGTGGAAAGGCCTGATTTCCTACTACAGTTATAATGCAATCCCACGTCCCTGTCAGAAACAAGACATTTTGTTCCTTTCTTAAGGGTAATTCTATATACCCATTACTCAGAAATATATGATTATTAAAAAATATTTTTATTATTAAAAATATTTATCTTCTCAGCCTTATATGAAATCTTTCATTTTAAACTGCATGCCACATCATTCATAAAATTTGAATCAAAGGCTGAAGACATACAAAGAGAGCATGCAAAAACCCTATGACCCTCCTCTAAATATTCTAGTTCAACGATGCGTGAAACAAATTTAGATACCAGAGCCTATAGCCTATTCAAAAGGTATTCAAACAGAAATAATAGTCTTCTTGTCCTTCTGTAGCTCTGCGGCTGGGGCTCAGTAACTGGCTGATACGTGTCAGAATTTACTGCTTGGTTTTCTTCCTAGGCTGCTCCAAAATAATCCCTTACAGCTGGGATTTGAAAAATGCAGCAGTGCTTATTGGTAAGGTGGGCCCAGCCGACTCCAATCAATACCTACAGAGAACAAAAAGCATTTTGACTTCCACCACGACAGCAATGGGTGTCACGAGGCAACTTCTGCAACTGCTTGGCGAGATATTTAACTCTGCATTCGGATATGTAAAACCAAACACGCTTCTACACAGCTGCTAGGGACAGCTCAGAAAACCCATACCTTGTTAAGAGCTGCAGGAAGGCAAAGAAATACTACTCAGTGCTTCAAAGACCAGCTTCCCTGCCTCTGATCATCCTGTGCTCAGGGAGGAAAAACTTACAAATGGCAAACTGTCTTGGTGCTACAGCCACGCTGAGAAAGGGAGCTGCTTCTGGAACCCAAAACTGGGAGAATCCAGAACAGTCCCAAAGGGCTCTGCTCCTTTAAACATCCCGAAAGGATTATTTGGGGTTTTTTGGAAATAAAAATATGAAAGACTCAGTCTCAGCCTAGTCAATCACCTTCATTTGTGTTTTGAAGTATTAGTGTAAAACAGAAGAGACTGAAATTAGGTGACTAATGAATGAAAGATTAGTCTGAATTGTGGAACTGCCAAGGCTGGCTTTAGTTTTGTTACAGTCTTTGCACTGCTTGAACTTTAAGTCAAATGCTACATAGCCCTTTGCCCTGACTACGAGGTTAGTTATGGAGGTGTTTCCCACCAATCTCTTCAGCTTCTCAGTATTTTTTTCATTTCTGTACAAACGAACGTACTTTCTCAGCCATCCACTCTCATGACATGAACGGAAAACTGCACCATTAAGAACAATGATTTCAATCCTACTTACGCCTTCTCTGTAATCACTTTTCTCCTCTTACATTTTTAAAGGCAACACTTGGAGAAATTCTGAACAATCAAAAAATACAGCTATCACACAAGATCAAAACAACTTTAATAAGCAAATATCTGTCATTAAGGATACGTAAACAGCAAACTAAGTTAGAGAATCATTCAGGATGGAAAAGACTGAAAAGCTCATCTACTCCAACCTTTAACCTAGTACTGAACTCCTCCACTAAACCGTGCTGTTAAGTTCTACATCTACACATTTTTGGAAGACCACCAGGGATGGTGACTCAACCTCCTCCCTAGGTAGCCTGTTTCAATATTTTACATCACTTTCTGCAATGAAATTTCTCCTAACATCCAATCTGAACCTCTCCTGGTGCAACTTGAGGCCATTTCCCCTCGTCTTATCACTTGGTGCTCGAGAGAAGAGCCTGATCCCCACCTCGCTATAGGCAAAGGCAAAATGTAGCACTGAAAAGCAGAAGACTAATATATTTGCCCTTTTTTTTTTCCTGATAAAAGCCTCCCTGATTATCCTAAAGGTAGTTGTGGTCGGTATGACAACTGATCACTGTGGTTTACTTACAGCCCTACCAAACCTGCGACCAAAATGCAGCCCAACTTCCCTAGGTCTGAGGGGTGGGAGACGCAGTATTTGATTCAAGTGAGAAACAAACCTCTCGTTCCCCTGCCATTTCAAGTAAACTTTTATCACTCACGCAAGTTGCTGAACTAACAGCTACCCAGAAACACCAGTATTCCACTGGCAAGTCATCGCTTCCTGAAAGAACTGGCCAGAAGTTAAAGGTTATCATCATGCCATCCTTGGACCGCCCGTGAGGTCTGCCAACAGTTGAACAGAAAAGGCCAATATTAATAATAACTGTGGGACGCGGTCAGTAACGGCAACTCTGAGCCGCCACTACGAACAAAAAGGAATCTGAATTACAAAGAAGAGAGCCAACATCTGTTGAGTCACCCCGTCAATGGTCCAACCACAGTACGCCCACCAGCAACATCCCTTGCCAGGAAAGGCTTTAAAAAGGAACAAGCGAAGTTTTCAAAAACACAAACAAAACAAGGGTGCAAGACAGCAGGCAAGAAACAGATGATGTTTTGCACAGGCAAGAATGTTACTGAAAGCAGGGATCCTACATGGTATTCCTAGTGAGCCACAAGTGATAGTAAGCCAGTTACAAATACGTAGGTAACGCACATCCTTAAGGCGATTTGTCTTTAGAGGAGACTGACATGCATTTCAAGAAAATGAAATACGTATGCTTTATTTTCATTTCACACAAAATCTAACAAACAAAAGATTGTTTTGTAGTATTCCTTCCTAAAGATCTGGATGCTTGATTCAGTAAAACACTGAATCTCTACAGATTCAATGTTCAATGTGAAAGTCAGAACGCACACAATTAAGTTCAAGGACTGAAGAATCCCAGGCTACTAAAAATGATTCAAGCACCATTTCCCTCAGGATTGCTTCATATGAGCTTTTTACACAAAGTATCTCAAAACATCAGTTCCTGTTACAGGCAATTACAAGGACATATAGCAGATGCTTAAATGCACTATAAAAAGCATACTGTGCTTTGAATATTGCCTTTAACCCTGTTTTTCTGAGCGATGAAAGCATCCACAAAAAATCATGTGGCACCTTAAAGAAGTACATCCATCACCAGGAGCTTAGCATAGTCTGTACAATTATGTAAAATCAGTAAATAAGACTATTTACAAACATCAATGTCCAAATAAAAGTAAATCTCAAAACAATAATTTCACATTTTATCAGTCTAAAAAATTAAAAAGAAACACCCAACTTGCACGGCCTCCAAAGCCTCTCTCATTTTCTGTCTTCTAAACAATTTAGAGATACATCTGTATAAATAACACGCTAAAAACAGCCCAGTCCAGTGACAGTCATGAGCAATTGCATACAAACTATCAGTTGTCTTCTTGGCTGTCTAAACAGATAAATAGGTAAGCTTTGAGTTCGGAATACTATCTTCATAGATGAATAATAGGGAACACAGTAAGTAATTACACATTGCACTATCGATCCTTGAAAAAACATGAAAAACATTTTCAAGTTGGTGCGCGTAATGTGAATCACTGAATCACTCCATTTTCATCCATATTTTATCTTTGTATTTGGCGCACGATTTCAAGATTATTTCTCCAGTCACTTAGGACTGGCTGGCATTCCCTTTTACTCTAGTTATTTGGTTTTGCCTTTTTTCTTTAATCATACAGAACATTTCTCAAATAAATTATGTAAATAAAAATCTCATTGTAAGTGTGTTTGTTTGTCAGACTAGATTTTCTGGAGCCTAAATCTTTATTAAGAAAAAAAACAAGAACACCAGACTGACTGGTGGAGTCACCTACCAACAGCTCATGAAGCACAGGTCACCTCCTGCTTCAGAAGGATTTTGCCATGTTCAGCTACCAGCTCGTCTACCAAGAAACGTGCTGCCTGAAACAGCAGCTTGGCCAGATGTGCACGTGCTGAACCCAAAATGGATTGGTGTCACCTGATTTTCCTGATTAAACAGCCATCAAATAGTATTTTTTCAGATCACCACTGACATAAGCCAGAACCCAAAAGTATCTTGCACATTTTAAAGCCCACAATTGCCTTGAGACAGTGAGAGGATATTCCAAATGCTGTAATAAATGTTTGACTTGCTTAGAAACAGTGGCATTTCTTCCATCAGGTCATTTATCAGCCCTGTTTTTTTTTTTGTAACCAAGTAGCTATCATTTAGCTAACTGCATTATTACACCTGCAATTTCAAAGAAAAAAATAAAAAGTATTCTAGCAGTTTGATCTTACTTTACGTGACAGAAAGTGTAACAAGTCTTTTAAAAGGTAACAAGGGAGGGGAAAAAAATGTTCCTTTCTGGCTAAGACTAAAGAACAGAAAGAAAAACTACCTATACGGGAATAAAATCTTGTTATCCACAGAACAACGGGAGATTCACTGCAAGTCAGACTTTCTTTCTTTAATAATCAAGACCAGCGATGATTTTCAAACTAAGTTATAACAAGCCACTGACCCTTTTAGTCTCAACCATGCAGAGAACTTCAAATCACTTTGATAGAAGCCAACAAAAAGTTGCATGAAGATATCCCTCAAAAAATAGTTCTACTTTTCTGGTACATCCACCTGCTCAGAAATAACGAACCAAAGAACTGTATTCGTGCCCAGAGGACATCATGCTCCCTTCCCTTTACCCTTTGTCATCTTCTGTAGTCTAAGAACAAGGCTCCTGCACACAAGAGATCTCAGGCAGAGTAAAAAGCTCCATCCACTGGAGAACACATGGTTCGCTGGACCTGGGATGCTAGGTTAATGGTTGGACTCGATGATCTTGGAGGTCTTTTCCAACCTAAATGATTCTGTGATAGGGGACAATAATATAACCCCTGCAATACACAGCTCCTGGGTGTTCTTGAAACAGACAGCATTAAAAAAAAAAAAAAAAAAAGACAGATGTTGAACACAGAAGGGTTATATGACTTGTCTTTGAGATCTCCACCCCTATTTGCAGTATAGGTAGGCATATCCAGCACTCAAAAAGGAAGCCAGACAATTATTTATACCCGTACCACCTCAAAAGCGGCCATACTTATTACACATTTTTCACACTCTGGGCAAATTCAGGCAGTACTCCACTAAAACCACCATTGCTCTGAGAAAGGCTTGCGGCCAGACCCAGAACAACTGTGACAAGCGTTGAAAGCGTAGGCTGAAAGCTCTTGCTGCTCTTCACAGAAAATCACAAGCTCTGTGCCTTTTGACTGCAAGTGAAGAGGTTTGGCTAAGAGTGAATACATCAAAATCCATGATCACGTTCTGAACCGGTCTCAACCCATGGCAAGGTAAGATACTTCTAGTGTTTTTTTAACCATATTGGAATGTAAAAATAACATTTTATTCAAAAGTAAATCGTTCTCAGTGAAAGGAAATTAATTACTAATACAAGGTTGACACCTCAAGCAAATTCATCCTTCCAGTATCCAGGAAATAGCTTTGTCCTTGAAGCAAACAAATGAGTTCAAACACTTTCAGCCTCAGCAACACATTCATCTCTTCACTGAAAAATCCCTGCAAAGTGATCAGCAGGAAAACCAGAATGCAGAAACCCCCAAACCTACATAATTCCAGTCCTCTGTGTCAAATATGCACTTGTCCTAACTTCTGACTTTAATACTTGACAAAATCCTGCAGTCTTCCCCCTAAACAGATAAGGAAGGATGTTGGGGAGGATGGATGTTCAGGCAGGAAATGGAACTTAGCAGTATGAGTACTGACAACGTCCTGTCCTCACATGAGTTTTCCATTGTTTTCTGTCCTTGCAAAGTAAGCTACAAGGTGTAACCATCAGCATCTCCGAACCCACAGTGATGGTAGGAAATCTGTCTGCCAAACTAGTGTGACAGAAGAAAACACAAAAATGTGAGATGTATCACCTTGGACGCTAGCTAGGACCAAAAAAAAAAAAGATATTTAAAATTTTAAAAAAGAAGAAAGGCATATTTTTTTAAGAAAAACATCAATTAAAATATTTAACAGCTATACACACTACAGACTTGTTAAGAAACTTTAAGTTGAACTCCAAAGATACCTGCAGTATTGTATGCAGAACACCAGCTCCCTTCTTTACTAACACCAAAATTAGACTCTGCAGTTTATTAACGAATCATCCCCAACACTTCAGTATTTTGAGTGTGCAGCTACAACGTTTGTATTTGCATGCTACCTCAAAGTTACCCTTCAAAATAGACAAGCAATAAGAAAAAATATATATATGATTATTAAATACTGCTTATTTTACTTACAGAATTAAGCTTAGGGCAGATGCATAATAAACATGAATTAGCTGCAGCTACCTGCATGAACATCTCCACAGGGCTTCTCTCTCTCCAGGTAGCCAGACATCAAGAGACAGCTCTAAAGCTAGAAACAAGGCTGTGTATGTAAAGCCTCTGTCTTAAATATTATTTTTTTAAAAAAAGAAAAAAACACCAGCCCATACAATAAACTTGCATAATTGCTGACATTTACTATATACTGACTTGTACTTTTTAGTAACGCTCAAAGTAAACGTGACTGCAACACAGCAGCCTAGAGAGAATTAATTCAGGATGAACAAGTCTTTATCTACAGAAGAGACACTGTAACAGCATAATCAGCAGGAGCAGAAGAATCGAGCAGCTTGAGGCACGTAAACACACTAAAGCACAAAAGAGGAAAGCTCTTCCTACACGAGGACATCCTTCAGTATTCCTCCTCTCTCAGCGCGGGCCATGAGGAGATGGGGCCCACCCAACACGCAGTGCTGGGCCTACTGACAGGTTGAGCAAGAGATACGAGAAGATACCTGACTCCATGCTGTGCGTTTTGGTGCTTTATGTATTTAAGAAAGCTGCAGGAAGGACTCAGATGCCCAATGAGAGTAATTGCTGAGCCTGTTTTCAGCAGGTACGAAGAGGAGCCTGCCTTGCCATGAAGCACCTGAAACTGGAAATGAAGATGTAAACAAGCCCTCAAAGCTCAAATAATCAAACAGCTGCAAAACTGCTCTCACCACAAGAGAAAAAAAAAGAAAAAGATGTGGAGATAAATGCAGCATGAGTCATCACATGCAACTGTTAGTAAACAGCACTCACAGAGGTAGATAAAATCAGCCCAGTCAGGGCCCTCTCTTCAGGGCAACTGCAAAAGACGGCCTGCTTTTGGAACCGGGAGGCACAGCTCTTCCTTCACAAAGCTCTTCATGAAGAAAAAAAAATGAAAAAACAGTCTTCAGAGCATGACTTCTCCAGATCCATGGCTTGGAGAACATGCGAGTTCTCAGAGTCCCCAGGGGACCTGCTCATCTTTTACAGGCAGAGTGCGGGATGCACCGACACTGCTCCTGAGCAGGATGCAGTAACTGCGAAGGCCAGCAAAGGCCAGCAAACTCAACCAGCTCCCCAAAACAACATCTGAACCTTCCATGACTCCAGACAGTTACTACAACAAATAGTGTCAGTCCAACCAGGAGAACAAGAACAAATTACTAGGAGTTGAAGGGTAAAGATGGGCACTGCCTTTTCTCATGTGCGCCCCTTACCCGTCCTGGGCAGTTGGGCCCTGAGCAGTGATGAGCAGGGGTGAGGCGGTCTCTTGTGGGCAGATCTTCCCCGTTCAGCCCTCTTAAGGGTCTTGCTGATGGCGATAAGGAGTCGAGATGCTTCAGAGCAAAGTAGTAAAGATGCAAGCAGCACTGGATGGAGAAAAGGCCTGGGAGGCCGGCCGCCTCCAGGTGCCATGCTCACAGCATCCCGCTCTCTGTTGTTTCAATGTTGTGCCCAGGTGGCCACAGCGACAGGTCAGTGGTAGGGCAACAACCAGAGCGAATTCAGGTATTTGCTATGAGACAGCCCTTGCAGCAAACTTGCCACCTCCTTCTAGAAACATGAACCTCACCCAGATGAAGTACCAGGCCTAGAATAATCCTTTAATTCATACTGAAGGCTGTGGCCACCTGCCTGCAGCAGAGATCAGCAGGCATACCACACACACTTAGAAATTTCTCAGAAGTGAATGACCCAACCTAATAAAACACATTAACAATGTCCTCAAACCAAGGCCAGGTAAGGAGAAAGGCTCAAGAGAGCAATATATGACAGCTCCAGAAGCATGAAGTAAGTGGGAAATCTGCAACCTTTCAAAACCAAGGCTCGTGCCAGCGCAGCAGATGGCTGCTTGCATAGGGAAGGAGCCATCGCATCGCTGCTGCCGTGCAGGGTAAAGAGCTGCCTTCAGGTGGAAGGAGATGTGGACAGACGGACGGATGCTTCTGTGTACTTCTATAACTACCGTTTCAGTAAATGCCATCATTAGGAGGAGATATGGTATTTTCAAGAGAGTATTTCAGTCCTCAAAAAGGTCGAGGCACACACCAAAAAACAAACAGCAAAAACCTCCACACGCGCAGCTTGTTAAACAAGGTTAAGTTTGCCTTACTGTGCCCTACCATTAACGAAAGGCTGCTCTGTGAAACAAACAGTTGATGCTTACTTATGTCAGTCTCATCCCCACTCCACAAGACCCGAAAAGCAAAGCTAAAGGCTACCTGCAGCAACCTCTGCCTTTCTCCCTCACCTTAAAATGCTCTCACATTAAAGTCACAGCTTTTTCCCCCCAGGATCAAATACAGGAAAACAAGAAGGGTTAGAGGAAGCCTGTTGCTGAAAAACTTCATCTTCTTGGTTTGAAATCAAGTCCCTCCACTGCAACACATAAATAACTAGCTTCACATTGGCAAAGCACTCAAGGATGCAGGGACACATGACAATCTGAAAAAGGATGATCACAAAAATGGCACTTCTGTTAACTGAGTTCTCAATGTGCAATTTTCCTGGCTCTGGAGTAAATGCAGCAACACCAATTGGCTCAAAAGGTCCAGTGGGGCTCCCTACTTGCTTGAATGAAAGGAGCACGCAGCTCTCCAGGCCAGGGGAGATCCAGAAACAGACTTCCTACTTCGCAGCAGGGAGAGCACAACCCTACTCACTCTGGCTAGAGCTGAACTAGCATTTTATGCAGAACAAGCTCTGGTTTTCTTGTACAGAAGTTCTGATACCTGGATTTTTTGCACTGTGCTCTTCACCAAGAGCAAGATCAGGTTTGGCATGCCTAATGCTCCATCGCAGCTCAAGCTTGACTCAAAAAAACTTCTCCAGTTAGCACCTAGCATCTTCATTATCTGGATGAACACAAACTAACTTACCTGACCCTCCTTTAAATATTGGACACTAGCAAGTTTAGCATACTTCAACTCATACTTCAATTGTTTTATTCTAGCACACACATAGACACACTACAAAAATACACTATATTGTGTGTGCATCTATATATTTATGTATATGTGCAGACATATACACACACATTTGTAGTAGCTAAAACGGTAATGCTTGAACTACAGTCTTTTCAAAACCCAATTAAGTGCAAATAAATGCATTTAGCTCGTATCTTCTACTTTCCGCACAGTGATAGCCAATTTCAAGCAATACCACCAAGAGGCAGAGGTGAAATACAAGGATTTACTTCACAGGAGGGAGATGCAAACTGTTTCCACATTGTTTTTGCTCATATCTTGCAATTGGTATTTAGAATAATAAACACACAGTTTGTAATATTAATTGTAGTCAGAAAAACATTAAAAACAAAAAAGAAATTAAGAGCTTCCTTGTTTTCTTATAGGCTCATTAGCAAAAGCCTCCCCTCTTAACAGCTACATCCTCCTTAAACTGGAAAGAAAGGAAACATCTGCAGGGCTGGTAGCATAACAGCAAAATGTCATGTGATCTTAATTTAGCTAAATCAGAACTTTTCCTTCTCTACGTGTTCTGCCCCTGCTTGTTAAGAATAGGAAATGCTTTGTCCTTAACTTAGAGTAAGATCTGGAAATATCAGAGACAGGAGACTAAGAAAGCAAACTTTCTTAATATCTAAGCAAAGCTTGAGGTAACTCCGTGCATGATAAAAACTGTCTTGGTTGACAGAAGTGACCAACAGTGGTTGCACAGAGTCACAGCCTGTCAGTGGCTGCCTTACGCCGCTTCTTTCAGCCAAGGGGAACTTTCTGACAGACCCAAGAATACAAGCTGTCTACATCCCTCTCCGCTTCCTACAAATGGGGAGAGAACAGTAAGTTCTCTCATTGCCAATGTCCCCAGCCAAGTGTGTTACTGCAAAGTTAGGAGCTAGCTTGGACAACGTTTGTATCCTCTTCTGCTTTCTGGAATAAGGCATACTTTATCAGACACACCACGTACCAGATAGTTTTCACTACATTTTCACCAGATTATTATGGCATACCTATTCACACATGCTAAATAGTTCTGCAGAAGCTCTTAGGAAAAATGAAATCACGGCAGAGGATAAAACCTGATTCACACTGAGCCCATTTCAATAATCAGATGCAGCACAGCTTTAAAGGCAGCCATGAAACCACCTACACACTTCCTCCAAGCTCACACTGTTTCTCCTCGCCATACCCAGGGGCTATATCTTGGTTAAACAAATCATCAGCTCTGCCGGGACCCTGGCCAAACCAGCCAAGAGAGGACCCCCTTTCCCACAGCCTCTCTGTCCTTCCAGCAAACCTCTGGACTGAGACCGGGCTACTCCATGGTGCAGCTACAATGCTGAGCAAGGGCTTTACTTTGTGGGCTCGGCGGTGGGACAGAAATGCACCTCACACTGCTCTCTAGCACAGGTACAAGGCTGATCTTCTTAGAGAAGCTACTGATCTTCCCAACATAAATAGACTCATTCGTGCTTTAAAAATATGAAATCAAAAGACTAGCTGCACCACTTCATCTGTATAAAAGCGTTGTCATAACTGCTGGTAACTCAAGTAGTTCAGTCTTAAGATCTGAACATCTTCAGCTTTGCAACGTTGCAATTTTACTTAACATTTTGTTTCAGGTGCAACAGGAATATCTGACCTGCCCAACGCCAACAGGAAGCCATTGGAAGATCAGGGAATTGACACGCAATGTCAGAATCCAGATTGTCACCCTAAATATAGCAACGCACTTCCAACAGCCATTTCAGATTCAATCCTGCTGGCAGGAGATTTACCTCGTCTCATGGGAAGAGTTTTAAGAACTGACTTGAGGGAAGAACTATTCAGATCAAGTCTAAACTTCCTAAGATTTAATACAGAGAACATGGCTCAAAAGCACCACAAAACTTGTAAGACAATGTTTCAAGATTCTTTACATCCCTGACTACACAGCTTCCCCCCTCAGGAGCAGTCGTCTCTAGACATACAGTTAAAGCCACAAGCTTTAACGCTGGGTAAATACAGCAATTCCTGCAGACACAAGCACATCTCTTAAATATATTCCTGGTCCCATGTTTTCAGATATTTGAATACAGTATATAATGCACAAATTAACACACTGCAAGTTTTAAAAGCCTTACTTACAGAAGGAAAAAGGTTTGTATATAAATCAGCACACGCAGCTGCAAAGCTACATAACTCAACACTCATGTTAAAATATTTCAAAACCCTAAATTTGTAATCTACTCCACATATAGGACAGAAAAGCAGCTTTTTCAGTGAACAATTTAATTTACTAAGATATAATACTTAGGAAGCTGCTTTAAGAAAGACTGTGAAGTCATTGACTTGAAAAAAAAATCTGAAATCTGTATGCCAACTGAGATGAGATATCACTAAGAGGATAAAGAGGAGAAAGTTGTCCATCGGATTTTCAGTTTAGCTGCAAATCCAGAAGCTTTCAGACATTGCCTTACCATGCGATCATCAGCGACCCACGTATTTCCTCATGGTTTGCAGTGAACATGTCAATAAGAATGGTAAATGCCTATGACTAAATCCACATTTGTATCTGTCTGGAGAACAGGGTGGAGGGCAGTGGAGAAATCTATTTTAACAAAAATTCACTTGCTTTTTTAAGAACTACTTGTCCTTGCATGCCTGTTACTACGGCTTGAATTGCTCACTGTTGCCGAGTTACTTCCCCATACTTCTGAACATTACAAATGTTTCTCCAACAGCAATGTGAATTCCCACAATGAGTAAAGCCACCAGCTATTTCCTGCAGTGATTTTACACCTTTTACTCAACCAAACCGAAAAAATTACACCCTGCACTGCTATGAGACAAGATTTTTATCATATTCCCTCCCTCCCCAAGGCAGGAGATAAACAGAGGAGTACAATAAGATAACATATCACATTTCTAAACTGTTATCAGCTGCAAATATCTGAAAGGAATGCAACCACCTTTGTTATTTCATCCTCCAAGTGACACATTCAGAACACCGAAAAGCTTTTTTTAAGCTTTTTTTTTTTTTTTTTTTTTAACATTATCTGAGATTCTCCAGAGGAACGGAATAGCTGCAGTGCAGCAGCTGATGCAGTGCTTCTGCGTCCTCAGGCTTGAAGGCGATGTGATAGCTGAGCCTGCGCTGCAACGTCTCATTCACATGCACTGCTATACAGAAACAGCCTGTGGTAATGAACTCAAGTTAGAACAAAATTTAGAAGATGTTGGCTGCTATAACGCCACAACATACAAACTTATTTCTCAAAGACTGTGTTGATGTACGTGGAAGTTCCTCCAAGCCCAGCAGCTTCAATGACCAGGCACTCTGTGCAATGAAACTGTGTGACCAGCTGTGAGTTGATGGAACTCTGCAGAATGCCTGCCTTTGGCTGAGGAACCAGAGATGAAGTATTCAAATGGCTGAAAGCACGTTATTGTTACTTTTAGAGGTTAGGATGTAGCAATAAAATAAACAGTAAAGCAGGCATTGTTCAGCGAGGAATTCGGAGCCCACAAGAGCCTGGGAAGACCTGTTCTCCTCAAACCAGAACAGCCTGCAGAGAGCACGCTGCTGACCTGAGCTCTTCACTGGCCTGAAGACCTCCGTTCAACTCACCGCCTACTATTCCCTCATCTTGAAGGCAATTCCCAACTATTCCCAACGCTTGAAGGCAATGCATTTGTGATACAAGGAGAAAAAATTATAAACTATTTGTTTTATTTTATTTTTGAAGACATTCCCTTTTTTCTTAAGGGAGAACGCTAAACATTCTTAGTTTATCAGTGTCACCAGACTACATTACTAACAGGATTAATCATCTATGACACTGCCGGGGCAGCCTCTATGATCCCACTAACAAATCCCCACATACGAATACAAGCTCTCTACCTGCTACGCCTTGACTATTTCTAAACCTGTATTCCTGCTGAAATTCTAGATTGCCCGTCCAGACTCCCACTCTTAGATCTACCCCATGTTTCACAAGACTCTCACAGACAACACAAAAAAGCAGCGAGATGTTTCACTACTCCACAGTAACTCACTTTAGGAAAGATCAGAAGTAATGAAGCTGTCCCATAAAAACAAAAAATCTGCAATTAATTCTATTTGGCTTTGTACTCATTACTGTGAGAAGGTTTCTGATTTATTATTCACGCATCACCCTGTGGAAAGCCACACAGCCATCAATCCCAACCAAGGTTTGGGCTAAAAACTGAAATTTCTCATTGAAAAATCCAATTTCTGACTCCGATTTCTAATTTAGTCCTGACCTCTGCATATTCTTTGAAAACGCAACACGCTAATACACACAACGCCTTGCTGTATCTGAGTATAAAAGGCACCTGTCTCACGTTACAGCAACTCTCACGCTGCACCCTGAAGGTACTTTTTGTAAAATCTGTATTAACATGGTGGGCATGGATTAGCATTCCTGTCTCTTACATATTTGTTCCCTTCCTGTTCTAAAAAACAAACTTTGGGAACTCTACAATGGGGGAGAGGAGTGAGGTGTGTGCCAGCAGAACAAACAAAACAACCCTGAAGAACAACTCTGTAATCTCAGTCAAAGAATCAATAGTAACAAAACAATTAAGCTCATTTTTATTTTCTCCTTGAATATACATTTCTGACAGCCATTTAGGAGGAAATACATTGTCTCACAAGGCAAGCCTTCAACTCAGCTCTAGGATGACAGCTTGTAATTCACTCCCCTGATGTTTTACTGGGGTCAGGATGGATGAAAATGGCCTAAGAAGCTACAGAGCTCCTGCTAATTCAAGAACACCGTATGCCAAACTGGAGCAGTTTCACTTCAGAAGGAGCTGTTAGCTCCCACTGCACAGGTCACCCACCTCCGTACTCACCAGCAGGCTTCTCCAGCATTGCTAGGTGGAGAATTTGGAAAGCAACACTGCTGCACAAAGCAGCACGCATCTCTCCCCAGGGCTGACAGCATTCACTTCTTACACGGCACCTCAGTGGTCTCTTCCTGATAAGTAAGCTCCCATAAATGAACAAACAAGTTCATTTCAAAGAAAAAAACTCAGCAATAACTCACCTAAAATGTGCAGTTTACAGGGGTTTTACTTTCAGGGGAAGAAAAAAACCACACACACAGCAACCATATATTCCACTTCTCTAATAAAAAATAGTAAAAACAATCAGTTCAGCAACATTTCTACCTTAAGCATGCAGTGCAAGTAGTTTCAAGTACAGTGATCTAAGGCCTGGTTTTTGTTTCAGCTTGGTACAATACAGCTTTTGGATTATGTGAAACCTGCCTTGTTGGGTGGTTTGGTTTTTTTAGCTTATTATTTTGGTTCTTAGCAGTTCATTTCAGTCTATTATTCAAAAACAAACAAACAAACACACACACACACAGTGCTCCTTTCCCTTCCCCCCACTTATGTCAAACTCATTTTAAAATTTCAAGGCACTGTCCACATCACGAGCCAGGCATTTTCTTGCTTCTTGATTTCTGAAGTACAGGAAGCTCCTAGCCAGGTTGAGTTTGTCCATGCAGATGAATGTAAGCAATTACCTATGTAAGCAAGCTAGACCAAACTTGGTGAGACAGCTCAGCATCTGAAAGTAAGACCCTGCACAAAAGCCTCTGTTTGTCTCTGATTTTTTCAATTCACCAGATGAGGCTTCTTTTAACCCTTAACATTAAGGAGATGACTCAAAAATGAGGCATCAACAGACTTATAGGTATGGTGGGAATATTTCTGAATCACTTGCCTCTACTTACTGTACTGAAACTGCAACTCTTTCCTTTTAAAGTGCTTATCTTCTCCTTAATGCTGTAGAAAAGTACAATAAATTCTCCTCAGTGACCAAATGTTATGTGAGAAATACAGGTAACATCTAGAGTACCCTGAAAATAGTATTACAACAGCATAGCACTATTTTAAATCCTTAGTAAGTGGATTCTATTTACAAACAAGCTTTCAAAATCCAGGCAGGTTTTTTTTTCCTCCAGTTGTGCAGGAAGTCAGTCAATTAGACGTACAGCTGTCCATATTAAGGACTGAATAACATCCTGTCGTCATTTATTTTATCCTGCATGTTCCCAAAAAGTACACAAAAAAAACCTCCACTCACATAATTTTCTCTCATATTCACGATAAAGTATTTTGAAACAGCCAAGATGTCTGAGTCCCATTAAAGCTGGGAAAATTTATTTACACTGCAGACGACCCTGGCACGTCTCCCTTTTCCTCTATGCGACACATTTCTTTGTGTGCAATTCCTGAGGCAAATCTCCCTTAAAGGTCAAGACTCTACCAGAACAACCTAAAGTACTCCAAAGTGTTAAAAAAGCTTTTATATAGCTAAAAGCATGTTTTATATAACCAGTAACTCTGGGAAATGCCTTAGTACATGGCATTATTTTTAATCCTACATTTTCCATAGGATGGGGGGGGAGGAGGGGGAGATGGACTAAAGCCTCCCTCCCCCCCCAGTTATAAATTATATAATCATAACAAAATATGTAAGGAGAAGAAAACAACAGACCTGGCCGCTCCAAGCACAGTAGAGGTTACATATGAAGCTCCACTTGTGGTTGATCACGCAGTCCAAAATCTTGAACTGGGCCATGTCCTGCTATAGCGCAGACTGCTGCTGTGCTCTGACTCAGCTTTTGCTGTGTGCTACTTGAGGATGCGAGAGCTATGCAGTAATGACATTCAGGAACAAGGACCTTCCTTCCTGCTCTGTCTCCCTTCCCACCCCAACCATGTGTCAACTCAATGAGATAAACTGACAGAACTGCCTAACATTCTTCAAAGCAACGCTTCCGCAACTGTCAAATTATGAATTCTTGGGGGAAAAAAAAAGAAAAGAGGGAAATAAGAACAAGCACAGTTTGAGTGTACCTTTTTGTATTTCCTTTAGTGAGGTTTCTTAGGATGTTCTTTTTTTCCTGTTGCTGCTCATAACAGTCTGAATCTCAATAAATTAGAACAATAATTCATATAATAAATCTTAAACCTGCTTAGGCACAGCTGCAACGATGGATGCTGTGTTTTCTTGAGATCCAGAAGTTTCTGTCCCCTGTTTTAAACACATGTCAATACGAGCAACTTTTCAGTAGCCAGGAGAACTGCACAAGTTTTATAGAAGTCATGGAGGTTCATCACCTTCATGTTCTTACATGGCAGGCTCCCTTTAAACCACCACAGTGCTGACAGCACTGCTCAGAAACGCTGCCTGCATTTCGTACCAACGGATGGCAGCTGCCCCAGTCCTCTTTTGCAATTTGTGAACAACCCTATCTCCGATAAACATCTCGCCTTCTGTCTTGACTGTTCTACCTTGTGCACCCCCTTCCCCTTCAAACATGGGATTCAGAAAAATTCAGATCCGTTTCCACAGAAACACACCCATTTTGTTTGATTGTTACCTGAACCATTAGACTTGTCCCAGAAACAACTTTAATTAATCTGAGCTTTAAACACCATAGCTAGCTAACGAACCTTTCAGAAAGTCAGACAGTTTTATCAGCTGTAGCTCCAAATAATTTAAAACTAAGATGTTACTTGTTGAAAGCACATTAGGGTCCCAAGCGCCTGCCCAGTGACAAGAAAGGACCCCAGCAGCCTGACCCCGAGCCGAGGAAGAAACACAAAGAGCCCCGCAGGTCACAAGTCTCAGGTCCCCCCAGACCCAGCTAAGGAAAATACAGGAGAAGTGATGTGGATGAGCAGAAGGGAGGCATCCTGCTTGCAGCAGCATTCATGGAGTGCCTCAAGGAAGAACATCTGTAATACGCAAGAGCTTTCAGTCTTGAGAAAGTATTGAGCAAGGGCAACAGGACCAGGTGGCCAATTCACCCTTTGCTTTAGTGACAGCCAAACTACTGAAAAGTACTTCAAATGTGAAAGAAAACTCATGCTACAAAGGCAGTCTGGAAATAAAACAAACTTGTACACAAGGGCCAAACAAATGGCTTGGCCAAGCAGTAGCTTGTACCTTTGAAGCAGTTATACAAATAAGGTCTCGTTTGTTTTAACTGAACCAAACAAAAAAAAATGTTCTAATTTCTCATCCCAAGGGCCCTGGGAATTAATGCCAGGCTCCAAGCAAATCTCTTCCTTCTCACCAACATGCAGAGTCTGAGAACTGCCAGGACACAGCTGTGTACAACAAATCCATGTTGTTTAAGATGTAAATGGCAGAGGTTTTCTATTATCACTACAATTATGAAAAAGGGAGAAGAGCAGTATCAATGTGACACTGCACAAAATGAATATGGTCTCAGAAAAAAAGTACTTAGGTTGGGAAAAGAGCTTGAGATATTAAAAGCATAAAAACTCCCTGTACAAGTTAAACAACCAGCACTGAAGCAGCCCGTGCTGACAAGAGGCTAGAAGATATGTCCAGCTTAGCAACTATTACTAGGTGGAACAGACAGACTTCCTCACAGCACACATCCTAACTATCCAAGCCTGAGAGATGTGGGAGAGGGAGGATGTTTGGGAAGGTCCTGCTGAGCGGGGGATCCTGCAGAGATGCCAGAGCAGAGCGAGGCCACGAGGCATCCAGGAAGGAGCTGGCAGCCGGCTGGAGAGGCAGGCAGGGATGCTGGCAGAAGCGGGCGGCAGCCTGCTCACGGCTGAGAAGCGGCTGCACGTCACTCGCACTGTGGAAAAACGCGGTCATCAGCTGCACAGGGTGGAGGGAAGAAGGGAAAGGAGATCTGGAAATCTGAGACAGGTTTGCTGGTTTATAACAAAAGCCCTCAGCCAGTTTTTAAGTGGGATTTTGGTGTGATTCTGTATCAGTCTCATTGTTACATACTTTAAGACAGATAAAGTACTATGGAGTACTTATTCCTTCAAAAGTATTTAAACTCCTGGTAAATAGCCAACATGGTGTTTTATAACTCTACCGTAGAGTTTGATACAAAAAAGTCAGTCAGTCAAACCTCAAAAACCAAATTTGTGCAACTTTTCCCATAAAATCAACAGCCATTATTAACCTGTTACTTTTGGGCATTAATTTTCAAAGTGGTTTCAAGGAAATTCTGACACATACATGCCCCCAGTCTGGCCAGGGCTTATTAATACTTACTGCAATTCACACTGAAGTGTCTAAATCCTGCAGATAAGAACAAATTACGACAGAAACAAGTAGGAAAACATTCTCAGAAACAGTCAGCATGGGCCTGAATTTGTTGTCACCAACGATCAGTATCAAAATGCTTTTAAACTTCAGTGGGCAAGGAATGAGATGAGGACTGATGTTTCGGCAAGCCTGAATCTTTAAAGTCCCTTAGATACAGGATGAGCTCAGGAACCGCTACAAGAGCGGCACCCTCAATAGTTAAGTTGGTTTTATTCCTTAAAATCACTTCTTTCTTAAAATTGCCTTCTAAATCAGTCTGTGTACTTGTAAATTTGATCTGCCAGTACTGAAAACCATTCCTGACAATCTCCAACTAGCTCCTACTTACAAGAAATATCTCCTTACTGGTACAAGGTTAAATCAAATTCCCCTAGCTTAGCATTGCTCAATTCCTACTTTATTTCAGAACAGAACAGAATTTTCTTCACCAATTACTGCTACATGTTTGTTGGAGGACCTTCTGTATTTCTCCTAGGCACAGCTTTGCTGAGAAGACTCTGCTCAGAAGATTCTTGTGCAACTGCACAGGAATTTATGGAATTGCCTTCAAGGAGGCACACAGTAAACAGAGTACTTCCCTTTCTGTTCTCAACACACAATTTACTGATGCCTTCCTTAAAAAAAAAAAAAAAGTTAATTGAAAAAAAATCAATATAACCTACTGTAAACATTTTCTTTTTAATATTTTGAATGGTTTTGGTGAAAACTTAAGAACAAGGCTTCCATACTGACTTGCATGCTGGAGTACAAGAAGGTCAGCACAGCACTGAAAGATGCACTCACACCACCAGTGAACGACAGCGAACACATACCAATGGCAGCATGCTCCAGAGGTCTCAACATCCACCTGCCCATGGTGCTCCCTGCCAGACATTAAGCTTTGACTGAAAAAGGATGACAATGACACCGGTGATTTAAGCAGGGTTTTGAAGTTCTACAGCTTTTACGGTCCACATAAAATAACGAAGAGACCACTTAAAGTTCCAAGAATATAAAACTGCTGAAGCTCAATTATGCACTAAATTAAAATTATGAACTAGAAAAAAAAAATATGTATCTATCCAAAGCCTCACATATTTTCTAAGACTGCCTGCCACAAAGTCTGTTGTTTCATCCCAGTATTAAAAAGGATCAGGTTTGGGATCTCAGTGTTTTGAGGTAACAACATTAAACCCAGGTCAGAAACATAACCTCTTCATTAGTTCTCAAAATCTATCAGTCTCATATCCAAACTCCACAAGATTAAAAAGGGAGAGACAAGATTTTGCTAAACAATAAGCCCCTGAAGGATCTGGACTTCTACCTAAAACTGCAGCGAGTTTTCTGAAAAGCAATAGGCAGCTCAGCTCACAGAAAGGGAAGGCTTCTTTTCCAAATGAATTCAGACTCCTTGTGCATGAACAGATGTGCAGGCTGCGCTCAGAGGTCCACCACATCAGCAGCATGTGAAGCATGGAAATGTTTGAAAGGCAACTTCAGGAAGAAGACAGTAAGAAAACTTGGAAATTGGAAAAGGGGAGTAACTTACTTTGTTAGAATTACTCTTAAACAGAAGAATTTATTACTACCACTGAACAATGTAGCAGCTTATGCCTGAAAAATTGTCAAAACCATCCCTCTGAGGCACCAGAGATAACAACACTACACACTGGTAGCAACTAGCAATCAATGCCTAAGTGCCTTGGAATTGCACCATTTGATATTTGAGGAGTGAGAGGAGAGACATCAGGTGATGAAACTGGCCTGATCCTGCCTGCTACTGGCTTACAGGTCCCAAGACACACAGTTCAGTACTTGGAGTACCAAACTCCTTAAAGAGGTAAATCCTTTATTAAGGAAACCCTTTTTCTCCCCCAGTAAGCCAACAGCATCATTCTAGTCAGACTCTCAGGACAGGATGTTCCTATGCAAGAATGCACCGTGTATTTTTACGTAAACTAATACATAAAAATGACTTTAAGGTTATCTTTTAGAGTCAGACTTGGAAAATGTACTTTGGGAAGTGATGACTGGACTGAGAACACAAGTGAACTGAGAAAGTCCCATTACAGGCAAAGTTATTACTTCACCTATCCCGTTCGGGACCAGCACTCCTGCAGTCAGTGACAGGAATTTCACTGGCACTGCCATACAGCATCACCACAAAGGCTTTGCAGGGCTCTGCACACAGTAACTAATGCTTTCTTCCTTGGAATGGCATTTTAGTGGCTTCAAAAAGAAAAATTATGCGCACACACACAAGCAACAAATGCAGACAGCATCTTCCCTGGTTCCTCCCTTCTCCCACATCAGAGAACGTTTTCAAGTCTGGAAAGCAATTATTTTCACCAGAAGTTACAAGGTCCTAGAAAGGCCAGGTTTTGTTCACTCTTCTTGTCTGAAAGGTAGATGAGGTAGAAGCCTTCAGCGGTACCTCGGGGTGCCCTTAGCTGCTGCAATCGTACAGTGGCCACTTGAAAGAATTTCAAGAGCAACTGAAACGTGTTTGAGGTTGCCAACACAGTCTAGACTCTTAATGAGGATGGTGAAGCTCCAGAGGAAGTCCGGCTTGTTTTAGTCAATGAAATTGAGAAGCGAATAAGAACAAAAAGGAAAAGCATGTCTGAAAAAAAAAAAAAAGAAGAAGAAGAAAGAGACACTATTTCCATTGCTCAGCTCAAAAGACTGACAATGAGAAAAGTTCTTACAAAACGAGTCAAGAGCAGGAAGAGCCTGAAATATGATTTCCATTCTGAATTCTTTCCTATCACTGGAATTCTTATCAAAAGCTATGAACACTAAAAAAGGAAAAAAACAACACATACCAAAAACATCTCTCTCCATATTGAAAAAATCTGGTGTTTCCTTCCCCCTACAGCAGTTTCTTTTTAGGACACAATACAGTTAAGAACACTATAAACACAACAGATATCCCTAGGGGGAAGAAATGCAAGTGTAGGACAGCTGCTACTGGCTTTGTAAGACATTCATACCAGTCTGGTACAACTCTCCCAGTAGCCCCAGTACCAAAAAATCATTAAGTACACAGGACTTAACACTGTTCCATCAGAAACCAAGAGCAAAAGAAAATAACTGAGGTCAGTATAAATGCAGTTTTATTTTTGCATGAATGCAACTTTTACCAACGTATTTTTAATCAACATATAAGCTCCCTAGATGAATCAAAATACCTATTTGTGAGATGAATTCTGTAATACCCCCCACAAACAAAATTAGTTGCCAAATCATGCTGAGTTGTTTCTAATATTTTAGAAGACATTACTAATGCAGAACGAGGTCCTCATCAATTTGGATGCAAGAGGATTTTTGAAGAGTTAGGGGAGACGTTCCCGTACAGTTTCTCCATCATCCTGTTTCTTTTCAAGGAGGACATGGGGCAGCAATATTGATGTGAAAACTGTTAAGATTGAGTCATGGCAGAGAGAAAACTCCTGTTCCCTTGAGCTACCAGTTCTCAAGTTAAGTAGTGCCTGCTTGCTTAGATTTCAGCTTCAGATGGCCGTTGTCAGTGAACTATTTTGGTGTTTCCTTACTCCAACCAACTTCTGTTTTCAATGCGATACAAAATGCATTCTCTCTTCCCTTTCATCTAACCTCTTTTAACAGATTTCTTCGTTTTAGAAAATAGGTATCCAAAATAAGAACTGTGTTTTTACTAATTTCAGCTACAGAAAAATATAATTTTCTACGTTCTTCCACAGAAATGAATATTTTACAGAATAAAAACACCATACAAGTCCCTAAACTGAACCCTAGTAAGGGAGCTGGGAATCTTCATGAAGTGGATGAAAGCTTCTACCACTGCTCTGTTTCAGAAATGCCTGGCCATGTTTGACGGTGACTGAGTAAGCAATACAAATCAATACGTACTCTTACCCAAAGTATGCTTCTATGATACCATTAAGCACTTCTGTAACTTTTGCCATGTCAACAAGATGAAACTTGTGAGAACGCAAAGGTTTTGTCAAACTATCATGTTTGCAAGTGTATTTCCTAACTGCGCTTTAAGTTGCATTAGTCTTTTCACCTGGTTATTTTACATTATCTCCACAAAAACAAGAAACGCACCATGACTTGATTTGAGCTTTCTCTCCATGGTTACTTTTTCGTGCCTGACCAAAACACTGTGACAAAAATAGCACAATGCTTATTGCTACCGTAACATACCACCAGCACTAAACTGTCATCACGAAAGTGATGACTGTAAGCTGCATTACCAAGCACATCTAGACTGCACGTGTCTCCAGAAAACATACTGTACACAGTGACAAGGATGCAGCCATTCAGCAGGAAAGTTTCGGCTGTTTCTTCCCCAGGAACAATGGTAAAAGTGTCTAAACTACACCACATCAACTCGTATGCCTTTGGTACCAACAGCAGGAGTATTTTCTTGCAATGAAGCTTTTGTGTACAGCTAAACACGTACACTCCTGCTGGTACAGCCTTCTAGCACCTACTACAACTGCACAGAAGCAGAACTAAAAGGCTCAGTGCTACCGTACGATCTGAACACACACGGGTCCAAGACTGGCTTGAGCCCTACCAGGGGTGTAGATCTCATGGAGACGCTTCCTGTTGTCTCCATATTCCTCACTGCGCTGCACTTGTGTGTGACCAGCTCTGCTATTTTCTGCTCCCAGCCCAAAGCCAGAACTAAGTTACTTGCCTGCCCAACACTGCGCTTCACAACCCTGAAACTTGTATTTTGAGAAGATCCTTATGTACATTAGTGCATATATAAACACAAGGGAAAACATAGTCTTAGCTCTGGTGGTTATAAAGAAAATCCTTTAAATGCACCAAGACATTTATTTACACAGCAAATCTATTATAATACAGTTAAATCTTCTCAGCAATCTAACAAACTCTAGATAGAAGATTTGGATAATGTGGATAAAGCTAATCACCAAGTGTGACCGCAGTGAAGCGCCTTGAATTATAGCCTAATATCCCCTTATTGAGACCCATGGGGTGTTCAGAAGGCTGAGGTGTTTGCATACCAAAGGACAGGAACAGAGAACTGCTTGAGCTCCTCATAAGAGGATCCCAAAAAGCAAGCCCTACCTCACACTGCATAAGAAGACATTCTGCCAGCGTGATCTGAGCAAAGGTGTTCTCATGTGTTCTTTAAACAAAGACTGTAAAAAGTTTTATAGTAAAAATTAAAAATTATCACCATTGCCACAAACAAAAGCTATTCAACACTAAGACACTGTCAAAAAAACATCCAGAGTTGAGTTGGTATGTAAGATCTCAGGGTTTCACTAGGTGATCTGCTTCAAAGTACAACTTCCACCTCCCACAGGGGATAATAATCTGCAGCAGACTGTTTTTCTACACAAAATAGAGATCTCAAAGTTCAGAATCCTCATTTAATATACCGTTAAACTAGCTGAGCTCCTCCTGAAGCCAGTTAAAATGAGGAAATAAAATCTTCATTAAAATAAAATTATCAGAGCGTGTGTTAAGCAACCTGAATTTCTCAGCTGGCAAAATAATCTTCTCCTTTCCTTCTCTCTTCCCTGCCTTCCTCTCCCCTCAGCTGGCAGGCAGTCCACTGGTGGAGCAAGAAGTGACGCTTCAGAGCTGTCAGTCAGAAGTGTAAGCTCCAAAACAGAGCCGAAGTCTAGCCTTAACTACAGGTCGGGTTTCATAACGTTTCTGTCATTTAACTGCCAATTCCTTACATTGATCAGACAAGAATGACATCCCTGACTGAGCTGAGGGAAAAAAAAAAAACAACCAACCTTGAAAATCTGTTTTGGTATGCTAGAAAATGTACTACATAGTGTTATTCATCTTGTTTTTCATGGAACACCTTTATTTTGCTATACTAAACATGCAACTTCCCCCCCGTTAGTATACTGCAGTAACAAAAGCACATTCACGTGAAATGATTACTTACCTTACAGATGGCCAACCACCAACGAAGATTTGCCATCTGAACTAGTAGAGCACTATTTTTTAACAATGTTAAGTTCACAGCGTGTTTTTGCACCATTTAGCTACAGCTTCCCCTTTCCCCGTAACTTTATACAATCCTATCGTTTTTACTTCCCTTATTGCTCCAAATGCAGTCATGTAGGAAAAAAAAATAAGAAGGCAAAAGAGGAGACCAGAATTTTAGTACTATAATCATTAAGCAAACACCATTTTCATGTCAAGAAATAAAAGACATACAAGCTCATTCTGCTTCCATTCCTACAAAAAGAAGCCTGGGCAAGGACAGCCACCTTGCAGCCCGCAGGGCCCAGGAATCCCAAACGCTCTCCTTGGCCACCACACCACAAGCGACCTCAAAGCCCTCTCCCCAGGAGCCTTTCCAAATGCCTCTCTGCGGTTCCCACCTGTGGCCTCATAAATTTAAGGCTAGAGCACAACTGGCACGTTTTTAACGCTGCCTGAATGCTACCGAGAAAGGTGCCTCTTTGAAGCAGGAACAGCACCGCATTACTCACTGCGCTTTGAAGCACCACCCTTAAACATTACAGCAGCACCCACACTTTCAAGCAAGTTTTAAAAACATGACATTTAAAAAAAAAAAAAAACCACTATCACTCTTATAGCTGGGGAATGTGTAAGAAGAGAATCCTTAAGAGAACTCTGCCATTGACTGGAAGCCTACGGCTCGCGAGGGGGAAGCGAGGGCTTCTTTGCTGGCACATTCCCGTCCCTGTACCCATGGACAGACAGCTTCTAAGATGTTAGAGTACTGCAGAGCAACATTCTTCACATCTGCACTTCTATTTTTGTTTTGTAGGGGAATAAACTTTAAACATATTCGGTAGCATATGTAAGCCAAGGGCCAGATTTTCAAACTTGTTGAACGATTTGTCATATTGCTTACAGCCAACCTAATGCAGTGCAAAGAACTAGTACCGTGCTCCAGCTACAGAACCCAGCAGAGGAAGAAGTACGGCCACTTGTCACTCATAGGTGTGGAAGAGTTAAAATATCATCATTTTTTAAAAAGCTTAATTAATGAGTCACCTCCGTGGCTGTTATGTCTGGCTTATTTTCTAACTGCTCCTAAATTTAAGTGAGTTCAGTCCCAGAGGCTAGTATAAAATTTTGACTCAATTTATTGCCATACTCCCATGTGGCTGAAGATAAGGTACCTCAAACAAACAGAAATCAAACACCTCTGCACACCATGGTTATAAATAAAATTTGAATTTAAACCCTACAGCCTTGCTTCCATACACTGTGTTTTCAGCGGTTCAAATTCTAGTCTTTACTTTGAAAAAATAACTCAAATGTTAAGCTCTATAAATGCCACCTGTCTAATAATCTCTTTAGGCAATTGGAATAAATTCAAGATTCCAAATTTAACTTCAGTTTCTCCATCATTTTTTCATGTAGACCAAGCCCAGCTTTGCTCAGTGTTATCAGATCAGTCATCTGAGATATTCTGAAATTACCTTTAATTGTTTCCAGCATTTTTTGTTGGATAAGATACGTGCATTCGATCAAAGCTCTTCCCCACTGTTGCGTAAGTTTTTGCCCTTTCACTAATTCATTTAACAGTGAATTGACTCAGAACATGCACTTTAAAACAATTTAACATTTTTCCAGCAAGCTTTGGGATTCTAAGAAAGTTTAAAGTTTATTTTAATAACAAATTTAAAATACCAAGTTACCACATGAGTAACAGAACTGACTTTGGATTCACGCATCTCTAATCTCCCCCTCATTGCCTTTCTTCCCCCATATGGGAGGAAAAAATAACTTTTTTGGCTAGGCTGCAGTCATTCCTGTGCTGCCGGGCCACCAGCTTTCCCCCAGCTCACCTTCAGCAAGAAGCATTAATCCGAATTTGTCTTCCACCCAGCTACTGACGTGTTCCACATCGCCAGGCACCTCCTATCTCCTTTGCTGCCTTTGTATTTGGCCAAAATTGGCCAATGAGTTCAAGAATAACTGCAGAGAAATTAACAGATGGGCAGACTGATGGCATGCACAAAATAACATACTCAAGATATTTTTTTTCACTACTTTGCTTCACTCCATTACATCACTTCTTTCGTATAGTGTTTTTTGCCCAAAGAACACAAGCCCTGCATTTTCAGCCGTACTGCCCTCCGCTCCTTCCACATCCAGCTATTACACAAGCCACATTCCATAACTTTTTTTGGACATTAAATCATTCTTCTCTATTCATATTTCTTCCATAATCCTGTAGTATTATCGATGTCCTACAGCAATGGAGGAATTGTGATTTTCTCATCAGAAGTAACAAGGAAACTTGCAGTACTGTGGACTAGAATTTAATACATTTCATTCCTCATGCTCGTGTGAATTCTTTATAACACCACAAACATCAAAAGTGATTAAGTCAAAAAGGGCCTGCGGTCCTATTCTTGTCAAAAATTACTTGAGTGCAGGTGGAACAACAGACAAGTTCTTCTGATCATCATTCATTTTCTAACTGGTTAAACTCCACTTTTCCCTCCATTTTCCATCTGTCTATAAAGAAAACACAAAAAAAGAAGAAAGCTCTTCTATACAGCAAAAACTCAACCTCACAAAACATAGGCACAGCAAAAGGTGCCAATGCATCTAACATCATGGAACATAGCTCCTGGAGCTGCATTCAGAGTGTGAGGGCTTCGGTTCCTACCTCAGCAATGGGCAGACCAAGCGTCTAGTAAGGAAATTCAGAACGGAGAAGTACTGACTAGACAGATGCTACAAGCAGCAATATGTTATATGCTGAAGAAAGGAGTGCCTCAGAAATCTCACCTGTTTCTAGAGTTCAGACAACTGAAAGTATTTTTAGACAGAGTATAAAAAGCACTATGTAAAAGCAAGCACTACCATAATGCCTGTCTGAACAATCAAGAAGCCAGGTGTCTGAATTTGTCCGTATATAACAAGCAATTACCTGTGCCATGAAAGAGACTTGACACGATACTTAATTCTTCCTTAACACTGGAATTTAAAACCTTTTTTATTTCTTAACCACAGGATAAAAGAAACTTTTTATGACAAAAACAAACAGTATGCAAAATACAACTGTAGCACTGGCAAAGACCTGTTCTTCCTCAACTAGGAGCACTGCCCCATTATATTTGCAGAGGAAGTCAATGGCTTCACCCTCTAGCCTCAAAATTTCAATTACACTATGAACCCAGGGTAATTTTCTGTGGTTACCACTAAAGGGAAATACACTGATTGCAGAAAACCACAGAATCAACACACTTAGCACCATAGGGATGGTATCTAAGTAGATCTTAGTAATAATGTGTCACCTAGAATTATGTTTTTAAACCTCACTTTGCTGGCGTCACAACACATCCATCCTAAATTCTGGAAAATAAGTTCAGCTTACCCTCTGAAAGCTGAGATGAGCAGAGTGATGTATTTTCCCTCAATGCAACATGTAAGAACATAAGTAGGCAGCATCTTACAAACAGAAGCTTGCTTATATTAGCACTTTAACTAAAACACATGGAATTCATCAGCATAAAAAGTATTTAAGGATAAACAAACTTCACTTACAAAATGCCCTCTGAAACCAACACAAAAAAACTACACAGTGCACACAGGGCTTGTATGATGGGCTTGGCCAACCTAGTAACTTGCTGCTTATGAGGGGAAAAAAGGCGGAGGTAGGAGGGTCCTGTGCTCTGCCACATCCCATCACATAATACCAAACCTCTCTCTGATTTTGAGCTTCCCTGACACTTCAGCAAGCCACTTCAGCCCTGCAAACAAGGGCTCTCTATGGGAAGGGCATCTGAGCATACTTTGGCTTTAGGAGAGAAAGCACACTGCAGCACGAGACCAGAAACAAGTGCAACAGCAGCAAGGTGGGCAGCCCCCAGGTCTTGAGGAGCCAGAGCCTGCTCAGAGTAACACCAGAGGCACAGCCAGGCCTCAGAGTAGAGGAAAGAAAAACTGGTATACAGAGAATACTGGTCCCTGAGCAGCAGTCTGTTCAACTCATAGACAAATACATAAATAAATGGAAGCCTCACCTGAAACAAATTCCAGGAGCAAGGACCTATTCGTTGCAGTCAGTGAAGAGAATGGTTGACAACTTCTAATTCCATCTAATTATTTTTTTTCTGATCAACTTCGTAAATGGGAGAAAAGTGTGTAAAAATCTCACTTTGAACTTAAAGATAATGTGAGGTGAGAGAGCTTGGCCGAGCCATACCAAAACTCTGGCCAGCAGGGTTCCACCACACTACATTGGAAGTTATTCATAACTGTGCTCCAGCCCTGCCGACAAACACACGTGTAGCTTTACTGTTATTTGGAAAACAGTCATAGCAGTCATGGAAGTGATCCTACTAATAATAAAATGAAGAACAAGCATGATGTTTGTGGTACAAAGGCCTAAATCATTTCTAACTCCACCATCACCACTTATCACTCTTAGAAGCACACTGATCTCAGAAATCTTTTCTACTCCTTATTCCTGAGATATTCCCAAGATTCCCCCAAGAGAAAGACAGACACTGAAAGCTTAAAGCACAATGAGGCAATTCCCCCATGTAAGGCTAGATAAATAAAAACAATCCTCTGGGAAGCAGATTCATATCTTCACTTTATTTGAGCACTGATTCTGCAAACAAGTAGTTAAATACAGGAGCTACACAGGCAAGATAGCTCTTAACTGAGAAAGTCAACTAGATTCTCATTTCCCTCATCAGAACTTCACCCTCTGAGGTGAGGTGATAGAGAGGAGCCATAAATGGGATGTAATCACCACTCTGGTCAAAACTCACACTGAAAGAACAGCCATCTCCTCCTCAGACCTCGCACTCAACTTCTAGAAGACAGACTTAATACCAAGATGAATCAGCTGTGGGGGTTTTTCTCCTATCCCTGAAACACCTTCATCTCCAAAATAGATGCCGCTCACAGTAGCCCAAAACAGCACAACTCTGCTGAGCTTCATCTCATAAAGCACCACACAGGTGGGCCTCAGAAAGATGTCAAATTACGTGCGGTAACAGAAGGCAGTGTCTTGCAGTCAATCTAATTCTATTTTCTTAACACGTTAAAATAACTCTATAGGCTTAGACAGCTGCACTTTCCTGGCTTAAGCATATAAAGAAATGCCTCATTTTTATTTGAAAATACACGCCAGTGCATTTTTTACCACGTAACAGGACAGAAGGTTGTTCAGAAGAAGAAAATCACCTTCAATGGAGACCACTGGGTGGGGGGGAACAGCTCTGAGGGCTTTGCCCAGTCCAGTGGTAAAGGCCTCTGAGGAGGGAAGTTCCTGGACACCAACAGCCCATCCCAGAGGGGCTGTCCACAAAAAGCTTCTTTCCTGATATTCAGTTGGAGTTTCCCTTACTGCAACTGCTCCCCATTGCCCTCTCAAGGTACCTTTGAGGAAGGTCTGACTCTCCCTTCCATAACACCCCTTCCAGTGACTGCAAACCCCAGCCCGAGCACCAGACGACTCCTCTGCCTTCCCTGCCCCAGGCTCGGCCACGCCAGCTCCACAGGCCTCCTCTCTGCCAGGCTGTCTGGCCCCTGAACACGTCACCCATCCTGTCTGTCACATTATGAGGGCCAAACTCCATTCCAGGCATCGTGTGCTGGAAGAAGCCTGACGAGTGCCAAGCAGATAGAGAATTACAGCGACGTGCTTTGAAGATGACAGAGTGCGAGAGTTATTTACAACAAACATGACCAACCGCACCGCTGTGCTGCGCAGGTACAGCAAGGAGAATTACACCCCCAGTGCTGCCCACGGCAGCTGTACGCATTCTTGTTTCCCTTCAGTGAACTGTTTCCTCCATCCCCTCCAGAGCTTTCAAAGCAGCATGCAATACCACGGCCTCTCTCAAGCCTTTTAACCATTTAAAAAGATAATTAATTCTTCACCACACGCTAAATAATGGAAAGAAACTCCAACAACGCAGGAAAGTAACTGTTCAGAAGGAAGAACAGAGGATAAGTAAGGTGACAGAGGGTGGCAGTGATCTGCATTTTTAGGCTACTCAGCACAAGTGATGGACAACACACAAAGGTAGCCAAATACTTCAAAGAATGTGAAAGATCCCTCCTTTATTAACTGTCACAGGTTAAAAACCTCTCCCTCTGCACTGAGTACAAAATAGAGAATATTTTTCCTGATTAATAGATTGCCTTCCTGCATAAACTGGATACAGCTAATGGTTGAAGATTTTTTAATTATTTTTTTAACTGAAAAACTGAGGGAGGGCTACGATGCAAAACTAATGAGAAAGGTAAAAATCTCACCCTTAGAGGCTCTGGCCAAATATGAAATAGATACAGTAGCACTTGAAATCTCAAATTCCTAGTAATTGAATTTTTCTTACAGATTTCTAGTTTTAGTGAGATATAAACAAGTCTTGAACTAACAAAAACTTAAGACTGCATCAAACTACACCTGCCAGAAATCCAGGTGCACAAAGCCAGGAAGCAGCACTTAAAAACAACCCAAACCAGTGTACTTCAAAAAACTAAAACACTACTCATACACCATCAAATTTTCTAGGAGTGAAAAAACACACCGCTCAAAATGCTATTACAATATTGCAGGCAGTTTAAGTGAGCTATATGCTAAGTTTAAAATTAAAATGCCAGTGAAAGCTAATGAAATTAGAGTTTCAAGAAAAACATACCATTTTAACAAGCACATCCTAGATCACTCACAATCTATCAGACTTCTGTCAGCGTATGGAGGAATACTAGTATTACATCCAGAAATCCTACAAAACGAGTTATCTGTTTCTTTTAGGGATGCTGGAATTTACAAACAAAAACCATCATAGCTTAATGTGTAGAATACAAGAAAAAACACATACTAGCAGAAACCTATAAACAAGCAAGATGTTTTCAGTGAAAAACTATAGGTTAACTACATAACAAACAGCAAGTCACAAATTCAATTCAAAATCGCTTACGTTTCAGCAGGAAGTAGGTCTTGATCTTTTAAAAAAATCACTTTGTGTCATATTAAGTTCACATTATATCTTAGGAATGTCTTTTACCAATCTTACCGCAGGGCTGGCATGCACACTGTGACCTATCAATCATGAAACTACTACACACATGCAAAGCTCTTCATTACATAAGTGACAATAATAGGACCGTGCAAAAAACACACGCAACTACAGAAGCGGCTCTCCTCTGGAGCTTTTCATATTCATTTTTACCATGTCTGTAAAAGGATGGTATATTGCCTAGCACTGTCCTTAAAGCTAGATTTATTTATTCTTTAATTACTATTTTGCTGCTTCAGATCAAATGACAGATGTCCCAAAATCTATAAATGTACAGGAGTGTTTGTACAGAATATCGTATGTCAAACAGCCACACAAGACATGCACACCACTAACATGCAGCGAGAGCTGAAGAGATGGCAAAATTCAGCAAATTACTTCCAATCAGATTTTGAATACGCAACAGACATGAAACAGTAACTACAAGTTACTGAATAGCAGGAACACAAGCTGCCGTTTCAGTTTTATTTAATAGTCCTTTACCAAGCCTCCTCACTGATTTCCTTACTAATTTTATATTCTGGCATTTAAATTTTGTTACATGATGAAAAAATTAATGCTGTAATGCAACTTCCTCTTCTCAGAATCTAATTCCCGTGTGAGCTCCTGGTCAACAACCTCTAAGGGCAGTTCCTATTTTGCTTTGTACAAAAAACAATTAAGAATGAATTCATAAAAATGTAATAAAAATCCCCTGGAAAATGGTTTTAGTTGTACAGCCTCAGTCCCAGCGTCGTCCCGTATCAGATGCCAACCTAAGCAAGCCATACAAAAGCATCTTTGCCAACAGGCTGGCCAAACGGATGGGAGCTTTGGACTATGGCCAACAGGGACAGGAGATGACAACCAAGCAGTAAGCCCTGAACTTCAAGAGAGCAGGACTGTTCAGAATCAGCACAGAAGAATCCCAGGGGAGACTGTCCCGAAGAGAAGAGGGGTCCAGAAGAGCTGCCTGACTTGCACGGATGTCCTCCTCCTAGCTCAGCACAGCCCATACCAACATGCAGGAAGTCAAGGAAACGTTGCAGGACACCTGCATAGATGAACAAGGAGCTTCTGGCTGAACTCAAATGAAAGAAGGAGGCATACAAAAAGCTGAAACAAGACCCAGGTGATCCAGAAGGAATGCAGAGATGCTGTCTGAACACACAATGATGGACTTAGGGATAGCAAAGTCCCCCTGGAGTTGAATCCGGAAGGCACATGAAGGGCAACAAGAAAGGTTTCCAAGCACACGAAGGACAAGAAGGTGGATATATGTATGGGAAATCACGCTTAACCAACCTGACAGCTATTTGCAAGGAGATGACTACCTTGGTGAAAGAGGGAAGAGCAGTGGATGTTGTTTTTCTCTACTTCAGAGCAGCTTTTGACACTGCCTCCCAGAAACAAACAGATGAAGTCCAGGCTAGATAAATCGACAGTGACTGGCATGAAAACTGGCTGAACTGCCAGGCTGAAGGGGTTGTGACCAACAGCAAAAAGCTGGAGGCCAGCCTCTAGTGGCATGCCCCAGAGGCTGATACTGGGGCCAAGACTGTTTAATCTATTCACTTATGACCTGGACCATCAAGGAGAGCGTGCTCTCAGTCAAGTCTGCAGATGATACGGAACTGGGAGGAGTGGCTGATACACCCGATGGGTATGCTGCCATTCAGGTGGATGGCGACAGGCTAAAGAAATGGCAAACCAGAACCTCATGAAACTCAAAGGGAGATGTCACGTCCTGCACTTTGGGAGGAATAACCCTCAAGCACAGCATAGGCCTGGGGCCAAACACCTGAAAAACAGCCTTACATAAAAAGTCCTGGGGCTCCTAATGGTCAACAGGTTGAACATCGTTCACTGATGTGCCCTCACAGCAAAGGCAACCCACAACCTCCTGGACCCTAAACAGAGCACAGCCACCACATGGAGGGAAGCGACTCTTCCCTTCTACTCAGCACTAAGATCCCTAAGTTCTTGTGTTCCCTGTACAGGGCTGGCATGGACATTCTGAAATGTGTGGAGTGAGTGGCCATGAAGAAAATTAAAGGACTGAAGGCACCTGCCACCTGAGGAAAGGCTGAGAGCTGGAATTGTTCTGGTCTAGAGAGGCCTGGTGAACAGAAGGGAAACTCATCCCTCTGTACAAATACCTGAGGAGAAAGGGGGTAGTAAAGAATAAGGAGGCAGTGGTGCCAACTGAAGTGGCAAGAGGCAATGGGCAAACTGAATCAGGAAATCCCATTTGCAGAAAAACTTCTACCGTAAGGCAGATTGAACATTAGAAGCAGCTGCTCTGAGAGGCTGCAGCATCTCCATTCTCTGAGACAAAAGCAGGCAGTACACAGCCCTAGACATCACACTCCAGCTGACGATGCTTTGAGGCAGACAGTTCAGCCAAAGGATCTCCAGAAGCGCCTTCCAACCTCAGAGATTTAATGATTCTGTGGAAGTTGTTTTTAATTCCAGATTTTATTTTCAATAGTGTGAATGCACTATGCAACAGCTACTACACAAGTGGTAGCTACAGACAAGTCAGGTTCAGACTTAGTTGTTTGTTTGTTTTTGCTGTTGTGTTCTGTTCATGTACAATACAGTTTCCCTGATAATATTAAGTGTAAAGGTGTATTCTTCTTTGTCACCCTCACCTAGTTTTACCAGAATTAAGCTATTCACACAAGTGTCACCCCTTTCTCAAGCTTCAGGCTTCAGCAGTCACTTGCAGGATCTTCAGTTACAACATATAATCACATGTACAGAGAGAGGAGGAGGAAACAGAGGTGAAAACTCACTTTGATACTGATCTCAGAGAGCCGGCAGCTCTTGAATCACAAAAAGGTCTAATACCAAGAACTAAGTGCATCAGGTGTCACAGTGGTTTCCAGGCTCCAAATTCCTAAGTAGGCTTTTTAACAACGTATATTCTCACAGTAATACAACTCATTCACACATCAACAGGAGATGGGAAAAAATCCGTCAAATATTTAGAGATGGCTACAAAGAGCTGCAAAAGGATTACACAACTGAAGAACCAATCAAATACAGTTGCAATAAAAAACCCTAAAAGCAGTATTTCCTAATACAGCATTAGTACATTCTTAATACTGTCCCAACTCAGTGCTTAGGTAGCACCTCGAAGCAGCCACTGTTGTTTCGAGGTGAGATACCTATACCCTTTGGACACAAGGCTTCAATAAGATTCGTTTAACAAGTATTAGATTTTTGCTTTCATAAAGTTGAAATAAACAGGGAAGAGGTAGTTCTCTTAAAACAGATTTTGTTGATGCTGGAAGGAGACATCAGATCAAATATAATTTAAGGAAATATCTACAGCTCCTTCAAGTTGCAGACATTCAAAAAAAGCAGCCCTTATTCTTTCTAGATTTCCTATAAAAAAGAAAAAAACATTAGCCTTTTTAAAGATGGCTACTTACAGGATTGTATCATTTCTTCCATCTTGAAACAAACTCATTTACAGCTTGTTCCAATAATTTCATAGTGCTCCCCCCTTTAAAAAAAACACTCCATATTTTCAGAGTTTTTGCCCAGCTAGCCTCACACCAGGTTTTAGATAGTTTATGTAACTTTAGAGTATAAAAATAAAACTTGTACTTGAAGCCTACTCTAATGTAGGCTTCTCTATGGAAAGAATATGTTTAGATGCCTAGGGTATCTGTACTTAAATCTAGCACTCATTCCCTGTAAACAACATTTGCAGAAAGTATATGATGCAAACTGCTTATATTCTAGCACACAACACACAAAAAAGCAGTCAGCTCCATTTAACGAAAAGTAACAGAAGAGGCACAACTGGTTTTCTCAGGAATTAAGTTATTTCCAAAAGCGCATTTATTAGAACTGCTGATCCAAAGCCTGCTGAAATTCGTAAGAATCCTCAGTTGAAAGAACTTAGATTTTTTATTTTATGAAGTAATACAGGTGGAACGTCATCATTTTCACTTATTTCAGCATCTTAAATTAGACTGCAAGTACTTTTTTCCCCCTCGAATTTTAAGGGATTTTTATTAATATGAAGCACCAAGTGAGGTTTTCCTACCCATACATTTTCATAAACATCTGAAATCATCTGTACTAAGAATCAAAAAAAATATTCTGGACTGTGAACGTTTTAAAGCAATAAATATGACTGAATGTCTGGGAACTGGATGCAACTCAAAGTACAAAACACCCTAATGGAACAGTAAAGCCTCTACAACCACTAGTAACAGCAGTATGTAAAATAACATAAGAGTGAAGAAACATGGTTGTAGAAGTAAGAGTAGCCCAGAAAGACTACTACAGAGTAAGAACTAATTAGAAGATATTTCTGTGGTGAAAATTTGGTGACATTCTAGAAGACTAGTCCTATTCCCTTCCCAAAGGAGGGAAGAAGGAAGAAACCAAGTTCTTCAAAGAGACAATGGTGTTAGGGGTTAAATGCAAGACAAAAGCCACCACCGCTCTGCTCCTCATGGCTTGGAATGTTTAGTAATCCTCATTTGAGAACATATTTTTGTAATCCCTGCTTTCTCGCTCACCAAGGAGGGAAGACTACAAGAGCCTTCAAAGGAATGAAAGCTCATGGTATCCTGGGCCCTAAGGAGCACAGAGAAATCTGCCAGGCCAGATTATCTAAGAGGGGGAAGCAACCACAGCATTAACTGAACTTAAGGTCAAGTCACTCCCACAAATCCTGTTCTTAATCTCACACATAATACCTTTCCATCAACTCATCCGGTGGCATTAATGGCTTGAGTTAGAAACACTTTGAAACACGATGATTCACCCTTCTGGCATGATCCAAAAGGAGACAGACATTGTAGTGCTTCACCTCCCTCACAGCAGACACACAACATTACATACAAAATTCTGTTTCCAAACTTCTGGTTCACACTCCGAGTTGACAAAGAGCCTGGAGACAACTGCTACGTCACCGACTGATGTTGCATCATCCACAGACTAAGCGACGGACAACTGGCCATGAAATGGATAAAAAGGTTAACCCGCTGAGGGAAGTGTGGGAGGAAATTTCTTCCCAGATAAACACCCACCAGATAATGTGAAAAACAAGCATCAAGACAGTCCAGGAGATAAGTCTTGAACTGAACAGATTATCTCTTCAAGAATTTCTGGAATTTAGGTTTACACAATTCCCCAATTCAATTTAAATAAGGGAAAAATGATTGCCTGCATACATGTTTACCAGTGAGAACTGTTTACCCTGTACACACCTTGCTGACTAACCATCTCGTACTACCACTGTCTCTGCTCACTCACCCTGAAGAATTTGGTTGCTGAGAGTCACGAATCACTAATTACAAGAGTAGAAACCATCTTCACCATAGAAGCCTTTAAACATTTTAGGCCGAAAATACAAACATCTAGTCTTAAAAACAGCACCATGGGTTGGGGAGCACAGGGTGGATTGTTGCTCTGCCCACCCACAAAGGACAAAAAGCCCACCTCAGGAAAACCATTTTGTGGCCACCTCATTTCACAGTCCTTTAGGTAAGCAATTAACCTTCTTGAGAACTGCTTTTAAGGACTGGTGAAGGGGAGAAGTTTTTTTGCCAGGTACAGCTTCTGCCTCTAGCATATTCCATAGCTGCACACGAGCAGCCCTTGAAGCTCTGTAGGTTGCTGAACAGTCCCTCGAAGAGACACTTCTTTCCTTAAGCTGGTAACCACAGACCTGGAGTGGAAGAGGAGCACAGGGAACTCTTCTACAGCAGTCAGAAGACCCAGTTGCCTAAAGATCCTTCACTGAAGGAGAACGGAGTTTTCTACTGGTTCCTAGCGATCTACTGGGCTTGCTGCTGCAGAACTTGCAAGATGTGGAATCAGGAATAAACTCTTGCAGTGCAGCCCAGTAAAAGAAGTAACACAGAAAACAGACAAGAAGAATACTGACGTGACTGTAAGCAAGTAGAAAAGAAATAGGAAAAGTACAACATGCTTAACTTCTGCATAGAAGCCACGCCATCACCTTGCTTTCTCTCGAAGCTGGGAGAAGCTGGAGGAATAGATAGGGCAAACACACAAACAGGTAATTAGGCATTTCATTTTAACTACTACAAACTAGAGAACATTAGACACATATGGTGTAACAAGAATTAATAGCAACTTGTACAAAAGTGAATAAAAGCAAGGACTAAGTTTGATATCTAGCCTGAATCTTTAAGAAGCCAAAATAGGTCAAAAATCCCAAAAATTTGAAAAGCTGCGTTTCCTGTTGCTAACAGCAAACAGCCGCCTTGCTTCTGCGTGCTCAGTACAGAACCACAGTCTCAAGGCCTGAACACGGGAGGAATTCTGATAAGCTACCATGGAATTGGCATCAGAAGGTACAATAACACCTGTAGATCTGATCAAAAGTCCACCTACCCTGTCTCCAGCAGTGACCAACGCTGACAGTTGCAGACAATTCGGGAAGAACACCAGAGCAAGTACCACTAGAATACTCTCCCAGCTTCAATTATTTACAAATCCCTAATTCATTCCACTACCAGGTGATTTAGAAACTCTCAAAGAATTGTTCTCCTAAAAAACGTATCCTGGTTATCCTTCAGCTTACATACAGACCTTTAGCTTCCAAAATATTATGGTCAAGAGTTACATGCTTAATTAACTATTATGCATAAGGGCTATCATCTTTCACCTGTTCCCCCTCCACCACACTCATCTGACATGCCCAAGTTCTTGTATAGATAGCAAAAAGCTGGCCCACATAAATTCAAGAGTTCAGGAATGCTACAACACAGTCACAAAATATCCCAAGTTGGCAGGGACCCACAAGGATCATCGAGTCCAATTCCTGGCTCCACACAGGACCGCCCCAAAACCAGACCATGCGTCAGAGTGTTATCCAAACGCTTCTTGAGCTCCAGCAGGCGTGGGTGCCTTGACCACTACCCTGTGTAGCCTGTCCCAGTGCCCGACCACCCTCCTGGTAAAGAGCCTTCTCTTGACATCTCGAGATCTCAAGTTCTCTCTCCAGTTCCAGTCTCTTCTTTTCCGAACTGTAGAGTCCTAACTTCCTTCATTGTTTTCAGTGGGCGGGTAACTCCATGTGCTCAATTATCATGGCTGTCCTTTGTCTTGAGACTTTCCTGGTTGTCCTGTTATTTCTGAGAGGAGAAAAATAGAGAGGGATGCCACAGGATGAGACCTAAACACACCAGCTCCAAGTGTACCGTGTCTGTACAAAGAAGATAGAAAAATAAGCACTTTCCCACTGTCATTCAGCTCATGAAAACAGCTGAAAGCTACCAGGCCTTCTTAGCTACACAGCTGAATCATTCTCAAAGTGTACACAGAGAAAACTATTCAAAACCACCTGTAAAGTCATAAAGAAAAGAACAGCTAAAGGGCATGGGCTCTGAAATGCTGCTAGCGTTGGCCTGTATCCTTTATACAACACTGTTTTGTAACACTTCATACAGAAAACACCTTTGTTCCACTACTGAGCTGCAAGGACCATTTTGGTCAGGTACGGAGTTTTTAAAATAATCAACTTTTTATTATTATTTTAAATGAGAACAGAAGAGATGCAATTAATGAGCTTGCAAGATTACTTCCATGACATCAGCATCAGAACACAAGCCTACCAAGCTATTTATGGCTGCAGAATTACTCCAGCTTCTGATTCTAGCACAGATTGCTAGCAACATTGAAGATTATTCACACAAACTTGTTTCTATGTTCTAGCTTCCCTCTCAATGCCAATTTGCAGGGGTGAGACACTTTGATGTCCTAGAACAGTACAACAGCCATTCGTTCTTACTTTCTTGATGCCAGAAGGGAAATCATGTTCAAATCCCACCTCACAGGTAGCTCCAAAACAACTTCTCCAACAATTTTAAATAAAAAAACACCTGACTATATTCAGACCAAACCCATACAAAAACAGGGCAAAGTACACAGAATGGAGCAGGAGGCCTGTAAAATTGCCATGAAAATTGATTACTCCAGGCGAAGTTTACTTACCTTTTACCATGGTGACTGAGGATAATAAAATTCAAAATTGCATGCAAGAAGGGACAAGTAGGATTTTACAGCTATTGATGAGTAAGAAATGTTTGTGGCTACACATGGGAATACTTTTCACCATAATCATGGGCTCGCTATTAAAGTTACATCAAAATTGGAAAGCTGAGAAGAAAAGCACAGCAACTATAACAAAGCATGAACTGCAATGAGACTGCCTGCTGCTACGTGAACACTGAGGCATTCCTCCCTAACTTAACTCTAATCAGATCTTTATCTTAAAAAAAAAAAAAAAAAAAAAAAGGTCAGAACTTAAAGGTAGTAAGAGCCACCTGCTTGAAGTGCACATACTAGATCTGCTGCTTCTTTTGCTAGGCCAAACAACAACAAAATGTTTTGGCTCTCAATTCTTGCATCATAAGGAAATTTGATGGTTCTGCATACCCATGCAAGCACCACATGAACCCTGGCCTTTTTAACTAGCCTAAACCCAAGGACATTCAGGTTTGAACACACCTAAACTACAACAGACCCGAAGTTTAATTAAAAAATTATGTTAAAATATCACTCATGTTTCTTAAGAAATCAACCACTTCCACATTTCATTACAACAGGGTTGTCCTTGGATGAGCATGGTGTTTTCCTCAGAAGTTGAACTGCATTAAAGTTTTGAAATGAACGTTACTTTGGTTTCATAGACTAGATTTTCAACTACAACTCTTCAACGTAGCACATGGAAAGTTTTAACTAACTGTAGTTCTCACATCTGAGAGGTCTATCCCAATACCATGAAAGTGTCATTGTGTAGACCGCATCTGTCACAAGGCAAGTAATCCATTCAGGATTTCTGAGAGTTTAATTGTTCTCCTTGAGCTCATCCCAGGGTCAGAACAGGCAGCACCCATGACATCTATTCACATCCAACTTTAAATCTCATAGGAAATTTATCTGTATTTTAACGCTTTCTGCCCTCACACTTAAAAAAAAAAGTGCACCGAAATTTGAAGTAGAGAACATCTATATGTTCAGCACTATTGTCAAGATGATTTAAGCAGCATTGGTTTTGTTTCTTTGTTTTTGTTTTTTAATTCCCCAAGAGTTTACATCCTCTGAGACTCTCAGCTTCTTAATATGAAAAGTCCCATATACTTCAAACAAGAACTAGAACGTAAGAGGGGACAGTAAAATAGGTTCTTAAAAGGCGAGTGATTTGCATTTAAATTTAAATAGGGAATAGTACTCCATTAAAAGTATACAAAGTATACAGAGACATAACTAGGAGGGCACACTACCACTCCAATCAGTACAAACGCAAGATCACTTCAGAAACAGGCTCACATTTCTCCTTTCAACTGATTTGTACCAACTGTAACCATTACTCAGAAGTGTTTAACATCTCTCAGTAAGATTTACAGCTGTTTTATTTCTCTTTCCCATCCTTCCAAGCAGAAAAGCAGCACAAACCTCAAAATTAAAAATAAGGAAGATTAGGTCATCTAGGCAGCCCATTGATGTCAGTGCAGGACCGTTCCCTACCGCGTATTTGCTGTGCTTAATGCACTCCATACAGTGTGTCCTAACACATTATGCAAATGACACTTACATAAAAGAAAATCGTCTATCTCAAAGCGCACCCCTCCGCCAACAGCCGATCTGTAATTAGCCATGTCCCCTAAGGAGGCACCTCATTCACTGGGAGCAAAGCAGCAGCTGCTGGCAGAAGGAAATAAGAAAAAATTCAAACAAAAATAAGCCCACAACCTACACTCCCAAAGGTAGGTGCTCGTGGTGGCGAGTCAAAATCTAAACAGCTGTCTGTGTTTTACCAGAATGCCCACACAGCACCTTTCATGCTCAGCACCAAATATTTACTACCATGATCTATATCAGGCTCTCTCAAACACTATGCTGTTTGGAGAGCCACAATTACAGCTCGCAGCACTCTGCTCATAAACACCCTCTAAACTGCAAGTTTTTGTGCAAAAATCGCCAGAAAATACAAAGCAGCAACACTTCCCACTGAACACAATTCATTGATGACATTCAAAACTACGATGGGGTATACTTATTCAGAAAGATGCCATAGTTCTACCTCCACAATATAGAGACTCAAAGAGCAAGGCACATAGCTTTGCCTAGCTTCTACTTCCTTATCAGCAAGTGATCCAGACTCTAAGCTCTTGTCATCATCTTCCCAGATGAGATTTATTCAGAACTACCAGCAGTAATAAAACAGTACACTCAGAAAACAGTTTCACCATTACTAAAACGAGAAGATAACTCAGGGAGTAGCTAGAGTTCCCATGTAAAGAGTAGGAGAAAAATGCATTTCACCCTGGTTTAAAAGCAACACAGAAGACAAAAACACAATAGAGGAAGCCTCCCAGCTGAAAAGTCTCAAAGTATTTAAGAACCGCATACATAAAACAGCTTATCCCACCTTGCAACCATAAGATTAAAAGAATTCTTTCTTTAGGCACGTTCAGGTTTACAAGACGTGTCGAACTTCTGATATGAACACAGCCCAAGTCTGTTTGATGTTGCTGTTCCCACCCATCACCTGGGCTTACACTTCCACTGTATGCACCTACTACTGAGTGATAGGGAAAAAATACCATAACTCCGTAACAATACCAAAAGTGACAAGACAAAAAAAGGACTTGGACAGGAGATACGCAGTATTTACAGTAACCTGCATTCTGTGTAAATAAACAGGTGAAGTGTGACATGATTATCCCCATTCATCCACCGATCTGATCAGACAGCACAGCTCTCATTCACTATTATGCTTGGCACAACATGTTATTTAGTACATATATTACCTATTATGGGAGGCAGACAAACTCTTCCTCTTTAGCAAGGCACTGAATTCAAGGATTTGATGAGATCATAGGATCTGATGTCTCTGCAACGGAGGAGTCATACCTAACAGCTCATCAGCCTGACGTCTGGAGTCCCATCCATTAACACACAGCTTCAACGCCAACTACGAAGCCCCGCCATTTACAGTACAGTTAAGTCAGGCTTTTTAGAAACAATGACCCCTTATTAGCAACAGGAAATAAATCCGTTTTCATTTAACATCATTTCCTAAGTTTTTATATTCTGCTTCCTAGCCTCTGCAACTTAACGTACAAACAACGACAATGAAGAACAACACAAAACCACTCAATGCTAGAAAAGCTTCATTTTTCTCCACCTTCTAGTTGCTAAATAAAAAGACCAGCAACGAGTACCAGGATATACTGCTAACAGGTCAGCCAAACATCGCAACGCAAATTTCCTCAGGAAAAGATATAGAAAGTCTTTTTATAGTGCTCACAGGTTGCACACGCTCATATTCTCATCATCTACACAGTAACATACGCCTGCATTCACAAATTTAAAACTCAGCTTTTACTCTTTCCAGAGCCAATACTCTTCTGCTGAGCTATGTTTTAGTCATCCACCTACAGGAAGACATTTTCGTACATTAAGTAGTACAAGACCATAAATGCAGAAAGTGTCATGAGATGCCTTCTCTCCCCCAACAGTTCACCCAATTGTTTTTGGTGTATGCAAGTAAACAGCACAGACAAGAAATAATACATCAGAAGTAGCGGAGATGTTACTTTCACATTCAGTTTAATGATAGGGATTTTTGTTAAAGTGCTTATAGAAGGAAAAAACTCAGATCGGTATCATGATGTTTGCTACAACTGCTAAAGAGAAACATTTTAGGGACAGCTCATTTTAATGCTTTTATAAGTTATCTGGACACAGGGCTTAAATATACACTAAGCTTACAGATGATGCTAAATTAGCTGTTGACTAAGGAGGAGCTGTTGACTCCAAGGGTAGCAAGGCCTTGCAATGAGATCTTGACAAATCAGAGGGCTGGGTAACCTCCAACTGCATGGAATTTAATGAGAGCAAGCGCTGGATTTTGCATCTGGGACAGAGCAACCCCGGCTGTACGCAGACTGAGGGGCAAGAGGCTGGAGAGCAGCCCCGCGGGAAGGGGCCTGGGGGCTCTGGTGGAGGCCAGCTGGCCATGAGCCAGAGGTGTGCCCTGGCAGCCAGGAGGGCCAGCCGTGCTCTGGGGTGCGCCAGGGAGGGCATAAAGCTGGCAGAGAGCCTCCGAGGGAGGGCTGCCGAGGTGGTGAGGGGTCTGCAGGGGAAGGCGTATGAGGAGCGGCTGAGGGCCCTGGGTTTGTTCAGCGCCGAGCAGAGCAGGCCGAGGGGAGGCCTCATGGCGGCCTGCAGCTCCCTCACCAAGGGAGCGCGGAGGGGCAGGCGCTGAGCTCTGCTCTCTGGGGACAGCGACAGGACCCGAGGGGACGGCATGGAGCTGGGACAGGGGAGGGTCAGGCTGGGGGTTAGGGAAAGGTTCTGCACCCAGAGGGTGGTTGGGCACTGGGACAGGCTCCCCAGGGCAGTGGTCATGGCACCAAGCTGCTGGGGTTCAAGAAGCATTTGGACTATGCTCTCAGACATAGGGGCTGGTTTTGGGGTGGTCCTGTGTGGAGGCAGGAGCTGGACTCCTTGATCCTTGTGGGTCCCTGCCAACTCAGGATATTCTATGATTTACCCTATAAAACAAATACTGCATACAATAAGCGCATGTATTTTGAACTGATACAGTTCAAAGCATTCTTCAATCCATCAGGCTTCTCTTCCAAAAATGCTTGTTCTTCAAGCAATTATCTAAGTGGTGCAATCAACAAAGGCGTCTTTTGGAGAAGAAGAAAGTCACTTTTACAAAGACATCAGATGCATCTACATTTGAAGGCACATCCCTTCATTTCGTTGAAGAAAATTAACTGTTTACTGTTTTATGTTGTCACTTACCAAATCCGCAATATTTCCCCATAGAAGAGGTCCCCGTTCCATCAAGTTACCTTTGGCTTTCTCCAACATGAATGAGAGCAAAAGCCAGTGTTAGGCTTGCATGACTAGAAAGGATGTGACTAAAATCTTTCTCCGTAGTTAAAATCACCACTCTCTCTGGTAACAGTGGTTATTTATATTGTGTTTATTCTCCATTGATATGGTGTTTGCAGAGAGCTCTCTATCCCAAGTAATATGCATTTCTAATGGTAGTACACAATACAAGAAGAAAACTCATTTTACATACCAAACCTTATGAATGCCATTCTCCAATTTTGAGTTTTCACATTATGGTTGAACCTCATTATACATCATGGTCATGCCTCTACCCATCAGGCACAGAGAAGTACTGGTCTCCACAGATACAGAGTTCCAGAACAGCTTACACATTTACAGGCATAATTATGTAAAGACTGAAACACAGAACCTAACTACAGCCTCCAGTGCTTGTGCTCCTACAGTAGAGACACTTAACACCTGGGTGTCACCACTCTGAGCCTACCAATGTCATCCCAACCAGGCTGCTAGAACAGCCAGCACAGTCTACTAATTATTGTTAGTGAAAATACCAATCATTTTCTATTTTTACTCTGATCATTGCCCTTCTCTGTTTCCTGATCCTTCTAGTTTATGTGGTTGTGCTCTCTCTGATAAAGTGTAAGAGAAAAATATTGCGGGGTTTTCCCCCCCTTTCTTTTTAACCACAAATACCAAATTTCTAAAAATACTGAAGAAAATTTTCTTTTACTGAAGCCTATGGAAATACACTCCTTAATTACCGTCAAATGCAGAAACTCACAGGAATCTCTAAAGACAGTCTACTGTGCCTAACAATTCAGCTGTTAAGCAAGAAAAAAAAAGATAAGACACACCATGCTCCAAATTTCTTTTAGTATTAGATATTTCCAGTAACAAAAATCTAAACATATATGTGCTCAGAGTTCCAACAGAAAAAAAAATAAAAATTCCTAATAAAAATTTGATAAAGTATTTTAGTGTTCATAAATGGAGGAAACTATTGTTTACCATAAAAAATACCTTTTAGAGCTACAAACATTGAAAAGTATTTAAATGTATAGTTAAAAAAATATTAATCACAATTTCATTTCAATACAAGTAATAGAGCTACACCACAAACTTATTCAGTAATTCTTTTGAAGTAAATGCAAGACAGTGGGAACAGAAAACCAAAAAGAGCAGTTTTTTCATCCCTTTCTAAGCAGGGAAAGAGATTTTAAACTTACACTAACAGAAAAGCCAGTTCCAGTCTCCAATCTGGACAGGGCTATAGATGCGATGTTGTGACTAGCACAGCACTGCCTGTACCTCAACAGGGCTTAATCACTACAGCAAAACACTGCTACAACCTGACAAAATGGAGATAGTATATGCCTAATAATCTAAAAGCCAGAAAAAGCACACTCTCACTTATCTGTCTTTATGAACACAAGCTCAGCGATTCTTGTACCCAGTTGCAAATGTGTGTCAGATTTCAAAAAGAATGGCAAACAGCCCTGAGAGTCCCTGGCCCTCTCTGCCAGCTCCCCCAAGAGCCCAGAATACGTGATCTGTCCCTTTGAACAGGCGCTGTATGTTCAGATGGGAGCCTGCAAGCCTGAATGCGTCATCTTTGTTCTCAAAAATCATTTCAGTGAAGGGGCTCTGTAGCGAGAAAGACTTCCAGGTGCAGTGTCAAGGAAAAAAGAAAAAAAGTGAAAATAAAAGTAGAAATCATGGCAAGGCATGACAAAAAAAAAAAAAAGTAGTATCAGAGTAAATAGGCGTCCAAACAAACAAACAAAAAAATATATGCATTATATACGCATTACCCCAAAGGAGTCAAATTGCATGTCCACAGTTTTCCCACATCTGTGTTGTACTGATACACACTTGTTTCTTACTCAGAAGTTCCTTTTCTTTGTACAACCAGTGATCTTGAAGACATAGGACAAGTTCTGTTCTTATCAAGCCCCAGTGTTTATAGCTGTACACTTCCAAAGCCTTTATCTGGCTGGAAATCCTAGTTTCTCTTGCAGCTGCCTTGCCTATTATGAACACAAGCTATACTTGGGGTCCTCCTCATGACATCTTGCTGTGCGTACAGGTCTACAACTAAACATTATCACATGGACGTAAGTTAATACTGCATGACAATGTGAACAACATATGGGAGATAGTGTGCCAAAACCATAAATCATTTCCCAAAATTACCAATACCTTGCACGTCAAATATTAACACACTATAAAATCCTACAACAGCAGGAACTTCTTTGCAAATTCAAGATTCCTTTTTACAGTAATTTCATCAAGTGTTTTCTGATCTTTTTTTCAGGGGAAAAGAGGTTCTCAGTGTTCAATGAAAGTCCTCTTTTGGAGTTAAAGGCATTTGTTCACACCAGTAGTGAACGCAGTGACCATTTCATCAGCTGAACTCAGACAGCAGATCGCAAACCACAACCCCTCACTCTCTCCACATTTCACACCTATCCATGAAAAAATATAAAAATAAATAAATAAATTGTACTTTAAACCATGCAGGAATACGTGCACTAAAGGAACTAAGAATGCATTACAGCCTCGATTAGGTATTCATGAGGGCTATCTTCATTCAAGCAAAGATTATTTCAGGCCTGCTGTGATTAGGGCAGTCATCAGTGTAAGTGCATGTTTTCTAGCAGTTAAATGTTAACTGCAACACAGAAATACCAGGTGAAACAACAGGCAGCGCAGCCCATTTTGCAATTCCATACCTATTAGTAGTCCCTGGTTAGACAGCTCTAAGACGAGCTCCAAAGGTGCCAGAGGCCTCATTAGGGCTTACCACAGTAGGGAGAGGTGGATTATGACAAGAGCACCAGTGCCAAAAGACCAGCAGTCTCAACATGACAGAATTAAAAGGCAGATTTTCACTTTTACACTTGGCCATGTGGCTTCTTCCCTCCTCCCACACTATTTAAATAGTACTAAAGGATGCATTCTCCAAAAATGGCCTTGTTTTCAGTTACATTCAAAAAAGGACTTCAGTAACAACATATAAAATCTACATACAAATTAACAAACACAATTCATCACTAAGTCTCAAATCTTCGCATCTTCTGCTTTTACTTAAAACCCCCATTTTGTCCTCACCTAACCCACCTGCTTTAAGAGACTGTGTGGATCTCTTAATCGAGGCAACGGCAGCGAAGAAAATCTTACACCACCATATGTGCCACTTGGAAATCAAGGCAAAGAGGTGAACTGAGGATAGCGGTAAAACAAAACCTGGCACTTCTGAAAAAAAAAAAAAACTTTCGTTTTTTAACTCCGTAGGTTTAATAACAGCCTACTGTATTCCAATTTCAGCAAACAAAAGGGGACCGTCTACATAAAGGACACCCTTTCCACAGCCCTACACAGACTAAAGCCAGCTTTCTGTCAGGAGAAACGCCTCAAGTTAGAAAAACACAAAAGGAAGTTTGTAAATAAAGTTTAAGGCAGATCTCGGAGCAACGTGGCCGGAGCCGTTACATCTGTTTTGCTGGATGTGAACTCCCGGTCGTTTCGCAGATATTTATGACTATTAATATCCAGCTCGGAGGCAGGCATTAGACAGAGTTCTTCGCGAAAAACCACAGGTTTGCTTGTCCAAACATGCAGCGGTGCCACCATACGGCACGCCGTCAAGTTTTTAAACTAAACTCCCGGCGAAAGGCTGAGGCCGGGGACACGTCTAACGCCAGCCGCTGCCTGCAGGCAGGGCTGGAGGAGCTCCTACAAAGGGAGCTCGGCGCCAGGCCGCTATTTCTAGGGGGAAGGCACTCGGGGACGCTGAGGGGCTTCGGATGGGGCAGCCGAAGGGGGACCCACGGCAACCTCCACCCAGGGCCGCCAAGCCACCCCGCTCCCTGCGCCCACGTCCCAGCGGCTGCGGGGCGGGCGGGCAGGAAGAGAGGGAGAGGGCGGGAGGGTGGGAAGGAGGGAGAGGGGGCGGCCATTAAGCCCGCTCCAGCCAAGCCGTTCCCCGCGGCAGGAGGGAGGGAGGGAGGGAAGGAGAGAGGCAGGCGGCCCGGCCCGGCCCGGCAGCCCCGCACCCGCGTCCCGCCCGCTCCTACCTGGCCGCTGCCGCCCGGGGGGGGCTCGGTGTCTCCATCTCCGCCGGGCGGCCCCGCTGCCCACCGGGTCGCCATTATTTCAGTTCCCGGCTACAAGAGAGGGGCGAGTCCTCTGGAGCCCACATCGGGGATGGGAAGAAGGGAAGGCAGCCGGTGGGGGGGAGGCAACGCCGAAGCCGCTCGCACACACCCAGCGCGGCCACGCCGCCGACGAGCCCGGGCCGGCCCCGCCGCCGGGGGTGGGGGCTCGGCCCCGTCACGCAGCGGCCATGGGGCAGAGCGCCGGGACGGCCCCGGGGCTTCAGCCGCGCTGCCCTGCTTCTGCCTTCATAGCTGGAGCCGGAGAGAGAGAAGGAGAGAGAGAAAAGAGCGGAGGTGTCAGTCCCCGGCGCGGAGCCGCCGCCACCCGTCCCTTGTTAGGCTAATTGCACTCGCTCGTCATCTTCCTCTTCCTCCAACTCCTCCTATCCACAGCCCCAGCCGCGGGGAGGAGAGGGAGGCGGAGGCGGGAGGCGCCCGCTGCTTCCCTCCCTCCTTCCCTCCCTCCCCGCCGCACGCGGGCTGGCGGCGGCACGGGGCGAGCCGCCCGGGGCAGGGCCGGGCCAGGGAAGGGAGGCGGAGGGCGGGGAGCGCGCCCCGGGGCCGGGCCCTCCCGTCCGGCGGCTCCGCGCCGCCTGAACTTTGCTCAACTCGCCGAGGGGGCCCCGCAGCCACCCAAACCCCGGCTGGGAAGCGGCGACAAAAGAGCTCAGTGCGGCCAAGCCCCGTCGTTCCCGGAGCCGGGCTTTTGTTCCCCGCTTCGCAGCCAGCGCCCTGCTTCCCTCCCCCCCCGGCTACGTCGCCGGGGCCGCCGGCGATCAGACCACCGCGCCCCGCCCGCCGCCCCTCCCTCGGGCCTCCCTCGCCACCGCCGGGCCGCTCCCCCCGCCGGTCCCCCGCCGTCAGGCATTGCCAGCTGCGCCGCCCCGGCCACCTGGGCACCGGCCGCGGCTCGCCCGGCCCCGCCGCCCCTCCGGGGCCTCCGCGGTGTCCCAGCGCCGCCCGACCCGGCCTCGCCTCTCCCCGGCCCTGAGGGGCGCTGCCCCCGCCGCCGGCCCCCTCTTACTCTCACACAGCTCCGGCCCCTTCGGCGGCTCTCGTCGCCGTCCCCTTTCCCCCGCCTTCGGGCCGGCGGGTTCTGTTCCCTCCAAAATTCCGCCCTCCTCCTCCTCAGACGACACCGAGAGGGCAGGAGCTGGCTGCCACCGCCCGCCCCGCTGTGTGGAGCGCGGAGCGGCGGGCCCCGCGCTTCTCCTCTCCTCCCCACCAGCTTCTTCGGGTTCCTCGCGGGAATAATTGCCCTTTTTCTGCCCTGGGGAAGGATTTAGCGCTTCTGTGGCAGGCCCCGAGCTGCACCTGGTCCTTGCGCTCCCGGGGGCTCCGAGACGGGGCCGGTCAGGCCGGTGCCCCGCAGCCTGAGGGCTGGCAGGAGCCTGGCAGCCGTGCCTCGGTGAAGGCACCGAAAGTAATCATGTCCCCCGTGTCCCCTGCTTCGATCTTAACCACTGTGGGACCTTTATTTTTTTCTTTCGTTCTTTTCCTGTTCTAGAACAGCGACTGGACAACTGAAGTCTCTGTGAAAGGGAGCTACGAAAAATAAAGTGACTTGTATGAAATGGTAAAGGTCTCGTCTCGTTTGTGCCCTCAAAACAATAATAACGTGCTGGTGTTTTGTGGTTTTATTTATTTACTTAGCTATTCTCAGTGACCTCAGAAAGGAGGTGACCGGCCTGCTTATCCAGCAACCACTCCCATCACAGCAGGTAGGAATATTGGCTTCCTGAGAAATGAGAAAAGTCTGAACGTCCAAATGCTGATCCTTGACAACTGGTCATATCTACTGCCTACCGAATGTGAAAGTATATTACAACACAAGTCTCTTCACCCTGATTTAGATGCCTACCTACAATTCTATGTGATTCCATGGATTTCTGTAGATACATATACAGTTAAAACTTGTAGTTTCTGAAGTCAATGTGTGAAGGGAACGTTAGACCCCATTTTCAGGTCCTCATAAATTTCTGATGTTAAGGACCATTTAGTGGCTGACCCTGACCTGGGCCAGAGATTATGTACACTTATTTTAATTAAGCGTACTGCTGCCCAGCTAGCAACACACAGGATCATTTTGTCAAGTTCCTTAATCATTTCTCATTGACATACAACACTTTATGATTTATTTGCCTTCCACCCCTGAGCAAACTTAGAATATCATTCAGTCCGTGGTTGTCAAGAAGTTAAAAAGATCAGAGGTAAAATCACCTGAGATTTTAAGGGGTGAGGAAGGGGAACAATTGGGGCACTTTTCCTGTTTGGAAGCTGTTATCAAACAAAACCAAGAACTGTTGCTGTCTCCTTGGCTGCATACTGCTCTCCGCACTTTAGTCGTCGTGCCAACCATCATTGAAAATCTATTATGTATATAAAATAACTTCCATATATTCATGATCATCACTTTTCCTATGGGAGCCACAGACTCCAAATCTGAATTAGCATCATAACTAATATCCACGTAGAAAGTTGTCAGATTTATAAAATGTCTCAGAGAGATTTAAACATGAATAGACTATCTGAGCAATCATTTAGTATCTAGCAAGTCTCTATTTATATCAGCAGAGCTACATCGACACAGTGACAAATCTTCCATTTTTTCTTTTCTTATATTGCCAATCAAATTCTCTAGCTTTTGCTCTAAAAATATACAAGCGAGGCGAAAATATCACAGAGGAAAATATAATTCTAGAATCACAAGTTATTTCATGGCTTGGCTAAGGAAATAGATCTTATTATTAACTCTGGGAAGGTTATATTTGTGTAATTATCTAAAGAATATTTATACATATTTATACTACCAAATCTTCATTAAACTATATGTACTTTATTTTCTTCCTCATAATCACAGTTTTCCATTTTTGTGGCAGATGTTTTTTGCCTGGGGGCTGGGATATCTTTAGGACTTTCATGTGCTGTAATTTTTCACTCTTAAATACGGTGTCATAGTTGCAACAGGAGAACTTACAGAAGGATCCAAGCTTTCAGAAACGAGCTCGTTATCTCAGATTCATAACACGCAAGCAAAATCTCTGATTCTCCTAACCACCTTTGAAAGTGATTTAATAAAAGAGGTTGCAAAAGTAGAATTAGGGTAACCGAGAGCTATAATTCCACTTTCTCACCTTCTAGTCTGAAGGTGTTGACACATATTCTGTTAGCAGACAGCTGCAGGAGCTTAAAGTGTTAGCACCATCCTACTGTTTATTATCACTCCTTGCTAAAGAGTATCATCCCCACAGGAGAGTTGGTGCAGATATCTCTGAGCGCATCTCAGCCACTTCAGTGCAAAGTCTAGCAGCTCCGGAGGCAGGCGGAGTTAAGCCTACGCCGCCGTACAGGGGCTGAGTGAGGCTTGCTCGGTCGTTCTGTGGTGCCAGTTCTGCTGGGTCAGCAACGACACAAATATGGGGCTGTATCTTCTTAAACTCACATTTGCGAAATGAACACATCGATATCTTGAGAACACAGAAATTCTAAAGGCTAAATTTTGGATATCAAAATTCACTTGGGTGGGTAGACCATAAGACTGAAACTCATTACATTAAATATGTTTGAGGTACCAGCCCTCTGCCCACATGGTCCTTAGCATCTACCTCTGGCAGAGCCCAAGGGCCTGCCTTTCTCTACGACGTGTTTAGACATCTAAACTGCACCCAGCCCATGGTGAGGCAACTTGCTTCCCAAGAAGCCCTGTTGTCCATGCCATCTCGAAGGCCCTTTCCTCTCTCACCACGTGCAGCCCACCGTGATCCGTCAGAACTGAAGTGCCACGAGCAGCGAGTTGGCTCAGCTGTGGGTAGTCCCAAATGTCCTACCCTTGGGTTAGAGAGAAATGCAAGTGCGGAGAATCAGAGGATAAAGGGAGAGCAGGTTTCTTACAGGAATTTTTAGATTAGATTAGTGTGGAGTACCTGTTAGGGTAGATTAGATAGGGAGTAGTGGGAGATAAGAGTAAACCCTGGGTATTTTGTGCTGGGGTAGGGGGAAGACTGAGGAGTTAAGTCTGAGGAGTTAAATAAGAAAAGGTCCAAGTTTAAAGAACCTGAGTTTGGAAATGAAAGGAAGAGTGAGTGGGAAGAGATATGATTATAAGCTAGTAGACATTTGCACTGACATTTGCCTTCAGAAATTGTCACTTGTGGGAGCTGTTAAGGTAAGGCTTCCTACCACAGACCCCAGCTCCTTAAATCTCAGAGGCAGGGTCTGCTTTGAGAGGGTCAGGCTGCACATGGCCACCTCTACAGTTTCTCTGTTTCTGAGGATGCTACTGCCTCCCTAGCAGCCTTTGTGAGCACCACGGTGGGCAGCCTGGCTACAGACTTCTTTCAGCACGTGGCCAGGGCACCAACTGACATCCATCTAACAGCTTCCATGCTCCAGAGGATGTTGACTGGTGCCCTACATGAGGATGATTCGTTACATTTTCCCCAGAATGGGAGATGAAAAAATGCACAACGAACACATTTTTCATTATCTGATATATCCAAGGTACTGCAGCTGGAATACAGTTCATTCCTAGACACATAAAAGCCTTCTGTGAAATCACAAGTAGAGCCACGCAGTAATCTAACCATTGTCTGCAATTGTATTTGCTTTACAGATTTCTGCATTAAGATTCCTGTGATTCAGCCATGATGCATGCAACAGTTTCCCATCCAGCACTAAGATATTATTCATCCTAGATATTATTGGTGAAGGCTGTTTTGTTAGTAATTGTACCCTAATACTCCCATCTCACGCTATGGTCTTTCCTATCACCTGTATTCTGGCTGCAGAGATTAATCTCATCACTGCCATACCTACACTTTGGCTCCCACGTGTACACTGAACTATGACCAAAGTGCCTCCTTGCTTTTATTTCAATCTTCACAGGAGATCACACCTACCTCACTTGGCCCTGGGTGCTGATGCTTTTCAAGTGCTGCAGAGCACTGCCAAGAGGAATTGAAGCCAGCCTGCCACTGGGTCTATAGTAAGAGATTTTGGCATCCCAAAGCTTCAGCAGTGCTTTCTCCACCAGTTATAGGCTGCTATGCAATATTCCCTACAAGTAACTCCATTTTGAGTGCATACTGCATTCTGCGTGGCTTAGTCCCCGGGTATAATCTCTGCCTAGCTAAAGTTGTGATGAAGAGGAAGCATTGTCTACTGGAAAGCCAGAGAGGATGCTGAAGATGTGTGGTGGGGTGTGCATCCTGAGAGTGGTAAGGTATCTTACTACAAACAGAAAAATGTATTGAAGACATGGAGAAAAATGTATAGCATGGGCTCCAACCTGGGCGTGAGGTTGATTGCCAGCAGCGCTCGTGAATAACGGGATGTGCAGAGCAGGTACTGGGCAAGGCTGGACATGTGTTGGGTTGAACAGAGGGGAAGTACAGTACTGTGACTTCTTGGGCATGGAAGCAGACCAGAGCCAGCATCACCAGGCTCACTGAATACAGGTGAGGATGAGAAAAAGGGACTTGGTAAGACCAGAGGTCTGTCACTGCTGACTCAGATGTCCTCAGACTACTCTCCACCACTAAACTAACTGGTCTGATGGGCAATGCAGCCTCTTGCCTTCCCCTAAGTTCCTTCCTCCTGCCATAGATGAGAAAGACTTTAGGCAATGAGACAGCTTGAGTGCAATATCACATAAATGCATGGCAGCTTCAAGACCATGAAGTGAAGATCACTACTGGGTGTGCTCAGGGAGTCTGTGGGGAATATTTCTGGCTGTGCTTTCAGGACCCATGTCCCCTGTACTGTAGCCACTGAGTAGAGACGTGCATGGGAAGGGGGCAGTCATCTGTGCAGAAGCTACTAGAGACTGCCTTCCCCGGCTTGATTTCCTATCCTGTGCCAGGGCAATTCCCCAGCCCACTGCTTTGAGGACACCTCAGCTTCTTTCCAGCAACAGCATGAGACCACAGAACTTTCCCCCCAGGGTGAGAGATGGTTCTAGTGTCCTGACCTGAAATAGGTGTAGAAACGGTCAAGTTGCCTCCTCCCATACCAGCTGTGGGATGATGTGGTGGATGGGAGGAGTGGTGGTTTGCCAGGCATCCTGGTTTGGGGTCAGGTTTCTCTGAGGCTGAAAACTGGATCTTACCTTTCATCGCTACCCAAAGAAGATGTGTTTTATCCAGGCTGTGTGTGGCTGCCGTTTGCTGGCACTTTTTGTTCTTCTCCAAGGCATCTGGAGACCTGATCCAAGAACATCTGTACATGTGTGTATGCATTTGCCTCCAACACCTTTTCTTTTGCCAATAGGAGTCGTGATGTGACCACAACAACAGCAGTGTTTGTCAGCACAGACTAAATGCCAGGGTTTGGAAGAGGAGACCATGAGCTGCTTATTCTCAGAATACTTCTCACATAACAAAGTTGAGGCACGAAGGGAGAGCTGTCTCTGTCAGGATACTGCTCCTCGCGCAGTCTGGGTGACAATGTCCGAGGCCCCAGGAGAAGCCAGGGTTGCACGGAGAGATGACCATTCCTCCTGGCCAGCACCACTGAAGCGTCCCCAAGCAGAAGGCTGCACGCAGGTAAGAGGCCTGCGGTACTTCACTTCCCCTCAGAGCAAGGATGACGAGTAGCGAGGCAGGTTATTCTTCCACAAGAAGTGTGTCCAAAACAGAGATGAGAAGTTGTGGATGTGCACACCCAAGTACTTATTAATGCTGCCATGTGTGCATGTGTATGGTTTCCTTGAACTGGACCCAGAGGTGTCTGCGTGAGGCTACCAAAGTGTGCAAAGGCAGGCTGATGCACACCCTCTACAGCAGTAAGCCGCAGTTGTTCGCTCTAAAAGCAGACTCGGTACTCTGCAAAGAAGTATGACATTGTTCAAGCCTGCAGGAATTTAACATCATCCAGACAGAGACAAAAACAAATTCAAGTATAATTCAGTGTGCCCAGGGGAATTAGCTGCAGCATAAAATCTGAGCAAACAGATTATGATGAGGAGAACTCGCTTTTAGTTTGAGTTCCTAGCAATGAAAAGCTACTGAAACACTTAGAAACCATAAGCAAAGCAAAACTCTTGTTTTTCTCGTTTTGCTGTTGGAAACTGTCACTGTGGAATAACAACTTGTTTCTGAAAATGCCATGCATGTTGTTTACAGCAAGATTTCCTAATTTTGTAAAGGGCTAGAGGGAAAGAAAATCACTCCCATCTTTTCTGCATTCACTGAAACTATCAGCAGTCTTTCATTTGTTTTAAATCAGAGGAACCAGAGTCTAACAGATAAAGTCATCAGCCTCAGTCCTGTTGAGAGTTTATTCACTTTAGGTCAAACAATGTTAACTTGTTTTAGAAAGCCAGCAGGGACTATTAGATGTGCAGAGTTTTCCCTCAAAACCATCCCCTCCCACATACACACAAGTTTAAAGAGTTCAACACAATGAACATCCAATCTATTTAAAATTGGCCATGACAGAAAAGATTTAGTTGCTCGAATGGTAAAAAAAAAAAAAAAAAAAAAAAGAAATGACAATTTGGGTTACCATGGCCCCTCTGCTGAAAAAAACAGCTGTCTTTGGTTCTCTGCTGTCTGCTGAGAGGTGATAAATCAGCCCTATTTTGTAAAATGTTTAGTTTAACTACTTAACTGACAATTTAGGTGGAAGTAGCTGGTGATGAATTGACAACAGTGTTATCACTCTGTCCTTGCTTTATCACATCAGCAGCAGCTTGATCTGCTGATTAGTGAGACTGCACTGTAGTAGCACAGAGGTGCGAAAGAGCCGTCTCCAAAATTCAGGCTGCCCGTCTTGTATTGCTTCTGACTGTCCACAGCTTCCCTCCAAAGGGACAAGGTGTGACAGCTTCCTCCCGAGCCCTGGCATTTGACAGGTCTTCCTCTAGAGGTGGGGCTGGGTCAAGATAGCTTTCAGGCACTGGGCAGATCAGGAATAGCGCATTTTTATCATCGTAATATATTCCTTTCATTAGAACCCTCCCTCCTTCCAACAGTGATGTGCTCCACCCAAAGGCAATATATCAGTTGCTGCTTTCTTATTTTGCCCACTCTGTCCAAAGAGCTTTTCCTTCACTTTGAGCTGATCACAACATCACTGGCAGATATCTGGAAGAAACCAGGTACTCACCTCTAAATCTGACTCCATGTGCCACTACTTATGCCAGCCGCTGCTCAACTCTCTTTTCACTGAAGAGAGACACAAGAGACGCTCCCTGGGACAGCAGGAGCCATCTAAAGGCCAGAAGGTCTCTAAACCTGTAGACTGATTGCTATTTTTTTTTCTTCCCACTAGCGAGATAGAAAATGGGGAAACAGCATCCAGGAAAGCATGAAGGTCCTCACCCCCTCCAAAGGAAAAAAAAAAAAAAAAAAAGTGGGGGAAACTGGATTGTATTTACATCTGTACAGTGTGGATTTTCCCAAATAGGCTGGATTAGGAATGTGTTTGGTAATTTAACAGAGCTAATCTGTCATCATTACTTCCTGGAAGGAGTCTTATAAATTTCCCAGAAAGCTACATCCAGCCTCCAGAGAGAGGATTATCTGTGGATGATGCTTTCAAGGAGAAGAAAATATTGGACCTTATTCCCTTCCAGTCTTTTACAAACCCTTTGAACAAAAGTCAAATTCTACAGTAGGTGCTGTCTGATTAGAATTAGATATACTCTGTAATGAGTGATTTCTGCTCTAGTTTTAGCAAACAGCTGAGACAACTGTGGGCAGGAGGAGCACCTGGAGCTAGGTTCAGGTTCCAGGTGACTCATCTGCCTGGATGGGAAAAGAAAAGAAAAAAAAAAAACCACCAGCCATGTGAATGATTACATCTGAGGAACATAAGGAACAGAAATGCTCATTTATTTTAAACAAGCCATGTTGACTGCCTATGCAAACTTTAGTATATGAAGAAGAAACATGCATTTGAACTTGTTGGAGAAAGCATTGAATATAACATGTTTCCAGCATGTCTAAACTAATTGTCACACTGGGCGTTTTGTCCCTGTTAGGAATGGATTTAGAGATGCAAATCGAGACAAATCAATCCAGAAATCCAATCAGCAATAACACAATGCTGTCAGAAGTCAAAATGAAAGTAATGAGCTAAAAAACAAAGCCACGTTTACAGAGTGTTTTCAGCCCAGCCTTCTGCTGAGACACCCTCAGATGTTCATTTCAGAACTGCTTTCCCAGAAGGAAGCAGCAGCCAAATATTTTAACTCATTAGATATACTTGAATTCTTCAGTGCAGCACTGGGCTGTTTCGCATGCACCAGACTCCAAATGGCTCCATGTGGATGCAAAGTATGTCCACACAAAGGTCATTTGCAGGATTAGACCAAAGCGTTACAAGGGAAGCAAGGGGAAACGGTCCAAGTTAATTTAATTCTCAAGGCAGTCCTTAAGCCCTAAGCAAAACACAAAACAAACTCTGAGCACAGCAATGCAAAGCATTCCCCCCCTCCCCCAAATAAAAAAATATAAGTAAGGACAGGGCTTAATCTTTTTGATACAGTAAGAGTGGTCTTTGCTTTTCATCAGGTGGGGGTGGACTATCAGATTGTAGCTGCTTGAGGTGAGGGCCACAAGCATTATTCAACTTCTATAAATGTAATTAGCCTTAATAACTGGGTCTGGTTAATGTAAAAAAAAAAAAAAAAAAGAAACCCAAAGGGAAAAGACTCCGTATTTGCTTTTCTCCTTTCCAAACCTGTAGTACCGGCCGCAGGAGCAGCAGGCTCCAACCCATTTCTCCTAAGCTGTGTCAGGACTCCTCGTTTGGAGACATCGTTATGGTTTAGAGAAATCCTGATGAAAGCCAGAGAAAAAGCAAAGATTTGTACCAGTCATCATTTGTCAAACTTCTCTGTTCACTGAGACCTTTTGTGTGTGTGTGCTGTGTTGATAGCTTCCATGTTTATTTAATCTGCTTTCCTTTATTTATTGTGTTTCTTTTACAAAGAAACACTTGCTACAGCATTGCCAGCCCAATAATTTTCTTAATATTTAGCAGTGCTGCCTCTGTGATACCTCTGAAGCACAGAAGAGTTAAAGGAAAATAAACAGATTACTGCAACTTTGAGCATTTCAAAACAGAGGTAAATAACAGCTGTGCACAGCTCAAGTCCCCTTCCAATACTGAGCTGCTGTAGCGAAGGGATGAACCGAGTGGAAACACTGCAACAGTCATCTTTTGGCTTTTCCTCCTGCGAGATGTTTCCTGACTCCAGCTCGGAGGATTGTGCTCTTCTTGGTCATGACAAAATTGGTTGTGCAAGGGCAAAGAGTGAGGCACCCTGCTTGTAGGATGCTCCGTGCCCCTGCCTCCTGAAGACAACCAGCACAGGCAGCAGCCTCCTCTAGCTGCACCTAAAACCAGATGGTTATTTCATGGACAGCTGGGCTGGTGAAGTTCTCCCCAATGTGTGAATAATGCTGGATGTGGTTTTATACAGTTCTTTGAAGCCAGAGAATAACAAACTGCTCTCTTTGCCCCTCTGACTGTTTTCTGCTACTCTGCATTGAAAGAGGGCATAGAGACAACTCGGCCAGCCTGTGGCAGGGAGGTGAGCACTTTTGGGCGAGGGGCTAGGGCTGTGAGACAGCTTCTTGCAGCATCCCATACAGAAGCAGTGCCCCATATTACTGTCAGATGTGGCCCCTGCTTCAGAGCAGGCCAGCAGATTGCTGTAGGCTGTGTTGGGGCTCTCTTGCCTCTCTTCAACAGCCAGCAGATCCACTTAGTCACTAAATGTTTTGGTTCTCCTCAGATAAATGCCAGAGCTTTATTCTTACGGTCTAGACTATTGTAGTTTTTGCTCATTTTACATTAGCTCCCTCCAAGGCTTTTCAGCCTCTGCTCATCCAGTTTCCATCGACTATGCACAGGATACGTGCAGAATCTAAAAGTTCTTCCGAGTATTGGCTGGAAATGCTTTAATTAAGTGGCTCTCACACTCCCTCTCTCCTTCTGGCTTTTAATGAAAATACTTGCTTTTGCTTCCAATTCAGAGCAGGAGCACTGCTGAAATATTGAAAATATTGATGGATTAGTACAGCATATGCCGGGCACTCTCTTCCCAAAATAAGAACATCTCATTCCCCTTTAGCTCAGTGCACCCTTCAGTTAAGAGTGAGGAGCTCTTGTTGTGGATAAAGCTGTTCCAACACGGCTCCAAGTGCAAGCACATCCTTGCGAATCTGGCTGCAGTAGGGCTCTCATTCTGGGCAAACAAGGAGTCTAATAACGCAAACTTCTGACACCCCGAGGCAAATAAAATTTTCTGCATGCCTTGTGCTCCCTGCTCCAAGCGCGCTAGACACCAAGGGCGGTATCCATGGCACCTGATTTTACCCACCTATAAATTATTCATTTCATCTGAGCTCATCATCTAGGCTCTCTTAATAGTCAATGAAGTCGCAGGAGCTGACAAGAAACGTTCACGCCACTCTTCTAAGAGGGATTGCTTCAGCTTTTTGTTTCTCTTCACTGACGGTTGGGAGAGCCTGAACTTCTCTAACTGCAAGGAGTTATTATTAGCCTGATTTCTTTTTTTCACCCTCGTATTGTGGGAATAACAATGAAAGCAACACTTTATTCCTATTTATAAAAAAAAAAAACATCCTTTCGATGAGGATAAGCAGACTGCTGTGCAACTCTGTTCTGCATAACTGCTGGTATACAAGTAGTAATTATTTCTATATTGAGAAATACACATGACATGAGTTAACATTAAAGCCTTCATCTGAATGTGTAGGGGAAATTTTTGCCTGGTAGCATTGCTGTGAACCAAGTGGATTAAGTGAGACGTTTCAATTACGTTAATTAGGTATTTCCTAATTCTTTGGCTTATCACTTTATAAATTGCAATGCTGTTCTGCGGGGTGAGAGCAACAGTGTGGCTGTGCTACAGAAGTGGCATTACTAGAGGTTTGCTTTTGGTAAGGAAGGGCTTTTTATTCTAAACAAAGCACCAGGACCAGTATTTTGAAAGCTTCTGTAAAAGAAAATATTGATTTTCAATTTAGTTTCATCCATCATGTTACAAAACTTTGCAGTCTGTCTGTCGCAGAGGATACCAGGGATGTTTGTGGCCCTGGAAACAGTCTGCCTGGTGCACGTCATTTTTATTGATACAGAAATCAGACCCATTTAATACTGATAAAGAATTGAGCAGTGGTGTCCACTAGCATAAGAAATAATTGGAAAATCATTGCACAACTGAGTTATACACAAGCCCAGAAAAAACTATACTATTGAGCCATGATATAACTGACCTCTATTGAGGTGAAGAGTTAGGCGTTACACACTGCCAAACGTGTTAAAACTGAATTCAGATCTTGTCTACACTCTAACAAGGGTTGTTTTCTTTTTGATGTTGTTCATTGGAGATCCATTAGATAAGGCAGCATAGTAGAAAGATCTGCAGTACAGATATTCTCTGAAGTGCTTTGTAGCAGGGAGTGCCTAACACCTTATTGTTGGTTATTGTTAGCTGGAGATCCATCCCTTCCATATAAGTGGGGTTGAGAACCAAAGCCTCCCTACAACAGATTATTTTCCAGCCCTTGTGGCTGCAGAGACAGCCTTTGAGTGTGACTTGAACTTAGACCAGTGCAATTACTCTCCTGATGCTGCCAGCAAACAGCATGGAACAATAACTTTGTTATTCAAGAACTGCCACATTTATCACAGCCGGGATGTTAATTTAGGAAGCGAATACAACTCAGCGTTTTAACAGCATTTCTACGGTAGGGCTGAGTATATTGGAAGGTATGCCAGAAGTCAAAGATGCTGCTGATTAGGGTTGTGGGTTTAAAGGGGAAGAAACGAAGTTTTGGAAAGGATGTGCCAGTGGGATCAAAGATGGACTTAGTCTTGTGAGCATTAGCACAGCTGAAACTATAATTCAGGGCCCCATCCAACACATGTAGAAAGCATTTGACAGCAAGAAAGGCTTGAGGAGAAACCCTTGTATTTCAAAGGGTGCCAGAACGCTGAAGCAGCTGGGTAAGGCCTCTGTGGATCATGTGGTGGCAGATCCCGCAAAGCCCTCCAAAGCCTTTGCACATCTCACCGTGTGTTCTCCTTTATCTACTTGCCTTTGGTTCAAAAAGTAGCCTTCCACGTGTTCCCAAGTGCCAGAATTACAGCCACCCACTTGCTCCTCGTTCTGGTTCTGCTCTGGTTCTGCTGTGACAGACAGGGTTCTTTGGGACGGGGTGCAGGGGAGGCCTGCGGCTCCCAGAGAGTGGGGAAGTGCAGTGGTGTGGCTGAAGGATGATCTGATATGGGTATTTATATTTATTTCAACACATATGCATACAAAACAATGAATATAGTGCTGGATATACTGCTCATTTTCCTACTTAATTGTAAGAAACCCCCTTTTCATGTTTCTTTGAGATTGACATCAGACTGTTGCTGTGTCACAGGACTGCAAAATGAAGTTTTGTTTTTGTAAGACACTTCCCATCTCGATCAGCAGGATTTACAGTAGAACACCCTTGTCAATGAAGTCAAGCAAACCAAACCTGTGGGTAGACCAGGCCTCATTACTCCCTTCTCAAAACTACTGCGGTACGATCACCTGCAAAGCCCTGAGGGCCTGCATGATACAGGTAGCATGTTAGATATCCCACCCACGTTCATTACAAACTTCATGATTTGCCATTTCTGTGGAGAAATCCCTACAAGCATGGGAGCCAATCTCCAGTCACGTGACTGATCATACATGTAGCCCATAATTACAGAGCTTGTATTCGGTGAGCAATGCTTGCAATGTGCATTTCATCTACTGTGTAGCTGGATGGAAGTACATGGCTCCATCCTTATTTCAGTCTGAAAGCATGCAAGTGCTTAGTGCTGAACCAGAAGGATATCTTTTCCTGTTGTACCTCCAAAGTAGTTCTGTTATGCAGATCTGCTCCTAAACTAGCACATAGATGTCACTTAGAGACAGGTTGTAATGGGAAACATTTGGGTTTTGGCTAGATTAGTGCATTTAAATGGATCAATGATGAGATGCAGCTGCAGGGTGGAGGCTCTTTAAAAGCTGCACTTCTCATTGCCAAATATAATGAAATACGGATGACTTTCAGCTAACTTATTGTTGATCTTCATATGAGGGAGATTTTGCAACATGAGTATTTGATACTGTTAGGCTACACCGTGGAAAATAAAAATTAAGAAAAAAAAAAAGATATACAGGAATTATAAAGATAAGACATAGAGGGAGGAAAAAAAGATAGAATAGGTAAGATAAATGTGAAATGAGTTGGAGACATTCAAAAATGAGTGGGAAATCAGAAGTGTTAAAACTTCATGAACAAGAGATGAAAAGAATGGAAAATATAACAGATAAAAGGAGTAGTAAGGAAATGGTCAGTAAAAGAATTACTGCAAGCAATCACAATTACTGATACAAAGAAGAAAATTTTTCAGGGAATAAAGTGTGAAGCTATACAAATTCAGAGCTAAGAAAGTGAGACTGGTTCTGACCTGATGACTTTTACCAAGACAGGTAACATAATTTATTTTTTTTTTTGCTATGCTCTACTTGCATCTCCTGTTTCAGATTGCATTACTTACCTAAACTTACCTGTTCAAATTTGTAAGGAAAGGAGACTCAAAGTAGTTCAGATCAATCTTGCTTCCCAAGTCGTTTCATTTTTCCATCTGTATATCTACCACAGCCGTTATCAGTTTATTTACTTTGTCTCTGATTGTAAGATGGGAAACTCTTAGGCATCCCGTGGTAATCCAACAAGAGTTCAGAAAATACAGCCTTCTGCCAGCTGAGAAAAAGAACATTCTGCATGGAGTCACTCAGCCGAAAAAGAAACAACACAAAAAAGTGCCTGACCTGTTGTCCTCTTCAGCAAACTGTAGAAAATGAAAACAGTTCTAGAGATAACAGAAGTCAATTTTTATCAGATCCTTAAATTTGCAGACAGCTATGCATGTGATTTTAGTCAACAGAAATCCTCAAAATGTGACCCAGTTTGGGTTCAGCTTTCTTCAGCACTTCAGTCCAAAAAAAATGCATTGCAGTAGGCTTCAACTGATAGGAAATCTGTGTGTGGAGAAAAGGAGAAACTGTGGACTAACTGCTCAAGTTGGATAACCTGCAGTTTTACATAACAAAAGGCTTAAAAAGCGTAAATGGACAAGAAGGTCCCTTGTAGCTTCCCTGAACTTGCCTCATTGCGTTCATCACTTTCTCAAGTTTTTGCACAACTGTTGTTGGCCTGCTCTTTTTGAGAACTGGAAACTTGAATCCTTTATGGGAAATAATACAATTCTGGGGCCAAATCCTACCTCCGTTAACTGTGCGTGGAGCTGGACTGCCCCTCACGTGCAGTAGAGTGAACCAGGACAGCAGATGCTGTTTCTAGCAAGCAGCTCTTGAGAGGTTAGTGGGCTGACAGTCCCTGTAACATAACAGCAAGGCTGTATAAAGTGTTTCACATTTAAATTGTTTCAGCTCTGCCATCTAGGGGAGCTCAGCCCAACAGGGTACCAGTCAGGGGAGGTAGTGAGGAGTCAGTCCAAAACAAAGGAGATTTTTGGCAGAAAAACTCTTATGACAGACCCCAACCAGGTCTGCAACAAGGGAAGGAACCGGGCCCACAGGGGTGTCTGCTAGCAACACCAGCAAGCTCAAGCTGTAACACGACCACAACAGAGAAAAATGATCGGTCAGAGTCACATCAGCATTTCAGCCTGACTGTGATGAGGAGGACACAGTGCAGCTGCAGGGCTGGCAGTCTCGAGTGACCGGAGCCTTAAACAAGGCAGATTATTTAATTTCAGAAGACGAGGAACTGTGACCAAAACAGTCTTTCAAAACCACCTAGTTCATCCCCTTCTGGTTCCAACTGGGTTGTTCCCAATCCTCTGTTTTTTAGTGATTTATCTGGTCTAATTTTAAATTACTCAAGAGATGGAGTTTCCTCCACTTCCCGTGGGAAATTAGTCCATGCATGGCCTGATAGCTATGGCCGGAATCTTTTCCTGATGTTCAACCTTCAGTGGTTTCCCTTTGTTTGGTTTAATCTCATTATTCCCAGTTATTCCCCACTGGCCAGTGAGGAGCAGTCAGCCCCTCTTTTTTGTACTTGCATCTTCACAGTTGGATAGAGTTGTCTTTAGGAAAATTCAGTAGGCTTGATTATATATTATTCACCTTTCAAATGCAGAGGCAAAACAAAAATATGAACCCTTTGTTCATATAGGATAGGATAAATTAGTTTTACAGGATGTTATTGAGACTTAATCTACTTCCACTCACCAACTAGCTGAGACTTGCCTGGGTCTTTTAAGGTACAGTGACTGATGACCCCACACAAACCTCCTTCCTACCTCTTTCAGAACTATGGGAACACATTATACAAGGTGGGAGTAACAGATGTGGGAAACTAAAATCAGTTATCTATAATAAGGGGACACAGAAACTGAGGAGTTGCAGGAAAATGTGTTTAGTGGAGTGGTGTTAAAAAAGATTACCAAAAATACCTCAGTGTGGGTGCTGCATTAGCTTGGCTTAGGAAATACCAGACAGGAGCATTGCAATTAATGCCAAAGAGACAAGTCAAAATTTTAGCTCAGAAAGAATATGACAAATCTGAAGGAGAAATACTGGTGAATCATAAGCACAGAAGAAGTTGTTCAAATGTTATTTATGGTGAGATTCTTCAGAGGCGAAGCACAGAGAAGGAAGAAAAGGTGACAAAACAGCTATTTCTTGAATGCGCAGAAAATGCTGGAAAGGGAATGAAGATCCCTTAATACTTTGTAAGAAAGATTAAAGACAAAGAAGCTGAAATACAACTGTGGAAGCCAAATAAAAGCACGAAGAGTAACCTGATCAAATCTCTTGAAAGCAGGAGACAGATCAGAGGAGGGAGCAGAAGTATTAGCCAGAAGGAAATCAATAGAGGCTTTTGTGAGACCCTTAGGAGATAACTGGGCTTTCCGGAAGCTTGGGTTGCACGGTAGCATTGACAGAACAGCCTGTTCCTTGTTAGCCTTAGTCATAAGAAAGCTGCTGAGAGAGATGCACTGTTCCTCGCCTTCCCCCACAAGCTCCTGTGTTTAATATACCAGTGTTTTAGAAGTAACAGTTTAAAATTAAAACAAAAGACTCATCTTACCTCCAGTTCTGAACTTTGTGGTAGTCATAAGCCAGGGATGCTGATTCAGTGGAGCACACGGGGCAGAAGCCAAATCAGGGAAGATCTAGGTCAGAACTGAAGAGAAAAAAAAAAAAAAAACCAACCTGTAAGCAATGATTGTAGATGTGCTGCTCACAGAGCAGACCCACAGCAAGGAGGAGAGAGCACCTGGATGGGCAAGAGGAGTCAAGGACAGGTTTCTTAAGGTGGGAGAGACTAAAACATCCTTGGGAAGCATTGCTCCTCGCACCTATAAACATGCTGTTTTCTCTCTCACAGGGAATCCATCAAGCAGGCAGCAAGAGAGCATTACTTAGATCATGGATAATGACTGTAATTCTGTGGCACTGGCATTATCAAGGGCTGCTCAGACAGCATGTGCACAAGCTCCAGGCTTTTGTCATTTGAACACAACTGAAAATGTAAAGAGCGTTCAGATATTAAGTAGGACAGAAACCAGTTGTTATGGGCTCAGGCACGTCAGGAAACTGCATTGCATTCCCGCCCATCTGGACTGCAGCGAGGTGCAAAAGGAGATACTCTGGCTTATCTTCATGAGCTAAGTGTAAAGTTATTGTTGTTAGGTGATGTGCTAGTGATAGTAATGGGATGAACTTGTCTGGAGACAGCAGAACCTCCTTTCAGCTCTCTCAGTTCAGATAATGCCAAAGAGAAAGATAGTCCCTGGCCAAAGACATCCACGTCCAGAGATATATTTTAAAATGTGCAAGACATTCACATTTTGAGTTTTAAGTGTTTAATACAAATATCCTCTCTTGCCATAGATGACTTTTGCAACTTATGTTTAAAAATGAGTTTTCTCTATGATCTCTGGCCTTTTTCTCTTATTGTAGTCTTTGTAGTCTTTTGTTGTTGTTGTTTACAGTGTCTTTTCTTTCTCCCTACCTCCCCATTTCCTGTGTTTCCCTTTTTATTTTCCCTGTCAGTCATTCTCTGCACTTTGTTTTTTCCTATTCTTTCATCAGTCTTTCCTTCCCACGCCATTCATAACTGGACAGGTAGAACTCCCCATAAACTTGCTTTCTGTCCACTCTCACTCTCCACTACTGCAGTTATCACTCTACCCTAGGGGGGAAGAGCACAAAGAGAAGAATGCAGTCGTGTGCTGGACCCAAGTTCATTTCTTAAGTCATTCTGAGAGATTTCCCCTTTCACTGTCAGTGTGTCACTAAATGGATTTGACCGTGTTGAACCCTGTCCCCCGTCTGAATAATCAAGTCAAAAAGACCTGTAGTCACTATGTACTTGTACCTAACCTGCTGACAGCTACAGGAAAAGCTGTGTATGTTATAGCTGGTATGTCCCATGACACTACAGGCCATGTGTACAGATTCTGAGGTTTTAATATGGTACGTTATGCAGTTTGACTTCCTACAGCATGGGACAGACAGAAGCGCCTGGTGGCCTTGTCTGGGTGGCCAACACTCCAGCTCTCAGGCAGGTATGAAGAAAGACTGGGAAATAGCAAATAAAATCTCAGATTTAACTTTTCTTAAAAAGAAAATAGATATGGAGTTATGCTAATAGGTAAGATGTAGGGGGATTGAGAGCTGTCAGGGTATGTTATTTTTATATAATCTGGAAAGCAACAGTATAAATATAAAATATTGTATAGGCCAAAATCTAGCAATCTTTGTTAATTCTGCGTTTTGTGCTGACTCCACCTAAGCCATTTGTCTAGATTTTATTTGGCTAGACTGTAGCGGTGTGATATGCAATTTCACTTAGTTATCCATTTTCAGGATCAGCCTTCAGCTCAGAAAGATAAGAGAAATGTCAAGACAGGAAACAAAAATCTATGATTCACAAGATGTCACATGCTTTGGTTTCTTGACTGAAATTTCTGAAATGAAAACCACCTGCTCCTGGTAGTAATGAAGGATCTCTGATTGGAAAGTCAAACAGCTATTTCAGCAGAGTCTGGGGGGAAAAAAAGAAAAAAGCTACAATTAAGAAATTCTGCCAGAAGCTTCAGCAACGGTCCTATGAGACCAGAAAGGAAGTACAGCAGATCCTTCAGAGTCTGAGAGTACAGCAGAAGACAGCTAGTTCCATTAAAATCAAGAGAAACCAGAATTAAAAATGCAAGGAAAGACAGTAAAAGACATGCAGCAAGATAAAAAGGAGATAGTATGAAGAAGAGGCCAAGGTGCAGAAAGCAGTGTATGATCGAGCAGTTGGGTAAGGAAGTGAGCAGCTGAACCCCAAGTGCAACTTACCAGCCCTACAGCACGGGCATCACCTCAGGGTGCTGCTGTTCGACAGCACACTGCCACGTTCAGTGCCACCGCTGGGTGTGAGAAGCCATCCGTGCTAGGGCTCCTACAGCAGCTTGCTGTCTTGTCAAGGTACTCTCCCTATCAGCTTGAAAGTCGAGCCGATACACATCTCTAAAATCAGGGCTGTAACCTCTCAGTTTTTGGAACAAAATCTAAGACTGTGTGCTTGCCCACATCACATATTTATGTCAGGAAAGCCAGCTTAGAAATGTCTGCAAAGGGCCAGCTTGTAACGCTCTTATCTAAAGTAGTACTTTACCCTTGGATGTCACCACATTCAACTGTCCACTTGATGAGATGAACCTCCACTTTTTTTCAGGAGCAACTTGAAAATATGAATAAAAAGGAAGATGATATCCAGAAAGAATGAGAGGGACAGAGCCTGACCTTGAGTGATATGCAGAATCTGGGTGGGAGGTGCTGAAAACACACAACTGTTACTTTTGGGGTAAATGCAAAAGAATTGAAAGAAATTTGAACTAATATGTCATGAGAGCTCAGATGGAATGGCCTGGCACAAACCAAGCCTGTGGTTAGTTTAATCATCTATCCGTCTCACCCTTGGTAAATCAGGGTCAGGAAACAATGAAAGGGTCGGGGACTGTTTGCGCTGTTGTTTGCTGCCTGCCTGCCTGAAGGAATGCTGGAGGAATGTGCCAAGAATCCGGCTTTGTCAGGGAAAAAGTTCTCATTTCTGAAAAGACTGACAGATCTTTACTGGGAAAGAGAAGTGAGACGACACGTTGGCGAAGAGCACCGAGACCAGAAGTAGGGAGGGCTTCTGGAGGTTTCTCTGGGTGCTGGAAACACTAAGCCCAGCAGGAGAGGCACGAGGTGTCAGGCTGCCACCCTCCCCTGCCCCATGGGCAGGAGCAGGGCTGGCTCTGTGGCACCTGAGCACATCCTATGGTGCCTGGGCATGGCCTATGTTGCCTGGGCATGGCCTATGGCACCTGAGCACATCCTATGGTGCCTGGGCATGGCCTATGGTGCCTGGGCATGGCCTATGGCGCCTGGGCATGGCCTATGGCACCTGAGCACATCCTATGGCGCCTGGGCACAGCCTATGGCGCCTGGGCACAGCCTATGGCGCCTGGGCACGGCCTATGGCGCCTGGGCATGGCCTATGGCACCTGGGCATGGCCTATGTTGCCTGGGCACGGCCTGCGGTTTGCACAGGGGCTCAGAAGTCAGTGGCAGCAACCCCAGGGCTGCTGAGGTAACCGCAGGCTGCAACGCCTCAAGGCAGGCCACGTGTAGCTGTGCTTCCTGGGGCTCTGGAGTCCCCACGAAAATTGGGGCCAGTGCTGAGATGAGGCCCCGCGTACATTTAATGCTATTGGCATGGCCAAAAGGGCTCATGTGATGAAGGAGATTCTTCTAAAGCCAGTCGTTCTCACTTTAAGGCTGACATACCGTGCCATAAAATGTCACTGGAGCAAGAGACAATAATTTCCTGGTTGCTAAAATAATTCAGCATCTAGATGGGAGCACTGTGGTACACTATCCAAGATAAACAGGGAGAGAAAATGCAAGTGAATGTGCTGCAGAAAGCACAGAGAAGGGCAAAAAGAAATTTGGTCTGGGTGAGCAATCCAGATGCTACCTTTGAAATGTGCTGCTTGGAAGGAGGAGAACTGAGCCTCCTTAGATAAAACCAAAATTATGAGCATTCCCTTAGCTGCAGTTTCTAAAGTCAGTAGAGATGAAGAAGGAAATCAAGCAAGGATCCTGTGACTGACTGAAAAAGCTGAACGCAGGAGTTCTGGCAGAACTCTGGAAAAAAAAAAAAAAAAAGAAAAAAAAAAGAGAGGGAGAGAGAAAATGGGAAATAGAAAAATACCTTTTAGCTGAGACTTCATTAAAAACAGGAAAAAAATACTGATTTTTATCCTAAGCTGTTTTTCTATATTCACATTTCTCCTAATGATTATTATACAAATATTATACATACATATGAATGCTTTGTCTTTCATAAAGTAATTAATGCAGACAGGGAAACATGAATGTGTATTTGCATATTTTAAAACAAACTTTTAAGGAAAGTCTGGTATGATGACTTTGCTTTAAACCAGCTCAGAATAGTGAGGGAAACTTCCCGGGATTTGTTTTCACCTTCAGCAAACCTATAGACAACAGATCATACTGTAAATGTTTGCTTTCCTGGAGTGAGTCATTAGAAGACATTTGAAAATATGTGAAGGATTTTTTTCAAAGTATGTCAAGACAGAGGTAAATTCCCCTCTCTCTGCCCCCCCCCAACAAAAAAAAAAAAAAAATCACAACTAAATTCTTAAATAATTGTTCATAATTTTGCAGATCCTTATCTTGTAGCTATTACTTATATATGGATAAATACAATATGGAGACTAGAAGGACTAGAGGAGTGAAAGCAGCTGCTCAGCTCCTCTCACCAGCAGTGAGAGGGCATTAGCCAGGCCCTGCTGCCCTAGCACTAAAGTGTCTAGTAATTTTGGTTAAACCTGAGCAAGGAAATCATCTACTTACCTGATTTTCAAAATCCTTCACATTCACCTAATTATTTCTGCTGGAGCCATAGGTTTGCAAAGGTCTTCATAGTCAGGAATGGGATTTTTGGCCCATAAAACACCCAAACACCCAGAGGTAATTTATAGAAGAGGCTGGGGGCAAGAGCAAGAGCCAGACAAGGTTGAGAGAAGTGGGTCTGGAAAGAAGCTGAATGAAGACAGCACTGGCACTCACTAAGGGAACAGAACTTCTCAGGGGAAGGGCAGGGATGCTTAAAGAAGTTAACTCAATGACTTTCATTATTATTATTATTATTTAGAACATGTTCCCAGTGAAAAGCTAACTCCTACATTTTACAGTTTTAAACCGTGATCCCATCTGCTTTAGTTTTGAGAGCTGAGCAGGGAAAACTCCAGGAGACCTCAGCAAGATGCTGAAGATGACACTGGTGGTTGAGTTGTGGTCTCCTCTCTGCCACAGGAGCCTCCAGCGATGACTCTAGGAGGACGCTGGTGGATGAATATTTGGTAAAGCCTTACCAAGAGCTGCATGACTGAATCGCCATTCCATTTGGTAATGTATTAAATGTTAAACCAAAAATTTAAATTCTCAGAGTTAACAACACTACAAGCATTCCTACCTTTAGGCTGATGCCATTATACTGGCAGGCTAGAGTACTGTTTGGAACAACATTCACATGGAAAATGACAGTATTTTCATAGTATTTTCATACATAAACCTATATTAACTAAAAACTGTGGCTCTGAACTTAGTAGGGGCTTAACTCAGGGCGTATGAACAGTTGTATACAGTCAGTCTGCAGGAATGGGGCCCACATGCTGTGGAGTTATTTTGCTATTCAAATACACAGAACACATGCTTCTTGTTCCTGAATAGCTTTACATACAATTTTCACAACCTATTTTTACTTCGCAAAATGTTGTTGTCCTTCTGTGTAAAACAATTTAAATGTCTCAGAGACGGCTGAAGCTGAGACGGTGTAAACACAGTTTGAGGAATGGAAAATAACACCAGCAAGGCTGCGCCCGTACGAAGAATTCGGATCATCCTGAGGCAGTGCCATGACGTACCTTGACTTCCTTCTTCCCTTTTGCACAGGAAATGTGTTCTTGTATTTGACTCTTTTTCTATAAATAAATGGAACATAATCAGGAAAACACTCACTAGCTTTGGATTCCACTTTGTGACCTGTGTGGAGAAATATCAAAATATTTTGATATTTTGGCTAGGTTGCTGCAAGATACTGTGAAGGCCTGATGGAATCAACTGCATGCCAGACCTGACCTGGTAAACCCTTTTTTTGCTCTCGTCTGAATAATGCAGTTGGAATTACCGCCATGGAGCGGGATGTTGGTTGTTCAGATCCACGTGGCCATGGGCAGATCCCTCCCCAGCTACAGGCCGCTGGTAGCCAGGTGACAGCTGCAGCCCTGGGAACGTGTGAAACGTGGCTTGGTGACACCGGTGGCACACGGGGTTCTCTCTGTGCCTTGCAAGCCAGTTAGCTTCTCCACTCTGATAATTGTGGATACAAATCTGAGGACTTTTCCTCCCGGAATTATTTGCTTCTTTCCTTAAAATCTCTCATGAAAGACCAATAACTGCCTGACAGAGGGTGGTGTCTCAGCTGTTCTCGCGGTGTGTGTGATCTCCCTAAGGGTGGCCAAACTCACCCAAGTTTGTGCCATGTCTCCAAGTTCACATTCACCTGATCATCCTTCACCTGGCTCTCAGCACCTGCAGAGCTCGTAAGCTGGTTTCTGCCCAACATGGTCTGGGCAGAAAGAACTGGGAGAAAGGGAAGTAAAGAAGATTGAAGGAATGAGGTAAAGCCTGAGATGGGAAGACCTAAAAGCCTCAAAATAAGATGGATAGACTGTGAGTAACAACACTGGGATCTAGTCAGATGAACTAACGTAGGTGTCTAATTTGTTTGATTAAAAATGAAGAGAGATTCAGACTGCCTCAGAACTGACTGCTTCATACACGTAGCTTAGGCAAAATAGTATTTAGAAGCTTAAATTGGGTGTTTGTAGTTAAAAGTTTGAAAGCAGTAAATAGCATCATGCTATTTCCAAAATGCCTTTTGGAGGAAGATAAACAATTTCAGTTTATTACAGTTTTCTTTCCCATATGGAACAAGTGGGCCCAGGACCAAACAGTCTCTCAGCAGAAACCTTCCATCTCCACACTCACTCAGCAGGTCATATTTAACTGATTTCAGTATCCTTCCTGTACGCTCACCAGTGGACTCCTTCCAATCAATGTTCTACTGTTAGAGCTTGTAATGACACTTAATTTTTTACCCTCTCTGACTCTGCTTTTCATGCTACTGTTGAATATTTCTGTCTCTGGTCTGCCTTTGGTGTCATGAAAGCTGTCTGCTTTTTGTCTCTCTGTGCAACTGTTTAGGCTGAGCTATGATTTCCACAATTTAAATTTTGAGCGCTCTCACCTCATTCCAAATTTCTTAAGAAAACACAGAAACACTGCTCCAATAATTCTCATGAAAAAGCAAACCAATCAATCAAACAACACTTGTATAATTCAAAAAGACAAAGAGATATTCACTCCTGAATCAAAGAATGACACAATTGTACTTGCTCCTCCTTTTTATTCTGGTAGTTCCTATTTTCATCTCAAGTTTTCTTATTGCATTATTGCATTTCCCAGTCTATCCAGATTAGGCTACAAACACATTTTCAAAGGTACGTAACCACTGAAGGATGCAGCTAGGCACCAACCCACACAGGTGAAAGTACTCTAAGTTTTCCTGGCTGGCTAAGAGCCTTCAAAGCTCTGGCCCCGAGCATCTTAGAACAAGGGCTTATCTTTTTCTGAAAAACAACAAAAGTCTGTGTCATTAAAAACTGAGTCTGGCACGAGTTTGGTTAAGAGACAACAAGGCAAAGGAAAGAACACCCCATAAAAAACAGGGCATACTCGACCAAACTGCAGAAAAACAATCAAAGGAAAAAAAATATCAATACTTCTAATAATGTAGGAAAATAACTGCAAAAAGACATCTGAGGATAACTGTTTTCTGGCATGGCTTCCAAATATTTGCTAAATTCCATTATTTTTCTGAGCGATTTCAATAGCTGTAAAAGCATAGCAGTGATCTTCTAGAAATAGAGTTGTCCCTTGTCAAGCCTTATGACTTAACAATGCTGACAAATGTAGAAAGTTTTACTAATAGTAGGTCCAATGGATTTTGAAACATATATAGCAATGAGTTACTTCAATGAAATTGTGTATTGGGAAATGAGATTTTCTTACCATTATCAGAGGTTCAATCATGCAGGTCTAAAAGAAACTACAGGGTCACAATAATACAAGTAATTTTTGTCTTCTTTCTGCTATGGAAAAAAGGGGAAATCTTTCAGGCCACTCCCGAAACCAAACTAAAGGTCAGGCTTTGAATGGTATCCAAACCTTTTTCTCTCTCAGTATTACAAATAAATTGCTGTACTGCAAACTCTGGGAGTTTGTAAATATTTCTCTGCTCTGTGAAGCAGCAGAAGGAACAAGGCATGACAGCAAGTACTTAACTGGGTCTAAGTTTTTGCAGATTTGGAACACATGATCCAAAATAACCAGTGGTAACAGTGAAAGGTGTGAATACAGAAAGGACAGAAAGGAAGGCACGGACAGAAAGGAAGGCAGTGCCAGCCCAGGCTTCCTGGTGGAGCACAGACAAGGAGCCAAACTGCAGCCAACAGCCCTCAAGGGGCTTGCAGAGCCTCACCTGCAACCGATCCCTCTGCTTCCCCTTCTAAAGAATATTGACTCTTCTCACTGGAGCAACATCTTTTCAGCAACATAAATGAGAACCTCTCTAATTTGTTAGCACTCTCTTCTATGTTGGTTATCTATTAAATGATGAGAGGGGAAAAAAAGTGCAGAATATTGCTCTTCTTAACAATAACAACAACAACAAAACATAATTTTAACATTTCAAAATAATCCCACATTCAAATTTATGTATCAGTCAGTCTTTTCTAGCTTCAGGAACACGTTGCAATGTTCCTCACTGATGGCAAACACACCAGCCCTTCCCTAGTGGTACAAACACTACTGGTTCGGGCACTGATGTAGCTGCATGTGGCTGACTTCCCTGAGTAAGGCATAAATATCAGTGAGTAATTGTGAAAGGTGGATGAAACGAGGGAGCAAGCTTTGATTTTTCCTCCACTTCTCTCTCTCTCTCTGGGATGGGCACAGTACCTGACACTAAGCTTCTCTCACCTTTAAGGTTTCAAATAGGACCACTGAAATAAGAAATTACCTTAGCGGAGGTTGGCTCCTCTTCAATTATCTTCTGCTCTCTCTGGTGAGTACAGACAGGGCCAACTTTTGGAAGACTTAACTGAGGTGATATATTCCTACATGAACTTATATGTGTAAATTTCTCCCTCCAGTCTAAGAAGGAAAATAAATTAAGATACCTTTCAGAGTATGCCTAGATACTGCATTCATTTCAGCTCTTACATGCAGACAATCAGAGTTTGTGGAAAACATTTAATAAGGGAAGGGAAAGGAAAAGACGGCAAAGACGTTCCTAAACTGATGGTTTTACAAAAAGAAAAGAGAATCTCTATCTCTTGCTATGCTACCCTGTATTTTTTTTGAGATTGTCATCTTATTTTTAACTGAAACTGAAAATTAAAGTATTCTGAGTAGCTAGAGTCAATTACAGTCTTCATGTGTACCAAGTTTGATTACAATAGAGGATTTCACTGCTATTTTATTTGGAGAAAATACAAATATATTTGGAGAAGTTGATTAGGCCTTTATCTTCTTCAGTCTAAAGAAATATTACAGTTAATAATTATATACTTTCACTGAAATAAATGTTATTCTCACCACAGAGCAATAAGGATGACTCATGCCATAGGTACATCTCCAAGTTAAGCACTTTACTGTGTATGAACAGTGAGGATCTGACACTTTCCCAGATCTGAAACTGTTTTGCAGCTGATACCACGTACAGGTCTTTGGTTGGTTGTTTGGTTTGTTTAAGTAAATGTTGGAATTCCACACAGAACACATTAGGAGTAACATCGGATGTTCAGGAAATATTAACAGTATGTAAACAAAAAGCAGATGCTATTTTCTTTGTTCAACTATGAATAAAAGCATGCAGCAGCAAACCGAATTGAAAATTTAAATTACAGACCTTTCAAACTATTTAAATTCCCTTCTTTTAAGCATGAACTGCTAGATAGTCAGACCATATCTATACTAAGTAGCATGAAATCCTAAATGGTCTGACGCAGGAAGTACTCTTCCTACTTTGGCTTTCTGTCCAGAAAATCACTTTCAGATATTTTGGAATTGGACCAGATGTAACCACGAATGAATTGAACAAAATCTAGAACCTGAGGACTGCTAAACATTTATGTAACCTGAACCCAAATCACTGCCCATATTAATTTGCATTCAATGGGTAGGGAAAGGATGCTGGGTTTAGAGTGCATGCGAAGAAAAACTGAGACAAAAATGGATGGCCGCCAGACACATAAACATGATGTCCAGAAAATAACAGATTGTATAGAACATCCTCTCTCTTCTTCAATAACAAATGTTGCTGAACTAATTAAAAACAAAAACAAAAACATGGCTTTGTAGGTCATAGGGTGCAACCGCAACCGAAAAAAATGTTTAGTCGTCTTTTAGTTCAAGAACTTTGCAACACGTGGAATCAACACTTATTAAACCAGGAGACAACCACAGGAAAGAAGTACGATTTTTTTAAACCAGCTGAGCAGAATGAAGAAAATAGACCCAACATTAATCAGACATGTATAATTAGCCTGTTCCCTCATTAACGCTAATGATGTTTTGGAATCAGATTATTAGAGTAAATGAAAATTAATTTTTTAGATGGATGTGCTTCAAGCAGAGAATAATGTGGAATGGCAGCTGAGACATCGGGACATGCTTGGATATATAAAAGTACAAGATTCAAATACGACATTAGAAGATAAAAGCTCTTGTTCACAGTGCAATTGCACATGCAAATTCACTAATGAAATCCATAGAGTGATTTATCATAATATTAAAAATATGATGGCAGGAGGAAATAAAATTAATTTCATTTTTTTCCGTACTTTTTGTACAATTATGTTATTTTCTGTTAGGCACGTGAATTTTAACAATCTGAGTCTTCCAAGAAACAACTTTGACAGTCTGAATTACGTGTAACTATAGCACTTCAAATTTTCCCACTAATTTCACAATAACTCACCTGTTAGATTCTGCTGTTGGTGCTGCTGAAGGCTGATCATAGTACAAGGCAAATTGGATTGAGCCTTTTTAAGAGAGGAAAAAATGGAATAACCTCATGGACCTCCTGGATTACGCCTAAGCATGTCTGCCTACCCAAGGTGACAATAATACTAAATCCAGAGAAAACACACGTGTGAAAAACTTTTACACCCTCATAAAAGCAAACTTTTTGCAGAGGCTGTGTGGGTGTGCTTTCTTCTCTAAAACAGAAGAAAGATATTCTGTGAAGAAGAGATTTTCAACAGAAATCTTTAAAAGTTTAGGTTAAAAGAGTAAAGAAGAAAGGGCTAAAACACAACATTTATGTGATCTTTCTTCATGTCATTAACATCACGGATTTTATCCGTATAAAAATAGTTTGTGAGTCACAGGGCATGTACCTAAGGTATGCTTAGATTAGCAGTTAAATGCATACTTCTGAAGCACTTTTAAGTGATGTGCAAAGTACGCTGAAGTGGGAAAATAAACAACTGTGCACTGTAACAAGTGTTCTTATGGTTTCTTTATTTAAAGGAAACTGAAGCTACTAACAATATGCCTCTTACAGTTCAGAGCAAAGCTATTGGTATACAGCTACTTTGCATTTGCTGCCCTCAGGAAGTCATTGAGAACAGTTGCACACGATACAGAACTGAACTCTTCAAACTTAACACAGCAAGAAAGAAGGGATCCCTAGTCTACAGCATCCACAGGTTAACTTGTCTTCTGGATTCTCCTATACATTTATTCCCTTCATTTTATACTAGTCTGCAGTGTCATCAATTCTATATTCCTAAAGAAGGCAAATGGCTACAGAAAGTCTCAACTCAGGCTATGAAAATCAAACTACAACTGAATAATTGCTTAACATTAAGTTTTTGTGCTTAATGAACTTTAATTAAAAAAATATACTCAGAACACTATGTTAGTTTTTGGACCTGCTTTTGTCCTACAGAAGTCAAAGGGCACTGCTCAGAAATTGAAGCCTTCCTAGCATTGTTTCCTCTTGATTAAAATTCAACACATTAAACACAGCTGATTAGATCCATGCCCACATCGCATACCAGAAGCAAGATATCTTCCAAGTTCAGATCAACAGTGTCTTGCAAAGGTCCATCGTGCACCCATACTCCACTTCAGTGCATTCTGAGAGTTACAACTTCTGTTTGGAAGGGGCAGTAACAGACTGCTAGAAGTCATACAACATACAGCCTCAGCTGAAACTTCTGAATTGTGCAATTAAATAAAAATAATGTTTTCAGTTTGGCAACAGAGTATGTGACCAAGGGATGCTGAAGTTCCTAAAATTCTGCCTAGCACATAAACCTGACACAAAATGGCACTTCTGAAAAATCTCATGCGACACATAAGAACACATAATGTGAAGTACATTAATTGTAACGGGTAGTGTGATGGGCTGAGTGAAGAAAATGCATTCACAATGAGAATTGAGGCAGACAAATTATTAGTCAAAAGGCATCTTATACTGCAATTTTAGTACTTAAAAAGTGTAATAACTTTAAAAGCCCTCTACTTCACATTTTAGAAGCTCCCACTTCTGTATATGTTAATCGGTATCTCTAGAGTAAACCCCTTATTACACTGAGTTGACAGAAACACAGGTCGGTTGAACTGCACTTCTGGGAGATGCTTGAAAGAGCACAGTCAAATTTCTGTTCCACTGAGCTTACAAATCTTCAGGTGAGGGTGTTACTGCTTCAGACTCTGTATTTTGCTTTGCCGTGATCGTTGATAACACATATGTGCTGAAACAAATACAACACAGATTGCAACAGCATAGTTGATTACATCATTAATTATTAATGAATTGTGCAGAAATAATTTTGCTTGTCCAATCCAGTAACCTTGCCATTATTCCTCCCTCTCCAGAGACCTGAAATTGAATCTGATTTCACTTTCTAGCTACAGTGAGTTCTTCCACTTGCAATTCCCAGCTTTCAGCTCCACCCCGGGAGGATCACAAAAAGCAATGGCAAGGCTGGCAAAGCTTGGACCTTTTTTCTATCATCATCTCACTGAGAAAAGGGGCAGGCAACATAGCACTAAAATGTCCCAGTTGTCTGAACTGTAGCTGTGTTTCACTTTTTCTGCTGTCACTGAATTTAAAGGGAGCTGTGGAACCGTGAAGTCCCAGGCTCACAGAAGATGGAAGCATGACAGAAGTGACAACTTCTGCTCTTAGTGGGTGAGAGATGGGAATGAACCACCCACAGTGCTAAGCAGTGACTCCTCTGGATTGAGGATTTGCAAGTTCTACGCTCACTGGAAGGATCCCAACCATGGTATAAGACACAGGGATAAATAACAAGGCCTTCAAGACACCCCAAGAAAGTAAAATAATGATTTCTGTTTTTTCTGAAATATACTTACGTTCAGATCTCTGAAGTGCTCGTTGTAGTCTAAGGCATAACCAACCACAAATAAATCTGGAATTTCAAATCCGTAATCTGTATTGAGACAAATAACAAATACCATAAATACAAGACAGGTGGCTACTGCATAGCCCTTAAATTAACCTGTCAGTCCTCTGACCAGAAAACTAGATATATGTGTAGCCAGTTCAGGGTACGTTACTTCTGGCTTAGAAACCAGAGTCAGCAAGTAGCAGAATCCACACTTAGAGCACACAGACTATTTGTGACGGGCATGTGAACAGTCAGTGGAGAGTGGGAGACTTGTTTACAATGATCAGTGGCACGACAGACACGTTATGGAAGGAAGTCAAAATCAGAGCAGAAAAGTTCTGCCTATGTTGGGCAGTTCCGTTCGTTTATGCATGTGATGACAACTGTCCACTGAGGATGAAAAAAGGTATTACCTAAACTCAGAAGTTACTTACAAAGTTATGAAGAGGTTTATGTATTTTCTTCTGAGAGTAGGCAAAGCTATTATGCATATTATCCTACCCAAACGTGTCAAATGCTTCTTAAATTAAAGCCCCGATCTCATGAAGACTCATGCACACGCTTAACCAAGTAAATGCATGCAGCGTAGCTGAATCATACAACTCACACACTTCAAGCTAATCATAGCCATGTATCCTTATGAGCGTGAAGTTTTGTGCAGTATCAGCACTATATAAAATGAGTTAGACTCTTTCCAAGTTGTTCATTATGTAACTAGAGAAAAACACAACCTTGTGGACACCAAAATGTTTGGCATAACGTTTTTTGCAGCATTAAAAATTTACAACTACTCAAGAGAGGATTTTTATTTGCTTGTTAAAGACGATGGGTAACAGACACTTTGAATCATACATTTGGGCAGGTGAGGAAATGATATAGCTCTGGCAGTGATATTTCATAAAATCCATCACAAATAAACAAGAAAGTGGTTAAAATCTGTTTCATTTTACAAATTATTACATAAAAATATTAAGCTGTCCTTCTTGGTGTCATTTTATTGTATTTTTTATATGGTTAGTGAATCCAGTAAAATGGATACTTTAATTTACTGGATTAAATTCTAAGTGTAAAAAAAAATCTGTATAGAAAAATGCATAACCAAATGTTTGGGTCATAGTTCAGATGATTGGGCTCAAACTGCACGGCCATGCCCAACCTTGATTAACTTTTGCTTCATGAAGTTTCTCTCTCTCCCACACCCCAAACCCAGACCCTTGACGCTATCTCCTGGTACCCCCCTGCCTACTCTCCTGCTACCCTCCTCCCTGGCTCAGCTGTGACCAGAGCCTTCTTCAGTAGCAAATACTGGTCGATCTCTTCTAGGTGGGTCTATTTTTCCAGTATTTAGACACATGCCTGTTACTACATCATTTATTCTAACAAATCTAAAATGGCAATAGCTTGGCATAGCTCCATTTATGGCTTCATCTAAGCCCAGAACCAGTACCAGTTCTTCAGAGAAGTGGTGTTGGTATGAGGCAAGCGGAGTAGCAGGATGAAGCTTAAAAAACACATTTTATCTTTTGCTTTGGGCAGGGAGGGATTTGATTATATTATTGTTTACCCTTTAAATTATAGTGCTTCTCAAAAAATAATTCTAAAAATGACATTATTCTATTATAAAACTGTAAAACTTGTGAATAATTAGTTCACAATGAAAATGCATTGGTGTTCAAACGGAGTCCTGCAGCTCCTCTAAAGAGACATAGTGAGGCAGGAAAAGGAAGAAAAGGACTTTCTCTTCCATGTAGTTTGGCAGAGACAGAAGATAAAGCACTCACCTTTCACAGATAACATTTAACCCTTCCATAACTTCCTTACAGAGTTACTGCTCTGCAGAAAACATCAGACTACCGAGGAGGCTAGGCTTAAACCACAGTTACATGACTCCTTCCATTGCATCCCATCTCCCCCTGACAACTGATATTTTACAACGCTTCTAGGATGCTGCAGAATGAAATAAAGGGCAAGTGACAGAATAATGGTAACTTGTTGTACGGTGATGTAAAGATTTTCACAACACTTACAGTCTGGTCTGTACCCATCAGGCCGAGATGTTCTTTTCACCAACAAACTGTAAATAAGAACAAAATAAAAAAAATCCAGATATTCATCTGAATAACACGTGTAAAAACCCTTTGTCAAAAAGCTTCTGAGCCATATAAATCACTGCTCTTTCTCTGCTTCTCCTTCCACAGTATCCTAATGGCAAGGAAGAGACTGGGTGTGTTTCCCTTCAAAATCTATCAGTGCCAGTCTTGAAATGGCTGAAGGGGTCATTGCCACTGCACAACAATACAAAAACATTTCCTCTCCTTTCCTCCACCCTCCTCTTAGTGACTCAGGCAGCTTCTCTGCAGGGCTCCCCATGCGATGCTGCAGCACAGAATTAAAACAGGATCTTGGAATGGGAATCTCCGCTGGGAAATATGCTGGGCCAGCCCAATTAATGACTAAGTTTTGTGATCGTTTTACTCACCTCGCCACTTTAATCATTTTTGGTTTGTATTTTTCTATATTATTAAGCAGAACCTTCATAGTCCTTCCAGTTCCAACAATATCCTTACAAAACATTAAAAACACAACAAGTTAAAAACAAAGGAAAGCTGAAACAAGGAAATTTGAACAATGACTGGGAAGTTCCGTATTCTCATTTTGTGGAAATGATATATTTCTCCTAGTACTCTGTGAGCCGCATCCAAACAGGGGTGTAATTGAGCTCACACTCTTTGAAGCAAGCACCTTGTACTCATAAAATAAAGACATAAAGGACTGTCCACTTCCTCTTGAAAAGAGCTGTTTCTAGTACTTGGGATACTACAAGGGATTGGGGATGATCTTACTTGGAACTGAAAGTATGCAGGGATCACACTTTTCATATTTTATCCTCAGGACTACGGTATGTGAACACCTCTCCATCTTCGGGCTAAATCTGCCCTATTTGTTGTTTCTTAGACCAGTACAAGTGTGTATTTTCCAGATCTCATTTGGAGATCTCTCGTACATACCTGGCTACACAACTGAACACCACTGGCGAGCAGCTGTTGATCCTGAACTCTATGGCTGTGTATTTTTCATTAGCAAAACCTTTCCTCTGCTCCTCAGCTACCTATGAGCATTAACAGAATTTGCTGCAGACATTTTTCACTTCTGTTACAGCAGTGATCACTAACGAATATGGAGCTCCCACCAGTTATTCAAGTCACGGTCATTTCTATGCCTGATGACCTTTTCCCCTCCTTTGCTACAAAAAGACATTCCAGCAGCTGTACATCTCCTCCATCATGCCACCCAGCCTACTTCGCAGACAAGCAGACGGGGCCTGAAATCCCAGCCAGGTCCTGACATGCTCTCTAAACATCCCGGTTGCTTTCCTGACATTTTAAAACAGAATCACCTACATTATTAATTAAGATTTTGCAGCACCAGTGAGATGACACACAATCTTCTCTACAACTGAACATAATTGATTTAAATCAGCAATATCTCTGTGATGGACCTCCCCAGGGGATGCTCCAGGGTGCAGTGCTAATGAGCAGGAGTCATGGGGACTTGAGAGAACGACGGACGTTCTCATCCAGCATGTGAACAACCCTGAAGTTGTAAAGCATGTGTAGGGCTACGCTGCCATTTCACTGTCACGCTATAGGGAAGTTTATGGCATCATTGCAGTTGATTCACTGTCCTCCAAGGAGCAGAACGACTTGCAGAACAGGAGCTCACAAAGCCGTAAAAATACACCAAGTGACGCAGAAAGTGACTGCTGGGTATCACAAGGAGAGTACAAATTAGAGTGGCAGCAGTGTAGTTTGATCCCTCATGCAACTGCAAAAAGGCTGAGATGTTATTAAGCAAATCAGCTCTTCTTCCTCTTCACCACCTCCCAGCCAAAGAAGTCTAAACGCAGTTGTGTTTTTGGTATCAAGTACATGGCCTAGACTTTACTATGTGACTTTCTCCCAGTACAATATGACAGAAACACCCAACTTACCTCTACAATTAAGACATTCTGAAAAAAAAGGAAGAAATAAAAAACTGTTACACAATATTCACAAACTAAAAGAAACAAATGTTTGAAAAAGTGAAATGAAGATAGGTCCATGTGCATATGTACAAGAGGGCACGACACAAAGAGCTTCCTGTTTCATTTCTGTGCCCTGAATAAAAGCCAGTAACAAATAGCTGGCAGTCAGGGCCTATGACTTTATGCAGCCCTGTGCCTTGTGCAAGAATGGATGTAGACTGGGAAAATACAACTAGATGTAGAAAATCCAAATATAATGAACTGCACTTCATTCCAGTGCATCCAGCAGTGTACTACAGTGTACCCAATAGTTTACTATAATACTATTTCCCAATTTTAACATGAAATAGCAATAATATTCTCACTTTGAAATACATGTTCTTCCTCTCCCCCATCCCAAAACCTCACAGCAAAGATTACACAGCGAGCTGTACCACGCGTTCTCAGACCATGCAGCACCCCTTTCTCATCAAATACTGCTGCTGAAACCAGCAGTGTTACTGGAAGAGGAGGGGAGTGGTCCAGCCAGAAGCTGTGATGTCGAGCCTTATAACAGCATGATCACACAGGCTGATCTTTTTGCTGAAAAGGCTTGTAACTGCTCAAGGATTCACAGTATCTAAGGTGACTTCTGGTCTTCTATTAAGAGCAATAATAAGAAATAAGAATCTACTTATTACACGTTACCATATGCATGTTCAAAGGGACGGTGCTCTCTTATGGTCTTGGCATTAAGATTACTTTCTGAGGTAGAATGTACAATAGCAAAAGGAAAGGTTTTTTCACATACATCTATGTATATATCTAACATCTATGTGCACATTACACAGATAGTTTCATATCCATGCAGCATTCACCAGACTAGCTTACCCTCCACTTCCTTTCTATCAAGCCTGTTGGCTTTGCTACACACATAAGATGGAGATTGTCTAAGTTCCTTTTCGACCACACAATCCTAAAACTGAGAGTTCGGAGAAAGACTCAAACACCATGGAGAAGGAGTGTATGAAGGGAATGTGCTTATAGACAGCACAGCTTGGACAGTTTCATTCACTGGTAGCTTTTTTTTTTTTTTAATGAATCTGCAAAATAGAACTGATTAATACACACCACCTATATATATAGGCATATACATACATACACACACACATGTATTCAGGTTGCAGTCCCTCCTAATAGTCACAGTGCTTGGCAGGGAGACGTGGCATGCTTCATGCACACAACCATGGATATGCAGACTATGTTACCACACACCATATAATCCCTGGATGCTTCTGAAATGGCAAAACACTTGGTCAAGCTGTGGAGGGAGCTCCCTGTAGCAGTTCAGCCGATGTCAGCAATGGAGTTATCACTCAAGAAAGCCACTAATTTAGACTGAGCTCTGATGGCATGTGTGTTAATCCTGGAGGGTGGCTCCTTTTCGGTGTTTTCATAACAGGTTTCGCTGGTGGTTATCCTGCTTGGCACTCCTGACTTTCAACCTCCCAGATACTGACAAAAACAACTCTGGATCTGAAAGACCTAAACCTGAGGAGCTAAAAAGTCAAAGGCCTCCTAACAACGAAAGCCCAAAGACGTCTTCTTTCAAGAAAGAATGGAAATGCATCACTCCCCTAGATAAAATGAAGAGACCAAAACCATGCTCAAGAGAAGCTTACAGCAGGCAAAAAGGGACATGTATTGTTAAAGGAAGACTTTTGGATCTAAAAGAGTTTGGCTCTCATCTGGTTTCCTGGATGAATTCATAATCAGGAAAAAACACACCTTCCAAAGCCTAGCCCAGGACAGCTGGCTCTGAGGCATAAGCAGATCACTTGGTAAGTCAGTGGACACCTGAAGATGATGTGCAGGAGTAATGGTTTAACCATCTCCCTTACATGCAACTGTCATATGTGTATCTACGTATGCATGATATACGGAGAGCAGAAGAGTGGGCAGGTATGCAGAGAGGTGTAGGAAAGAGCCTCACCAGAACTAAAGCTGGAAACGAGCTCCTTCAGTACCAGCAAACAGACCAGGATGACTGCAGCTGGCATCTGGTGGGAGAGGCTGACCTGACAACACAGCCTGGCATCCTGACTCACTCTGCTTGGTGCAGCTCCTGCTGCTCCTCATGCTGCTAACAAGAACTTCCCTCCTAGAGGAAAAGCAGATCTGGTGACAAGACCCATCCAGCAGGTATGGCGTGAGATGAGACATGCCAAAACCGGCACGGCAGGGGCTGCAGCGTCCTGCATGTGCGGTCCCTGCCAGGTGCTGCAGAGGCTGGTTGCTCCCTAAGTGAAGGGTAGCTGGCAAGGCAGCGGCCCCACCAGCCAGGAGCCAGCCCCGCAGTGCCCCAGAGAGGTGAGCAGCAAAGCCCCGAGACAGCACCAGGTCCCACAAAGAGAGGAGATCATCAGGCATGTCACGGTGGAGAGGCAGGTCCGAGGGCAAGCTGGGCTGTCAGTCCGTGGGTTGGGATCAGGTCCAGTGAGAGCAACCAGGGTTGAGCACAGCCCGCTGATACCAGCCTGGTCTGCAGTGGTGCAACAGGTCCAAGGTTGAGCTGGGAAGGCAGTAAGTCAGTCTGTGAGTCAGTGCGGGTCAGCCGGGCCCATAATGAGGCACAGGCGTGGCTGGAGCTGCCCTGAACATCCGTGCTCACACAGAGCAGGTCAGGCACAGGCTGAAAGCCTGGGGCTGAGCTGAACTGGAGCTCCTGTGTCCACAGGTGTGGGAAGGGGCCCTCAGTGAGACTGGACAGGACCATTAAGGCTTATTAAGCGCACTCTGGGCCCTGATAGATTTCAGAGAAAAACATAGTCTTGGGATGTTTTTTGCTACTGTAGCTGCTTCAGCTATCCTATCACGAGTGGCAGCATAGATTCCCTTGCTTACTTGCAAGCAGAAATTAGAAAAATTCGACAGAATGAGAGGACAGAAACCTCCCTAACCATGGAATTGGGATTAAACCAATAGGGAGGAACAGACCTTACTAATTAACTCCTGAGGGGGGGAAAAAAAAAAAAAGCAGACATTAATAGAAAGTGGGGCTGAGGATACCTTGAAAGGTCATCAAGAAGATTTTTGATATCCTTGGCCCAAAGAATCAAACTATTGCTCACAGATATCTGCTTTACCTGTTCTTGAACATGGTGAGGACCTCAGAAGTTCCTCAGGTAATGGGCCTCAGTGCCTCATTATCTAAGAGCAAAAATACAGTTAGATAATGTCTGTTGTTATTTGACCTGAGTATGTTTTGCTGTGGACACAGAAATTAAATTTTCTTTCTTCCACATTTGAAGACAGGTATATTCTTTGTTTTATCTTCTCCATTTTAAACTGTCCCTATTTATTCAACGTTTTCTCACAAGTTAAATTTTCCAGATCCCTGAATATTCTTTTTTTTTTTTTTTCTCCTCTAGAACCTGTCCAGCTGGTCAGAATCCTTCTCCAGTTGTGGTGCCCCAAACCAGAGAGAAGCCTTTTCAAGCCTTGAGAAGAATAAAAGAGCCACTTTGTGTGCCTTACAAATAATCCTCCTTTCTACAAATTCCAATACAGTGGTTACATCTTCAGTGAAGGTCTGCTGCTGTCTCATGTTCAGCTTGGGAACTACCTATCATCTCCAGCACAGAACTGTTGCTTAGTCAGTCCTTCCCCACTTGCACTTATGCAAAAGATGGCTTCTATAAAAAGGCAGAAGTTACTATTCATCTTTATTGTCATTACATGTCATTCTTTGAGACAAATTCTTAAAATAACTTCTTAAGATCATAATTCTAACCTGTAGTATTTTTCCAGGTTGTATCATTAGCATGAAATGCTAATCCAGTGTTCTAAATCATGAATTAAATATTGTATAGTCCCTGAAGAATGTGCTTTAATTCATCCAGTCTGACAATGAAATATAATTAACAGTTTCTTGTGAACAGCTTTCCAACCAGTTATACATCCATCTAATACAAATTCAATCTAGTCTACATTTCCTTATCACAAATGACTCATATGGAGCAAAGAAGATGAACGTGGAATCAGACATCCCTGAAGGACTTGTCTGGCCACAAGAGTGATAGTCACCTGCACAAACCTTGAGCTGAAGGGTAAGATCTCATATTGATTAATTATCTTGAGAAGGAATGATATTGGTGGACCCTGAAATTCTCTGCCCAGTGCTCTGTTATCCTTACCACTTCCTACTCATATTCAGCAAGTCCAAGAGTTGTAAATCATATGTGCTGGGAGGTTTGGTTCTTTGAAAGTCCCTTTAATCAGGTGGCTGCCTAGCTAAGGAAACACAGATAGGCTGGTTTGTATTATGCACATTCTCATTATTGCCAAAACATTAATGAGAATTTTCTATGCTGTGGAGACACCCTGTATGTAAAGACTTTGTAGTGGAAAAGCCACTATAAAAGCCTGAGATAGGAAAACACCTTGTGTATATAAGCAAGCAGGCATCCTGGTGGAGAATGATGCATTACTCCCCATTTTGATTAGGCAGCAGGGTTACTGTGACTGATGTTATCATACTTAACTTGTGCTTGGGACTGAGGGCATTCAAAATGGTTTGCCAGCCTCTGGCAGCAGAAACCAGCTCCTTGAAAACTAGGGGATGTGCTGGGAAACTGGTGGTATTGCTGCCTATCCTCTGCCTTTCTCCTGTTGAAGCAGGCTCCTGCTAGAAGGGCTGCAGGAAAGGGATGGCATTGCGAAGTAGCAGAGAAACAATCTGCAAAGGAAGGTTTTGACACACAACATATCCAAGAGCAGGTAGTGGCGATGTGCAACCACAACTGGTTGAAATGGATTAGCTTATCCTTGAGCAGATGGATAGGAGAAGATAAAAGAAGAATGCAGTGGATGTGACAAATTGCTACACTATCAGTAATGTCACCATCATCCCAAATGCTCAGCTGGCCGCATCCAGCATCCGTTGGGAAAGGTCACAGGTATGAGCAGGTCCTGTGCAGCTTCGCCATGAAATCCACCCATGAGTTGGTGGGCCGGAGACTGCTAAAGCTCATCAGCTCGAGGAGCTACTACAGCGACTGACAGCTGGAACAAACGATGTGACGCTAAAGGACACTGAAGAAAAGGTCTTTTTCCAAGTATATGTAAATGTTTGAGACTCTTGTACCACACAGATCAAAGCTGTTTTGTCCTTTCAGATACAGCTGTGGTGATTGCAGAGGAGGAAACCACATGAAAAGAAAAGTAATCTGGCCTTCTGGCATGCATTTGATATTTTCTATCTATTTTTGGAGCTTGGAGAACAGGAAGCGGGAATATTTAGTGACACGTTGACTAGACAGAAGATGGCTTAATCTCTGAGTAGAGCCATCTTCACCAATACAAACTGCGAAGTATGTCCAGAAATCTAACAATGGTTCTAATATATCGGACAGTCAGACACACAGAGAACAGTCATTTTTAAAAATATGCCCTGGAAATACTTCTCATCGCCCAGAGAAAGAAGGGACAGTGGCTCAACTCGCGAAGAAATCAAAAAATCTTTCTACTCAGTCATTACAAGTGGATCAGTAGCTTTCATTGCTGGTGGCTCAGAGGAATGGTATGGAGCTGATAGATACGGATGGCTGTGATTCGTGCTGTCTTTATAGCTTTTCCTACCAGGTAGTAGGCTGGTGCAATAAATACCCTGCATTTTTTGAATGCAGGAGGGAGAGGGTTTCTGAGAAGCTTAAATTTCTCCATTTGTGAGTGACCAGGGTGTACACAACTTCTGATTCTACGTATGGGTATTTGCACCGAGTAGGAATAATATTTGCAGTGTGAATTGGATCTACATGAAGATAAAATTTGCTTTCATATCTGTTTTTTAGGCAGTAGAATGATTCATTGCAGCATAGACATCTGGAAAAAGAAGGATGTTTTTGACAATATTAGATGTAAAATGAAGTAGCAATCATTTCTACTTCCTGCTTTCAATGGGAATCTGTCTCTCATGTTGAAAAGGCACGTTCAATTTCATAACAAGTTTCAATGCATCTGTGAATTTTAAAATTAAGAGGGAAGCCTGAAAGAACTGAGCAGCAGTTTCCTCTGGTCTACTGCCTTTCAAAGCCACATGAGCTAATGCACAGCGAGAAAGTAGGTTGATATTACAACACACGTTAAGAAAAATCCAGACTTGTGATAAGCTGAAAAATACTCCAGCCCTGAGTCAATACATTTCTATTGTTTACCTTCCCACAGGTCAATAACAAAGGGAACAATGTCAGCTAACAAGACCAAGCAGAGTAATGCGATCACGTATACCTCCTGCCTGACAGTAGTAAGTACTATGGAAACTAGTTTTCACCTTTTTGGAAAAGAATAACATTTTTTTTGTTTTCTAGATTTTGACTTCATATTCTATTTAGAAGCTTAATTTCAAAGAAAAAAAAATCCTATGAAATAGGTAGTGAATAAGTGTTGGAGGGAAAGCTTGTCTTTATATTCATGGAAAATATAAAATTTTAACAAAGCAAAATGCCAAGTGGTAAATTTAAAAAAGGGGGGGTTTTCCTGGAAAGCTGATACTCTACTTAAATAACCAAATAAACAACAATACTTAATGCAATACTACAGCTAACAGGACAAACATGGTCCTTGCATGTATAGCAAGAAACTCAGGTAGGTACCCAAAAAGAATATATTCTCCTTAAAGGTCTCAGTGTAAAATCAATAGAACAACATGCACACACGTTTGAAAAAATAAAACCTGTTAAAAATAGAAATAACTTAAAACTGAGAAAAGCAAAATGATTTGAAACCTGGGAAAAACACCTTACAGTGAAATATGGTTTGTAGCAGGAAGTAATAGCTTTTATTTAATTAACAGCCCTGTTCCCAGTGGGAGAACATTTTTCACAAAAGAACTTTGACCTCTCAGCCCACAACCTCAAAGAGACCACAAAATACCTTCAACAGCTGAGCCTGGGAACAAAAATTCAGAACTGCTGTACGCACCAGAAATCATGGACTCGATAAAATACTGGGTTTATGGCACGTTATCATCTTCCACGGCAGCTGACCTCCAACTCATTTATCAGTGTTCCACAGCTGTTAATTTGCTCTCTTATTTTAGCTCAGAGAAATTCTTAACATTTTTATCTGCCTCTTTGGTCATAGGGCAGGTGATCGTGTAGGGCAATCACTGTTTTCTCCCGAACTGACTGTCTAACTGATTACCACATTAGGTTAAAATTAAGAATTACTCCCAGTCTTGTCTTGAAGTCTGCCAGTTCTGTTCAGATGAACAGAAGGATCTGCATGCTTGAAATTTTGTTTCTTCCAAGTATATCCACTGCCCTACTATTAATTCCCAGTTGTTAATTCTACCTTCAAACCTGCCTCATTTACATCCTACAGCATGCCAGCACTTTGCAACAAGCTCCCAATGCATTGCTTTGTCAGATGGTCTCCAGAGGGCCCTTCCAACCTCAACCATTCTGTGATTCTGTCGCTTCAAAATAGTCAGTAGCTCAAAAGAGAAACTGTGGCCCCATTGAAGACATTGGTGTGTGGGACCCTTCAGTTTGAATTACCCAGAACTTCAGACAAAAATGTAACGGTGCTTTTGGATTTTAACACCCAGGTATCTCTAAACAAAGCTTTGTTTAGAGGCCAAATACAAAGCTTTGTTTTAGACCAATAAGTGTACTGTAGGGGGAAAAAAAAGAAGAGAGAAAGAAAAAGAACCCTACTATGGCAAGACTTGCAGAATTCTTAAGGTAGTTCAAAAGGAAAGATTTACCTAAGTCTTGTAAAGCTCACAGAAGGTAATCAGGTAGCAAGGTTAAAAAGAAAGATAAAGAACTTTTTCACATGCATCTCAAATATGAAACTCTTTGCTGCAGGATCTTGTAGGACTATCAGTGGCATAACTGGAATTACAAGGAGCTGAGACAGATATGGATAGCAATTTTAGCACTGGATCTATTCAAAATGATAGCCCAGATTTAACTTTGACTTAGGAAGTCTATATACTAGTTATGTTTCTTATATCCTTTCCCTACTATGATTCCAGTTGGCTGCTGCTGAGGATGTGACACAAGCCTAGACAGACCTTTCATCTTGCATAGTATGGCAGAAATGGCGGTCTTATGAGGGTAGAAAACACATGGAAATTGCAACTGATGGAAATACTTTCCCTCAGTAATAAGTCCTCACTGGTGTCCTGAGTTCCTTCCTCTCTCCTTTTTGCACAGAACTATACTCAAACTCCTTGGGGATACACATTACATATTGTTTAGTTACACCAGCTTATGAAGTATGCATGAGGAAACAACTGCTGGAAACAGTGATTTATTTTATACATCCACTTCCACAGATAAAAGCATATTCTTAAAAAATACAAAAGACTGAAAAAGAAAGATACAGTCCCACTTTGCCTTTGTGTATTTCTGCTTTGGAGGATGGGAAGTGGAGGGCTACAAAGAGGGCTACATTTTCATTCCCTTCAGTTCAATTTCCATTCAAAAGTCTGCATTTTCATTTAGATTATTTCTAAAGGCACTTTCTTTTCCTGGGTGCTCTGTGCTGTCAAAAGATACATTCATTGATGATGTAGTTGTTCAAAGTGAATTGCTAACCCATTATCAGCTTACTTACCATACCTACAGTACCAGCTCTTTTAGCTTTGTCTTTAGACAACCTCAGGTCCCATTGGTTAAACAAGACCTTTAATGACAACTTCAGTTGGGTTTGAAGAAGCAGTGACAGGGCTGAAAAATCAACAGCAAACAAAAGCTAAACGATAATGCATCAGGTCTCAGTCAAGAGGTCGAAAGGAAGCTCCAAGGATGGCTGTTAGAACTGGAATCATTTAACAGTATGCACAGGAAAGAAATCCACAAGTACTAACACCTCGTCAAGATGATGGAAAATAATGAGAGACTTCTGAGAGAGTAGACATTTAAGTGGGAGCTTTTAATGAGGTTCCAGAAAAGGTCATGAATTTCTGATTTGAATCTCTTCTGCTGAGCTGATCCACAGTTTATGGCATTCTGAAAAGACAGACATTGTAACTCAAAAATGGTTCTTTTTTTAAAAAAAAAAAAAAAATCAATTTGGTCAGTGTCAGCTGCTGATGGGAACAACTCAGTTAGTGCCTTAGGAGCCCATGTACTCAGACTCCAGCTGCTTAAAGCCCATAAAACTAGTTCAGCATCTCAAGGATTGAACAGAGTGCGGGCCTTAATGGAGGGAATGATGATGTGCTCTGACTGACTTTGTGTTCAGAGAGCACTGCGGTGTTGAATGCTGCGCACGCACATGCTCTGCTTGCAGCCATCTTCACAGCATGCTTCTGCTGGGTGTAAGAAATAGAGCAAATTACCATAATCAATCAAAGTTAATGCAGAAATAGATTATACTCTCCTTTCTCCTACTTGAAGGAAAATACATAATCTTCTGATAGGCTGAAATTGGAAGGGATTTTTTTGACAAAGGTGAAATCAATAGAATTATCAACTCATGATATAAAGGCAAATGAGGCCACCAAGCCCTTGTTAAAAATGGGACAGGAAGTTTGGAAGTTCCCTTTGTACATTTTTTCCTCCTGAACAAGATCAAAAAAGTAAATAATGATGAACACTACAGGAGATTATCTAAGAAGGAAGGGCAAAGAAAGGTGATTGACTATGGGGAAAAAAAAAAAGAGTATCTTTTGCTGTGGAAAAAGCGATTAAGGATGGCAATTGTCAGAAGAATAGATCGATTAAAAATTAATTAAGAAAAAAATCAAAATGACAAAAAAGACTAAAGATGGCAGGCAAGTAGAGGTAAATAGAGCTACAGAAGATGTGAAATACTTCAAAATATGTAAAATCAACCTCTGAAAAGATGAAAAAGGCAACACTGAATGTATGGTAGGAATACAACACAATATACAGATGTAAATACATACAGAGATGCGAAGACAACTGTGAGCATGATTGCTGTAGAAGTGTACAGTGGATTTTGTATATCTTTACTGTCATATGAATAGTCTCTCAAGCTGTTAAAATACTGTCATATAAGTAATCTTTTATGGCTTTTTTTTTTTTTTTCCTGCAAACTTAAGGGCATTATTTCAGAAAGGAATACATACAGGGAGAGTGTAACTGTATTCAAGGCAGTGAGTATTGAATGAGAAAAAATAATAATAAATACAGAACCAACAGAACTCTAAGGAACAAACATGGAATGGTGAATGAAAGGATATTATGTATTTTAAACCCAGAGAATAAAACTCCGTGTTACACAGCTGCCACATGGATCATTTATCGATACTGAAAAGCTACCATAATTAAGAGAATGCTAAAGAAACAACTCAGAATTTGCTAGAAACTATGATAAGCAGAGAAAATGACTGAGTAAAATAAGAGAAGAAATGAGAGAAATAAGTGTTGAAAAGAAAGGGAGATTCCTTTATGCTCTTGGAATACGTTCCCATATGACTAGTGGGGCAAGAAAATGATGGACAGTGGATAAATTGATTTGGGTGAGACGTAGATAAAGGAAGTTTAGAGATTTTCTAAGACACATTCTGCCTGAGGGATGTGGGGACTATTGAATGGTAGATATCTTCCTCTGAGTGAAACCTCTTTTTGATACGAGCTGATCATTTGTTTTAGGAGACATTACAATAGTGAGGCAATGCTCAAACTGATGCAATGTAGTGCACAGAGAATACAAGACATCTGATTTATTTTTTTTTCTTGATCTCTACTAACTTCTATGCTTCTCTAAAAATGCCAAAAACACTGGCTGTCAACATGATGTGTTTAATATGAATAAGGGGAATAGTCATTCATAAAGAAAATAAACATTGATCCATATTACAGACAGCTAGAATATCAGAAATTCATGGATTCCATAATTATATCATACTAACTAGGTAGCTACTTTGTTTTACTTAAAAATTCTTATGAACCTGACAAATATTATTACCTGACAACGATTAATTTTGTTCAAATTCTGTTATATACAAATAGTGATAATTACAAATATAAATGGATCTAACTTTGAAAATAAATACATTATCCAAATGAAATGAGTATATAATTGTAAATACATAAATTTTAAGTTTTGTCTAACTTGTCTCATTTACGTGGAAGCAAGTCATCAGTATAGAAACTTTTTTGAAAGGTTGTAGGATATTACATACAGAATGATATACTGAATAACTCCTGCCAGTAGAGACTTTGGGCTACATAACCAGCTCCAACACTCCTGTGTTTAATGCCTTCTGAGCTCCGTAATTGCCACAATTCTGGATATCAGATTAAGATGATAATTCCATTTCCCTTCAACAAAGACACAAACCCTAAGTAATTTACAGCATATTATGACAAAACATACATACAAATATAAGAGGTAAATGGCAATGATAACTCACAATGCTGGTACAGCTGGATCTACTGAAATTTCTAGATCTTCTAAAATTTGTTTTGTTTAAATGCCACAAATACTTTAAAATGTTATAAATTATTACAGTATTACTCAGTATGATTACAGTATTAATGCTGAACATGGTTATATCATTTGTTCTTTTACCTAATCTGTAAATTTTCATTACCATCTCACTCTGAAACAGTGCCTCTAGTTTTCTGGACAGTTACTGATTACCTCCTGTTTTCAAATTTTATTAATCTTTACAAATATTCATGATATTTTTTTACCCAAATGAGCATTATAACTTTAGAATAATTTAAAGCTAAGCAGCTACTTAACTATGAAATCAGCTACTAAGATATTTTACATTCACTACTTACATCATTAAAGAAGAGATTTTGAAATTATATTTTTTCTGCAAAGAAATGAACATTTACAAAGCATTAGAGTCTTAAGCTATATCAGGACTCATTTTTCAAGTACCTTTATTAATGATTCATATCATGGAAATTTTAATTTTTGCCTCTGTGACCTTCATGGAAGACAAAATTCAAATTGTGTATTACTTTTTTTTCTGCATAACAGTTTGGGTCTGTATGCTAACCCTCTCTGAATATTTTTTCTTTTTCATGGCTTGGGTCATTACACATTTTTTTTTTCCCCAGGCTTTTAATACTTTTTAAGCAAAAGCTTTTTCTGTAGAGGTACAGAAGAGATTCTTCCCTCTGGAAAGCTATTATCCTTAATAGCTTCTTTTTAATTTTCTTAAATATTTTTTTTGCTTTCTCTAAGTTTTCTCAGAAAAAAAAAAAAAACCACATTGCTATAGAATAGCATGTTCATAATTATAACCTTTTTTTTTTTCCCAATAATAGGTAACACATATGAATTAGTTGTTCACTAGGACTATTGAATAGCCAAAATTCCACATATTATTACTTCATGAAGAGCACTTTAAGATTCAAATCTCAGAATCTTTTGTCTGCAGATTTCAGAATTGTTAAAGTTATTTATGGTGTTGAACCCTACAGGAAGTTAATGGAACTTATATTCTGAACCCATGCAGACATTTCAGAAAACACTTTTCATGATCATTAAGTTAATACGATTTCACCTAGCATATAAATTTTTCAGTATAATTACATTCTTTCTATAGTAAGTATTCCAAGCAGGCAGAAGAAGCACCCAGCTCCGTTAGAAGCAAGGAAGTTGAATTCTACCAGTAAGTCTTCCACTAATTCATTCACTGACTTTCAAGTAGTTACTAAAGCCAGCAGTTTTAAAAACTAGCAGCTAAACTAAGGTACTGAAAAACACTTCAAGGAAAGATTTACACTAACTGTAGGAGGCTCTGAATCAATCCACGAATGGCTGATTAGTAAAATGTGCCGAACGCTTCCACTAATTGCTTAAGTCAACAACAGATGGAGGAATTGGCATCTGTGGACATAAGGCCACTCCTTCAGACATCCAACTTTAGACGCACAAGTCTGAACATTTGAGCTCAAGCCTTGTGTCCCAGATCTTCAATCAGTAAAACAAGTCTTAAGAAAATGCCATTTTCACATTTTGTAGTGAAAATGCTATTTACTTGTTCACCCATCAGCTGTGTCAGAGACAACCACACGCACAACCAACCTCCGTGGGTGCCTTTTCAGGAACTCTGCTCCCCGTCCCACCCAACCCTCCCATCCTGCTCCGCTTCAGCCTCTCCACACGCAGCTTCTATCATGGGGCTCTTTCCTTGATCAGGCACCACTGTCATTCCCAAACCAGCCCACTCATGCTTACCCAGGACCCCCGACTCCTTGCTCAACAGTCCAAGTCACCCTCACCCAAGTACCGTCCAGCCTCCCAACACCAAATATTACATACCCATTCCAGACCTGGGAGGGCACTGCCAACAAGAAAAGGTCACTGGGATTTTTGATATACGGAAATACTGTACTTCATGTTTGGAAAGAACAGAACTATCAGGGCTGAAATTTTCCTTCTCTCTCATACACATATGTGCACACAAGTACACAGAAGTCGTGATAATACAGAAAATCATATTTTGTCATAATGAACTCAAATTATGTTAGAAAAATTGTATCTGGAAATGACATAACTGAAAACTGGATCTGTCTCCCCAGGCTCTCATCATGAAAATATGGATTTGGAAGTTGGGAAGAGGAGCTGGCCTGGAAACTAAGAAAGAGCTTGAACTATCTGGGAAAGAGAAATGCCAGGTGCACTGCCAGCTCTGCCTATGAAGTTGAGAAGCATAGGCAAAACCATCGCAGAAGAACAGGTAACTCCAGTGACTGAATATTAGAAAGCAGCAAACAAATTACTATTTCACATGAACAAGATGAATGCTTTCATGATAATTTGCAAAAAAACAACTACCCAACAGAATTTAGAAGTGTAATTTGAGGATGTACCTATCACAAAAATATTCTGAGTATACTTTTTTTTTTTTAAGTTCTAGTTGCTTCAAAGCCTATTGAATATTAATGAAATATTGAAAATTTAGTTCTATTCATTTTCTTGTGTGCTACAGTACAACAAGGCAAATGAGTGCTAGCTCATTTGAGTGTTCTGAAGAAACTGATGTTATTTACTGCCAGCTAAGAGTAACTGCAAGAGTAACTGCACGTACAGTACAAATAACAAAACAAGTATTATGTTGCCTTAATGCATAAGTAAAGAATCCATTTGTGACAATTTTCCACATAGACCATTTGCCTAATGAAATCAGCCTTCCTTCCTCTTCAAAGTACTGCTTTGTATTATCATGGTTGGATGAAAATAGCCTTTTCACTGACTCAAACCACTCTCTCTATTTCATTACCACAACGTCCAATCATAGTGCAAAGCAAATTCAGTCATACAGACAGTCTGATGTTGAAATAAAACATCCCATTTGATTAGCTGAGTGAAAGGTTCCACTTTTTTACAGTAGGGAAAATTATATTAAACTCCTCGTGTGTTGAATTTGACAGGGATACTCGAAGTGCACTTTGCATACATATACCCTCTGGGGGCAGAAAAAAAGTCCAGAACCTAAACAAGCTCTGGAGAAGCATTCCAGCACAAATTTTGCCCACAGTATGTATGATGTATGTCCAACTATTTGGCAAATCCCTACTCTGCTAGGATGGAGGGGATACATTCTGACCTTTTGGGGCATCTGCAATCTGAAAGCAATGGCATTACAGCAATCTAATAGAGATGAACATATTTCTTTGATTGCGGTATTAGTGTCTGGCTTGAAACTGAGATTTCATGTGCAAAATTACACAGCTTTTCTCAACTGTTTTTAGTGGATGTGTTTTCTTTCTGAAATTTAAAATTAACAAACCTTCCCAGTCAGCTTTGATAGATCATCTCCTCCCATTATCTGCATGTCTTGCATAGACTGATCATTCTGAAAGAAAAAAGACAAAAGTTTGATATTAGATGTAACTGTATAAAAGTATAAACATGTTAACTTTTTTTTATCTCTTTCAGTCTTGACTAGCAATATTTTTTAATGATTATTCTTACCGGTGCATGAGAGAAAGACATTGATTCCTGTGACTTCTATCACCTCCCAGTTGTATTAAACTAACATCAAGCTCCAGGCTTACTGAACTAGAAAGAGTTGCATTTTTTAGTTTTTACTTTTTAAAAATAAGTGATGTTCCTTTGCTTGCTACTTCTTAGTATGAAAAGTGTAAAGCAACATATTTATTCTTTCCAAAACAAGAAAACAGCAGCGTCTCAACACTTGACAAAACACCTGTAAGTACATACTTTTTTGGAACAGTTTTTATAAACACAGGCAAAATGTGCCTTCATCTGCCACTCACACAGAGAACTTGGCTATTACAGAAGAAATTTGCCCACTTTTTTGTTCTGGAAAATGTTTTGCAAACAATTATCACTTGCTATCAAGAAAAGTTTCAGCATGCATGTGTATGCATGCAAGAGTTCTATTTTTTTTTTTTCAATTAACTCATATAAAATCCTTGAGATCATTTCAGTAAAACAAAATACTGTCAAACTAATCCCAACAGAACAGTATGCTTTGATTTTCCTACTAGGAAAGGTATTTAAAAAAAAAAAAAAAAAAAAAGAAAAACAGTAAAACCTTTTCTTTAGATAAATTTGTTTTACAGACATTTCTGGTGGAAATTCATCCTGATGGAAAATTCTCAAACCAGCTCTAGTGAAATTCATTAACAGCAGCACATAACTTTAAGATAAATTAAGGGAGCCCTACTTTTAAAGACAGAACACAGAATAGGTCTTCAAGAAGGTAGCACATTAAAAAATACTTAGTCATGGCCAGGCTGCATGAATTTTCCAGAGAAAGCAAAAGGGAAAATAAGTATGGTTAATTTTTATTTTTATTTTTTTTAAGAAATTGGTGCATGTGCTAATCTAATCTCCTTACCCACAGGGAGACAGGGTTAGTCCAATTTTAATAATAGCTGTAGTACCACGATGTGACCCTGCAGCTTACCAATAACATCAGAAAGCATCAGAAATGCCTCTTTAGCATACTGTTGCTTTTATTTCAGAAATAAACCCAATGCTGTGAAGTCAGACTTTTTCCACAAATAAGCAGTGAGGCAGCGGGACTTAGGAGGCAGGTGAGGATTTACTGGTGGACCTAGGGGTTTCAAGTTCTTCTCAGGGAGCAGCGCCAGCAGTGGAGGGGTTATGGCTGCACACCTCTGCCATCCTCCCATGCAGGTGGAAACCTCACCTGTCCTTGCTCCCAGTGCAGGCAGACCACTCTTTCAAGCACTCCGACAGCCCCAGGAACCATGCATGGTCCCCATGGGCATGGATTCTCTAAATGAATACAGCCTCCCTGAGAAACAGCAAGTAAAGGCTGCCCAGATGAGAATCTCTCCAGGCTTGCATACCACAGACCCACCAAGAGTTCCCTTTTGCTCAGACTCCATTCCCACAAAAAATCCCACACCACAGCTTTGTACGAGGTCCATAGCAGTCATTGCCTAAAAAGACAGTTTTTAGACCTGCTTTCACTTTTTCTGCACCAGATCTAGGAGCTCTGGATATTTTTCATGCTGCTCAGATTCGTTTCCTGGGAAACAGAGCTAGAGCTGGAATGAAGGTTACATCCATATGTTTCCTAGTATAATGTTCAACATTTCTCTTATTTTTGTAAGGAAAGACAGAAAAATAACAAACCAAGCAACTGATTCCTCAGAAGGCTATTTTAAAACTAAGCAGTAAGTGGAGAGAGGGAACATTTTAAGTTCAGCCTTAAAAGCATAAGCCTTTTGTTGTAGAGCAGTCCAGGTCATTCTTCAAAAGTCAGGGACGTATTCAGGTCAAGTCTACTATTAGACTATAAAAAGCAGATTCTAATATCTATCACCGTGTGTGTAACCAAGGCAGTGACAAAATATTTTTTCATTTCCAAATGAGAAAGACTGGAATTTCTGTAACAACCGACACATAGCAATGACTGAAGAGGCAGTCTGCCCTCAGCTGCTAGTGGAAAAAAGAGAGAGAGAAAAAAGAGAGAGAGAGAAAGAGAGCAGTGAGGTGCAACAATTAGGGAATTACTTATTTTTAATTAAAAAAAAAAAAAATCTCAGCAGTCTTTACAGCAACACTGTTCCCCTTGCATTTGGTATTTCTGGCTTCAGCTGAAAGGAAGATGTTGAAATAGCAACTTCATTGCTGGCGACCAGTTAAGCAAACACAAAAGGCATTGAGAGCCGGGGGATCAGAGCATCCCCCAATCTGTGTGGTTACACATTGGGTGTTGTGACACAACTGCACACAGTTATGAAAATCTTTGTGTTCTGACTGGAGAATGATCGCTATCAGAGAACAGGGCAGAATATTCACTGTGCCTAAAAACCATATAGAAAAATGCATCTCAGAACATTTCAGCCAAGATGCTTTCAAGAAATATGGAAAAAATGACCTGCATCTCACAGCAGAGCTATTCTATTGCCAAAAAAAAAAAAAAAAAAAAAAAAAAAAGGTTCATTGCCTTTAATGCCATTTAGAAGTACTTCTAAATTTATCAATTAACTCGTAGTGTAAAATACATACCTGCCAAGTAGCAGGACTCGATGCCACAGTGTCACATTACAGCTCTCACAGCGTTCATACAGGGAATGTGCACGCGCTATGGTTGCCATAGGAACCTCTCAGTGCTTTTTCCAAAATTCTCAGTATATAATCTCAAAATAACACTGCACTAAATGTTAAGCATAAAGTACAATAAATGTCAGAAAGAAAAAGAATCTACTGATTCATTCATAGCTCTTACTGTCAATTCAGAACTGTTTGTTTAATTTTCACACTCTCAAGTCATTCAGGGCTTCTTTCTCCTTTGGGAGACATTCAATACTTTAACACAACTGATATGATTGAGTCTACAGGACTCCTAATACACACGAATACCTGAATTAAAGGTTTGCTTTCAATCTCCCAACAATATCCCAACATAATTTTTGCTGTTAAATGCTTGAGACTAAATATAATGTCCCAGATAGACAGCTCAAAGCCATACTATGTTTTTGTTTATGCAGCAAACAATTCATTGCAGTTGTTCCTAATAAACCATGATGCATTTTGTGTTATCCCTACATCACATCACATCCTATGTTTAATACTGCATTTCTGTTTCTCCTGCATTTAATAAATCTGCATTTTTCCAGGCTAAATCTCAATGTATTTGTTTTTATTTGCTGTATTGTGCTTTTTCACCTGTTCACCTTTGTTCTCTAATTTTATTTCCTGCAGACCTTGTCAATATGCATCTTCACATCCAATGAATACCTAATGAATGAAAGCCAGAATGTTGCTACTTTCACCTCCATTGTTCACAGCATGCCAGATAAAAACTTTGACTTTCTATGTTGATTGGAAGTATAGATATTTAAATTCCATCTATACTAAGTCATGTCTTTTGAACTGGGTGGGGCACAGAATTATTACATCGCACATCTCCTGAGATCAACACTTGGACCCAGTTCAAGTTACAAGTGAAATGAGTTGGGTGGTCTCAGGAAAATTTATTATAAACAGCATTGCTCATCTGAAAATTGCACCAAACTGTGAACATCTGTTACTCTTCTAAAGAAACAGAATCTGGAGTACATTAATACTGGGCTCAGTGAAACAAAGATTCTTTAATCACAGAAAAAAAAAAAAGTAGTTCTGACAAAACAGTTTAAGTGTACAACTAAATTATGAAATGACACCAAGGCATTATTGCACATGTCACACATACAGTTACCATATCTTCACTGTTCATATGTAACCTCTTGGGAAAAAATGTGATTATTTTCTTCCCCAAAAATTAATTGGAGAAACTCCTAAGAGAGAAGGATGTGACCCTACAGGCCTTTTCAACAGCAGGCTTGGTCCAGCACATCCACCGAAGCAGAGGTGAGTTCAGTCTACACATTCACTTAGGCCTCATCTTTTTGTTTTCCATTAAGACTCTCACTAACTGCATGTTATCTGTGCTACTGCTGTTCTCACAGGGTGGCCCATAACCTTGAAATATCTTCATTAAAAATAGGATTACCCTGTCCCTAATTCAGGCATCTCAAAGTTAAGACTTCAAAATCTATGCTGCTCATCCTGGGCTCCCTTCATGATCGCTGGAGAAAACCAGACAGATCAGGGAAGTCATCTGCTTCACCACATGGGAAATCTACAGCAAATAACTCACACCTAGGCATCTAACTGTCAGGCATCCAAAGTTAGCTGAAATTAATCCCAGCTTAAGAGACTGACATCAATATTTTCTTCTTATAAACCTCACTGAGCACTCAGAATGAAATTATTTTCCATCACATTCACCGCAGGCATATAAGAAGCAATGATCTTGACTATTTTCCATTAGTTACATCCTGAACTATCCACTTAGGCTCTCTCTCACACAAACACAATTCCCCTTGGTACTACTATGGGTTAATTTGCTTGCACGTTTACTCAAAGGTTTCATTTTAATCTGGGTGAAGTGTATTTGAGAAGAGATTTCAAAAGATACAGTCAATCTAGTATTTCTCCCCACGTGCTGAGGAAAAATATTAGCAACCAGTCTCTGCAGATTTTTTGCAAAAACATTATACTGGATGATTAATGGGACTCTACAGTCTCAACTTCTCAGAACGGAAATATAGGTTTATCCATAGGGTTTACCCACTACATAATGAAAACAAGTGGATTCCGCATGTGTGGGGTTTATGATCTGGAAGAATGGAGTTTTGTTGAGCGAGCCTCAACAAAACATTACTTTGTGTTTGATACTGGCAGAAGGACAGCAGCTGGGCTGGCTGTGAGCACAGCTCCTTTGAAGGTGATCTGAGCAGCTACACGTTGAATGGCACTGAGGGAACAAAGTGGATGGCATTAAAGCCAAAGGGGAGATGACATTTACCGGGGTAATGAATGATGAGGATTTGAACAAAACTCTTGGTAGTTCACAGAAAAACTGAGAATCTGAAACCTTACATGGAGGACACAACTGGCTTATGAAATGGCTACAGTTTCAGAGACATGGCTGTGTCCAAGACAATGGCTAAAATACACTGCTGAAGCTGAAATTGAAAATGACAGAAAACTCAAGCAGAACTTTGGCATATGAAGTAAGATACGTTTTTCACTTAAGAAAAAACATAACACTCAGAGGAAAACAGCAGCAGATATGAGAAGAATTTACTTTTCAGTTCAATCCTTAAAAAACGAAACCACAGAAGCAATGTCTCTCACAGAACTTCTAAATAGAGAGTTATTACTTCTATGTGAGTTAGCTGCAGCAAACGGATTCATAATATATCCAAGCTTTCTCCATTTAAAAAATAGTGCAGCAGAAATTAATTGCAAGCATTTGCAGCATTTAGATAGATGTATCTGAATTGCAAATACTTCTGCTTTGAAATTATGTATGTTTCAATAATTACAATATATTTTGCTATATGACCATGCTCTATCATCTCAGTCATGACCAATGAAAAATTTGATGTTCCAGTTTGGATGTAGACATCCTAGTATGACATCTACTTGATTTGCTGCCTGCCTCCTGAGAAGTGCTTCAGCATATGAACATATTGGTCTGCGAAGTGTCTGTACTATTTCTACATCATCTAGTAACCTATTTTGACTACTGTGTAATGTCGAACTGGCGTATAAAATATAGGCTATGAAATTATACTCAGTATTTCAGCAGAAGAACATCAGTGGCATGGTAATACATAAGAGGCTGCACTTACAAGCATATACTTAACTGACAGCATTTTGGATTTCTTCAACGGAGAAAACAGCTAAGAATGAAGGACCTCAGGAGTGTACGTCAGATCACGGACTGTCAGGGTTTTTGTGTCAGGAAACTAGGACTATCTATGCTTAAGAAGTAACATTCAGAGGACTAGTAAGTACTGCTAAGATGGAGATTGTGCAAATGGGAATGGAAATGATATGGATCACTCCTCAGTAAAGACTGGGGAGAAAACATGCCTTCCCTAACCCAGAATCACATGTGTACCAAAGTGCAGACTGAAACCTCCAGGGCGCACCCACATTTAAAATAATCAAGTGCTAGGTCACTGATATATTTGTAGGAGGTGCTTTAAATACCTTGCAAACAAGCAAAGGATACTGAACCAACTGGAAATCAAACAGTAAACTGACACACTCCCACTGTGAGAACATCTTTATCACACAGGAACAGTAAAAATACGTTTATATGGAGGCACTGATGGTTCTGTACGTCTCTGTTAGCTTTAAAGTTGAGGCTACAATGCCTTCCCGAGCTGCGTGGTAACTATACCACGAACTATGCTGCACTGAGACCTGTCTTATTGCCAGCATAACCTGAGATAGTAAATTTTAAACTGGTATTGGTATATCTATCTGAGCTCTGGTTACTACAATATAAGACATACCTGTACATCTCTACGGTTACATCTACAAGCTAACTAATTTCACCTATTCTTTTTCCTCCGTGTTGTTATTCCTTAACAAAAAGCTTCATCAGACAGGTTTGGAGGTACTTCAAATTCAGGCTTGTCTATCCAGTTCCAGGGAAGGCCAGAGCTCTGCAATGAGGAAGTAGGCTTTGGACAGAGAAACACAAACAATGAACTTACTTACAGCAAGGTACTACCCCTCGTCAGCTCACGTGCTAACACATGTATATGCTGCTTCTCTTCTATAAAAGCAAGAGAGATCCATCCCTCAGCTTAACTCTCAGGGCAACAGTACCTTATTAAACTTAATAAATTGGAATGCTTATAATCATCTGCTCACATATTCAGTAATTTCTTGTACACCAGGACTCCTGCATGCCTTCTAGGTATTTAATCCAAAGGAGGTAAGGTATTTTGAAACAGACATAATTTAGCTGGTACTATAAATTCATCCCTTATACAGAGGCTTCCATGAAGATTCTCTGGTATCTAATAAAGCAGAAACTGCCATTGAAGCTTTTCCCCTCCTGGTCAAGGCATTTGGAATTCATCTCTCTTGGGTATACTCTCAGACATCAACAGAGGTGAACTGACATGCAGTGTTAATACCCTTAATATAGGTTAATAAAAATTATAACTGTAATTAACAACATATTTGCTAGGGATGGATATTAAGAGATGTAAATTCTTTACTTTTTTTCCCTTTTTTTTTTTTTTTTCTGGAGGCATGTGTTTGACACTCTATTTCCATCTATCAATAGGTTCTGTAGATATACAGATTAAAGACATTTTCAAATATTTTCAAATAGAGAATTCTAAACATGTAAGTGCATACATGATCTAGCCCTGTAGTTTTATCACATGTAAAACTCTCCTTAAAATCCTTGAACAAAGACATAGCTTCAGTTATATTGGCACAAACTGTTGGAGAAGGGTCAAACTATTGGAAATGGCAATAGAATTTAGAACAGTTAACTTGGCTAATAAAGATTATAAAAAATATTTTGATATTTTCTTTTCTAGTTTAGCAATTAGGTTTTATGTATTTCCTTGGTATTGGTTCAATGGCTTATTTTGTTTAAGAATAAGGCAGTAAGACTGCAGCACCACATATACCCATATGCCACAAACAGCACCTGTACACTGAAAAAGATCAGCAAGAAATGAAATCCAGAACATGCAATATTATTTTTTTTGAAACAAACATAAAAGAAAACCACAAAATATCTTCTAATCTCAGCTGAGTTCACAATCTGTACTACGAGGCTTTCTTACACTATTAACTTGTTTTTATTCTGTAAAACAAAACAGAACAAAACAAAACAAAACAAAACACACATTTAAAACATAGGAATAAAATCCACATTTGTTCCAGGTTGAGAAATTGTACAACTGCACAGGGCTGTTCAGTCAAAGGGACTGAACCACTACTTTGTCTCTAGAGATGAGAGGCAGAGCAAATTTAGAACTTACGGGCAAAAGAACAATTTAGGAAGTCTATCTGCCAGAACTGCCTTAATCCTACTCAGGCACTCATACTCTCAGACACTGCCAGGAGACATTACTAAGGATGCCCACCTTCTGTGATAATCATGTAATAAAAGCCCATAGTCATGGAATAGGTGACCTGGGCTTCTTTCTTAGCTTTCAAGAAACCACCATAAGGTAAAGAGTGCAGGGGGACTCCTCCCCGTTACTATGCCATGGTAAGGCAAAAATCGAAAAGGATATCTAGCAACCAACTGTACTGGACTCATCTAAGAAAAGGTCAGTGTTGGTTTAAGTCCATGCTAACTAGAGTATCTGTCTTTTACCCAGTTATCGTTGTATACATGACCATTACAGCGACAGGACCAGAAGTCACATTTCCCAGCACCAACAGAGGGGCTCAGTACCCCAGCTGGGACACTTCCAGGTGTACCATCTTACCCCATGTGTTTAATTGTGCTGAACAGTAACACATGAAGTAAATGAACATTGTGAAAAAATGTATAGCAGGTTTGTAGCTCTGAACTAATAAAACCCCGTCCCTTGAGGCTGTCTGAAAAGACAAGGGAAAACAGCTTTCACTGAACTAAGCATAAAGTACTGACCTCCTGACCCCAACTATCAGCAGTTTCTAGGATTTGGTGATAAAAGGAAGGAAGGAGAAGAATCTTCATATCTGTCAGATAGCCATAGGCTGAGACAAATGATAGCTGTAAGCAAATTCTCAAGAGATGATACTGATAAAAACCTCAAATGCTTAATCCCTTCCAGCAACCTGAAGTCTTGTGTATCCCTGACTATTACAACTTGGTAGCTCTCTTTCATACTGCAGTCAGTCCCTTGCTAGTGACAACTTGGAGACTTTTGACAACACGCATAACCTTCATCAAGTATTTTTTTCAAGGTTGTTTTCTAGCGTTCCTGCTGTATTTCAATATTCTAACTTTTGTTTATCAAAGGAAGAGGGAAACAAATTTCGTATCTGTCACGCTGATAAGCACTGCAATAACAGACTACTTCTCGTTATTGCTGGATTCCTTTAAAGCAACCTTTTTGGTTTATGCCTTACAGCACCCCTGGGGTGTGGCACCACATGAACATCACACACGCTATGATCTGTTTTAAGAAACAGCGTGTAAGGGATGCCAGCAGAAGAGAGTCATAGAATTCCTTGGGAAAATTAGAAGCCTCAGGCTTCTTTTAATTAATTTTGCCCCATTTCAGATCTTAATTAAAAAAACCACACACTAAATGGTATTATTAGCATCCAAATAAGTAATCAAGGTGATGCTCTGCCAATGGATAAACATATTATGGTACTTTCAAACTTGCCAGATCTTATTTGTACAGCAGGATTAGAAACCATCGCGTTCTGGACATTTCTTCCAGGTAAGAAATCCCCCTGTCGCTGCAAAAACCTATGAAGCAGTCAGAAAATACAGACTTCAGTCTCTCCTAATGATGACGTACAGTGTTGCTGCAAATGTCATGATTTAGCGGTGGCTTGCTACATTTTTGGCAGAATATGAAACAAAATATTTTACTGAGACTAAACTTCAATTTTTTAGGCTTTGTAACAAACCGCTGCTTTACAACAAATCCTGTATCCAGGGGAACTTTCGAATCTAACTTTTCGCATAGATGACCTCTTGAGTGCTTTTGAATGAAATCCCTTGATGCTCTGAGTATGTTCTAAAAGTGAACAATTTTAAAAACATCCACAGTCTCAAATGTTAAGATGTTCCAGAAGGCTGGATTGCTTAGAAATACCAAAGATTTAAGCTCATGAAGAAAACATTAAAAAATGTTAAGAAAAATGAACTTGAGATCTAAAACTTCATTTATACATAGTAGCCGTACCCTCTGTAACATAGTATAATCTAAAACATTTATTTCAATTTGGAAAACATTTTCAAAAGAAAACATTACGGCTTGTTAGAAAAATGTGACCCTTGGGGAAGACAAATTTCTCCAGAAAGATTAGCGAAAATCTCTCAAAAGACTTTGCATTGGATCCGAAGTCCAGCAGAACAGAGTATCAACCCACAATACATCAATACTGTATTTTTACTTTTTTTTTTTTTTTAGTTAGGAAGAAGAATTCCACAGCTAGAAATCACAAAGGCAGTACCTAAGTGGGGAACAATGGCTAAAAATGAAAGGTATCTTGAGAAGGCAGTTAATTACTAGCTGCAATATGTCCCATAAATGCCTTAAAACAATACTTTGATAGTGCTGGAGAGCTTCAGGACAGCTCAGTACCACCCTGCCTTCACGGCCACATCTGTTCTCATTCTGTCCCCATGGCAATCAGACCGCTTCCTACTCAGTTCTCCCCCGGCTGATCTGTTTGGTTCCCCCAAATCTTTCAGATGAGTCACTGAAACACTTACTCATACTTAAAAAAAATCCCGAAGACTTCAGATGGTGTTAACATATTTAAGTGGTGTGTAGGTGTATTATCTGATGCAGAAACTTACAGAGATCACCTCTCTATGAGCAAGTCTTACATTACAGATGAACCTGATAAACTGACTGTATCCTGCCTTGTAATGACCTTTCCCGAGCTATGCTCACAAATCAACGCCTACTTATATTATTAGTAACACCTCAACCCCTAAACACTGTCCAACAGGAAAATACTGTATGTTTTAATTAAAAATAACTTAAATCAGAAACACTTTATTCCTCCTTATGTTCAAGAGAGCTTTGAGCATGTGATGGTTTCAAGCTCTCCTATGTCACAACTCCGCAAGTTAAATGGGAGCTGTGAATGACTAGGAGAGCATCTGTCTCCAAACCACAACACTGAGCATTAAGGTCACGGTTTATTATGTTATAGCATAGCTTTCTGCAGCTTGCCTTGGAACTGCATGAAAAGAGGATTGGTTCTCTGAAAACAGGCAGCGTTGATCCATGCTCCCTCTGACCCTGCTGAGGTGCACCTCAGATAAAGAAGCGGTGGGGTCTGAGGCTTGCCGCACTGCACCCTGGCAATGAGGATCCCCAGACCATGGGCAGACTTATTTCTCCAGCAGGAGCTGTGCTCACTACAGCTGGTGCAGAAAGTCAGAAAAAAGGCCCATTTCCAGGGTCTTAGTTTTAACACCAAACCATGAACTAAGTATACTGGGTGTAATGCAGATGTATCTGGCGTGAGAGTATGTTCTCAAAGTTGTCTGGATCATCCTGTTACACTAATGACATCAGCCACACTTTTACTAATTGGGCTGACATTTTCCTCATTAAATTTCTGTAAATTTCTTCAAAAATATTCAACCAGTTGCAAGGATAAGCTTTTGGGACAACATTGACTAAAAATACCTTTTCAGCTATTTTTCTGAAAAGCTTGAGTGTCTCTGAGGCTGACACTTTGCAGCAAGACACTGCTGAATGTAGAAGTCTTTTTTGTCTCCCTCATGAAAATCTTTCTGTTTTTAACTAGTCTTAACACTTGGAAAAAGAACATTTAGACTCAGTTAGGAGGACCGCGAGTTCTAGCAACCTCAAACATTCTCCCTGCACAACATATGATCTCTTTCCAGTGTTCTTCACCTTATTAAGCACCTCAGGTCTTACTAAGTTTCAGACAATGATGAAAGCATCAGAAATACAGAGATAGCATTAGTACCTGCTTAAGACTTGGCAGCATCTTCAGCTCAGAACTGTAAAGGACATTTTACTCACTAGTTTTAACAGGTCTGAGCATTTCACAGTGCTTTTACTCAAAAAGACATTACTACTTGAGGATCCAAATACCATTTTATGTATGGAAATGTACATTGAGGTAAGATCCCTCAGGCAATGTTAGGAGCAGAAAGCTAGTTGCAAGTCCCCCATGTTTAACTTGTCCATACGACAGACATCTACTTGGCAGAACCCTCTATAACCACCTCAACACATTTCTCAGAACAGCTACAACTTAAGGTCCATATCCTTGATATTGGTAGTTTCTGTGAACTAAAGGCAAGACATTTTTGTTGTTCATAAGCTTCTAAAAGTATGTAATCCTGCAAAATTCTAATATCTGTACAGCTGTTCACTGTCTGCAGTTGCAAGCCATGCACCTGAAAAGGGTTAAGAAAATATTTTATTTTTTTACTGTCTAGTACATGCACAACCCCTCCCAATTAGTAAATAAAGCTCATTTTGCCTACAACGTATTTATTTCCCTCTCAAACTGATCATTTGCAGATAACATGGAGTTCAATCTTGTGAAATTATTGCAAAATTAACCTTAAAGTTCATAGGAATTAATTCTATCAGGTAGGCTACAATTTCTAATTCTTCCATAGCTGCTCAGCATCAAGGAGGATGAAATGAACATCAGCTGAAATGTGTGAATGAAGCAAAGTAAAGGGAACTCACAACCTGCCCACAACAAAGCCTGTAACTACAAAAGCTAACGTCAATTCCATCTCAGGACGTGCACTTTTCTTGGGAGATCATAAGCTGTGTTTGCATGACGTGTAGGTACAGAGATTAAACAATCATCACAACACTGGTGAAGAGTTTGGGTATTCGATATAAATCGTTAAATCCAAGCAGTACACTTAGTTGTTTCTTTTGTGTTGTTAAATTAATAAAATCATTAAGGAGTTATTTGCTTTTTTAGGGTACAGATTACAACACATTGTTTTCAGATGTAAAGGTGAAATTCACACTGGTCTTAAAAATAAACCAAGTTCCACACTGTACAATTATACTGAATAGGAACAGGTAATTGAGCAAAGAATGGATATAAATTTTACACAGTTCATTACTGTAGTTAGTCTGATGTCTCACGCTGCTCTGCTTTTCAAGATGTAAGCATTTAGTAACAGCGTGTGAGAAGTAAAGCTACAAGACAGAAAAATAAACTATTTTACTACATTTATCAACTTGCTTTCAACTTACTCATTATAAAATCTCTGTTTCCTTACTCCTACAGTAGAGTGGTTTAGCAAAACTATTTACTGAAATGGCCTCATATAGACAAAAACATTCAGATTTCTACTAAACAATACTTGTTTTGTTGCTTGTTTTCAGAGTTCTGCAGCACTAATGGTCCTGTTTATGCCAAGATTAATAACCAACAGTTGTAAATATATTTCAAACAACTGGAGGCTGAAGAGGAAACAGATCATATCAATGGATTTGTTTGTGAACAGACTTCAATGCAACCATTGTGCGTGGATTACAATTTGAGGTCACATTTTTTTATTAGTTATGTTCTGGAAACTATAAATAATGTATTAATTTTAAAGGATTACATGAATTGGCTCAATCCACATAATCCACTGCAAGTTTCCTCCAAGTGACCAGCAAACAACATTCCTTTGAAGTTCATTCATATTTTTCAGGGTTATTTTCAACAATACCTTCTTGCCACCGGAATATGAGAAATGCACTTCTAAAATCTGCAATTCAGGTACTATATGGAAAACAGATCAATGTTCTATAATAATCTGTGCTTGACATGGAATTTTAAATATGATAGATTATCTGATTATCACAATTCATCTACTATCCTCTTTAAGAAGTGCACTACACATATTCAAAATAACAGAGTCAAGTGGTCTTCTGTCCCATTAGTCCACACAAGGATATGCAAAGAAATCACAAAAGTCTACAGGAAAAGTATCTCACCCCTTGTTTAGCTCACCATGCTTCTCACAGGAAAAGCTATGCCACTGAGACTCACTTGTCCTTCCCCCAAACACATGGCTACTTACTTTGTATCAGGTAATAATTCTGAAAATGAAACAGACAGCTATGGATAACGATATGGGAAAAATGAATGTCTCAGAGGAACATGTAGCAATGCATGTAACAGACATGCTTGTCTGCCCAATACAAGTATGGGTGTTTCTCCTTTCTCCCATCAGCCCCCAATACCAGTTTCAACCACAACTCTTAGCATAATTTTTTTTTTCCATTTTTGCTTGCACCATTTGTGCACCAAAGAAGTCTTAATTCACATGTATTTACTTACTCTTCTACTGAGAGGCTGCTAAAAACTTCTCAAGCATGTCTACAGACTCTTTATGCTTCCTCTACTCATCTACTATTTTTTTTGCGATTCCTTTTCAGAATTGAGCTTTGGTTTAGAGATCCCATTTGGCATACCCACGGAACAGGATGATGCTGTTGTACCTATAAACTTGAGGAGCCAGAACATTTTCTGTCTCAAGACCTAATTCAGCCTTTACCTTTATTAGCCTGTCCTAAATTATCTCTTCCACACTGAACAAAGAGACACTCTTATTGTTGTTCAGGAACACTCTGCTATTCTGCATGAAAAAATAGATATGCTTTAAATAAGAAAACTGATAGGATCCTGTTAACCTTCACTTCTTTACAGAAAGTCTAAGATTTAGGTGACCTCACACTATGTTTTTTTACTAGAACATATCCTCTTTAGCCCTTTTGTATGTGACATCTGTCTTCTGTTCCTTTACTCACTCTTCTTCATCTTCAAACATTCTTTCATGTCTTGTCCTATCCATTAATCTGTAAGCATCCTAGTGAAACAACCTCCAGCTTCCTCTGTTGCACTTCCCACTGGATTTTTCTGAATTAGTTCTTTAATCTGCTGAAGCTCTCAATATCACAAATACATTAAAGAATTTCTGGATCCATATTTCTTAACTCTCCCACTAGTGTCATATTGTCCTTAGGTGACACTTGCAAACCCATCCTCTTTCTTCAATACTTTTCATTCCTGATTTCAACCTATCATGTTTCTAAAAATACTTTTGAATTCTTCTGTCTCTCATCACTTTTCAACTGCCTGTGTAGGAGTGATCATTCAAGAAAAAAATCAGTATGGTGAAATTGAATATATTAGATATTATTCTTCCACTCAAAAATCTCTGCAGGGAATTCCACTGTTTCTAACTTATACCACATTCAAGTCCAATTTCTTAGAACTTGGTATCTAAGATGTTGCCAAATTCTTTCATTTCTTACATCACTGTTTCCAGAATGCATCATTTTCCCCTAAAACTTGGCATGCAGCTTATCCATACCTGCACCGTATTTCATGAGAGGACTATGCTAGCATTTCTTTGTCTAGCCACTCTACTTACTGCCTCACTACTCTTAAAACTCAGAGCTGCTGTTTCTCATTCAAATTTCACCATTGGATTTTATTTTCCTTTCCATCTACGTCTTGAATCTTACCCTACAGTGTCTACACACTATTTCCATATGTTTATCTGAATAATCGTATTTCCTAACTCTCACCTTGGTGTTTTCTCTTAATTTGCCCATTGTGCTGGAAGCTTGTAAAGTCACCATACAGCCTCTAATCAAATCCCCAGGTAAACTATCTCCTTATTTTGAGCGTATGTAAAAAATAATAATATACAAAAAAATACAATAAGTTTATCATACCACCTGTAAGTCTACAAGAAACTGCATTCTTCAAAGATTTTGTCATATTTCTATGGAGAGTGCCACTCAATGCATCTTCCAGACATGATTCTTTCCCATTTCATAATTAATCATTAATATATTTATTAATAATTTTTACTTAAGAGAAAACAAAAAGCCTTCAAAATCTAAGCTAGCACAATGGGCTTTTGTTGTTGTTTTTTTTTTTTTTGTAAATGGTATGTTTCTGGATTTATTGATATAAACTTTGGTTACAAATTAAGTACACCTGATTTTTTTTTTTTTTTTTTTTTTACTGATTTACATTTGAGCCTGTAATTTTCTGTCCATATGTATAAGCTTCGTAACTTTCTGTACTGCATCATTTTAGCATTCCAGTAGGGGAAAAAAAAAAAAAAAAAGAAATGGAAAAATACAGTTCAGTTTCTAGAGGAAGCAAAAATGTGCTTTCAGATAAGGCTAATACCTCCACATTCAGTTACAGGAATTTTATTAAAGGTCTAAGAACTAATACTGATGTGTGTAGAACATAAACAGTGCAACCACATTATTTTTAAGCTATGGTTTCCTATGTCAGTTTTCCTCTGAAAATAATAAACTAACAGTATTTCCCCACATTACCTGTATATAAACAAGATTCAGTAATTTGACATGCCAATTTGAGATACTGAAACAAGACAGTACTTGTAAACCATGGGAAATTTTCTCATTAAAATGTCCAGGCTCACAAACCAAATAAAATCATCCTTACTCTAGCAGTACATGCAGCCACTCATATCACTAAATATATTAAGCTTTTTTTTTTTAAATCAAATGATTTGTATGAAGAAGTCTAAATAAGAATTGATATTACAACTTTCAGCAGCTTAATATGAAAGCAGATCTTAACATCTTAATTAAATGTCTAAACTCTAGAATATGATGACAGATCTAAAAAAGACCCATGTAAAGTTAGTCTCATTTGCAGTCTCCTTTTATTTGAAATCATTTCTGTATGCCAGACATCAAAATACAACATAACTACTTCATAGTTAAGATATAATTTCACTGATGCCAGCATCTGACTTTGGACCACAAATAGAGCCCATTTTTTGCTACACAATGAAACCAATAATGCCCCCTTTAAATTACAACCTCTAAAAATTGACTAACCTTTCAGTACTGAAGCTGGAATGAGACAATTCAAAAATCTCATGAATTTGAGCTGAAGTTAATTGTTGGATTTAAACAGCTGGAGGGGGGTGAGGGGAGAAGACATATCTGAAGGAAGTATATTGAGAGCAGCAGGACTCCCTTTAGGAGAGAAATTGGTAACAGTTAGTAAAAGGAAGCAAGATAAATTACATGAGAAGAACAGTGTCTGTAAAATGAAAGAGGGATAAAAAACAGAGAAAAAAAATGAATCAAAAGTAATAATAAGCCTTAAGAAAATGTGGAACAGAAAAGGCAAAAGGTAGGAAAAGAATTGAATTGGTGATGCTCCAAGACTTCACGTAGAGTCTTACCCTTAAACCTGTAATTTTTTGCCTCTTATTGAAATGTAAAACACTGTGAGACGTACGCTATTACAGAATAAACTGACATGGAGGGTCTGGAAGTCTCATATAAAGCTTTCCATGCTTTTGTGGTATAGATCTCCTATCACTTACTGGTTGTGGGTTAGTGTTGCTAATAAGCGTTGACTTTTCATAGAGGAAAGAAATTTTAAAACTGTGGTATCTTCCTACTGGACACCCAATAAGAAAAATGTATGCATTACCTATAATGCCAGGTGCCAAGTAAAAAATATAAACATTTAAATAATTCTACCCTTTTTTATGCAGTAGTTTTGAAGCACTGTCATTACCACAGTGAAAAAAAAAAAAAAAAAAAACTTGTATAATTTCTATGTGTCTTTATGTGAGACAAACATAACATTTTGGTTTATTTCTGAGTTCTGTAATACTTCTAAATAGCTGGAAAATTTACAAACTTTATATTGCACGTCCTTCACAGACATGACTAGTTCTTGAAACAAAAGGCCCAGGACCAAATGGTGACAAGAGGCTCTCGTCTTGTGATGGAAAAAAAAAAACAAACTTAGGATGGATTTGTAAAAGTTAGGAAAAGCCTATGGTCACTGAGGTCAGAGCAAAATGCCAACCAGCCAGCCTCTGCCTGTGGAACAGACATAGAGCTATTCCAGGAGCTATTGGACTCAGCAAGTTGCATTTATGCTCAGAGAGAAAGTGTATTATCGCTCCATTTATTTGGTGTACTTCCTCAGACATTTCTAGGACAACTTCTAGAAATGCTCTGCCACTACAGAGTGTGAACTACAAGGTGGAATATAAATATGTACAGCTTATGCAAATAGAAATCATAATCACGTACTCTAAAAAGATGCAGGTCATCTCATTAGCATTGCCTCATGGAAGCAAATGAATCATTATTGCATAATTTCTTCAGAAGATAACAGGAAGTCTTGATCTTTTCCTCAACACTGGATTTGGTTCAATGCCTTATTTCCTTTTCTTATAAAGCACTATCATCATCTAGTGGTATATTTTGCTACTATGTAAACGGCATGCTATGAAGAGTAAAACACTTCATTTACTTAGCATTAAACATTTAGAATACAGCATAGATTTATCATCTTGCAGCTATGCCAAACTATGTAAGGGTGGAGGGCACAGAACATGAAGTAACGAGAAATAAACTTGAACAGAAATGTTCAGAATTTCAGGAATAACATGCAGACATTTTACAGGATGGAAACTTGAATAATTTTATGTCCAAAAGTGATGACAGACTAAATAAAAAATACAGCTTGAGGACGCTTCATATCATCACTCATACTATTCCTAAAGTATAAATGGACATGAACAAATATATCGGAAAAAAAAGTCACAATCTTTTCAAACAAAAATATTTTTCAAATTGTTTTTCTTATAGTTTGAAAAAAAATCCCATTTACAAAGGCCCACTACTTTTTATGAACATACAACCAGAATCTACATAAGTAAGTTGTTGACTTACGTGGTAACTTTTCAGTCTAACAAAATCGACTTTCATGGAGATGAACCTTTCTGAATTTCTGCTGAGATTTTTAATGTGCTCCACAAGGTCAGCACAGAACTTGTAGCCACCTTTGAGTACACAGAGAACCACAATATCATTGTCTCCAATGTCTTGCATAATATCTTTAGCCAATCTTTCTGTCCTGAGGCAAAAAAAAATAAGGATAAAATAACATTAGATGTGGATACTGTAAGTTTACGGTATGCAAAATAGTATAATGAGAATATATCTTGACTTACACTTGGCATAAGCATCCTGACTTGAATGGCTTTGGATCAAGTTCACAACAGGCAGATAAGGAGTGTTGGATGCAAGATGCAAAGTGTGTGAATCGAACTAGGCTAAACTTAAACACATTAAATCCCCAGTTAAAGAAAAGAGAGTAACACATCTCACTGTATGCTGAATTCATAAGCATTTCAGAGACTTTAGGGTAATAAATGAAACACTGACTTCAGTTTTATCTCTCAGAAAACCTCAATGTGCATTATTTCTGTAAAATCACATTTTACATGTAAAATTCTCATTTTAAATGGCTTTGATTTCTAAAGAGCAAAGTAGCTGGTATTATTGATCCAAAATGGGAACTAGGCCTTTACATAAAATATCGAAATCTTCATATTTTATCAAGATATAAAATCAACAGAAAACAGAAAAATGACATTTGATATTCTGAGGAAAAACAGCTCAGAGCATTATTTTCCATATTTCTCAATACATTTTATCTGGAAAGTTCTTTGATAGGTCTCTGAATTCATTCTGCTGGAGTACAAAAAAAAAACAATGGAGTTCAATGCTCACATCTAAGAAATTTATAGTGAAAATCAAGAGAAATTAAGTTGTAACGTATTTATTTAAAAAGAGGAATTAAGAGTCAGTTGACCTTAAACAAGAGATGGAAAATTCAACACAATGGTAACTTAAAAGGCTATGAAAGAAAGCTTGTGTGCAATAACAAATACAGGAGTCATTACTCTTCCTTATGATGGATGTTTATAATCTTCTTTCAAGGAGTTCCAACAATTTCAGTACTTGCAACTGGCTTTTTAAATGTGGTAGGTAGAAAGCTGCAGGCTGAAAATGTCCCATGAAATTCCATTCAGATGTTCCCAATTCTTTGTTAAAAATTACTCAGAACAATAACTGAGTATGAACACTGAGCTGGACTACCACAAATATCAAAGCACCATAGATGCCTACACTGAGAGCATACAGGAGCTATTGTAAGATAAGAAACGAGAGGTGATCAAGCTTTCCCTTTGCCGCTCTTCAAACACAGCTTCTGGACTGAAGCAGTCTACTGCACACTCTTCTCCTGGGCTAGCTACACAGCCGAGTATTACTACAAAGCCTTGTACTTGCTCTTCCACTGTTGGTTCATCCCTCTTGTGTGCAAACACTCCAACACCAGTTTCACTACACGATCACAGTCTCTTTTTTTGTGGGACCCCTGTCTCACTCAGTGCCAAAATAAGAAACTAAGTGAAAGAAATTAGACAATGAATTGCAAAAGACAACTACATGTCTAGCATTTCCTACCTTCTAGCATTTTTTTATTTCCCAATTTAAATAAATAAAAGTATTTTTATAATGGATAACACAATATTTTAGGACAAATGTTATATATACACTATATGTGTATATGCTTTACAAAAAAAAGAGTAATATTACTGACCAAAGTATTTATTTAGTAACAATCAAACCACACATACCTGTCAACAATAATGCCATGAGGAATGAGCACATATTCCAGATCTCCATAGTAGTGCTGAGGATAAGTGAACAAATCCAGACTGTATCCGGGCCAATCGTCTGAAATCTGAGTATTAAATAATACTGTTAGGAATACTTCATGGTGTTTGACAAAATATTTAGCTGATGTAAAACCAGTTTTTTTGTATCCTGCACTGAATTAATAGTATGGAAGAGAGCATACTCTCTTCCATATATGCTGGCACTCAAATCATAAACTTCAAAATTATGTAATCAATTTCACTTTTCCTATTTATTATGCTTCTCAGCATACCTCAGAAATTAAATATTACTTTGTTTCTTATTCCTCAGAAAATGGGAAAATTCACCTGAAATTACAGACAGCTTGACATAAAGGGGAGATAATACTAAACTAGTGGCAAGTCTAAGTTTCTTACTACTTTCAAACTGGAAAAGCTTGTAAGTAAGTTAAAAGTAATATTACCAAGAAGAAAGGATTCTCCAATGGGGCATAAATCATATATTAAAGACATAAATCATTTATTAAAACTGTGAATTTCTATTTTAGAGGTATTTTTAAAGTCACGTATTAATTAATATTAATTAATATTCTACAGATGAAAGAGTACACAGGGAAAGTAGATGATGTGGTTCGTGGGCTGTATCTGTACAAATCAGTGGAAGACTGTATGTCTTGCCAAAGGCAAGGTTCCTAATTTAGATAAGTCATCAAACTTAAACTATTAGCAAGTGCTCATATCTCACCTGTCAGCTAGTCTGTGGAACCATACATACATTAACAGCAAAAAATATTCTGCAGATTTAATATGTTAGCTTCATAACAGTCAGAATACAAAAATTGGGAGAGCCTACAGAATGCAATTACAGGGCAAATTATGTAGGGCAAAAATCAGCCAGAAGGCAAGGGCTTCAGAAAGCTGTGAAGATGCGAAGTCATCACCACATTTCTAAGAAAAACAAAAAACTAGGCAAACTTCCCACAAACAATTTTCACAGGTCTGTATGAAAGACAAGAGCTGCAGGCTCACAAGGTTTCTTGGAAACATTAAAAAGTTTGCTTTTTTTTTTTTTTTTTGTACAGTCACATTAGTCATGTAACATATTGGCTTTCTCCTTGACCGCATGAACACTGATTAGCAGGATTCACGGTGAGAGATTTGCCATTGTGAATTGCACATCTTAATGGCATTTCTGCTGAATAGGGCCTTTAAATGCCTGTCACTGAACCTCTGCTTATGATTTCATCTAGTAGGGCAATAACCCGTGTCTCAGAAGTATCTAGGATAACACAACATATTGGATGCTGAGCTGTTCCTCCACCTCTGTAGCCTTCTTGAACTTACCCCCAGCTCTGCCTAGTGCTGTCCTGTAACAGTGCTGTGGATTTGTGTTTGCTTGGCTTTTATTGCATGATCAGTGTCAGCCACAGACACCTAGATGGCCAGGTTTTCGAGCTCTGCCCAACAGTTTCTGTATTCAGAAAAATACTTTGTTGGTAACTACTACATTTGCACATAAAGAGCGTGACTCAGAGATCACTGGAATCAATGAAAGCTTTCCCCTGGCTTACACCAGCCTTGAAACTACACATAGGAAAAAAAGTTACTTAATTCTGTTCCTTGTCTCCATAGAAACAGGAGAGGATAAATATACTCCTTGGCAAGGATTTTAATGAGAGGCAAATCTTGCTCCAAAAACACTGCTGCAGAAGGCCTGGGAAGCCTATTTTCCTCTCTTCATTTTCAGTACATAGGGGTGGCTGACACTTTTAAAATATTTTGTAGCAATGAACTGTCTGGCATGGTTTCCTGCAAAAGCACTTTAACATAAAAGGAAACAATTTCAGATAGTGCTTTAAATTACATAAGTACTATAAGCACCCACTAAGAACCCATGTCAGTATTGGTTATTTAGGCATCATTCTCATCAAATTACATGTTTTTGAGCATGGTGCTGAAGATCAAACTAAATGAATTGAAACTGCTTCAGAATTCGTACAAACCAATAGGTTTTAATTCAGCTGCAATCTGTCCTTTCTGGCACAAGGTCAGGACAAAATCCTTATTCTTCCATCCATTCTTCTGGTTTTCATGAATAAAAAAAAACATAAGCTACATCATCTTGCAAGAATAAAGAAGTTCTCATTTACAAAGTTAAATTCATATGTACTTTCTAACTAATTGCTTTTAAAGTAATATGCCTATTCTACCTTTTTTTATTATAAACAGGCACTTCCCAACAGTAAGCCTTAGAAATTCTAATTTATCCCAAGGCTAATTACAGTGTTATGCTACAGGATAAGATTCAGGTAACTGTAACTTTTGATGGACATTTTACCTGTGAATTGTGTGACTATCCTCAGTTTAATAACTGAGTATCAGAAAATGCCCATCTCAAATTAAATTCAGTTTCCACTTACTTCTGGGTTTAATGCTTGGAAAAGTCAAGGAAATATTTATGATTGCTTTGTCCAGATAAATAAACATATATACTAAATATATTGGTACACAAGTGTGTATAAAAATATCCTACTCTGAAAGAAAGAAACAGTTCCTTCTGAAGTTCAGGTGTGGCATGTTCAAGCAGCCCAGCAGAAATTCTTCTGTGAGTCTCTAGGAAGTTGATGTGAACATATACAAATAAGAATGCAACTACAGGGTGATACCTGAAAGGCTTCCTTCCATAAGAGAGAAAATGGAGAAACCCTAAAGATAGACTTGGAAGAGCTTTGCTAGATTTCCTCTCTACCAAAGTGGGCACACATGAGGTTTAAGCACAGTACCTCCCTTAAAGATTTTTCTGGTTTGGTACAAAATGGGAGAGCTGAGAACCAAGCTAGGCCCAACTTTATAGATGTAAAGTAAACCATACTGCACTGGCCTTACTTGTGGTTGTTTTCTTTGGGGGGTGTGCACACGCTGGCGTGTACCAAGCAAAAGAAATTAAGTTAGTACAGCAGAGCACAGTGATGAACATCCACCTCCTCCTCTGCAAGATCCTCATGTTGTTTTGATGCTAAGCAGTCACATGTTCAACCCGATATTTATTGCACCAGCATCAGGAGAGGTGTTAGGGGATGCAGGGCAGCTCCAGACACAGCTCAGGCACAACGTAAGGGGTTCCTTGGCTGTGAGGCGGTGGGTCTCTGTCATGGTCTGGGTCTGGCTGCTGCCCATGCTCTCAGCTCTGGGCTGCTGCTCTCTAACTCATTAAAATCCCACCACTGCGATAAAACAGAAGCATCCCTGAAGTGGTGGTGATAACCCACAGAATGGTTCAGGTCGGAGGGAACCTCTGGAGACCAGCCCTGGTCTGGTCCAGCCCCGTGCGCGCAGGTCACCGGGCGCACACTGCACAGGACGGCATCCAGGCATCGGGGGCTGAGTATCTCCAGAGATGGGGACTCCACGGCCTCTCGGGGCAGCCTGTGCCATTGCTCTGCCATCCGCACAGCAAAGAATCTGTGAGCTTGGCATCAGTTTTATCGGGGCATCTCGTTTGTCACTCAGAATAATAAGCACATTCCTTTACTTTTGTATAACCGATTTATCGCCAAACCCTCCAAACGTGCTGCAGAAGTCCACGCAGCAAGGTAAGGAACACCCAGAGGTGCTCGAAGGCGTCCCACCACTTCGGTGGGAGCCCGGTGTCTCTGGGGACCTTGAGCTCAGCTCCTCAAAGCAACCCGGTGACAGCCCGGAGCCAGCGGGGCCGGGCAGGACGCGGGGGGCCGGGCGGCAGCGCATGGCGGCGGGCGGGGAGGAAGAAAGGAAGGAAAGGAGGAAGGGAAGGAGGAAGGAAGGGCGGCGGGGAAGCGGGAGGGGTCGCGAAGAGCCGGGCCGAGCCGGGCCGGGCGATGCTCGCATTTACCACAACGCCGCGGCCTCCGCCTCCCCGCTCCGCCGCGCCGTCGCCGCCCGGCCCGGCCATCTTCCGAGGGGCTGCGGCAGGGCGGGGCCGAGCGGGGCCGGGCCGGGCTGGGGCCGGCGGCCCCCGGGCTGTGGAGGGGTACGAGGGAAGGAGGGATGGGGTAGGCGGAGGAGGAGGGGGCTGCGTGCCGCCTGGGAGAGGGAATAGTGCAGGGTTTGCGCTGAAACGTGCCTCGTTGCGAACGAGGAAGCGGCGCAGAGTCAGATTTGTCGACAAAGCGTGGCCGGAGCTGGAAGTGGTTGCAGGAGCCCGGCTCCAAGGGGCAGCGTTAGGGCAGGCTGGCAGGGCGGAGGGGTGTGGTGAAGGGGCTGTCAGAGCCTGCTGAGAGGCCTGGGCTGAAGGAGGGAGGTGGATACAACTAAACTGGCGTGGCTGAAGCTGACATTTTAACAGGTTTTCACTTACAGGGGAGAAAAAAAGGATGCCGAAACCAAAACTGTTGCAAGTTTGTCAGCCTTGCTTCCCATCTTTGATAACTTCTGAGCTGATCGATGCTCCTTCTCCCCCACCACAGGTGCTGGAGTAAGTGGTGGCTTCCCGATGCCTTCAGCCTACCGCAGTTTGTCGTGCTGTCTGTTAGCAGGAGAGCAGCTCAGGAGCTGCACTGCCTGCTGCCTTCCCTCCTCTGCTTCCATATAAATGGTTAATAAGGTCCTTTCACTGCCCCACAGATGAGAAGGAGCTTGTTTCCAGAAAGAATTGTGCTGTCCTAAAAGTGAAAGTTGGTTATGATTTCCAGTATTTATCTTTTAAATAAAGAACTGGTAGAATTCTACCATTCCCATAGCAGAAATTATTAAAGGAAGAAAAAACTGGGTTTAGGGCAGACCTGGACATAATGCTTAGTGATACCTGAGCAGTTGTCACAGACCATGTAGGAAGGCATTTCAGTTTGGCACACTGCTTTCTAGAACGTAGTCATAAAGACTTAGAGAGCGCAAGTCGTAACAGGTGGATCCAGAGAACACTGTGCGTGTGTCCAAATCAGGAGTGTGCTGTCCAGTACGGGCTGCCTTTTAGGTGCATCCTGTTACTGCAATCCCACCGATATTAGAAATGACAGGACCTTAGGAAAACCAGAATACCTTAGGAATCTGGTGTTAAGAATATTTTTATAAATGAATCTACGATTACAGTCTGGTTAAGTACCATAATAATTTAAAATGATCTTGATGTAGATGCTTTGGTTCGTATGTTTAACCAGATCTGTTTGCTTTTTAGTGGGCTACAGATCTACTCTTAACTATTGCTACAATTGACAACATATCTCAAAGAACAGAGGACCAGATTTACAAAGTGAGGGGGGCCAACTCCAGACCATGTCTGTTTTGGAAGTGATCCCTGTGTATGAAGACTGAGATATGCTGCAAAAAGATGGTTCATGTTCACAGTGCTTTAAAATAAACTTAAGATCATGAATTTGATAAAGTGCATATACAGATTTGCACAAACCTACACAGAGTAAATACTATTTCTGTAAAATATATAGGAGATCTTCATAATGGGTAAAATCCCTAAATACTTTTGCATTTCACTTGCATTTCAAATGCCACCGATTTGTGCCCACAAGCTCTTTACAAGATCTAAAGATTCTTCTTGCTTGGAAGAAAGCTTCTAAAGCCCACGTTTGTCCTAAAGCTAATACAATCTGATTCAGTTACTACATGTTACATACGAAGCTGCTGTTGAATAAACATTATAGACCTCAGCTCTATAGTTTTGAAGCTACTTATATTACAGCTGGGATTTCAGATTAATTGTGCCACTGTTGTATGCCTACTGGTTTCTTCTGCCATCTGGACTACTTGGGTTATTGTTAGAGTTTTCTGCCTCTTTTTAAACCACATTCTTTATCAGACCACAGGAATACAAGAGATTGTTCAAACGATCCCACAGAAGGAACCCCACAGGCAGAAGTTTAAAGATTTGGAAAAGATTATGAACAAGACATTAAAAATTAAATTCCTCTGGCATTGTGCTGAAAAACCTAAGCAGGAAATGTTTGTTCAGTCAAGGTTGTTCTGTCAAGGTTGGATGACTGCATTTTGTCAAGTCTTCTTTTGGTATTCTTCTCTTCCAATAGTTTTACAGGGCTCATTTCAGAAGTGCAATGAAGTGTCAAGCTAATAACAAATAAATAAGAATATGTAAATGAAAAACTAGATAAATTTAGCAGGGGCATAGTTGGAAGGGTAGTGCTAATAACAACAACCATCAATCTGCTCCTGCATGTAAGATTATTCATTAGCATAAAATGTAATAGTTTGGGAGGTTTTTTTTAGTCTTGTTGCAAATGTGACAAATTCATGGAGCTGTAGACCCACAGAATTAACAGAAATCAGAATTAATTAGGTTCTTTGTGCATGACAGGAATGAAACTGCTAAGGATTTTGCTGTGGAGCTATATGTTCTTACTGAATATTTAAATTGTTTTTCTACAGTCTGAACTGATTTAGAATGAATGAATTCTCAGTAGATTTTCAAACCCTTCTTAATTAGGGTCAAAATACAGTTAGTTAAAACATGGTATTAGGGCCTTCACTGTAAAAAAGAATGTAAGCATTCAGAAGAACTTTTCTATTATGTTTGTTTAGCTGTTTGTTCATAAACTAAAAATAGGAGGAAAAGAGTAAACACTTTCAGATCTACAACCATGGGAGATGATCAAAGGGGAAAGGAACAAAGACAATTGGGTAGAACAGTGAACTCATAGTAACAAGAAGGTCTGGACACATAGCCAAAAAGCATAAAGGAGCAGATGGAAAAAGCGACACACAAAGAAACAAAGCAGAGTTAGGACTTATATGCAAATCCCTTGTGAACAGTATTTATATCCCGGGCCTTCACAAAACTATCTTTATAATTTCAGTTACACATCTTTTCCACTCCTAGGCTGTTACTGGTGAAAGCAGCACATGTAGTATCCACCCTTCCACAATTCTAATCTAAAGAAATACTGAAAACAGAAGATTGGGGGCAGGGGTGTAATCAAGAAAACAGTCCAAGACAAACATTATCACATGGTTACCTGTTAGCCTTTGCAACTCCATTATGTATTCCACTCCCAAGAAGTTATAATAAACATTTGACTACTCAATTTGATATGTAAACACCCAAAATAAACAAGAAAAGCATGTAAATCCAGAATATTTCAAGAGGTATGGCTTACCTAGGTGGAAGCTTGCCAATTAGGGGATGAAGTAAGAGCTCTTATTCTGGTTCTGCCTGTTGCTGCAGCTGATATTTCAACAGCAGAACTGTAAATAATCTTATGAGGCATAAACCGGCATTTGTTAGTTGTTACAAGATAAGTGATCCCCCTCCACCCCCACCCCAATTGTTGCAGAAAAAGATGCTTACCTTTTAGGTAAAACGCTCACTGAAGACAATATGAAAAACAAAGTCAAGCAGATACAGTACTTTAGGGGATGTTGAAAACAATTTAGAATTTCTTTCATATCCAGCTTTAATATATTCCAGAATTTTGAGTTCTTTTGCATTACCTGAGGCAGTTACCAAGTCCATAGGGTGACTGTTGAAGACCGCAAGGGCAGCAAAAACTATTTGCCAGATTGTTATGGATGTCTGTGAGAACATAAAGCATTTAAAATCGTTTCCTTACATACAAGAACCTAGGGAGATGGTAGGAAAAGCTGTCCAATTAGAGACAGGTAGCATCCTGTAATTGGTAGCAGTATAGGTGCTATACTTTGACTTCATGACTACTGCTCTACAGCAGCTATTGGAGTGGCACTGCAAGCTGGAATGTAGCTTCTGTCCATTGTCAAATTCAGCAGAATTAGCACCTTGGGAACTGGAAAATTCAGTTTTAAAGCCATTTCAGCATCTAAGATCCACAAGTGAAACTCAGAGCATTTACCTATCACTGTTAACCTGTACTGAGTCTACAAGACTGACTCAGGCTTAATTTGATAATTTTTATGTCAAGAAAATGGCTAAAAGCTGACATTCAGATGTTAGTCCATTTTATATTTTTTATAAGTTTTAAATCTGTGTTAGGTACTGCTTGACAGACTTTGGGGCTTTGACTTATTTGGTCCATGATAAACATCTTTAATACAAAACTGTTTTTTTGTTTGTTATTAATCTCACTGTGCCAGACTAGAGCAACTAGACCTTCACTTCGTAATTTCCTGGCTTCTGAAGATACTCTTCCTGCTTTTCAGGTTCATGTTATTAATATAGAGTTCTTCATAGCTGAAATAAATGCAAACAAAAATTTCCTTTTGTCCTTTAGTACAGTATAAACTTTATTTCCTTCATAATATTATGCAAATATTTCTCCTAACCAGCTATTGAGAAGTATTGACATTTGAATGATAAAAGATCATTTTCACGAAATGCTGTTCACATCATATCCTGTGACAAACTCATGATGCACAGCTATGAAAACGAGTCAGGAAATTGTAAATATGTAGTGAGTCGCACCCAATGTATTGAATTTAACTGGTAGAGTTTGTTCTCCTTTTCAAAGAGGTAGTTCACTTGAGTTGTCCCTCTTTTTTTTCCCCTCTAAATAAACTACAAGAAATGTGAGAAAATCCACAAAACAGAAGAATTCTTAATGCTTTATATGAGTAAATGAATAACAGTTTAAGGACATTTTTTTTCTTTCCCTTTTTTTTCCAAAATAGCTCAGTCTTCTTTGATGTAATTTTGTATACTTCACAGCTTGCTTAGAATAAACATTGCAGTAACAAAAGTGCATTGAGAAGCAGAATCTGGTCCAGCAAGTTCTCCTGTAGCACAGGCCTGCTAAATGTGCATGGCTGGCCAACCACCCAACTCTTGAGCTGCACAGAATGAACCCACACCCTGAGAGCACTGGAATGCTGCGTTAAGGCCATTTGCTCATTTTAATGTTTGTGTAAAAGACAGACCATCCCCACTGAGCAAACAGCGAAATGGGGTTGCTTCTTCACTCTGTAGTACTTGGGGCCACGTGTTCAACACTACTGATTTTTTTTCCTCTGAAGAGAGATTTATTACATTGCTTCCTGAACATTAACATGGCCCTGCAAGCAATGCTAGAACAGTTCTAGAGGGACCTGTTCATCTTTACAACTGCTTTGTGAGTTAAAGGGTTGAGTCACCTACATTTTCCACGTGAGGACTGACACCTAGCAAGAGTGAATTGAACATTAATTTAATTAAGCTTGAGTGACCATATTGAGACAATAGTTTTCAAATTATTATTTAGTGCTGTACAGGTTCAAATCATAGCTTTTACTAACTTCAGGCATACATATCCTGTATGTAAAACATGCGGACTCTAATTGCAGCACTTGGGAACCCCAAAAATGCAAAGATGCATTGTTAATGGCTACCAGTGAAAAAGCCAGGTATAAGTAATTTACCATTGCATTTCAAATAATTTCTATGACAAAGACATGACTAAATCATATTGCTCCAGGGAATAACTTAAGTGCCTTAAATTTTTCTTCCTAGAACTCCTACTTCCCGATCGCTGAAACAAACGAGATGAGAGTTCTTGGAAAACAGATCCTTTTGGTAAACAATTTGAATCCTTTCCCTTTATTGCGTGGTCTTGATTCATCCCCAGATGATCATATTTATTGTTATTATAAGCACCTAGGAGCCCTACTTATGGACAAATATTCTATTGTGTCAGACACTATGCAAGGAGAGAAGAAGATATCCACAGACAGATAACTTTCAGTCTAAGCAGAAGAGAACAAAAGGCTACAGAGTGCCAGAGGAGTTAAAGGAAACTGCACTGGTCAACACGATAAAACTAATCTCAGTTTACCAGCAGCTCAGCTGTTGTTAAATTCTTGGTAGGCATCACTGGAAAGAAACATTTGAGGAAGGAATTGAAGACAAAGTTACCCCGGTGTTTGTGTGAACTTCTCCATGCTGTGGAGTCAATGTGGAGAAGTAATGCAATAATGATTTAACAACACAGGCTAGTACTGTGATCGAACAAAAGTTCGTCGTCACAGGAATATCAAGATCAGCCTATGTGAATGTAAACTACTGTTTGTCTATGCTCACTCATCTACAACCATTTGTTGGAGGTACAGTGTAGGAAAAAAATAGGTATATTTTTTGTAACTTGGTGAAACAGCAGTCATGTTTACCTCCAGACCCTTTAAGCAGCAAAGAAAGAACACAAACAAGAAACCCAACTCGCCTTGTGTTCATACCATAATGCCACTGCTTAGCCTGAAGGATGAAAACCCTGAATTTACTCACACTCTGTTTACATAACATTACATAACAAAAAAGAGCTGGAGCAAGATCAAGGCAGAAAGAAAAAAAAACAAAACACAACCTAGGAATTCAGCGGTTGAGTATAAATGACTACCTCTGATACCCACTCGCAGGAAGCCACGGCCAGTCCTCATGAGTTTGGTCGGGCTCAATATACCTCTAGTTACAGAGGTGAATGATCACAGTCAGCTGCCGGACTCAGCAGCTGGCTTCCCTGACTATGGGAAATCTCAGGGAACCTTAATAATAGGTTTTGCCATCAGGCTCTCCTGTAATTATATTCTTAATATTATAAAACCGACGATGAAAGCATTGACTAGGACTAGCATTTATCTAGGCCTCCCATTAATCTGCATATAGGTGAGTTTTTCTTATCTGAACAATGTCTGGCTTCATTAGTGTTGAAATTGCCAGATACGTTGTTTTCCCTGAAACATACGGCAGCGAAAGGACTACATTTCAGCTTTGTGGCAGACTGATCACAACAGCAGTTTGTGATGCCAATTTTTTTACAAAAATATACAAAAGGCCAGAATGTGCCCTCCTATAAAACCAAAACAAAATAAAACACATAGAAACTGAGGAAAATGAAATTGTAGAGGAATTTCTCCTGTATTATTTCTCCCGTAGAATTTCATCCTTACTATTTCATGAGGGGAATAAGGTTACCCCTCTGCATGGAAGGTTTTGAGGAGCTACCCTCAGACATACTGCCTAAGCATGCATGCAGATCCTGAGAAAACAGTGCTTTGAGACCAGCCACATGGAGCCCATCTGCTTCTACCAGCTCTGATGCTTGCTCGAGGCAGCTCTATCAGAGCCGTGCGATCAGGAACTCCCTGTGTTTGTGATGATGCCGTATCTGATTCCTTACTTCCTGAATATAAATGGTTTCATTCTGAAAAACAGCCAGTCAGATATTTATCATAATTTCATGTTGCTATATTTAAGAAATAGATGCACAGTTTGTCATGCACAACTTTCAACAGGAAATATTTTCAGGTTGTGGCACCATAACTTACTGACCAACGGAGAATTGATACTCTCTTCAGTGTGTGCTTTATGTTGGCTATCCAGTTTAGTATTGGCTATTTAAAAATACCAGGTTGAAAAAATGACTATTAAATATTATAAGGATTTTGATTATGTTCTTTCTCATTATTTAATTGTCAATAATTGACTGGTGAATTTAGAGAATGTTTCAACTGGTGATGCTACTTTTGCCTATGAACAGAATTCCATAATGGTGGCTGGTTTTTCAGAATGAAGTTAAAACTGTATTACAGAAAGGTACAAGTCCCACAGCTTCTGTGATTTAGTTCTGTTTTACTGATAGCCAACAATAAACAATTCTGCTGAAATTTCACTTTTATATTTGCATTAACTTATTGAATTTCTGAACACTAAACCCTATTCTAGTCATGACTGGTATCATTCTACAGTTCATCTGTGAGGGTGAAACATCTAGAAATTATGATCTGGGAAGTCCAAGTGTAGAAAAATAAAATTAAAACAAAATAAAATAAAATAAAATAAATCATCCATTTGAAGTACAGTTGTTTGTAGGAACGCATTTGATCTATCTTGAGTCTGCTTTAGTTTCCCATCAATTTTTTTTAATCATGTGCCAACTGTCACAGTCAGTAGAAAGGTTACCATTGGCAGCAGCAGGTTTGAATTACATACTTAACACATTTGCTTAGTTACACAACTTGCCTTCTCAGCAAGTGCTCAGAATATATTGAAAACCTCAGAAAAAACCTCCAGCAGCTTGTGTCACTATCAAAATGCCATAAAGTCAAGTTGGGGGAGGTTGGAAGATCCTGCTGAAGAAAATTATTGAACTGTAAATAAAATCAAAGTTACAAGAAGCATTTTAATGTTGAAATGTTAAGGAATGTCTGAGATGACATGCTTTTATATGCTAGGTTTTTGTTTTATTTTGTTTTTAAACCAAGAAGACAGTTTAGAAGTAAAGAACATTATAATTTCCTTTAATTTAAAAATATCACAGTAAAAGTTCTACTCTCAGGTCTGCACACCAGGTCTCAACCTGAGCTGCCTCTAGGGAGTTCCACACAATACCATAGCGAGGACCTACACTTGTGAAGATACAGGTTGGAGAAAGGCTGCCATGTAAGAACAGTCCGAGACTTGCTTATGTTATTATTTAATATATTCTATGAAGGAACAAATCTATCAGAATAATTGAGTTTATTCATATTTTTTCTTTAGTTATAATGACAAGCACACATCAGTTGACTCACAAACATTACACCTTCAATTACCAGCATTTCCTGAACATATAAATACAGAGTTACATTCTTTGGATTCTGTAAATTTATTTTACCAGAGCTGAAGGGTGAGAATATTATCCTTCCCTGTGCGCTTTGAAAGGTTTTCATTTTAATACATTTTTCCACAATCATTAGTGTAAGGTCTCATAGAATAAACATCAAAATAAGTGTGGCCTAGTTGCTTGTCCTAACTTTTGGGATACACAATCTCCAACTTTGCATTTTCATAAAGTTAGCACTGATGATAAAGGGAAGATCCAAATCCAGATCATCAGCATAACTCAGCCAAATGGTCTAAAAAAAGATGGGACTGAGGCAGTGGGAATGCATGCTGTTTTGAAGTATAAAGCTGCCTTTTTATTTTAAGCCACAAAAAACAGCCATGTTTGGTTATACTGCATTTCTTAAGAAATCATCTTGTACTTCATTAGCAGATAATGTGGCATGTTATTAAGTGATTATAGTCGTGTGGTTTTGTTAAAATATACAGTATGATTTTTTTTGAGTAAACGGTAAATGAATTTCATATTTTTTGAAACCACAGTGTTCTTTCAGCTTATTTTATACCTTTTAAAAATAGACATTAATGCTTTACTGTAAGTTAGAAACAACAAAATACACATTCCTGCTCACCCCAAGCTTTCTTAACGCATGTCATAGACAAGTTTAAGATGCACAAGAAATATAACCTAGAATCACTATGAAGTCTTCAAGGTCCTTTCCGGGCAGATTTATGAAATTAACTAATGCACATGAAAATTTGTCTTTTAATAGTTTATTTAAAATTCTGGACATCATCCTCTGCTGCTGTCAGATACTATGAAGTCACAACAGCTGCTGGTAGAAATAATTAAAATAATACAGAAAAAGCTGTGTTCCGAAGTAAAGGTTAAGCAGTAGGAAAGAAAAGCATTTTTTATGGAAATAATTGCAGTACACTATGTCAATATCATTTCTGCCTAGGTCATGACTCACATAGTAATATATTGTTTTCATTCTAACTTTACACATATAAAAGCAATCAAAACACATTTTTGTACTTTAGTTGTAGATTTAATATAGTATTATGGTGTTATTTTTTACATTGGCATACCAAGCTACATGTGGTATCCATATTGCATGAGTTCCTATATTATAGGCTTCTGCTACAAGATTTGTTTCTGGTAACAAAAAATGAATACACAAAATGTTATGTAGAAGCCAAGCCACTTAGAAATACAATCGCTCAAGCTTTTAAGTAAAGCACAACAGCTCGTTAATAACTAGACCAGAAGCCATCCCACCCTGAAGTTGTATTTACCAAGCTGTCTTCAGCAGCCAATTATTCCACTTAGTTTTGGCTATGTAGGGAAAGAAGTGCTCCAAACATACAAAACAGTACTTCTTATGCTTTTTGTATGATATTTATAGACATTTTAGTAGTTGATAAAAATTACAAAGAATAATAGATTAAAATCATGTTTGTATACTTGAAGTTATATTAAACATCTTATTTGAAAAAACAGTGAATTATGCAGATGAGAATTAGCTATATGTAACAACTTTTATAAGAAGCTACATCCTCATGTTAGTTGAATATTACCTTCTTTTCAATAGTTGAAAGCTTCAATTTCTTTTGAGCTTTTAGTATATTTTTTTTGTTTGGTTGGTTGGTTGTTTTTTTCTTGGAAGGACAGGGTCATAGAAAGAGAAAAGAGGCAATATCTGAAAAACAGTCCTTACTCATTTGCAATGTAGATAACTTTGTGCTTCTCAATTACATCTATGTCATGCTCCAGTTGTTTCATCTGTGTTTCCAGCTTTTCTTTATGCAACTTCTTGGGTATGGTGTCTATTTCTACCGAAAGACACTGAAATTCGTGATGCACTTCCTCCCAGTTCTTTTTCAGCCCCTAGTGCCATCGCAAGAAAAGGAAATACATGAGAAAAATATACGTCGTTAAGAATAATATGCACATTGCATAAGAATAATATGCACATTGCAGGTTTTTTTTAATTCCCTTTGATTAAGTGTCACAGCAATGTTAAAACAATAGATAAATATATGAATAGTGTTTAATCATCTTAAATAGTTGGACTAAATCAATTAAATGCTTAAAAGACAGGGTAGCTGCAACAGAGATAATTTTGATTCATTGTGATATAAGGAATGATCTTCAAAAAACCCTGTGCTTTGGAGAGAAAAAAAATAGTCTTTAACAGGCAAATACCAAGTAATCATCAAACTAACCAATGAAGGAGGAGCTACAAAAATTCTAATCTGACAAAAGTATATCAGTGGGACTAACAGTCAGCTCCACAGCCTACCAGGAACTCAAGGAAGACTCTACATTTCATTTCCAGTCCCGTGCATCTTCAAGAAAAAAATGTGTAAGGTTAATACCTTATGCTATGTAAGAGACTTTCTATGCTATCAATAATGTACAGGTAGGCAACTTTGAATGCTCTATTGTATCTAAATCTAGTATGCTCACTGAGGAACTTCAAGGGTTCATAAAAGCTCCCCCAAAACTCACGTCATTCAAATGACTACTTTTCTCCAAAATGCAACAGGAACTATTTTACAAACTTCACCACAGAAACCATTTCCCCCATAAACAGCAACCTTGCTGCTGCAGATACTGCATCGCACATGGTGCTACTGACCTTAAGAGATCACAAGAATATCAGTGCTTGGAAATTCAGCTCAAATTCAATGGCATTCCCACTCAGTCTGCCTCACCACCAGCATCTATTCCAGCAACTGAGACCTTCTTCAGACCATGGGCACCTAACTGATCTCACAGTATTTTAACTGTCATGAGCTATTTTGAAGAAATTCTAAATAATTGCATTCCCTTCCTAACCTACATCTACAATAACATACACAAGCAACTTCTTTATCATTTGGACTAAAAAAATGTAGCTGTCACTGACCCTATCACCAAAAATTTAAACAACTGCCACCTTTCTGGAGTGGGGCTACACAAAGAACTACTAAAGTAAACTGTACCTGCCATATATAAAAGCCCAGGACTAAAACCCTGCCTCAAACAAACAAACAAAAATCTGAAACATACTCAATAAAATTTAAAACTTGCCTTTACATCCTCACAATTAGTGCAACACATGCTCTTACTTTTTCTCCTAAAGAGGATGACCAAAATCCTGTATATTGCCTATACCACAGTTGAGCATAGGTTATTCAATGCACAAATGTCCTCAAGAAAATTGTGTGCATGAACTTAGTAATCACACCTACTATAAGGAACTCATACAGCAATCAGCAAGCAATACAATATAGCTGTTGGTGAGAGAACACTTTTCCAAAACAGCTTCATTTTTTTTTGTTTTTTTGGCTCTCAGGTCTGTTTCCTTAGGGAATATCACAAAATATCTTCAGAAATGAAGAACTGAATTTAATCTCCCAGGAACTAAATTTTCAACTCTCCGTGATTCAACTGATACACTGATTGCATGGCATGCTCTGATTTCCAAACTCAGGTCCTTCTTCTCCACTATTCATCTTTGCTCCCAGACTGGCTAACTTGATTATTACCTTGCTGAAGTTCCATTTACAAGAATTATTTTTAATCCTAGCTTTGAAGACCGCTGCTTCCATTTTAGATCTCAGGGACTCTTGTGCCTAAAAACTTTCCTGGTTTGGTCCACTGTATGAATGGATTTAACGGGAAAAATGCCATTTCCCTGCAAATGCCTACTAAGTATAACATACATTTTAATATGATTAAAAAAAATAAAATATTAAAACTAATATTTTACCAATTCAAAGCAGTGTGTTTGCTGCACAGAATTTAATATTTTTTGTATATTCATACCAGGCATTGACTTGGTGTTGCCACAAAGGTTATTCAAACAATCTTCATATACAAATACCTACATACATTTAAAAACTCTGTCTCAACACATGATAGAAGAGCAATGTGCAAGGCTGTTTATTTACTGTCTTGTAATGCTACTTGTCTTTTAATCTAAAAAGCACTTAAGGCTGTAAAGCACTTATATAAGGCTTCTAGTCTACCAGGCATAAGGTATACTTTATAAATATATTGTCATGAAAAGAAATACAGTATTTCTGATACTTTGAAAGAAAAGTCATTCGTAAACTTTTTGAATAATTCTGCTTTCTCTACATTAGTAAAAACTGGTTTGGAAATCATTGAAAACAGTGGGGTTTAAAACACATTCGAACATCTGCTCATCACATCTTACTCTATCCGTGTAGAGCGGAGACATCAAAAGCAGTTCAAGATTCCCTTTGTAAAAATCTCCCTCACAGCTCCTCCAACAGCATTGTAATATGTTGACCACTACTGGTTTGGGCTAGACCACAAACTGAAGATCTAACTCTATATAAGGAGTTCTAATACATGCTGGATCAGTGAGAAATATGTACTGCATTTATCAGCATTCTCTTTTATTATCATGAAAGTTCAACCAAAGTAAGCAAAATGGATATGTAGTTCAAAAATGTTGGCACAAATTACTTCCATTTATTTTTGTAGGTTCATAAGGCTTGATTTTGTTCTCAGACATCTTTTGCCACATATTCTTTCAAATCAGATAGTGCACATGTGTTCAATAGCAATGTCAATTATTTTAAAAGACAGGATTTCCCATATGTCTACAGCTGAGCACTGGGCAGAAGTCTCATACCCTGAGGACACTAATTCCTCCTGAAGATATATCTGTGTAAGTCATCTGGCCCATGACTGAGCATGTTTTTGAAAAATTTAAAAGCAAATACTGACTTAATAAAATAACCCTTTTTAATTAAAAAAAAAAAGATTTCTGCGCACTCTTGTATTTTAATAATAAAGAACATAATTTTAATCAAATAAAATCAGAACTGTGAGCAGCTGAACTCACATGCCTTCTTTCACACATATTTTTGCTGCACAGCCAACTTGCTGTACCATCAGATTGTCCCATGCCTTCCTCACCGTAACAGTATCTTCATCTTCTTCCCCCTTGCTGTTATATTGCTTATACTGTAGTCAATTCAATACCCTCAATTCTCTCCAAGTTAATCTTTGCAAGTAAGTTAGACACTGGGTTTTGTCTCCAGCTATTCTGCTGGTTTTTTTTTTTTTTTTTTTTTTTTGGTGGGAATTTAGCATCTTGGAGATGTCAATCCACCTGCTAATTTGCTTCAGATGTCTGCCAAGATCCAAAGACATTAAGGAACAGACTGACAAACAGATACCACAGTAATGTAAGCCTAATTTTCATAGGAAATTTGGCTAAAAAGTGGTTATGAGAAATTCCAGTGTAAAAATTGGATATAATTTTAAAATGTTTATTTTCTCTTTCTGACTTCTTTTTTACTTCTCTATATCTTTTATGGCATTATTTAATTCAAGAAAGACTTGTACAATAAAACTTTCTGAAGGACAGTATACAAAAGAGCTTGACAAAATAGAATTTTCCAGTCATTGTTCTACATACATATTGCAATTTAATTCTCTTTGCTGGTTTTGCCAAATTTAAAAGCACAACTTTATGTTTTAGCCAGTGAGGTCATGAGATGAAGACAGAAACTGCCAATAAATGTAGCAATGATGATATATATCAGGAAAAAAAAAAAGCGTGATTTGTATTTTTTATGATTCACAAGTAGAGTCAGAACTGTCTCCAGACCCAAATAGGTTATTTTTTGCATTTCTTTGAGTTTCACTGAAATTCCAAGTAATTAAAGAGGACAGGAATCTACCAGAATTGAAGTACCTGTAAAACGGGACTAAAACTATAGATAGATCAGCTCCCTTCAGCTCTATTTGCAACTGTTCTATAGCTCCATCTAGTGAAAAAGTAGGTAATCCGTTTGCCTTGCTTAAAGATCTAATTTTATTTTCTTTTATTATTCATATTGATTTACATTATCTCATTAATCTCATGTACATGTTACTAATTATATTAAGTCAAAATATGCACCTGTAGAAGATTTTCCCTTTCTTCATCAGATAACTGCTTCATGGCTTTTTTCTTGAGACACTCCAAGACATGGGTCTCATATTCTTTCTGAGCTTTCTTCGTTTCTTCAGTTCTCTGTGTCACATATTTTGGTGTAATGCCATAATCCTATAAGTGCAAGAAAAGTGTCTTACATGTGCTTTAAAGAAGAAAACAAAGACATACCTGTGATCTATAGTTTTACAAAGACAGTTTGAAATGGAATTTTGTTCCACTGAGCAGTAAAATTTTAAATCACCATGTTTTTAGAAGTATGAAATGTAATTGTCTTTGTAGTCTGAGAAAGACATATAAAGAATTCCCTTCATTTTTTTTTTTTCAAAACTTCATAAGAGAATCCAGAAACCAAAATAGTTATTTATTCAAAATGATGCTTGAGTGAGGAGTTTGAAATTTGTTAATGACAGAAAGCTAGTTTACATTTTACATGGTGCCAAGATCTACTGTCTGGAATGCACATTCCTTGGATACTTTCTTTGAAAAGTCTTCCAGTATCCTGTTTTTTGCTGAAACATTGCATGCCACGGAAGATACTGAACAAAGTCAACAAGATAGGAATGACAGACTATCTCATAATGGATATGGCAGATTTGTGTCTCTGGGAGGAAAAATAATTTCTGAATATCCTAGATGCACTTGGAGTACACATCTATTTTGCCTTATCCTTATTAAATAAAGCCTATCTAGCTCTCTCAGAAGGTACCAAAGTCTATCTTGTTTCTACCAAATGCTAAATGATTATTAATCTTTTAGAGTAGGATAGCACTCTATGTTAGCCAAACAAAGGTATCACAGGCTATCACAAAGGTATCAGGGCTGCCTGTTCATGTTTTTGCATGTGCTGTTATAAGTTACCTCATATGTCATGTCTTTTTTGCACAACACTCAGTCATGAATGGACCATTGAGCTTGGAGAAGACTGACCTTGAAGACATGCCAGTTCTCTCCACTCTTTTGCTTTTTAGAGTTGTCTCCCATGGGGTCCTGCTTACTAGTTCCCTGAGTAAGCTGATGTCTGCTCTCCTGAAGTACAGGGGCTGTACACTATCACCTGTCTCCCTGAGGAAGAATGGATCCTGAGCTACTTAACAGCTTTACAACCAAGGTTACCACTGATCACACCACTGATCAGTTCTTCCTGGTTTGCAAGTAGCAGAATTAGAAGAGCATGATCAAGAGTTGGGTCGTTCACCATCTGTGTTAAGGAGCTGTTGCTGACATGCTCCAGGAACCTTTGGATTGCTTTCATCCCATTGTGCTGGTCTTTCAGCAGGTATCAAGGAGGGTGAAGTCTTCCATGATAACGTCTGTTTGTGATCTGAAGACTTCCTCAAGTTTTTTAAAGAAATTGCATCCAGTTCCTCACCTGACTAGATGGTCTGGAACAAACATGCCTGTGATGCTTACTGGCCTTTCCTCTGATTCTGGCGCATGAGCTCAACCAGCCTGTTGCCAATTCCATAGAAGAGTTCCATAAATTTGAACCACTCCTGCAGCCAAAGGGCAACCACTTCTCTTCGTACACATAAAGAGTTAGCATGCACCCATCCATCCACAGGATTCCAGGCAGAAGAGCTTCCCACCATGTCTCCATTATTCTGATGATGTTAGCTCTGAACCTGCACACAGGGCTCTAGCTTCTTCTGTTGCTTTCTCAGCAACAGTTGTGTACAACTGTGTACTGACACTTGAGGTGGGCCCTCTTACAAGGAGTTTGATTTATCCTTCCCACCTTCTCACTCCCCCTACCCTGCCCTATGTACTTATCACCCTGACCTCTGTTCCTTGATTGAACTGTTAAGCTTTTAATACCACCTCCAGTTAAAAGCCCTTCTAACAAGGTTAGTAAAGATGTTGTCAATAATATTCTCACCCCGTTTTGTCCATTAGGCCCTATCTCTTCGCCAGCATCTCTGAAAGATTGCTAAGTGAGCAGAAGTTGAAGAAATTGAGTCCAGCTCTTTGTGTCCCTATTAGTTACTTCCCGCCTTCCCAATGCAACACATTTGTTATTATTTTAGCAGCATCATTCTGCAAAATTTTTGCTGAGAGCATAAGCAAGTGAATACGGCGCAACTCTAGTGCCAGTGATTCCTCCTTGATGAATTTCAAAGGTCTACCACAAACAGCAGTGTATTTAAACATCTAAAAAAAAACATAAACATTTCATAGGAGAATCTAAAAATAGGCATTGCTACTAGTATTTTTGCTATAATTTAATAAAACTTACTTTTTTTTTAATATATTTTGGAACAAGTCCTGAAGTTTCAAGCAGATATTTGTCTCCTTGTCTTCTATCAACATAAATAGGTTGAGGCTTTTTAGGCAATCCTGTGATAGCAGCAACTGCATTTGTATTTATAAAATTCTTTTTACTCTGAATTCCCATAACTGGGTGATCTGTCCTCCGTGGGACTGATAATGCAGGCAATTTCTTACTATCCTGTTCCTTTTTTCCTGTGAATTAAGCATGTAAACATTCTCAATGATAACCTTAAAGAGCTTTGCAGTTTAATGTTATTACATTTTTGAAGAGATAAAAAATATGTACAAAATTACATGAAAACAGAAACCAACTGTTCTGTGCTGAAAGTATTGATTGATGGGGAATGCACTATAAGGAAAACGTGTATGCTTGTTGGGAATAACAGAAATTACATAGCTTAGGAAATACTATGCTTTTTTGTAGATGAGCTTTCACAGACTATGCCACTCATTACCTCTTAACTGCAGTAGTATTATTTAAAATGTAATTATTTAAAATGTAATTAAAACTACTTTTACCAGAGATGCTCATTGTTAAGACCCTAAGCGCACTAGTATACCCTAACCAGCCCCATCTGGTGCACCCACCCCACAGCCGTAGGCCCAGGAACCCCATTTCAGCTCAGCTCTGGGGTGTCAGTCCATGGCTTAGCTACTTTGCAGGTGTGCCTGCCCTTAGCCCTACTCCTGAAGAGCTGTGTGGTATCAGAGGGTGGATCTGGCCTGCTACCCCACCTTGCCTAGGCCATTGATAAGGTCCATTTTCATCACCATCCTGCTCTGCTTGCATGCCTCTGCTGTGCTGGGCCTGCTCGTGTAGGTGAGGTCATTGCCCAGCCGGAGCTGTGGTCACCCTTAATTCCTGGCTCACCTTCCCTTAGGAAGTAGCCCTGTTCTTGCTCTTCCATAACACTCATAAACAACTTCTTGCAATCCTTTCTCCAGAGAACACAAGAACCCTTTGCCTTTTAGTGTAATCTTTTCTTCAACATACCAGCCAACAAAAGGTCAGCAGCCTCCTGAGTAGTCTCACTTCAGGTGAATGATAAAAGACAATTCATTCCACACCTTATTTCCCAACAGATATAGCCCTAACTTACAGTCATTAACAGAGGGAACTCAGAAGAAGCTACAATAGTTTGACTCAGGTTGTCTGAGTTCGTGTTCTTCTTTGACAGAAAATAAGTCTGTAACATCAGATGCGACAGAGTTCATTCCTGCAACAGCTGGCTTCCTGATACTGGCCCTAAGAAGCATCAGTGTTCTGGGGTTTGTTTTTACAACCTGATAGCTTGCCATAACTTAGTATTGCAGGACACAGACTTAAATCTCTGTTTCTCCAAGGATGTTACTTTGGAAACCAGAATGTCAGTGAGCAACTCCTCACCTTTACCTGCAGAACACGTGCTTTGGGAGCCCCTGCTTCTTCTAGAGCCAGCAACAGAATTTGCTTAAAATGAATGCCAGAACCCAGTAATAAAACAAGATTCAGCTGAAGATTAGGAAACATAGTTTTTGTAGGGAATTGCTGAATAATCAAGCTCTAAAAGAATGACACTATCCCAGACTTCTGGGGAAAAAAATCAATCTTTCAGTTCTGTTCTTGCAACCTACTTTTTAACTAGATGGATCAAACTCAGTTTCCAAGGTGGCACAGACATCATAAACAAAATACCATAATCCCACATAGATAACTGGTTAGGTTCAAAATTCTCATGCTTTAAAAGAGCTCATTAAGCAATGTAACTTTTCTGATGTAAGTATGAAACTCCATTCGACAAAGGTATAAGAACTTTCTGAGTTAATGATGCAGTTCCTTCTCAAGATCTCTTAGGATCTAATCGTAGTTATGAAATTACTAGTTTGGATGGAAGCTATGATGTGTCATAGTCATTTTGAGGTTCTGGTACATTGACTCCAAGTACAAACACCCAAGCACATACTGCTATTACAAAGTTCTGAATCAGCAAGTTGAAAAAGAAATATTAGGAGCTACTTTTCTGAGAAAAATGGGTCAGAGAGCTCAATCTCAAAATATAGCCAGTTTATAGTAGTTAACATAATTTTACCATAGAAATACTTAAAGAAACCTTATGGACTTCTGCAATTTATTGGTGGACTGGTCAGATTTCCTGTGCTCATCTAAAACACTAGTGTAGTAATTTAACTTCTTGAGCTTGGAAGCATTAATGCTCAGATGCCAGTAGGTATTACATTCTGGTACAATGAATGCTGTTCAATTTTCCTGAAAAAGTGAAGACCTAATTAGAAAACCACTCAGGATGCCTACAGATGCTAAGGGACTAAAGCTTACCTTAAGGTTCTGATAATCTGTATTGTCTGAGGCATTAAGCTTCCAAGACCTCCTGCGATAGCCTGTATTTTCAGTGCTAAAGTCATTTGTAAGTACCACACAAATTTAGGTGCTGACTCACACATTCTCTTAGTATTTTTTTAATATAGCACTTCAAGTTCTTCTGTTTTTTTTTTTTTTTTTTTTTTTGTGTGTGTTTTTTTTTTTTTCAAAGCTAAAAAAAATTTCAAGCTAAAACTTTGTAATTCAATTACAAGTTCTGACAGCAATGTACTTACAGCTCTAGCAGTACTAAGAAGGTCATTCCACCCTTGCAGAGTTGGCCATGAAGCTGAACGTAAGAACTGCCAACTCCTCATACCCAGTATCATGGTTTGTGCCTAAAAATAGGATGGTGGAAAACTGGTTCTTTGCAATAGAGAGTTGGACTTGATGATCCTTATGGGTCCCTTCCAACTCGAGATATTCTATGGTTCTATGATTCTGTGAATAAAATATTCATAGATTCTATGATTCTATGAATAAAATATTCCATTTTTTAATTTCTCTAACAAGCAACTCTCAAAAAGTTCTATGCTTTGAACACTGCCAATTTAATGCTACAGGATTAAGAGCCAACAGTGAATACTGAAGAGTAAAAGCTGTATATTGGTTATAACATCAAGACAGACACACATACCTACTCCATGTCTTCAAGCACTAGAAACAATTAGTTCTCTTTTAATATTCCTGTTAATATTATATACTTTATTATTAATGATCAGTTGCAGGAAAGAATGACATACAAATCTAAATTACATAATTGTAAATTGAAACATCAGCAGGATAGAACATACAATCAACATATCTGCAATATTTAAATAGCTGCAGGCAAAAGAGAGATAATTTTTCTTTACATTTCATCCGCTTTGTACCATGACAGAAAATGCTCACTGTATTTACTAGTCACATATGCAATCTTCTTTTTGCTTGTTTTAGTATTTTACGCAATAAATAAGAGAGAGAAACATTTTTGTGAAATAGCAAATTAATTTCAGTATTGTAGAGGCTATAAATGGAACAACGGAAACCACTCCAGCTTACAAAAATCATTTAAAATTAAATAAATGAAACAAAACAGATCCTCCATAACTAATAATAATTCTTTTCAATATTAGTATTATCAATTCTAATATAATAAAAAATACATTGCCTTTCACATATTTAATGTATGCACTTACTCGCTGGTAGCTTGGGTTCCTTTGAATGTTTCTTCAGAAAGTTTTTTGGAGATGGCACTGCAACTTTTGCTGGCCCCATAGTTTTCCACTGTGCTTTACTTTTCTCTATTTCTTGTTTCACAGACGGTCTAAATGTTGATATATACCTTTGATGTTAAACAATAGGCATAAAGAAGTTAAAGGTCAGAAAATTATTAAAAATGCCTCTACAAAGAATATACATTTTTGCAGCAGTTCATGCCAGAAGACAGAGCTATTTTGTTTTGTGCTCTCCCAAACAAAGGCCATCATCATTCATATAACCTGCATCCTAAAACCACACTCAGCACCACACTGATAAGTCACTTCTGATTTTGAAGCTAGCTTGCTTCTTCCTTCTCCTCTTGTGTCTCCAAGGCCAGTATTATCACAATTTAGGAAACAATTCTCATACCATATAAAGACTGAACACAGACATTCTGAAGCTTAGCACTGCTTTGAACATTGCTTACTAAGTCTGACAAAAACATGAATTCATTATTTTTATTAGGTTATATGTTACACACTTTGGTCTTGATTTTTAACTACATTTTGAAAAAATATTTCTTTATATGGCTTTTTGTTTTGTTCAAAAATGCATCCTAAATATGTAGCTATTGTGCATCTACAAGAAAATATTAATCACAAGCCTACTTTGTTGGATTTTCTACATTTGAAAATCTGTAGTCTGAGGAAGACCCAAACACTAATGTATCTCATGTTTCAGAACCTGCAGTTGCAGTAGGACCTTTCATAACAGTAATTAAGCATAGCAGCTTAATTAAGCAATGGCTTCAAAAAAAACAGGAGATCTGTATTGATAATGAGAACACTCACCATTTAATTCTGTGGAATGAAATGTGTTTTAGAGGTACGTAAAACCTCATGTTTCAGAAAACACTTCAAACATTGTTGAGAGTTGGACAGAATGCCCTTGAAAATGACTGTATCTTAAAGTCCAGCCACTGTATCACTGTCTCAGTGCTCCTGTTGAACCATTTGTTATATGTTATTAAAAGAGACTTGATACACAGCAAACTCAGTATTTCTTAAATGTGACAGACCTGAACTACGATCCCGAACTATTGTCATCTGTCATGGTTTTGGCATTGACTTAGAAGGCTAACATGAAAATCACAGCAGTTCAGACATGAAAAGACGTATGCACACACTACTGTTTTGGTGTCATGTTGCATATGGCACTGCACTTGCCACTTTAATCAAAAGTATGCAAACGTGCTGCGAAAGAAGTCAAAAGCTGATCATTAGCCAATCAGCAGTGATTTGCCTCCATCTGAAACATTGCCTGCATGGACACTTTGCTGAAGAAGCAGAACTCATTAAGTTAAGGCTACCTCAAGTACCTTTTAAAATTTGTTCATCTTTAGGAAACATGCCATATTAATCATGTACATAAGATTATGTATAGTTCCAGAAATACCGTATAATTATATGGAAGGATTTTTTTTTGTGTGTGTTTGTGTTAAATTCATGGCAAACAGCCATGTTGTAGGCACGAACCTACCACATTCAGAAACTACTGTTTTCCTCGCCATTTGCTAAGAGTGGCATTGTAGCCACATGGTAGATAAAGGTAGTGGCTTTATGATGATTTCCTTATTTTGAGGAGTTTGACCTATTAGCATTCACACTGTTTTGAAAACACAAAGTGAATGAGAAGGCATTGAGCTCATTCCATACTGGCATAAAGTTTGAAGGTGTCTTTTTACAATGCCTTTGTACACAGCTATAGGCATTCTCTTTGGACAAAGAGTTGTGGCTGTTGCATGTTTTTGGTGACTGCTGACAGATGGCCAAAAAAGTAAATAAATGGTATCATACAGCAATAATAGATGGTTAGGACTACAAGTAAGAAAATGTGATTATAGGGGACTTCTGAATCTTAATCCATTCAGTATTTGGTAAGGGGAGAAAAGACAATATATTTATAAGAAGACAGTTAGATCCTTAGGCCTCCCCTGGGGATATCAAAGTTGAGGAAAATGAAGATGCTTGCCCTGGTTTCGTGCCTAGTACCCGGGCAGCTAAGTATGAAATATATATGATTTCATTTTTAAAAAGACCCCAGATTTTGTATGCATTAAAAAAATGTTCAAGTCATGTTATTAACCAGTTCTGACACTGTTGTTACAAGCTGGATACTTGGCACATTGCAAAATAAAGCAGGAGGTGAGGTGACAGAATGGAAATCAGTGAGATGGGAAGGGGATTTAGTCTGACTACGTAGAACACAAAGACTCCCTTGCCCATATTGAACCTGACAAGCTATAGTCATGCAGTATCTAAATCCCTGAGTGGAATTAAAACAGGAGAGGACCTGGTGTGCTGCTTGCCTTCCATAATGTTTCATTGCACTCTACCTGCTAGAGGTATCCTTCATTCACACTGGAAATCAAAGAGGGCATACCATCTGTTTTTTTTATATGGCATATAAAGGTTCAGAACTAGAAATCTGGCAAGAAAGTCTGAACACTTTTACCTGAAAAGCGTTCAGACTTTGTGCCTTTGTTCTAACAAATGCCACAGGTATTTCTATTCATTTTAAAGCTACTGAGTTATAGCCTGGGTTAACATTTCACTGAAAATGCTATGTATATCAGCATTCTTCCATACAAATAGCAGGAACCTGAAAATACAACATGTACATCAAATATGATCTTTACAAAAATTCTCAGAGGATTGATACTAATTGGGCAGCAGGCATTTTAAATGCTTTTAAGGTAAGGGGTGCGAAGGAAGCAAAAGAAATGATGTCGGAAGTCACACCTGACACATGAGAACGCAGGTGTGACAGAAAAATCCTGAAAAAGAAGAGCTTTTCAGCTGCTCACTGAAAAATCATTAAAAGTGCGAACAACAAAGATGTCATGCAATTCCTGTGCGTGGGACAGATGGCTTCGCAGCTTCTTTGTCACCGAGCGAGGTGGCACCAAAGGCACCAAACTGAATCATCATCAGCTCACAGAGCGGGCTGCAAACCCTCAGATGCCAGCTGGTGACTCATCAAGAGGCACGATAACTCTGCAAAAACTCATTGTTTTAAAAAGTTACCTGCAAAAAAAATTATTTTTTAAAAAAGTTACCTGCAAAAAACCTCGATTTATTGTTATTTTTTATATTACCCGCAGAATACAGCAATACAGCGCCTTGCCAGAGCCGGTGCTGTTCCCACGTACCTGGGCGGCTTGGCGGGCCGCTCCTCCAGGCGGGGCAGGAGGTTGTAGATGCTCTCCGGGGCCGCCATCTTGTGGCCCAGCGTCGCTGCCGCGGTTGCCAGGGAAACGCGTTGCTGGGCGACAGCGCTCAGAGTGGGCGGGGCTACGCGCCCCCACCTCGGGCACGTTCGGCGGATTGCGCAGGCGCACTTGGCGGAGATGAAGCCGGCAGCGGCGCGCGTGCGCCCGGACTGAGGGCGGGCAGGCGGGGTGCTGAGGGGACAGCGGAGCTGTTGCGCATGCGCGTTGTGTGAAGGAGCCGGGGTGGGGGGGGCAGTATGTGAGGGGCCTGGCCGCGGCCGGGGGGGCTTCGTGAGGGAGCGGGCGGTGGCAGTTGTGGTGTGAGGCCCTCGTCGCGACCTGCCGGGGCTGCCTTGTCTTGTTTTTCTCTTTTACAGACCTCGCAGCGCCCAGAAGCGAGCGTGGCCCCTTCGTGACAGCGAACAGGACTCCTAAAGCTGCCGCAGTGCCCTCAGATAATGTTTTGGAAACCTCCCGCGGGTGTCTGTGCCCCACGGAGCGGGAGCTCCCGTGGCAGTTAAGGTCTGTCCCCAACAAACGCTTTCTGCCTCCTCACTGTGCCGTGGTGGCCATGCTGCAGCTGTTCGGGGGGTGTGTGAGTGAGCCTGCCACCTCCAGTGGCTGTGAGGGATAGGGGCACTTGTCACCAGGTTTTGTGCTTGGTGACCTGTAGGCATCTTCACTCGTGGGTGGTTTTCCTTGAGGAAACGAGGTGAAGTGTGTGTACACAGGTTACATATTTCAGGATTTTGGTCTGTGGGAAGGTTGAAGTTGTTTACTTTAGGATTTTTTTTTCCTCTACATAAAAGCTCTGAGAAGAGTCAGAGGGTTTCTTTTCTGTGTTACCATTTTTGAAGCATGATAATTACTTATTTTGACCTACCTTGAGGTGTTCAACAGCTGCCAGCACCTCTGACTTCCTTGGTCTCTGGATTTTAACCATACCTCATGTCTCTGCAAACTTTGTGTCCATACCGATAGCTAAGGGCAATTTTCACTTGAATTCCTGTCATCAATTGTGGCTGTTAAAATTTTGGTTATCGGCTAGTGATATGTAGGTGCCCTCAGCAGTCCAAGTGGAGGGTTGAAGTGTATTGTCAAAACTTCATTGGAGGTATGGGTATAAGCACTGCTTCAATAAAAAAATAAAACAACATGAAAACCTGTTGGTAGAAGTAGCTGTAACTCAAGGTGGTTGGTTTGGTGCTGTAAGCTGGTAAGCTCCCCTAGACATGAAGTCTAATACAAGTTGTTTTTACAGTAAAGCTTTGCCACTGGAATAAAAATGGTTGTGAGCTTGTTTGCATGTATGCTTCATGTGGGTGCAAAAATGGATTAAACTGTAGTAGGCTGAACTGTCTGAGCAGCTGAATAATTTCTGCACTAAATTAACTGAGTTGATTTCAAACAGTCCTTTAGACTGCTTGTAAGTTTGTGTAAACATGGCAAGCATGTAACCAGAGAAATCTGTTTCTATTTCCTTCCTTGTCTACAGTTCTAATGTTGCGTGTTTTAAGTCCCTATGTTGTAGATTGATAAAGCAGTCCAGATGCTATATCCTGCAGCTGTGTAGTGTCTACTGAGTGACTGCACCTGAAAGTGAATCTGTACTGCATCTAGACACGTAGACAGGTTCCTATGTTTGGCATGATTTGTATGCCCATAGTTCATAAATAAGGTTTGAAATGATTCTTAGGTTAAAGAAATAAAATCACTAAAATACTGCCTCAAACGCTTTTTTGAATCCTGGACATATTTACATCTGGAAGTTTAAACACCTCTTTCCGGCCCTGTAGCTCTGTATGTTTGTACTCACTACAGTGCATTTTGATTACAGTATGGCTTTAATATGATGCTGAATATCACAGCTCCTCTTCACAGACTTTTCACTTCTAAATAACTATTACAAAAACCTCTGCATCTACTCATTCTGTGCCCATCTTTACTCTGATGTACACCTTGTAATTACAGCATGCTTACTGTGTCACAGCTCTGGGTGCAAACACAGAACAGAATGACTTTTCAGGCACTTGTTTGCAAGCTCATCTCTCTATACAGAAGTAAGTGAGTGGAAAGATTTAGATGATTAGAAGTGCTTTGACTTTGTAACATAAGCTAATAGTTTGGTAAGAATAAAAGACAGATGTAGGAACGCAGAGCAACATCTAGAGCAAGGAGCATCTGCAAGTTGAAGGCTTTTTGTGGTTTTCTCTTATAAAACCTGAGCCTCGGTCACTTTTGAAGTTGGCGTGACCTGTGTCTCTGCAGTCATTTGATATTACCCATTGTGATAGGGAACAGCAGGGTTCCAGGGCTCTGGTAACTGTAAATATAGTTTAACCCTGAGTAGATCTTTGGAAGATGTTAGGTTTCCCATTTGGTGCTCACCTGCCTTCTGCAACTGTAGGCCTGCTTTTGCTCTCTGTGGTGCTAAAGCACTGTTGGACTGGAGACCAGCTAGAGAAAAGGCTCTGAATGGCTGAAAGATTTGGCAATTTATAGTGAATTCCTTCATTTTTTCTATTTAGTCTGTCCTGGTTAACATGGAAAAACTTCATCATTAAAAATTATTTTTCTGGACAAAGTAGCTTGTATATAAACAAAACCAACCAAACAAAAAAACCCACCAACCATTGTAAAGCAAGTAGCTGGGGTGCTTGCAGTTAAATTGAGTCTTCAAAATGTAGTTACTAGAAATTACTGATTGCAGTTTTGGTTATGTGTTATGGTGTTGTGAGGGAATAAAAAGTGCAACTGGAATCTTGGTCAAGCATCTCTGCCCTGCATATTGTAATGGCTATCCACTAATGCAGTCTTAAATAAACAAAAATGCTGTTTTTACATATGTTTTTTAAAAGAATTGATGAATAGCCCAAGAGGTGAAATGTTACATTTAAAATGATATTAATTTCCTAAAAGAATAATCTGTGTTTTTTTCTTTAAACATTTTGTTCATGAACCGTGAAGAAATAATAATAACAAAGTTGTTTGCCTACCTACACTGAAAAATGACTTGGTAGCAATTTTCTGCACAAGTTTGTGTGGATCTTCTCTCCGAGCCCTCCTCTTCTACTCAGATTTTGTGTCCTTCACCTTTTGGCTCTAAACATCACGCACATATCATATTCTTCAACTCTGGTTGATACTGACATTGATTTCTGTAAGCAAACAAAACAATGTATTGAGAGTGTCGTGCTTAATCTGTGTTGAGGATGCTGCTTTCCTAGTGATTTTTTTGAGAGTAGAGCGTCTTCATGATGTTGTCTTTTTCTCTCTCCCACTTTACACCAAATACACCCGATGCAATTCCATTATAGGATTTCTTGACAATTCGCTTGGTCTGTCATCCCATCAGAAGAGAACTGGATGCAACTCTTCCAGCCTTGCTGTTGCACAAGTGTGTGAGTTTTCATTGTATTTAAGAGGGCATTACAATTTTGTAATTTATTTTTAAGAAAGGAAATAAGACAGCTTGGAGGTGGGGAAAGGCAGCATTTGCGATTCCAATAACACAAGGATAATTTAATTAACCTTTGTTATTTGTGAATGTGTACTTTTTAAATAAGCCCACAAGAAGAAAAACTGATTAATTTTGAATTTCTATGAACAATATTATTTGCAGATAGTATTGTAGTGTTAGGTTTGGATATCTTTATTTAACCTGAGGGTATGGACTGTTTGAAGCTGGATTTGTCAATGGAGGTGAGCTGGAACTGTGTGGGAGAGGGGAATGAATGATCTTACGTACAGCCCTGGCACTGAAAAAATCATAACTGGATTTGTGTTTTAATTCTTGTTCTGAATTTTATATCCTTTAGGGATTTTTGTAGATGTTTGCTGAAGGACTAATTGATATTTTTTTTCTTTTTGAAGCAATTAAGTGGATTGTCAAGTTGGCTTGAAAAAAAATTAGCAACAGAAGATGTTTCATATTGTAAAGTATCAGCCTATGAGACTGATAGCCCAGTGCAGTCTTTCTGGCATGTGTTTAAAACTGATGTTTTCAAGACCTGTGGCATTTGCACAGATATGGAAGTCATGGTTCTCAAGCCATTCTCTTGTTGGAAACAAAAATATTATCCTGATGGGACCTCCGGGTGCTGGGAAAACAACAGTTGGGAGAATAGTAGGTCAGAAACTGGATTGCCCTGTCATAGATATAGATGATGATGTCCTTGAAACAACCTGGAATATGAGCGTGTCGGAAAAGCTGCAGGATGTTGGTAATGAGCAATTTTTAGAGGAGGAAGGAAAAGCCCTGTTGAAGTTTTCAGCATCTGGAAGTGTCATTTCCCTTACTGGGTCCAATCCGATGCATGCTGCTGGCATGCAGCACGTGAAGAAAAATGGAATAGTTGTGTATCTGGATGTGCCCACAGCAGTCATTATGAGCAGGCTGAAGTCGATGAAGGTGGATCGCATTGTGGGCCAGGGTCCTGACACTTCTCTCAAGGACATCCTTCAGTTTAGGAAGCAGTTCTACAAAAGGTGGTACGACATCCGCGTTCTTTGTGGAGGGGATGTGGCAGCAGAGGTCGTGGCAGAAAAGGTACTTGATGCTGTGAAGAGATACCAAAACTCAGAACTGGAAACTTACATTTCAACTAGGTCTAGTAAGTCTGGAAGGAGCACACCGAAAGACACTGACAAATATTTCAGTGATGTTGTTATTGAGGGCTTAGCCCCCGACGGAGGACTCTTCGTTCCTGAGAGAGGACTTCCAAAATTCACTGCCGATGAGTGGCAAAGCCTAATAGAAGCAACGTATGCCGAAAGAGCGCAGGTGGTACTCGAGAGATGCATACATCCTGCTGATATTCCTGCATCAAAACTGCGAGAAATTATTGGCACTGCTTATGGAGAAAACTTCTCTTGTTCTAAAATTGCCCCAGTTAGACATTTGACAGGCAATCAGTTTCTCCTTGAGTTATTTCATGGACCAACAGCTTCATTTAAAGATTTTGCCTTACAGATGATGCCACACATATTTGCATACTGCATTCCCAGGAGCTGCAATTACTTGGTTCTGGTAGCTACTTCTGGTGACACAGGGAGCGCTGTCCTGGATGGCTTCAGTCGTCTCCATGACACTGACAAACAGAGAATTGCTGTCATGAGTTTTTTTCCTGAGGATGGAGTAAGCCCCATTCAAAAATCACAGATGATTGGCTGTCAGAAGGAAAACGCCTGGTCCATAGGTGTCAAATCCGATTTTGATTTTTGCCAGACAGCTATAAAACAGATCTTTACCAATTCTGATTACACTGGCTTTCTTACGGTAGAATACGGCACAGCTTTAGCAGCAGCAAACTCCATAAACTGGGCACGACTGCTTCCTCAGATAGTCTATCATGCCTCTGCATACCTTGATCTTGTTCAGCAAGGTATTATTCCTTTTGGAAGTCCTGTAGATGTTTGCGTTCCTACAGGGAACTTTGGCAACATATTAGCTGCTTTGTATGCTAAAATTATGGGAATCCCTATTAGAAAATGCATTTGTGCTTCCAACGAAAACAACGTTTTGACTGACTTCATACAAACAGGTAGCTATGATTTGAGGGGAAGAAAGTTAGTTCCCACTTTCTCACCAGCAGTAGATATATTGAAGTCCTCCAATCTTGAGCGCTACTTGCACCTGATTGCTGATGGTGATGGACAGCTTGTGACACAATTGTACACCCAGCTGGAAAATCAGGGCCACTTTCAGCTGCGGAAGGATCTACTTGAAAAGCTTCAGCAGGACTTGGTGGCTGGCTGGTGCTCTGAGGATGACTGCCTCGCTGCCATTCACTCAGTATACAGCACCACGGGATATATTTTGGATACACACACAGCTGTTGCTAAAGTAGTTGCAGATCGATTACAAGACAGAACTTGCCCAATTATTATTTCATCTACAGCTCATTATTCGAAGTTTGCACCTGCCATCTTGAGGGCCTTGAGGATTGCAGAAATAAAACAGAACCCATTAAGTCAGCTTCACTTGCTGAGTTCTTACAGTCCCCTGCCTCCAGTCCACTGGGGCCTATTAGAGACGCTGAAAAAGAATGAGAATGAGGATCACCAGGTCTGTGCTGCTGATCTGAGTGTGCTAATGTCCCGTATGGAAGCCTTAATTCAAAATCATTTTATGAAAGTTTTTTGAGCAACTTGTCAGACATCCATTGTGTCAGCTGTGTGCTTTAACCATCCGCATGCTTTAATAAAGTCACGATTCATCTGGCCTGTGTCCAGGTCACGGCGTAACATCTGCAGGGTTACATTCAATTGTCTTCAGCAGCATTTTTAAGTAATGCATGTGAGATTTGTAGTAGTGCTGGAGGGTTCTGAACTGAGAGGACAGAAGCCTGGAGTACTCTTTTGCAGGCTGCACATACTTGAGACAGCAGCTGTGCAGGCTTTCTTGGCAGTGCTGTCCCCTTCACCAGCCTGAAGCATTCTCCCCTGAAGGAGGAAGGTAATGAAGTCTGACCTTTCTGAAACAAATAGCTGTCGTTCTGGTGCAAGAATGATGTGATCACTTGGCCAGGGGGTGATTGGTTAAACTCTCACTTCACTTAGGGCCCTGAAACATAATATGATAGTGATGATGCTCAAATATTATTAATGAGGGTCAATTTCACTATGAAGATTAAAGTATACTTGTGTTATTAATCCTTGAACCAGCAGTTTGGTATTATGCTGTCTTATACAGTGTGTGTTTTTGTGTGTGTGTGTTGTGAGGCCAACATTTATGCTAGAATCTGGTTATTTGGGTTTTCAGATAGTAACACTCCCCCCCTCCATATTTTCCTGTATAAAATAGAATCCTTCATTCAATATTTATATTTTTGAGATGTGACTCCGGTGTACTGTAGTCTTTCTTAGATCTCTTTTATTTCAATTTTCAACTTCTGAATACTCTTAATGTTGTAATTTGTTAGCATTAGCTGCAGTCTCCTTAAATAATATCCAAACTTAAGTATTTATTTACATTTATTTATTGTATTCTATTTTTTATCTTAGAGGTCATGTAGCTCTCTTATTCTAATTACCTCTGTTATCATTTTTTTTTTTTAGAGTAATTTCATTGACATTCAATTCATGCAAAGCATGAATTACATTAAGAAGGAAGCTTCTCAGAGTTCTTGATATCTCGTCAAGGAAAAGCAAAGGATGAATTTCAGTGTCTGGCAAGTGTGATAGCATCAGAGGTATTCATTGTGTAACCTGAAATAGATCTGTGCTACCAATCTGTTTTTGCTAATAATGGGCTCTTTATTTATTTATCAGAAAACATAGAGCAGGTTGCCTTAGGAGATCATGTGGTTATGGGCAAATTTACTCTGTTAACTGGAGATTATATTTCACAAGGGTTTAAAATATAACTAGATTTCACAGGACGAGAAATGATAAAATGATGCACTGGCAAGTTTTGAAATGTTATCCAGTTGCAGGTAAGAAGGTAAAAGTTGTGAGATGTGAGGACGTACAGCTATGGGAGGCTGTCATTCCCACCAAGATGCAAAAAGGGTAAGGTATTGGCAAGAGAGTTGGTAATTGGTAACGTTTTTGCGTCTTCGAGAGTCAACATCTCAGAGATGTCAGAACTCATTAGGGGCTTTGATCAGTTGCCAAAATACAGAGACAAGATAATGCTAATAGAATCATTCCATTCCCTTCCCTTGTGTGTCTGCTTGTACTTTTTGTCACATTAGAGGTGAAGAAAACACCATCCTACAAACTACTTGGAAAAATTCTCAGTTTATGTAAAGTGTTCCAGCATAAGCTAAAAGACCCAAGCATGATTCTACAACGTGCATTTGCCCCAGTATGTTATATAATAAAGTTGTATGGAGCTGGTAAAGGCGTGACACAATAGCTCTTTAGATTCTGCCATTCTTGGATGCTTTTTGAGGATCTGTCTTGTTACTTTCTCTGTTCAGACCTTGTTTCTTATTTCTGCAATAACTTTGGAAAATCATTTTTTTAACATGAGAGTGACCAAACAATGTTATTTTTAAAAAAAAAAAAAAAAGCCTGTAAGGAAAATGTTGCATAACTATGTTGCCAAAACAAAAGAATCATGTAGGGAATTAGTGCTCATCTACCTTTCATTTCTGAATGGATCGATTTGATACTTCTGTCAGTCCCAACTGAGGAAAAAAAAGGTAATGTTCTCACTATATGTGCTCAGTACAAAACATGAATTTAAAATCTTTTTTAAAAAAGGGAAAACAAACAAACAAACAACTAATTCCTGGAATAGGAAATGAAATTCTGTAGAACCTGGTTCCACAGCGTTTGATACCATTTGTCATCCTGGAGCAATTTGTCATGCAGTTACAGAGTTACAGTATATTCTAGAAATACCTACAAAGAGGAGAGTTGAGATTATAAACAAGATTAGGCTAGGAGTCTATGACCTACCTTGAATTAGTTGATTATTAGATAAAACAGCAAGAACTAAACTACATGTCTAACAGAAGATTTATTTTGGCGTCACTCGAGCAATTGATATTTCAAAGTTCATGGTTGGAACTCAAGCTTGGTTTGAAGGAAAAAGTAAAATTCCTAGTTAATATTTTCATACCATGTGAACCGCTGTAACGGTTGATATGGTTACATGAATCAAATAACTACAGAAATGAGCAGTTGTACTTAAGGGTTTTAATGTGAAAGTAAATAAAAATAATGATTGAAGAGCATGTATGGTCTTAGTACATTTCTCAAAATGTCTAAACTCATTAACAATAAAATACTTAATTCATGGTTTAGGAAAAAAAATGGGCTTTGTCATACCTTAAATGAACTATTTTTGTGTGCCACATCTGCTTGTGGATCCTATTAATGGTTGCTGTTAAAATACCGCTGTAGTGTCGTGATCCCAAATCTACATGGTATTGGTGACTAGGTGCTGATGCTGTGTCGTGGTAGCTGCAACGTACAGTCCTCTGTCTTGCTTCAACCTGCTGGGCCTGGAGGAATGGGAGAGGAGAAAAAATTACCAGTGTGCTCACTGCTAAGACTGGCTGTGGGGGTATAGGATAGGACAGTAAAGGAAGCAATCCTTGCCCCTTCCCAGCTCAGCTTCTCTAAATGTCATTCAGCAAAATACTGTAGTTCAACGAACTTGCAGGGTTTTTCTTTTCTCTGTGTGTTACAAAAGATTCAAAGGTCATTAACTGCTAAGAGTGAACACGAGTACTGTTTTTTTGTCGTTTGCAGACATTGTACATGTTGAATTTTGTCATGTAATGTTTTTTATTAACTTGTTTAGGTGCACTAAATGATGCACAAAAACAAATCTACGTTCTAATGGTTAGTAGGTTTCTTAAAGCTATTTGTGCTTGATATACCCAGTTTGCTCCTATTTGCCTAAAGATGGGATTTTTGCAGTCTAAATCAATGTCAGCCAGGTTTACAGAGGGTGTGAGGGTGTATATATCCACATTTTTACTAGCTTTGTTGGCCTGGAGTGATAGCATAGCTTTAGTTAAGCTAATTTCTGTATAGATAAATCTTTGCTGAACACTGATGCCATGTGAAAAATCTTAAAGGCAAATGTAACAAGGAACAGTTTGTAATGTCTATATTTACACTCTCTATTATAAAATCATTTATTTGGAAAACACGATGTGTTTCTTGCAGACTTACCAGCTGTACTTGCCTTTATAGACCTCCAAGATCATCTGGCCCAACCATCCCCCTACCACCAATGTCACCCACTAACCCATGTCCCTAAGCACCACATCCAACCTCTCCTTGAACGCCCCCAGGGGCGGTGACTCTACCACCTCTCTGGGCAACCCATTCCACTGTCTGACTGCTCTTTCTGAGAAGAAATGTCTCCTCATTTCTAACCTAAACCTCCCTGGCACACCTTGAGGCCATTCCCCTTTGAGAAGAGGCTGACCCCCAGCTCTCCACAGCTTCCTTTCAGGTAGTTGTAGAGAGCAATGAGGTTCCTGAGCTTCCTCTTTTTCAGACTAAACAACCCCCGTTCCCTCAGCCACTGCTCACAGGTCTTGTGCTCCAGGCCCCTCACCAGCTTTGTATCCCTGCTCTGGACCTCAATGCTCCAGCACCTCAATGTCCTTGTACTGAGGGGCCCTAGGCTGAACACAGCACTTGAGGTGTGGCCTGGTCCTGCTTCGCATGGTGACAGTGATTTTTGGTAAAGTGTCAACAGAGCAGTTAGGGTTGATTTCAGAAGAGAATTCTGTTTTCTTAGTGTCTTAGATTTTAAAAAGAATTGCTAGTTATGTCTTTGAGGTGATGGGATATTTTAGCAGATGGAACTCTGAATGGAAGAGTCTTGTTTTTCAAGACATCAACTTTGCTCTTTGAAGACGTCAAAAATGCACATTGTTATTAAGTATATCATGTTTGGCATGCCTCACATATGCATATAGTTGTTTGTTTCTACTGTATTCCTTCTAAATAAATACTGCAGGATCCACGATGTAGCATTTTCTTTGCAAATATATTCTTATCAGTTTGATGCAAAGGTAGTCCTCTGAGAGAGGTGGTGTCAGAATTTGATATTCTTAAAAAATGTGCTCCTTCATGTGTTTACATGAAGGCTAGGTATATGGTAACTGATCCTAATGATCTCCCTCTGCTGAGACTGACAGATGTGAGATATTTCACAGCATCCTAGAAGGAAAGTATGAAAAAAAAAAACAACACACACACACACCCCAAAACAAAACCAAAACAAAACCATACAAACAAACAACAACAAAAAACAAAAAGACAAAAACTAGCAAATGTCTAAACACTTCATTTGGATTGCACCACAGATTTAACTGGTGCCATGTGGAAAGTCTGTCCTCTGCAGAATTTTTATTGCAAATAAAATATATTACAGTTACATCTTTCTCTTATTCATGGTTATTTCAATGAAGGTGACAAACTGGTTGTCTGGTAACAGTTGACTTAGCAGTGCTTTGGTTCACTTGGAGTATGATTTCAAGGTTCTGGATATATAAACCATACTTTTGAATGGTTGAAATACTGCTGCAATCAGCTTTGAATTTCAGGAAATTAACATGAACAAACAGATAATTCCAAACATACATTAGCACTTTGAGAAGGATATAAATGTTTCTGTTTTTTCATAATACTTACAATGTGCGCAGCATGCTCATGAAAGGTAGGAAGCTGTTGCTTCAGCAAGATCTTTCAAAATGCAGCAGACTAAAAGGTATCAGTCACAGTCTTACTCTCCAACTTAGGTTTTGTAACTGTTGCGGATCTTCAGGTGTACAGGTGGATCTAGACAGTTTTTGCCTTTTATTCCAGAAGATTTTATTCTCTGATGGGTCTTAAAGGAGATCTCTGGTTCTTCCATGACTGGGGTAATAAAATGGACGCAAGGTTCAGAACAGAGCACAGAGTAGGAGGCTAAAGCCTAGGAAATAAAATTGTAAGTGACTGACAGAATTAAGGTAGCACCTGATTTACCTGTTTATGTACAATTTAACTAAGTGGAGAAACCACAGTATTTTCCCCTGTGCTACAAAATAATGCATTTTTTTTCATAGAATGTGTATCTCAAGCTTTGCAAAATCAGTTACTTGGCAAAAATATTTTTGTCCTAGTATTTTATTTAGATATTTCATTACTGCTATTGGAATTCCCTTAGATTTTCAAATAGTTTTTTTATTTTAAATAACTTACTGCTATAGGAACATGTAAATTATTATCACCCAATTCAAAATTCATCATGACGCTAATTGAGAGCTGAAAATGTAATTCTGAAAGGACAGCTGTGACTGCGCAGATTTGTTACGTGAGTTCACTCAGGATTTGGTTATTAATCATCAGTTTGTTAAGAACACAAAGGAAGATTTAACAATGAGTGCTCAAGTCTGCGGATGCCACAAAATTTAAATATCGAGGAGCCACTTAGAGTAAGATGAATTATTTAGTAGGGAGCCGTGAAAAATCTGCATTTCACTGTGGCCTAAAGTAGAACAGCATCTCTAGGAACAGAGGCTTGAGGTCATAGTTACCAAATAGACCACTGTGTTGTAGGAAATGCTGACTTTGAAGAGTGCCTGGAGGTGGGGTGCACGCTCAGCTGAACTTGGAATTGTCAGCACGCCTTGTGGCCAAACGGACCAGTGAGATTTTCAGGTCTAGAAATGGGAGTGTTGACAGGGAAGTAATACTGCTGTCTGTATTTCACTTTGATACAACCTTTTACAAGAATGCTGTGCCTAACTTTCCCAGTAATACTGGAAAATTGGACAGAAAAGAGTTGTAAGCAATAAAAAAATTAAAAAGGCGATGTCATGAGAGTCTTGGTAAGTAGAATCTGCTTAAGTTTAATGAAAGGAAAGTTAACCTAGAAGAAAATTATTGAAGTAAAAACCTGTTAATAAAATTCTCTTCAGTCTAGCAAAGAAGGAGTGATTGAAAATACAGCTAGGCACATTGCAAGAAGTAAAAGGTGGTTAACAGGATGGAAATGTTTCTCTAGTCTGGAAGTACTAGACAATTTTCTGAAAAGATGTGATTTGATAGAGGAGAAAGTCAGGCGAGCCAGATCCATGTTATGCAAGAGGTCAAGCTAAATAATCACAGCAGTCCTTTTTGGCTGCCCCAGGAGTAACTTACATGCTAACAGAAGTATGAACAATATTTCACAGAGGCCTGCCTGAGCGTTAAAGATTGCAAACTCATTTCAGTTCTGCTCTACTGTTACCAGTACAAAGAACAAGCTGTGCTCTAAATGGGCTACTGGATATGTTTAGCCTTGTTCTTTCTGTCACTAGAGAATTGCAAATGGTCTACTAATGCACATCCTGACTTGACTCATGGCTATTAGGATATGGCTCATTAGTTTTAAATTTCATTATACAATACGTGTTGTGATGGTTTGTGTAATGCATACTTTCATTATGAAAATTATGTGAACGTACGTAGTAGGGAATTGCCTATGAAAATGTCAGCTGTGTTGAATGTAGCTATTGATTATTTGTTTTTCTAAGCTTTTAAAAATTAGACATCTCTTAAAGATTATTAGATGCTTTTGGACCCTTTCTGTTCTTGTTTACCTGGCATTTCTCTGTGCTTTAGTGAGCAATTTGTGATCCAACAGCCATTTTCAATTCATTTTCAGCTCACTATTAGATCTATTTAAGACAAATTGAAACATCCAGTGTTTCCTTTTTATAGTTCAACTTGACCTTTTATATAGCAACCAGAGATGTTCCATAAAGCTTAGAGGAGGTAGCATGTGCAAAGGGTTCTTTTCTAGAAATGTTTTGAGAAAAATGCTTCTATTTTCTTACATTTTAAACTAATCCACCAAATTATATCTAAATAGAGTAGGCATTTAGAGGGCTTTTTTTTTTGTTTTTTTTTTTTTTTTTGTTTGTTTTTTGTTTTTTTTTTTTTTTACTAAATGCATGTGGCAATCTGTTTCTGTTTAAAATGCTAATAAATGCATACCATCTCCTAATGAAACTTGTGCTCCCTGCATAATTAATTAGCATTGTATACAGATGAGGAAGGGAAATCCATATTCACAGACATTTTCATCCAGAATGGTTAAGAAATGAATAGTGTCGATTTTGAAAGGTCATATACGAATAGCTCATTTCTGGATAAATGATATTTTGCAGGTAAAAATTCAGCTGAGTTTACCTGGAGTCGTTGTTATATACAGCTTTTAACCACAAGATGGCATTCCTAACAGAAGTTTGCTAGACAGTTTTCTGCAGTTTTTGAAGGCTATCAGATTAAAGGCTATCATAAGCACTTGTAATATTATATGAGCCTTTTATGTTCTCATTTTTTAGAAAACCTAATTAATAGAAATTTGACTAAAACTCTGTTGTGTTCATTGATATGTGGGATACACAGAAATACATGATGGTTCCAGGTCAAAGAAACACATTAGTTCATAACATTGTATACTGGTAGAGATTTTCAACTGTAAATTTTCAATTTTGCTTTAATACAAACAAACACAATTCTTTAATATTCAAATAAAGAGTGCAAGTAATGCCATTATCTTATATGCAAACCCGATTTCTTTGGGCTTTAGAATGTGATGTAGGATATGGGGCTTGTATTGCGTTTTGGAATAAGAAAGAGCAGATAACTGAATTTGAAGAAACCCACAGTATAAATACTGTGTCCTGCTGTGCAGAGGAGGGTTATTCATAGCTTAATGTTGAAATGACCAACCAATGTATTTTCAAATACTCAGCATTCAGACTTGATAACAGAGCCCACAGGCAGCTCTGCTTTCTTTCAGGCTTTATCTTTTTCAGTATATTATTATCTTTGCGTGCTAAAAGCCAATGCTCTGTTATTCTTTTTTCTTAAATTAAATGCAAGCATGAACAGAGCATAATACAACCTACTAAACGAATACAAATACACCAGGGACATGCTTATTATACTTACATTTCTTTTTCTGTGGTTAAAGTCCTCATTTTACCTTGCTTATTTTTGCTGACTCTGTAAGATCAGACCTGAGCTAAGTAATCATTTATATTCCCATTCTAGCTAGTGCCCTAGTTGCTTTGGTTTGGAAAAAAGACATTACCTTAAGTTCATGCTTAAACTGGAGTCAAATGCAGTTTGGGTATTTTTTTTCCAATTCTATTTCAAGTCAACAGAGAGAGCTGTAATAGACTAAATTTCTTTGTCTTGGTAGTTTTAGATTTGTGGTAGAGAAACTTTTGTGGCCTTAGAGTATCTTCTCTAATGCTTGTGTACATTTCCTACTAATCCTTCTGTTCCATGTGCGGCTCGCGCTGATGCATCAGCCCCTCTGGTTTTGGTTCCTGTTGTTTACCACAGCTGAGTGGACAGAGAAGTGGCTGCCTCCGCTCCTGACACTAATGACAATCTTCGCTGAGCGAGCGGGTACTGCTTTGACACTCAGCAGCTGTTCTTTTCCTTAACATGCGGTTATACCTGTATCACCTCTCCAAGGTGGCTGTGCAAAACAGAATGTGAAATACTGTCCGCTGAAAACAATTGTCAGGAAAAAACAAAACAAAATGTTTTCGTAGTTATCAGGTTGGTAGAAACTACCTGCTGGTAATACATAGCACAAGGACTGCAGAGACAGACCTTGTGAGTTAATAGTATCTGGAGCTGACTACCAGTAAAATTTTTAGGTGTGAACATCTCCCACTTGCTTCAAGAAGTATGGTGAAATGGAAAAGACTATTTCAAGGATGTGGAAAAGGCAGTAGGAAGAAACCTACACGTAATAGTTATGAAATCAACGTTGATGAGCAAGTAAATGATTTGTAATACTGATTTGTTGCCATTATTCTTCAAGTTAAATTACACACAGAGTTTTATTTCCTGTGATTTGGCATGGCACTAAGTGAGTAGATGTGGACAGGTTTCTATGGAGAAGAGCAAGAAGCAAGTCCTACAGAGGAGGTTTTAAAGGAGGAAAACCCCAAATACTAAGGAAAGCAACATTCTCTGCTCTCAAGGGCTGATGGTTGGCACGTGGAAAGGGCTTATCCTGGAGGACAGTCAGTAAGCACAACTTAACAGGTGAAATGGCTTAATCAAGGCAGAAGCATGGTTTAGGGTCCCCAGAAATGCTGCAATGAACAGGATGCGATGGACACAACCAGTGGAAATCAGTGATCTCAGCCATTGCTGATACTGCTTCTGGGACATCTTACGATGTCAGATCAGATGGATATGTACTCCAGCTTCCACAAAAGGGGAAATAAGGAAACCAAACTTGTCCTTTTGCCTAAGGATCTTTCAGTTAGGTGACAGCCATGGTGAGATCATGTAACCCAGTCTTTGCATATAATGCTGTCAGAAAAAATGGCCGTCATGGCTGCTGTCAAATCGTAGGACTAATATTTCATGAAGGATCTGCAAATTGCTTTGCTGGTACAGAGCACGTCAGGGGCTAATTTAATGCAGCTTATTGTTTGTGAGAGGTTGATTATGAATGTTTGGATTGCATCTTATATAACTGCTGCTGGATAAGCATAGCCATGAATAAGTGTGAACTGGGAAAGAAAAATGATACTGGGAATAGTAACCACAACCATTATTGCTTCCCCTATGTAACAAACATGCCTAGGGCAAGCAAGCACAATTACCGATAGAAGCTGTGTTTGTTCATGCAAGTGATTTTATTGTTCTGAATGATTTATCACTCTGGATTACATTTTTGATGAAAGATTTTTCTGGAATAATCGTACTGCAAATGGAGTCTTCAGTAAGTGACCAGGATTGTCTGCTGGAAGGAAGTTAGGTTTATGAAGTTCTTCCATGAGGTTTTTACGAAGGCAGGGTACAAAGGGGCATGGTGCAACATGATTTGTTTCACAAGCTGGTAACAACATGTCTTTCACACTCTCTCTATAACATCCTCAGTCTTGGAAATCTAGAAATATGTATTCTTGAAAGTAGCCAGTTACTGTAAAATAATTCCAGACTATGTGTTGTGTAAGCACTCACACCTTTGTGTTTTAGCTATGATGAAAACAGAATGTCGGAGTCTGTGAATTTACATTGGGTGCTGAAGATACAACTACTGAAAACAGAAAGGCAACCCCTGTGTTCCTATATGAAAAGCAAAAAGATATTACAAGTTTGAGCTGTTAAAATTAACTTTCAAATCTGGATTGCAGGAAGTGTGCAGCACCTGAATCGCCAGCACCTCGTGCCCCTTTGTTGCTGCTGGTAAAGCTCCTACTGATTCATTTATGTTGTGAAAAGGGGTGGTTGTCAGCACTCGTCCCTTCCTTCTCTACAGCATCTGAACAGAAAACAGGCACAATTATCTGCTCTGTTCCTTTTGCCTGAGAGTGGAATTACTTCACTAAAGATGTCATACACAGTCAACCTAATACAGTCAACCTCTTTTGCAAACGCAGAGTGGCAAAGCTGAGCCAGAAGATCCCGAGTGCCAAGTGAACCTTCCTGCTCTGCACAGAACCACTGCGAAAGCTCGATGGAAACTACTTCACAAACTACTAAGATCTCTCTAGTGCCCGGCATCATAAATTGTTACTCATTTCCGCAAGGCACAGCTGACAGCTGACAGCGGGAAATGAAGAAACAAAAACTACATTTCTTATTTTTTTTTTTTTAATTCCATCCAAAATGAAATTTGTCTTCTGTGAGCACTTAGCTTGTTGTGCCAGGCTTAGGAGGTGAAGAGCGGGTCTGCTACCTCCTGGTGGGGGCTGGCTCCTGGTAATTTTCAGTCGGTTCAGGGGCAGCAGAAGCCACATCTCTAGTGATGGGTTTTTGTTCCTTGTATTAATTGCATGATCTGCTTCACTGATCAAATTGTGTATAAATGGAACAGCCTAAAAGTAATTGTACAGCCGCGAAGCTGACAAGTTATTGTGCCTTATGGCTACTGCAGCCATGTGGTAAGGACCAACAAGGCAAAAATTGGTATCTTTAACCTCCCGTATCCCCTAACTTTCCCCAATGAGCTTCCTGTCGCCTTAATTTGTCCTTTTGATCAATTTATGATAGCAACTTTTATGTGGTGCCCTCTGATTTCCCAGAGACAACCGCACAGTTCATCCCATGTTCCTCATTTTCCTGCTGTAGATGCTGTATTTCCTCTCCTTCCCCCCTCCATTTTCACATCTGATGTTGGTAGTGATGATGTGGTTTGTAGATCTGTTTTTCCAGGGTAGGGAGATGAATATGGAGAAGAAATAAGCCACATAACAGCAATGTTTGGAGTGTCATTGAGACCGCCTTGCTAATTTTTTTTCCTTGCAAAGCAGATGTCTGTAACACACTCAGACTCTTCACCATCACATATTATCATGAAGCCATTTTAGCATAATCATTTTTAATTTATGTATTTCCTGTCCACAGAAGAATTTAAAATTAGTCTTTGTAGAGTAAATTTAGCTCTCTATTACAACTTAAAATACCAGAATAAAAAAAAAAAAAAAAGCAAACAAACACAAATAGATGTCTTGCAATGGGAACTTTGTAGTTAATACAACTAGGTTTCTTCCAGGCTGCTTGCCTGGACTGCAAATCAGGAGTTTTATTTCCCTTCTATGATCAGGTGTCCCTTGAAATGTTCACACCTAAGTTCTGAGAACTGCGCTGTTGTTAACTCTGCTTTTGATGGCTATCAGCAGGATTTTACCAGCCCTGACCAGAAGGAAAGGTGTATGTACACCACAATTTTCAGTGAAAAGGAACACCAGAAGATGTTATTTTGTTACTGTAACTTGATCCAAGAGCAGAAGAGGCAAATATGCATGAGTGTGCTGATATTTGATAAGCTGGTATCTTTCTCAGAAAGCTTGAAAGTGGTAATTTTTGCAGCTCTTCCTTTTGTTCAGAGTGATTAGTGTGTGCGTTATTCTTTTCCTGCTTTTCTCCTCCCCAAATTTGTAAGTAAATGACACAAAAGAGAAGAGCTATTTTTAAAATCAGACTTCAATATATTGAAGGCAAGTAGGGGGGAAAAGCAGTAAAAATCAGATCTAGTGAATAGGCAGAAGCTGGACACAGTTTGACCAAGAATAAAGGCCTAAGATTGGAATTCTGACCCCTGAGCAATTCATTTAACCAGGGCCATGGCGATAACACAGGCCACCTCCAGCCTTAAAATTGCACTAAAAAAGTGGAGCTGTGGTTCTCTTGAGAGACTTTTGTAAATTCCTGCTGTGACTAAGCCAGATACCAGGGAAACAGCTTCTTCATTTATTTATTTATTTATTTCCCCCCCTACTTTGACAATAATTCTAAGATTTAAAAAAAACAAAACAAAACAAAACAAACAAACAAAAAAAAACCACTCAGAAAATGTTTTTTAACATGGTCTGAGCATTCAGACTTTATCAGTCTGTTTAACTGGTGCTGTGTGACTTCCTCCTGATCGCAGAGGTTCTCAGGCTGTCTTGTTCAGTTTGCTGTGTGTTTTGAGAGACAGAAAATGTGAGAAAATGAATACATATGCACAAAAAAATAAAGTATATGCGTATAGGTGATACACATTTCAGTATGCACAGACTATCATGTCCATTGTGAATGTCATCATTCATGATGCATCTCAGAAGCCACGCCAAAAGAAGCGTGCATCCCCGTGAGTACCAGCTGCCACGTCCGTGGGCTCAGGTGGGATGAGGCAGTGAGCCCCAGGGACACCACGCTTGGTGACAGGGCTCGAAACAGCAGCTGCAAAAGTGACGAGAGCATCGCTGCACAGGTCTGGCACTCTCTGTGGCTCCCCTACATGACCCGTGCCCTATTGATTCTTGTTTTGGTTACCCCAGTGGGTGAAGCACCATTCTGCTTGGCAGTGGCACTGTACAGCTCCTGGCTTTTGCCAGAGCCTCCTTGCTGGATGCCAGCACTTGGAGTCATCAAAATCCTGCCTCTGGCCTCCGCAGTGCCTTGCTGCATGGGTAGAAGGGGCTGCAGCTTTGGTTCTTCACCTGCTTGACATCTTATGTGAACACTTGCTACCACCTATTGATTTTTATGCACCTTGACAGATGTGTTACTCAGATAAGACAACCTGTGAGGACTTGCGCTGATGTTCTTGGTTGTTTTGACAGGACTGAGATACTTTTCTTATGGAATCTAAAAGCTGCACTGTTAATAAGAAGCAACAGAAACCACCTCACATGCTCTTCTCTTTCTCCCCTCCCTTTTCCACATTGTTTCTGCACTCTTCCTCACCTCATCTGCTCCCTCTTGAGCTGGCTGAGCGACGCTTCTCCAATCAGCCTCTCATCAAACAGAAATGCCTCTTGGTGCCCTTCACCCCTTGCTCCCACTTCCCATGGCCAAGTAACGTGGATCCTGGCAGCCCCGAGGCTCACCTGCCGCGGGTGGCCCTGGCGCTGCGGGGAGCAGCAGCCCTCCGCCCACCCCTGCCTGCACCCTGCTTGGCGTCAGGTCAGCAGGAGGGAACAAAATCCCCTGGTGGGAGTACGAGTACGGCCTGTCAGCACCTTGCTTCTTATCACCAGCCTCCATTCGTGTCCCTTCTCAAACCAGGTGAGGCAGGCAGGGGGACGGGCATGGGACAAAGAGAGACTGCCTGGGTAATTTGGGCTGGGCTGGAAGTATAAATTGATTCCATCTACTTTCATCTCATTTAAAAAAAGATATTTTTGCTTTACAGTGAAGATGCAAACAAAAAATGGATGGCAGTTTAGCTGCTCCTGAGCCAGTTCTGAGGACCAGGTTTAAAATGGGGTTTGTCTCTGCTTTTGCTTAGGGCATCCACTCTGGCATTTACTCCAAGTTACATTTTATTCACTGGAAACAATCAGACTAATCCTGATAGGTTTTTATCATAGGATATAATGACACGGTGTGGATTTCGGCTGTAACTTCAGATGCAGGAACAATACTTGCTGCTTGCCAACTGTTATTCAAAGGAAAACCTTAATGGTTGGAAAAAAGAAAAGTTCAGGGAGATCAGAGATACAAATTTGTAATGGAAGTGATTAAGAAATTCCTTCAGCGTGTTCTTAACAAAAGAGAGGAATAAACAAGTGATGGAAAACCAACCCAGAGGCAGGCACAGAAGACAGGAAAGTGATCGTATGCTAGGAAGAAAGGTCATAACTCGTTAATGTAGTGAGCTTGTTTGAGGGTATTAATGTTATGGTCTACAAGGGGAGTGCAATAGCTTTTGAGAGCACTTGGCAAAATTTCAGATCAGAGTACAATGTTCGTGAGGCAGGGTAATGGAGTAAGTGGAAAGTTGGCTCCTGAGGTTGATACAAAGCAAGAAACAAAAAGTAGCTGTAAAAAGGAGGTGGTGTTGTAGGTGGTGTTGTTGTTTAATTTGGGAAGAAATGAGGCAGTTGAGCTGGAAGGGTCTTTATTACAGAGAGATGCGACCTGAGCTTGGCCTATAAACTGTGTTCTTGGGTGATTTTCCCTCCGCAGCTGTACAACAACAGCCCACGAAGTGCAAAGCATCAGTGCGACATGATGGGGAGAGGTCTGTGAAACTGCAACATGTGAACTAGATTTAGGGAAAAGGCAGGGAAATACATCCTGTGAACTGCCCTGCCAGCTTGATTAAATCTCTCAGGAACCTGGAGAAGAGTGGCTTCATGCAGAAGACAGAGATAAAGGCTTCCTAGTCCTGCTGTGAGCTCCTTCTCTGCAGCAGCTGCTGCTGTCCAGGCTCCTTTAAGCAACTCAGTCTGTGTTTGGTGTAAGCTGAAGCCAGAGGTTGTTGCACGGTCATACTAGTGCTTATTCTTCGGTGTTTGCTGAGCAGGTAGGCAAAAAGCATGCTTTGAAGGGACTTGTAGCAGTCTGACAACTGGAAAACAAATGATCCTCTTCTGCAGCCCACTGCGTGACACCCTGCTGTCCTTAGCTGCCTTGGATTTGGCTGCCTTGGATTTGTCCTTAGCTGCCTCTGAACTTGGATTCGCTAAATTCCCAGCCGTGTCTGGGCTCAGAGAACACATTATGTAGCACAAAGGAGAGCAGGTGGTCCTGCGCAGCCCTGTTTGTGCTCAGCTTGCTCCAAGAGATTGGCTTTTGGGGGGGCAGAGATCTGCGGGTGTACACACAATTCATCACCGGTGTGTCTGACGGACGGCGAGGAGCTGCTCCAGCTGCTGCTTGGCTTCAGATTGGCTTTGAAATATAGGCGGGTTGAAGGACGTGTGAGTTTTTCTTTCATGATAACAAAAATCAGTGTTTTGTTCTCCTATCTGTACAGTTAAGACAATTTCCTACAAGCGGTGATAATTCCAGAGCAGTTTCTGCCTTGTGATTGATACATAAATGAGGTGATTATTTTTGGCAATGCTGCTTGATTTTATTATTATAACAGAGAAAATTGCAGCTAATTTTCTGTTTGCTGAGGTTTTTGATGCATCCTTGCATTAAAACACCTTGAGCCATCAGACAAAGGGGAAATAATGCATTGCTGTGAGACAAAACCAGTGGTCCCCACTGAAGTAGACCATCCAGAGATCTGCATCTTGCTCTCAGTAGCAGCCTTTATGCCACCAAAAAATATATAAAATAAATAAATAAATAAATTTTTTAAATACTAAAAATAGCTCCCAGGCTATGATGGAAGATGCGGCTGAGAATGTACTTTCTGTGTTTTCCAGGCACTTTTAGAGAAAACTGGGAAGATTTACTCCTAATTTATCAAGGCCTTTGCAAACCTCACAATGCCAAGGCTGACTTGGAGGATGTGGTCCTGGAGAGGCCACATGCTGCCCATAGTGGCTGCTGCAGCCTCAGAAATAGGGTGGCCCCCCACCCCAAAGCATCACTTGCACAGGATCTGGGCCCCCCATGGCTGCTGCAGCAAGCATGGGGCTGAGCCCTGCTCTGCAGCACTGCCCTGACCCATCCTGTCTCCCTTGTCATGGTACTGTTGCCTCTCCCTGTGGTGCATAGCTTTGCCTACACTGCTGAGAGCCCTTGAGCCAGCCTGGGTATTCAGGGTAGAAAACAGAAGAAAACAATTAATAGATAAGGCAATATTTTATTTTGTAATAAATATTTGGAACACAGTTTCCAAACTTCATTTAAAAGTATATTGCAAGGAGAATCTGAACTTCCCTTGTAAATAATAAAGATAATGTTGTCCATTGGAAATCCAATCTGTAGCTTCTTTGAAACTCGTTTGTTTTAGCAAGCAATGAATTATTTGATTCTTAGCCATTGCCTGACCACCTGGGTTACTGTGTAACATCAGCGCCTGCATCTGTATAATGGGAGTAGCACTGCTGTGCATCTTTGGAGAAGAACCTGGGGTTTCAGAGTAAAGGGGTGATTTAGACGCTGGGTTTTACTTTACGTGATAGATCTGCAATCTGATTACAGTGAGTTGTGAGACTACTGTGGAACACAGTGGAGCAATATTGGATTATTGTGAAATGCAGACTGGAAATTAATGACATATTTATTAACTTTAAAATAATTATCTATGACATTCTCTGTTAACCCTTTCATTACTGTCTTACACAGGCCAAAAGCCAGATACCCAACAAGTGACTCCGCATAAATTTGAACATGGACGGGACATGCTCATCTTTCTTTTCAAAGCAATTAAAAGCAATTAAAATTCTCATTCACTCTTTCCGTATCTCTCATTCTTGCCGTGTGTAATGAAGCAGAAAGACAACAAGGGACACGGTCACTGGGGATGCTTGTCAAGTCTGTGACAAGCCACAGAAGTTCCCTATTAATATCACTTGTGAAAACTTCGACAAAGAAATGCTACAGTTCCAAGGTCAAGTATTCAGCTGTGAGGAAATAACCATGTCATAACTTCCCAGGCCACCTTAGCTCAGTTTTACCATATATAGCCTTTATAATGTTTAATTATAGTATTTAATTGAATTATCACAGATAATAACATCCTCTAGGTCTAACTGATACTATCAGAGGAGTTTATCCTCAATATGAACAATTTCAGCCAGAAATGTATCAATTAATGTCTCAAAACTCTAAGAAAATGAAAATAGGATATTGTGTTTATAAACTTGACACCAAGGAATAATCTATGCTTGTTTATCCTGTGTTTCCCTATGGTTTTACTCTCCACAAAACCCTCTGTTCTTTTTCTCTCTTTTCTCCTATTTCACCCTGCTTCCAGCATTCTGCTTTTTTTTTTTTTTTTTTTCCTTTTTTTCTTTTTTCCTCCTCCCTACCCCATCAGTCTGTTCTCTGTGGCAGCCAAAACACTGATTTGGGCACAGGCCACTTCACCAGGAAGACATTTCAGGAGGAAATTCAGCATTAACCAGGCTATTTTATAATGGTAAAAATGTTGTAGTGCCATTAGAGCGCAGCAGCTGTACAAAACTTCTGGTAATCATAGGTCTGAGAGAAGCCGTCTGAGGCCTGAAGGAAGTCCCCATCCCATTTTGGGAACAAGTTCACCACAGAAAATGGCAGTGGCTGCAGAAGTTTCAGCCAGAGATCTGGAAGATGTACCCTGAGCATACTTATATTTAGGTAGGCCTGGGTTGTCTTCTGAGGACACGTCTTACGGGGGGGGGGGGGGGGGGGGGGGTTTATTAGCACCCACCAAGGAAAGATTTGAGCTAAATTCCTCCTTGCCTTAAGTTTCAAAGGTGAATTCAACTTGGCATGGCAGACCCATGATCAGGATAACCCATGGAGGAGGGCACGGAGTCCTGTCTTTGCTTGTCTCCCACATTTCACTGGAAATGCATTGACCAAAGTGTCCTTCCAGGGAACCCCCAGCCATACCACTCCACCACTTACTGGCAAACCAGCAAGCCCCTTATCCAGCTGTAAGGGCTCATCCTTGCTAGCTGGAGTTTGAGGATTTATTTTGCTCCAGGGACAGGAAAAATGCAGGGAAGGTTTAGATTATGTTGGAGAGGGAAGGTATGGAGTGGGTGGCCAAACCTCCTGGTCAGGCCTTGGCTGGCCTGAGAGCAGGAGGTGTAAGGAGACGCCTTTTTCAAATCTTTGTTGGTGAGAGCGGTCACACATCTCTTCAGGTCTCTGTTTTCCCTTTGGCAGCACCTCAGCAGTCACTGCAGAGGGAATAGGCTGGTGGCAAGAAGTGGAGCCCTGCACTATGTGTACTGGGCAATTCCTCACGTCAGCCCCCGGGGCAGAGGCCTGCAAGAGAGCTGCTGCAGATGACTTGCCATGAAACAGCCACTCCCAGTCGTGTCTACATGAAAAACCACAAATAAATAACAGAAACAGTCTACCTAGCAAAGTTGCACCTTTTTGATTTTTGAGTGGAAAACCTGAAGGAAGACACTGATGTGGAAAATCATGAAGATTTTTGAATCTACCTAGGGGAAAAGGAGAAAATCCAATAATTTAAAACCTTTTTCTGGAAAAGATTTACCTTATGTTTTCAAAAGCAATGAAAACTTCTCTGAATAGGTAGAGATGTGTCACTATTCACAAGTTTGTGTGGGAAAAAAAGGAGTTTACATATCATTCCTTTCAAAGATTGAATTGCTTTTAAGTGCTCCGGTTCCTGACTGTTTTGAAAGGAGACTTTGAAAGGATGACAGTGTCCCTCCACCATCCAGGGGATGCTCCTGCTGGCTAAGGGTTGCTGCAGACCTACATCTGGAGCCATGTGAGTAGCAGAGAGGTGGCACATTGGGCATCAAACAGAGCCATCCACAGCAGAACAGGTTTTTCTTTATCTGAATATGAGCACCATGCGTGCCTAGGTCTCCGCTGTGGTCAATTTGGGGGTTTCTTGCAGGGTGCTGGTTTACAAAAGGCTGGTTGGAGATAATGAAAATGATCACATGAAAACAAGCGGCACCGTGCTGGAAAATCAGTCCTTTTAACAAGCTGTGGCAGTAACATATGAAGCAAAGCGGCCCTCTCTGGCTCAGCAGCTTGGCTGCGGAATTGCTCTCATGAGGGGGCCGAGCGCACATTGTGCAGCAGTACAACGCCTCAAAAAGAGAAAACGCAGCTTTCCTGGGGAGCTTGCATGGTGTGGCATGGCTCTGAGCTTGGGAAGTGATGCACATGTTGCTCTTCCAGCCATGTGGTGGTGCAGGGAGGCTTTTATGAGTTTTGCCAACTGACCACGTTCAGCTCTTGTAGCCTAAGTGATGCTGAAGGAACCCACCACAGTGCTGCCCTGGTGTGAGGCCCTGCTGGGGGAATGGAGACCCTCAGGTGTTGCTGCTGCTGGGTGTGATGGGGCTCAGGAGGGAGCATCCAGAGACGAGATGAGCCCTGGGGCATGCTCTTATTCCTGTTTTTCCCATCTGAAAACCGTCCCCAGAAGCCATCTGCCACCACCCGGCTGGGTGCAATGGCTCTGGGAGAAGCACCTGACTCCCTTGCCCTGGGCTAAGGGCATATTGTGGGTGCTTTGGGTAAGGCAGATGAGATTCTTGATGTCCCCAGATGCATGAAGAGAACCCTGATTGTTTTGCCCTTGATGCTCACATTGGTTCATCTGCTGTGTTTTTGAAGGGGAACTTGCCACCCTATGTGGTATTGCTGTACATCTGTCCCATTTGAAAGAGCTGAGGTGCTGGTCTTTCTGAAGGCATCAGAAAAATAGGCTTTTAAAGAGGCACCACTGGTTAAATGAGTTACTGTTTTCCTGAGAGTGTACAACATGCTATAGATGCTCCCCATCCCTTCCCTTCCCATCCCGTTTCTTACCTACAAATCACCTCCCTTCCCTTCCCTTCCCTTCCCTTCCCTTCCCTTCCCTTTTTTATTAATCTTCAGTTTGCTGGTTTTGATCCTACAGAGCTCATACACACTTTTTACTATTAGTATGTCACGATCAAAGATAGAAAGAAAGAAACTCTGCCACAGTCTCTTTTCACCCTCCCTTCAGGATGCTGCGACCTAGTCTCTACTCTGGAGGGCACAGTTTTTGTTATCAACGGGGAGGATGCCAGCTGCTTTTTCATAGCACGTGTGAGACTGAAATTGCTCATTAAAATTCCTTCCCACCTTGGTGCACAGAGTTTGCTGTGGGCTGCACTGAAATTTGACTGTCTGTGTCAATAGCGTCTGGCTGCTCAGCATCTCCAGCCTGGGAGGGCCCTGTTATCCTTTTTTGACCCTGCCTCAGAACACTTGCAGGACTCTATTGGGATGCTTTCCAAGTTTCAGCATCTTCACTTTATGGATTTAATGGCCTCACCAGTGTTATCTGCTCCAGTTTCTCTCTCTCTCATTCTCTCTCTCTCTCTCTCTCTCTTTTTTTTTTTTTTTTTTCATCTCATTTATCTTAGTTACATTTAGTTAATTGAGACTAATGTTGTGTTGAAAAATCTCTCTCTGAGTCCCCAAGCTGAGCTTTTGAAGTGAATAGATTTGGGTAAAAATTTGCAAATGAGCTATTAATATTGCCACAGCAAAGATACTCTCTTCACCCATCATTTCCACATCAGCCTGGAGGGGATTCCCTTTTCTGAACTGATAGTCAAGCAGTTGCCAGCATCTCTTTCTTCTTTCTGTACAGCTGGGGCTTTACATCTGTGTATTGGGTTTATTTGGCAAGGTTTTGGTTGTGGGGGGCTGCAGGGGTGGCCTCTGTGAGAAGAATCTAGAAGCTGCCCCTTGTTAGTTAAGGGCCAGTTTCAGCTGGCTCCAGTGGGACCTGCTGCTGGCCAAAGCCAAGCCAAAAAGCTCTCTAAGCACCTCTGTGAGAGCAGATGTAAGAAAGGGGATTAAAAAAACCAACCAAGCTGCTGCACAACAGCAGCTGAGAGAGGAGTGAGAAGCAGCCCTGCAGCCCCCAGTGTCGGTGCAGCAGGAGGGCAGGAGGTGCTCCAGGCAGGCAGCAGCAGTTCCCCTGCAGCCTGTGGAGAGGCCCCTGGTGGAGCAGGCTGCCCCCTGCAGCCCATGGGTCCCACATGGAGCAGATCTCCACGCTGCAGCCCATGGAGGAGCCGCCGGTGGAGCAGGTGGATGTGGCCTGGAGGAGGCTGCGGCCCATGGAGAGCCCCCGCAGGAGCAGGCCCCGGGCCGGAGCTGCAGCCCGTGGAGAGGAGCCCACGCAGGAGCAGGGGTCTGGGGGGAGCTGCCGCCCATGGGGGACCCATGCTGGAGCAGTTTGCACCTGGGGGATGGACTCCGTGGTACGGAGCTGTGTGGAAGCAGTGCTTGAAGACCTGCTGCCTGTGGGCAGCCCCCGCAGACTCAGTTCAGAAGGACAGCATCTGTGGGAGGGACCCCACGGGGAGCAGGGGCAGAGAGGGACCGTGAGGGAGCGGCGGAGATGAAGCGTTAGGGACTGAGCACAGTCCCCATGCCCTGTTCCCCTGCACCTCTTGGGGGGGGGGGGGGGAGAAGATGGTGGATGAGGAGAAGGTGTTTTTAGTTTGCTTTTAGTTTCTCACTGCTCTCGTCTGCTAGTGATAGGTAATAAATTTTATTAATCTCCCTATTCTGAGTCTGTTTTGCCCATGACAATAATTGTTGAGTGATCTCCCTGTCCTTATCTCAACCCTTGGGCTCTTTCCATCACATTTTCTCCTCCTTTTCCTTTGAGGAGGGGGAATGAGTGCAGTTGGGGTGGAGCTCTGCTGCCCAGCTGAGTAAAACCACCACAGTCTGTAAGCCTGCTCTGATCGTGGCTGCTGTTTTGGGGCAATCTTGCCTCTGAAAATGAGCCTCTCTTGTATTGGCATTTATCCCAAAAGAGGAGAAAATGTATATCTCACTTCTGACTTCTTCATGGCATTTTATAAATGAATGGATCCTTATTTGGCTCTTAAGTTTGAGTATCACCTGATACAGTTTGGGAAGAGGAGACAGTAGTTAATCTGTAGTGACTCTGTATTTAATCTGGAGCTGGAGAAATGCCACTGGCATCAGCTAAAGGTCTTCCTAAGATCTTTAGGGGCCATACCTTGTGCAGCTCCTGTCTGTTTTTATTTCCTGAATCAAGTGTGAGTGCACAATTCAATAAAAGAAGCAAGACATTTGTACGAAATTGGATCCACACAGAGGGAAGAAAGATGTCATAATGTTTGGTCTTGCATTTGACTGGGTAACCAATTGGTCAAATTGACAAGAGTTACGGCTCAAGCTAAAAATCTAATTGCCTGAAATTGGAAGAGAACCTGAGGGACACAGCTCCATCTTAAAATAACAAGTCATTTTATCTGGGGAGAACCAGGAGACAGAGGCAGTCTAGCTAGAGGATGTGGCTGTGGGATGTGGTGCCTCCTTGAGAGTGGACACCTCGGGCAGAATCCAGCCGGGAAGCAGGGCTGACAGATGGCCATGCTGCTGTCCTGCACTGGGTGGCCTTTTTGGTGCTTGGTGGGGATGAGAACATCACATCTCCTGTGAAGAAGGGCTGAGAGAGCTGAGGATGTTCAGCAGGAAGAAGAGAGGAATGGATTTAATCTAAAAGAAAGGAAATTTAGATTAGATGTTAGGAGGAAATTCTTCACTCAGAGGGTGGTGAGGCCCTGGCACAGGCTGCCCAGAGAAGCTGTGGATGCCCCATCCCCAGAGGTGCTCAAGGCCAGGCTGGATGGGGCTTTGGGCAACCTGGTCTGGTGGGAGGTGTCCCTGCCCATGGCAGGGGGCTGGGACTGGATGGGCTTTAATGTCCCTTCCAACCCAAACCATTCTGTGATTCTATGATTATATGATGTCCAAATACCCAGACTGCAGAGCACTCGTTGCTGCCAGCTGGATGATGTAACATGTCTTTAGGCAATGGGATATCTCATCTGGGAAAAAAAGCCTTATGCCTCTGCTTCTAATATCATTCAAGATTAATCCCGTTCATGCTGCAGGGTGAGACCATCCATGTTACCCCCTTGCTGGTCTTTCTAGATGACACCTTTGCTCTGCGGAGGGACTGGGTTTAGTACCAAGCCCCAGGACAGGGGTCCAAGCAATGTCAGTGGGAGTTCACTGCACAGAGCAGGCTTCTTTCCTGGCAAGGCACGGGAAGTTATGTGCGCGGCCAGACTGGAGGTGAGGTTAGGTTGCTGTTCCTTGTGCTTATTTCCTCTGCTGGCACACATTAGCTGGCAAACTGTGAGGCATTGCTAATACGTCCAACCCAAAGCATTCTACTTCTGTAATGAGTTTTGATCACGGTTGCTTCCTGTAGGATATTCCCAGCCTCAAAAAGAGGGAAACCTCACTGAATCCTGCCTCCATCTCTAGAAGCAAAAGCTTTGCTTTAAAGCCAGGAAATTGGTTTTATGTTGCTATAAGCAGGTGTTGAATGAATAGGATGTGATCAGTAGGTTAGTATTGATATGTATTGGTATGGTATTTACCAAGTAACATTACATTATGTCAGTACTAAGAAAGCTCAGGTTGCTGCTCCCTGATCTTGTCCTCATACTGATGGAACCAGGCAATGCCATGACATGACACATGAAAGAAAATAAATCTCAATATTTTCAGAATCGTGCTCTGAAATATGTGTAGTTTTTGATAGCCTGAATTAAATATCTCAGACGGATAGGGTGTTTTTTTTTAGAAATTGTTGATCATGTTCCATCTCTGAACATAAAGCTCCCAGCAGTTCAGGCATGGTGAATATGTACCGCTCTATATTTAGGTATCTGGATGTGAAATCTCTGGCCATGCTCTCCAAACCAACTTCATAAAAACACACAGCTCATCCTTGCTTTTTTTCTGCTCTGTAGATATATTTTTGATGGTGAATGAAAACAGCCCTATTTTACAGGAATCTCAGGAATGAGATGGCATTTTTTGAATAGGCGTTTATTATTACTATTATTATTTAAAGCTCGACAGAGCACTGAAGCTTTTGGCCTCCAGAAATACAATAAAGTTTTTAAACACTGAAACAGTTTTACTCTTTGCTCATGGCTTTGGGCTTTCAACATTGTGTTTGGAGAGGAGCTATTTATGGGCTATCAAACAAGGTGCTGGAGGAAAGGAATTTAAAGTGTGTCCTTGAGCGCTTTGGAGGAGTTTTGCAGATTGGGAACAAGAACTCGTGTCCACCCTCATGCCTCCCCGTGAGGCTGCCAAGGAAGGAAGCGTGGTTTGGCCTGCCTGTGTGCCACCGTGTGTTCATCCCGTGTGCAGTCACACGGGGACACACAGGGGAAGGGAGCCTCTGCTTCATGTTAAAGACGGCTCACTTCTGCACCTCAGTGCTGTTCTCTAGGGAAAGGGAGAGTCACAAAGCTTTACACCGTGATTTTAATTGAGATGGGTCCTACAGAGGAGGACATGAGTGTGCGTTCCACAAGGGAAAAGCCTGATCAAAAACAGCCGTGGCATTATTTCATCGTACTGGGGAAACATGCAGTGATGTTCAAAGCATGTTAAGGCAATATTTATATGAACATGTTTTAAACATAGCCCAATTTGTAGATGAGAATGGTGCAGCTGGAAAGGGGCTGTCAGAGCCCTGCATGGCTGCAGGATGAGTGCAGTGAACTGCTGTCACAGCATGCCCATAGGGAAACACGGGGGAAGAAGGGACCCAGCTGTTGAAAGGACAGTACCAGCCCACAAACCACCACGTGCAGAGGATCTGAAGTGTATTTATGTCAGAAAGTTCCTGCACAGAGGAACTGGGTCCTCTGAAGCTGAGGTCTTGCACTACGCCCTCTGAGCTATTCACAGAGCAAATGCTTTGCTATTTAGCCAAGGTCGAGAGGCTGGTGGCTGCAGGGGATGGCACGATCTGGGCTGTGTGACAGCAGAGGACAGGACTTAGTGACCCAGCTTTCTCCTCTGGGTCTCTGCTCTTTCTGCTCTCAAGGAGAGCTTCCCCTTCCACCCCAATAACACATTTCCAAACACTCAGCATTTCCAAACCTGCTTGTCCTCAATGAGTGTAAATCCTAAGCTGTCTGTTTAATAAGCAAAGGCACCATCCTTATCAAAACCAAATAAATCAGGATCTCAGTGCAGCACAGCAGCCTAACTCTCAGACCGTTGGTATTTATGCTGTGTTGTCCTGGTGTTGTGTAGCTCAGTGGGAATTGGTTGCAGTATTAAGATGCTTCTGTTCAGGCCAGGCTCTCGTTCTTTGAAGATGCTCTGGAGTGCCTCAGTGGCTTGCTTCCACCTCAAGCTCCTCCATGCTCCAGCTGATCACTTCTGGGTAGCTGGGAAAAGTGGTGGCCGAGGATGGAAATTGGCTCTCCAGACCCCAAAGTCTTACTGTGGAGCTGAGGGGGGAAAGAGGGCTCTGTGTACGGCACAGGTCACCTACCAAGGGCTACAGCAGGAGCAGACATTTCCCCTTCTCCTGCCCAGCCAAAGGCTGACCCCAAGAAGGGCCGTGAATCCAGCACCTGAATCTGGGTTTGTTTTGCCATTCATGGCAGCCTGTCCTTTCTGAGGAGGATCTGAGGAACTAGGAAAAGGCTTTGAGCTCTGGCTGGTATCTCATGAGCCAAGGAGATGTCCTGGGGTTATTCGTGTCCAGAAATCCTGCCAGGTGGAGGAGATATCTGTGCTGCTTTTTCAAGGGTAGAAGATCAGTGGCTGAAAGAACATCGCAGGGATGACATTTGCTGCATGACATTACACAAATTTAAAATAATTAGGTGTGAGGTCTCTGCTTGGATCGTGTGCTTCCACAGGGCAGCAATGGCTCCCGCTGGGCAGCAGCAGCATTGCCCAGGTCTTTGCCACGCGCTCGCTGCTGACAAAATTCATAAGAGTCTTCCAGATTTCCTGCCTTACGCTAATTGAACTAACTGAATTTATCACCTGCCAAACTGAGCAGTGAAATCTAGTTTTTTATCTGTCACGGATCAGACGAGGGTGGATACAAAGGCTCATTGCTTTCTCTCCAGGACTGCGGGAGCTCTCTGCGTTTCACCCGCCGACCACTGACCGAGAGGCCACTTGCTCTGTCTTCATAGCTGTCCAGCGCTGTTCCAGGCGCTGTCTCGTCAGTGATCGATCACATCAAGAGGAGGGAGGATGTGGTTTCGAAACCTTGAACGCCCTTCATTCTCAGGCTGCTTTTCCCTTCTGCCATGCAGCGTGGGCTCTCCAGTTGCCTCCTGGATGAAACGATCTCATTAGGTGATTTCAAAGAGCTGGATGGAGCGCAGCCACCTGCTTTCTCAGAAAGGGAGCCTCATCAGCTTTCCCAGAACTGACAGAGCACATGCAAGAGGGATGTCTGCATCCCTGAAAACCTTACTTTAAAGATGTAGCAGCATGATTTCTTTGCTTGGACATGAGTGAAACAGAGCAGCCCTTTGCCTCCTGCTCCTTCTCCCTCCTTCCCCTTATTTCCCCTTTTCCTGGGCTTTTTTATCTCCAATATATTTCCAGAATAGGGCTGTTCATCCCTTACCAACATGTTTGTGGCAGTATATGTAAGCCCATGTGTATAAATGGGTATAAATCCCAATGGGGAGACTCTGCCTCTGGAGTAACAGGAGCTTTTTGCTTTCTAGCGCACAGCGTGTAGTTAAGAAAAGTAGTCCTTGATCCTGGGATCAGACTGCTCCTGGGGGAGTTTTACTGATGCAGCTGCAGTGGTTTGTAGGGCCAGGTTGGCACACAGACTCATGGAGTATCCTGAGTTGGCAGGGACCCACAAGGATCATGGAGTCCAACTTCTGGCTCCACACAGAACCACCCCAAAACCAGACCTTATGTCTGAGAGCATTGTCCAAATGCTTCTTGAACTGCAGCAGGCTCGGTGCTGTGACCACTTCCCTGGGGAGCCTGTCCCAGTGCCCAACCACCCTCTGGGGGCAGAACCTTTCCCTAACCCCCAGCCTGACCCTCCCCTGCCCAGCTCCATGCCGTCCTCTTGGGTCCCAGCACACCCACACCCACAGGAGCTGCTGTCTCGGCAGAGATGCAGGTCTGGGACCCCTGAAGGCAGATGGGGATGGGGCCAAGGAGCTCTGCTGGGCTCCCACCAGTGTGTGGCAGGGAAGGGCCATGGCCAGGAAGGGCAGCAGGGCCTGGACTGGGCTGTCTGCCTCCAGTAAGACAGACCATAATTTTGACCATCATTTTTCTCATGTTTATCTACTGCCTCCGACAGTGGGTGACATTACCAGCTCGTTTTATACAGACCTGATCTGGCTGGAAATGGGTGCCGGTGAGGTTTTGTGTTTCAGTGCCATCCTCCACCCCTCCTTCTGCTCTGAAAAGAGGCGCTGTTAGAGCCACAGCTGTACCCATATCCTGTAAGTGCCTATTATCTTTTTAATCAACATCTGAGCATGTTTGCTTGGCTTACAGAAAAGATTTTTTCAATGCAGAGGTTGCAAACTGAACCTGTGGGTTTGAAAGCTGGGCTACTTTTCTGCAGTGTGCACCCACTGGTAGCTGAGAGGCAGAAGACAACATTTGCTTTTTTTTCTGATGGTGCAAAGGGCAGATGGACTCCGCTGCTCTCCTCTTGTGGTATTGGCTTTGTGGGGCTGGCAAATATAGATTTATACATATATATACAGGGAAATGTGGCTGGGTAGAGCAGGAGAGAGCACACACTTGCAGGAAGAAAGTGCCATTTCATGAGTTTTTTATCTCAATACATTTATTTTTTTAAATTGCTGTTGGTTTAATCCTTGATATTGCTTTCACTTGGGAGCTGAAGAGTTGTTGGACGGATTATGTAAAGCATGCAGTCTCACAAGGCAGCTTTTTAAAACATTCCCAGAGCTATTACGTAAACTATCCTTTTCTCACAGCATCTTAAGTTTAGTCTTTGTTGTCTCCTTCTATGATCTTCAGGACAGCTACTGTTTAATTATTGATATTTACTGCGTGTCAGCAATTATGTGGTGCTGCAGTTCTGCAGGTAATCTTGGTATACCTATACTCAGGGAGGAAAATATTGGTGTTACGGTGAGTTGTAAAATGCTGTTTCCCTTTGCAGATCTGCTGGGGAAGCTGTGCTGGCTCGTTTCTCTTTGTGCTCAGCAGTGCCCGTGCCGGGGTCATCATAGCTGAGGCCCTGAGCTGCACGCGAGCAGCAGTACCAGCCTGCCTTCCCTTTCAGAAGCTTCCCTTCCTCCAGCTGAGTCCCGCAAGCATCAGCGTTAGCTTTTGGTAAAAACGTGGCTGAGGTGCCTGGCGAAACAGTCTCACGTTAGGGCTCAGCCAGCCTGGTGGTCTTTCTTGCAAGCAGGTTAGTTGGCTTGGGATCTTCCACAGGTGGATGGGTGGGGAGCCATTCCCTGAAAATGTCCCATTGCTGTACACCAGCTCACACATGATAAAAATGGGCTTCCAAACAGAGCTCCAGTGACCTCCACTGATGGACTGCTTTGGATGCTGGCTGACGAGGTTAAGCGACTCACCTTGGGCCACCAGCTTTCTCCCAGGACACGTTATTTTCCTCAGTCAGACTCCACTAATTGTAAGCCTTTGAGAATGGCACTTCCAAAAACGAAGGGCCTGCTGAGTGAGCTGTTAGTCACCCCTGTCTGGGAGGGAGGAGACGCTGCTCTCACAGCTCCTTCGTCTCCACAGTGCCCTGCTCTTTGGGGATGGGGCCATGGGGAGGCTGTGCTGAACCCGGCCTCTCTTCTTCCTCTGCCTCTTCCTCTTCAAGGAGAGCCAAGGGCAGGTCTGCATGTTTCTGAAGTGCCAGCTCTCTGCTCTCTCCACTGAAAAATAATGGTTTTGTTTTTAAAAGCTATTTATTTTTAAGAAGTGATGACTAATAAGCCCCCCTGCATTTTCCTAATGATGTCTGACACATTTTATTTTGGCAAATAGCTGGAGCTCGTTGCTTCCCCTGACGGATGATCTGGCTCTGTGTCTGAGAGAGCTGTGAAGCAGGCTCTGATGCCTGGCAGGAGCTATCCTCGCTCTGCGACAGTGTGGTGCTCCCTGCCTGTGGGCACGAAAAATCCCAGAGCACATTTCGGAGAATGTCATGGTTGGGTTTCACCTTATGGAGCTCTTCCTTTAAGGTTTTAGTACATTCTCTCATATTCTTTCCAAATCTCTGGCTGCTTTTCTGTGGCAATGACACCTCCCGAGAAGGTGTTGAACACTGTACACAAACGTACAGTCCAGTGCTGGGAAATGGCTAGGGCTGTACCCAGCTGGGTGTATCGTGTGTCCTACACAGGAACGTGAGAGCATCACCCCACGGCTTCTCTCTTTGATCCTGACTTGTCTGCAGAAAGAAGGAAGCAGCCTTGCTCCAAACGCCTCTCCACACAAAGTACAGTGTCATCCTGCATTTCTGTGCAACCGGTAGCTCTCTTCAATCAAAGTTTTGAGCTTGCTCCGCGGTCTACGGGTTCCTTTGCTGGAATTTCCTATTAATTAGCAAAATACCTGCCCTCCAGAAAAACTGGCAGTCATCTGCCTGTCCGAGGTACCTGAATTTCTGCCAAGCTGTCCATCTTGTGCCTTCTTTGCATAATGCACTCTATTACCGTGCATGCTTAATACGGCATCATTGTCTGGGAAATGGCATTTGCCTTTTGCCTTGACAGGCGTTTGACAGTATCTCACCACCTTTCCTATTATTTCCCCGTCACAAGTTTTACCCATAATGAGGCTGAGAATAGGGGCTGCTTTGCACTTATCACAGAGGTTGTCACAAATAAACTTCTCCCTGGCTTCTGGGAAAGACCCCCCAGCTGGGTGGTGTGGCTGTCACCGCCGGGGCTCTCCAGGATCGCGGCGCTCCGATGATCAGCAGAGTCCCGCAGTGCTGCAGGAGGATGCGTCTCTGCAAAGCAAAGGGGTTTCTGCAGGAGGAACGGCTGCTCTGATATTTTCACTCTCTGTACTATTCGTGCAGGTGTTAATGACTCAGTTTTTGTTCCTAAGCTGTGATTTTCTGTGCTTTTTGCTAGAGTCCTTATGTGATGAAAGGGGGCACCTCCCAGGTTGGTTAATATTCTTTTTTTGAGAGAGAGACATGTATTAGCTTGCTTATCAGATATGTAGTGTTACTTACCAAAAGTAAAAATAACATTGAATTTAATATCTATCCTGTTTTTAAAACAGCCTAGGCAAATTCTTGGTCAAGAGCTAATTACAATTTCAGCTTCAGAAATTTTCTGTTTCTTCTTCCATTGACCTTGTAGGGGTCATACAGAGAGGATGATGATGTTGACAGGTGCTGAAATTAACAGCAGGTTCCCAAGAGCATTTCCTATGCATTTATTTTTCAGTAAAAGAAAACCAGAAACAAAAAGCATTGAAACCTTTTAGAAACCAGAATATTTACTCCAACCCCATCAAAGGTCTCCTAATTCAGAACACACTGCGTAGCTTATTGATTGCACTACAGAGCCTGTAATTTTCTTCAGACTAGAAAAAGTTGTGAATAACCGATGGCACAAGAAATTTTGCTTGATGATGTACTGCTGGTTGAAGTCAGATGTGAAATGGCTCTCAGCTTCCTGTTGTCACATGTAAAACATTACATAAAGCCTAAGGGAAAATGCACGTTTGCTTTTCTCAGAATTTAGGGTTAAGAAGCTGCTGAAACAATACTTTTCAACTCACACTTGCGTATAAATTTAGAGAGATTTCCCTTTTTAATGATAGACCAGATACGTGTCGTCTCGGTGACAGATAGCTAAGGCTCCTGGCTGGTACAATAATGTTTGTCAAATAAATGGCAGCGGAAAATGGCTTGCAGTAGTCTCTCTGCCAACAAAATGTTTTTTTGCCAGCCCTGTAGGTGGCTGACGGCCGGCCGCTCCGAATGGGGACAGTTACACAATAATAACTCAGCTCTATCACGGGCGATGCTCGTCTATGCAAATGTCGCTGTAATGAATCCAATTAGGTGTCTCTGCATGCAGAAATAAGCTGAACTAGCTCCATCTAATCTGGCTGGCCAGGGGACCGGGGGGCACGGCTGCTGGGGGGCACACAAAGGTCCCCCCAGCTGGCAGAGCCCAGCCTGGATGCTCCCAGAGCTGGGGGCTGGCGACATGGGGAGCAACAGGGGACAGCACGCTGGCAACCCCGCATAGTAAATAATTGTCCATTTTATGTATTCAAGCATCTGTTTTTCACTTTTGCTAAGGTTAGGTTATCTCTTTCTCTTGTGACAGGTAATCATGAGAAACCTCTGTCACTCTTTTTGTGTGTTTCCAGCGAATTTCCCGAGCGCAGCAGAGGGCAGATGCTGCTGCGCGCTGAGGCTGCTTGTGCTGCCATCGTGAATGAAACGTTTCCGCACTTAATGAAGGAGGGGGTGTCACTTATTAAAGAAATTTTCCTTTGGGGCCTCCTGAATATTCATGATGCGCCGGCTCCTGCTGATCAATGTTTCTGCTGCCTCGATTAATCAGCTGATCCTGCCAAGAGGTTAAATGGGCTGCAGCGCTGCCAGCGAGCGGCCGGCAGCAGGGGAAGGGGTGCAGGGTGCTTGCCATGAGACATGCAAAAGAAGGACCCATCTGCCATGGCTTTGCCTTGTGTGACAGCCTTCCTGTCACCTAACCTGATAATCAAGCAATTGGGGTTTTAGGCCACGCAGTGAAAAGTGGGTAATACTATGGGGATCTGAATAAATACAGGTAAACTCCATTTAGCCACACTGACACCGCTGGCCCTGATTCTCAATGAACAGATTACCTTAAAGTCATGAGGATTTCTGTGTGATATGTTTGTGTTCATTTTTGTTTGTCTCCCAAGCTGGGGATTCATCCAATTCATATGCTAAAAGCAACAATGCATTCCCAGGGCACACTGGAGCAATTTCCTGGCTCTCCTGCACCCATCAGAGGTTCCTGTACTGCCAAGAGGTCCTCTTGATGTACCCAGCACAGGTACTGATCTGACAGATACCTGTCGGTCCCACAGTTGGGTTTATCTCCTTCACACCATCAGGGCAGCCGAGTTTTCCTTGGCCTGGCTGCATGCTTTCAGGGCACAGCATCTCCACCTCTGATGTTTCATGGTACATCTCTTCCCAGCTTCTGGGTGGTTTAGCTTGTCTTTGTAGGTGAAATGGAAGCACACAGGAGATTCATACCTGGCTGCCGGGGACCAACTGAGGAGGTAAGAAGCCTTCTTTCACAGTCTTGAATGTTGAATGCTCCTTCCAAGTCTGGCTCTGCTGGGCACCACTGGAACTGATCAACCACAGGGCACGGCTGGCTGTGCCGGCCAGCCCTACAGACAGCTCTCCAGGACCAAATCCCCCTGCCTTACTTCAGACTGACGCTGGATTTGTTAGGCAGGTTGCTTTATTTGGTGTGGATGACAGCAGACACACCACTGCCTGCTGGTCAGCCATGAGGTGCAGCAGGAATCCAGCGGCCAGAGGCCAGAGACCTGTGATCCCCCTTTATACGGTTAAATTACTTCCCTATAAATCGCACCACAATTTATCCTATCAGCTTTCCTAGTCCTACGATGCAATTTTCTAATGGCTTAATTATTTTATCCATATGCTGAACATGTGCTAAGCAGGATCCTGTCATTAGCAGCTGTTGACCTGTAAACCTGAGATGCAAGGAAGAAAGCCCAAGGAGTGCACTCCGAAGAAATGATGCACTCACTGCTGTAGACTGAAAGGAATTCTACCTTTAATCTTGAACACATGATGAAAGGAGTAGGAAAAGGACAAAGTAATACTGCTAAGGCAAAAGACTTTCTATATGGCTTCAGTAGTAAACTTCTGATAACAGACATGAGAGTGGGAATTACAGCTGAAAGGTCTCAATCCTGCCTTAAAAATCACTCTGTGATAAGGTGGCAAGTTCTCTGTCAGGGGAGAAATCTTGCCTGAACTTACCTGGGCTCTAAGGAAGCTCCCAAGCCATCTGCAGATAGGATTATTTCCTTGAACATGAACTCAAATATGGGTTGAGTTTTTCTTTTATTATCATATCTCCAATAACAAACGATCTTTATCTTTTTAAAGCCAGCAGAAATACCTTCTTGCTGTTTGCTGTCTGGCTTCTTTCTGTTCATCCAGCAGACAGAACATCATGGTTTATCTCCTACTCCTTGCCTACAATGCTTTCCTGTTACTTTTCCTGTTACTAATATATCCTATTAGCCTAAATTAACATGGTTGAAATCAGGAGGAGATCTGTGGTAATGTTTATTCATCTTCTTCTGTCTCTTTTAGTTTAAGTTATTTCAAAATTATTTTCCACATTTTAACACACTGGGTCACACAATAATAGTTAAGATTAATCACAAAGTGTATACAACAATGTGTACAGCTCATGTATGTCTTCTAATGCCTTATGTAGGCATTTCCTTGTGTGAATGTCCTGCCAAGACAGCACCACAGCCGTCTTGTCTAGATCTTTGTCAGCCCTTTGAGGGATCACAGGCAGGCAACACATCTAACGGCTTCCCTGTCACGCTCTCAAGCAAATCACCACTTCATTTGTGCAGATACATCAATAAGACTTCACAATTTTAGGGCTTCGGAGTATTGCTTTTTGCTGTCATATAACCCTTGATCAATGTTACCAGCTGTTTAAAGTCTTCCCAACAAGGAGTCACTGTCTCCCTTTCTCCATTGGAGTGGGAGACACGTGCTGGCATCTAGTCCCTAGAAGAACTGGAAAGACAATGGCAAGAAAGGCAGCTCAGCCTCCCCAAATGAAGTTTGCAATTTAATATGCAGTTGCTATTGCATACTGAGTGTTTGTAATAGAAGTCTAATTGGAATTCATAAATTGCTTGCAGACGGCTTCCCAAAAGATTACTTATCATCAATCTGCCAGTATAAATGACTGACCAAGGTACATGGAAATTTGGCATAAGATATAAAAATCAATCTTAGATCCCTTTCATCAGGCTTGGTGACACAATCTGACAATTTTCCACAGAAGATCAATAGCAATACTAGATGTCTCATTAGTGGCCTTCTCAGTGTTGCTGATTTTGCTTCTTTTGTAGGGCAGAAATGTTGGCTGGAGTATTTTTCTTTCACAGATACTTTCAAGGGATCTGGAAATATCAGAAATGAGCTAATTGTCCAAATTACCTTTAGAAGCTTTCTTCAAAAAACGTCCAGTCTACTTTACAAGGATCTGGGCTAACCTTCCAGGGCCTAGTTCTGTAGCTCAGCGTCTGCTTTCTTGCAGAAATAATTTCCTGTCCAGAATCTGGCATTGCAATTCTCTTGAGCTTTTTCTAGGAAACTGATGATAAAATGAACAAAATTATTTTCCCTCTTTGGTCTATTAAAAATCCACTCAGCCCCATCAGTGGAGGCTTCTTACAGGCTAATAAAGAGCAAACCAACCTTTTTCTTTCCTCCTGGCTGGGCCAGGCGGGGAAGCTTTCTGGCAGGGCTGTGCTCCCTCAGGTTTGCCATCATTGCTGTTCCTACAAGTGGGGTTTCTTTCCTCTGGCCTGGTGCTGTGGACAGTGTCCTGCCACCAGCCTTGGTCAGCACCTCCTTTGCCCTGCTGCACAGTACCTGTCCTTGGAGAATCTGTTGTACAGAGGTGGTTGAACCACGAAATGTGTAACTGCACTGAGGAGCCTGTTGCTATCAGATTGAAGAAAGATCTTTGAAGAACAGGCTGATGCTGTTCACTGCTCAGCAACAGCCAACACACTGGTGTGACATCAGTGCTGTTCTAGCCACAAGTGCAGAGCACAGCACTGTATGGGCTGCTGTGGGGAAAGCTAACATCCCAGCCAGACCCAGTGCAGGTGGGTGGCAGACAGAAGTGTCATCTTATATGGGAGGTGCAAAGAAAATCACCTGAGATTTTTCCGGATCTTCCCACTGCTCTTTCAGCCTCCCCATGGGATAATAATAAAACAGAAACTTCTCTGCTTTACAAACTTGTCTTAACCAACTTGTACATGCTGTCTTGGAAGAATAGCAATTGCTGTGCTAAGTTAACCATTTCAAACAGATGCTGGTTCTTTCCAAACTACCTGCTGTCCAGAGCTGCTTATGGGCAACACATTGGCAATAACTCTGCTTGCATGAAGAGAAAAACATCCATGTGTCCACAAAAGAATTTCCATGTTTCTCCAGATAAAAGTCAGAGCTAGTGATGGGATCTCCAAGTACTGTTTAGCGGGGGAATCCTCTCCATCACCTTTTATTTCTCAGACAGCCCTTCCTTTATTGATTACGCACACCTTGCTCAGAGCAGTGCACAAGAGCAGTCTCACCCACTGGCCCTGTGCTGCGGAGCTGCCCAGTGCTGCAGAGGCCCCACAGCCAGAAAGAGCATTACTCCTATCCTATTCTGTTCTGCTCTGTTCTGCTCTGTTCTGTTCTGTTCTATTCTATTCTATTCTATTCTATGGAGCAGGACATCCATCTCCCAGCTTTCTGAAAACTTGATTGCTCACAGGAAAATGGCTTCTCCCACAGTGGAAAAGGCACATGCTCCTTCTTGTGTGCATTTTGAACCACCCTCTGCACAGGCAACGACAATTATATTTACTATACTGATCCTTGGCCAGTCTCTTCCATGATTTGGTGAGGAATGACAGAGGTATCATGACGAGTTGCTACACTTGCTTCTAAGCTAGCATTTGCTGCAACAGAGGGAGGCCTTTGCACCTCTAGTGCTCAGCATACTCAGGTAGGGTTACATACACATTATGTTTTGAAGATCACCTCTAAAAATAATAAAAATGAATTAAAGTTGTTTTGACAAGGCTTTTTTTCACAATGATGATGCAGACTTTAACTCAGGAGGTTTAAAGGCTCCCCAGAAGCTTGCATTGGAGCGGGTGCAGCAGTGAGAGGTTCTGCTGTGGGGTACAGCTGGGTCTCGGAAAAGACCAGCTCTGTATCTGAGGCACAGAAACGAGTGGTCAGCACCCTGGCCTGGGTGAGCAGCCCTGTCAGTGAGCTCAGTGCTGGGAGAGCAGGGACAAAAATGCACAGATTATTGCCAGTTTATTTTAAAACTCTCCTGCCTTCCTCAGCGGCTGCGGTCGCTGCAGGGCACGCAGCAGGGCCTCAGCCAAGGTCACCCAGCAGAGCATCACGAGAGGAGCAGGGGGCGGGCACGGCACCTCCCCGCCTCACTGTCTGATTGCTGCCTTCACGGGGCTGGAGACCTTCTTGACCTACACAAACTGTCTGAATTTTGAATTTCACTGACAAATTGAACCTCCCCACCAACAGCGCTTCTGAAGCTCCAAGTCCTTAAACCTTTTTTCCTTCTCCTGCTCAATCATGTGTATGCAGCACTGCACCAGGCGGTGGCTGCCCCGTTTTCACCTCACATTGGTACGTGTCTGGGATGACCACAATATTTCCAAGGAATATAACGCTGTTATATTTTCCCGGCTGGGAATCAAGGGCAGAGCTTCAAGCCACTGGTAAAGAAGGGCTCTGTGGAGGCTACGTTCTCCTGTTCCCCAGCAGCTCTCAGCAGAATAAGCAGTATGAATGCAGTATCACTCCACTTTCCCCATTTGTCTCCAGAACTCCTGTTCACAGCTATTTTTTTAAGGGGGTTGTAACCTGCCAAGGATTCTTGGTGTGCATGCTTCTGCAAGGGCAGCAGAGTTGGAGGAGAGGAGAAGACCCCATGAGCAAGTGTGGAGAAGCAGGACCCCTGTGTGGCTGTCCCACTGCAGCATCAGTCTCCTTTTTCTTTAGTAGATGCCAGTGGTGGCTGATTTTCCCACCTTTTCCCACCAAAGAGAGGAACACACCTTACCTGGAGTAGGAAGACAAGATAGGGCATTGCAATGGGAAACCTGCTGGCTGCAATGTACTGACTAGGAGGAACCAGAGAAGAAAAGTTACTGCAGTTTACAGCTTACAGACCAAGCAGAATTTGTAAGGCATTTTTATACATTTCAGTGCAAAGGTATGCATATCTGACACCCAGTCAGGAATATAAATGGTGAAAATAATTAGGAAGGTAAGACATGTAGTTTCAGTAATACTATTTAAAAACACTAACAACCTCAATTTAATCCTAAAAGTTCTGTGGTCAGTCCTGATATTTCATTTCTAAGCATTCTTGAGAAAGAATTTTACAAGCTCATTGACTAATTCACTGCCTTCTATTTCAGGAGAGCCTTGAGAGATGCTGCTAATGAAGACAAATGAAGGAAAAGGAACTTGACCCTGGAGTACGAAATTTTACTCATTAACTTGTGCTTCCAATTGGCTGATTGATATTATTTTGATGTAGATGGGGTAATTAATGACAGGAAGTAATGCAGCAGGATATGAGTTGTGTGGAATGCACTTCAGTCAATCTACCTTTTCTTATGTCTTGGTTTATTTATGTTCACTACATTTGTTATGCCACTGCCCGATGCAGTCACCACCTTCATTCGGAATTTCCTTCACTTAATTGTTTTCTTTGTTCTTTCGTGCTATTTTGGGAATTTTTTGTTTATGTTTCTGTATGTAATTTCCTAGTCTGTTTATAGTAATATGAGGATGCACTTTCCTGGCCATAAGGAACGTGAAACATTCAGCATGTGAAACGTTTCTTACAATAGAAATTTCCATTGAAACAAGCTATACTTCCTTCCTACTTCATTGGACAAGCTATTGGTATTGCCAGTAAATTGCTTGTCACGAATCTCCTCTGTACTCTCACTTACAAAATTTCTTTGTCCCAGAAGGAAATGAGCAAAATCTTTTTTTTTTTTTTCCTTTTTTTTTTTTTCCCCTTATTGGGATGCGGGACAAAAGGGTATGCCAGAACATTTTAAGACGACACGTGCTCCTGGGAAGGAAGTTGTCCTATGGTTTGAGCCAAAGGATTTAAAAACTGTTAAATACCAATGTGCTTACAATTTAGCTTCTTGATGTGTGAATAATGCATGCCACCAAAGAAAAAGATGAGCTAAAAATACTGAGTGATGTGAAATGACCCTTGGAATGATCCTATAAATGTTTATGCATGTGAATAATTTTACACAAGCTTACTAAGGTGGTAAGAGAATATGCCCAAGAAAAGTTATTGACCTGAATGTTTGTGTGAAGGATCAGGCTGTCGTTATGAATATGTTTACCCAGATCTCTTAAAGAATCTTGCATGATCACGTTTTGTATGTCTATCAACCTGTCTTTTGCCTCCTGAACCTTTGGGTCCTTTGAGGTAAACCTGGTATTTATACTTGCGGTCACAAAATGAAGCTTCTTATATAGTACATGACTTAAAAAATAATAACATTTTAACAAAGAATAATGTTATTTTATGCAGGATGCAAAGCAGAACATTGAAGAATGTGCCAAAAATGGGAGCTTACATCTTGGTGCTACATGGCAGTTGTCTATGTGTACATCTCCAGATCCAGGGAACTGGGACAGATCATTTGTGAGTGAGGGAGGGGAAAATGACCTCACATGTCCTGTAAGGAAGAGTGTTCAGGTGAGCAATTATCAGACAATAGCTGATGCTCTGGCATTTCCTCTGACGACAGAAGCTTGTTTGCTTGCATGTTCTCATGGGCATTAAAAGAGAAGTTGGGAGGACCAGGTACTCCGGCCTACTGAGAGTGACAGTGTGGTGGTTCAGAAGCGCATTGCCTTTAGATTACAAAATAAACTTTTCCTATGTCAGACTGCCCCATCCTGCTCAGTTCGACCACAAACATCATCTGGAGGATGAACATACTCCGGGACATAAAAATGAGATTGTAAGTCCTGGAGACACCCAGTGTTGGCACCAGGGTCTTGGCTAGGTACAGAGTGACTGAGTGACAGCTCACCACTCTCCTATAGCTAGACATGGCATTCAGTTGTTGTCTTAGACCGTGGTGCAGTGCTTCGCCCCAGAACTGTCTGCATCCCTCACTTTTTATAAATGAAAAACGTTAGGAAGAAAAAATGTCACTTTAAAATGATTTAATCCATTGGAATATCCTCAGACTGATTCACATATAGGCTCAGAAATGGATCACTAAATGATCTCATTCTTCAGCTTGTTTCAAGGAGCTAGTAATTCCTTTAAAGTTCACCATATAATACCGTTATAATGAATATTACTCTGTGAGGGCTATTTTTATGAGATAATAACAACCTGAAGGGAAAGTTCATCATGCTGGAAATATATAATGTAGCTAAGAGAAAGAAAGCTCTCAGTCTCTCCAGTGAGAACTGCAGAAAGGATGAAGCAGAGAAGTTTTATCATTCAGCATTTACTGAAAACATGTTGACTGTTTGTTTGAAACGAGAGGAATGGCCAGCCAGCTGGCAGCCTTCGGAAAGCCTGCGTGTCTCTTCGGAGCAGATGGTGCAAGCAGAACCTGAACACGAAGACTTCTTGGTTTCTCTTAGGTGCTCAGAAATTTGCTTCAAGGCACAAATATGGACTGCTCTGTGACCACCGCCACTGCTGTCAGAGAAATAGTTAGGGTAGGAAGCATTTTAACATGGGGAAGAGACCATTTCTTACAAAGCATTTGATTTCTTGTTGAAATAAACCTGGTTCTGTGATCGCTGTGTCCCAGAACCAAATCCAATAAAAAGTTTGCCCCTCTGGTAGACTTTGCTGTCTCTTCGAGCTTCTCCTGCTCCCCTCCTCCCTCCCAGACCACCCATCTTTCCCATTCCCCACAACCCTCGCGCCATAATCTGCCCTCATTTATTCTCTGTAACTCAAACTCATCCCATCTCCTTTGAATCTGAACTCTCATTTCACTTTTCCTCCTTTTCTTCTCTAATGATTATTTATGAGTTGACTTATGCACATTAGAGCTTATATGAAAATAATAAATGTTCTGGGATAATTACTGCTCTAAACTGTCCTGGTCATAACCCCCTCAAAAGTGCAGGCCAATTGCTGAAACTTCATATTGTACTGTCTGGAAATGTGAAGCACCCATGGCCATCTATTGATCTCGTTAGGTAATCAGTCTGATGGATGTAAAGGCTGTAGTTAAAACTCTGGCATTTCTGACTTCTTGTCAGAAATGCTAAAATCATTGTTGATAATTGACCACTCTCTTTTAAGAGTGGGATTCACTCTCTGCTATTTCTGCAGTAAGAAAATACCTGTAGTCAGGCAGACCTCATTGCTCATAGCACCCGTAATCCCGGCACAGCACCCTGATATTTAACAGGAAAAACACCGATTTATCCAGGAACTGAAGCCACTGCTCTGCCAGAGGCACAAATGCTAAAAAAACTGGACTAGGTAACAGAGCTCCCCCTAATGTTGTTTTGGTATCATACATCCCCCAGGCAGGCCAGGCTGGCGAGGGGCGTACGGATGCTCGGGGTGATGTACCTGGAAGAGGAGCCTCTGCTGCCTGCCCCAAAGGTGCTGGCTTGGCCCGCTCTTAATGCCGGGCCCTATATGAATTTAATAATCCCTCCTGCTGCTAAAAGACCCCTAGGAAAAGCTCTTCATGGCTACCCAGCTTGCTAACTATAAAACAGGAACAAAGTAGAAACTGTATTTCTAGCCCACCTCTAAGGATTAAAGGCAAATTCCACTCATGGACATGCCAGAGGTCTTTCACCACTGAAGGTCCCAGGGTTATGGCTCAGGCAGAATTTTTCAGCTGCTCTGTTAGTCTTTGAGTGCAGCTTTATGTAATGTTTCTTTAATCTGCCTGGAGGATCTCAGGCAGGATGGCTGCTTTTATTACAACCAGAGAGCCCCAGAGCAGATCCTGGGTACTATGTGGTAAAAAGAAGCAAAAAGAAACATTTTTTTTTCCTTCTTTTCTCTCTCTCTCTCTCTCTTTTTTTTTTTTTTTTTTTTTTTTTTTTTTTTTTTTTTTTTTTTTTTTCATTTTTCCATTTTAAACTTGCTTCCATAAGAAGATATGAAAAGGTTGTTGTTTATGGGGAACAAAATCCACCATCTTCAATGTGCTCGAGCACCTACCTATCTCAAATTCTCAGTGAACAGCTCCGAAGTGCACAATCCTTTGGCAGATCAAGGTTATTTAATGGAGTATTCCTGTTTCCATGCAAAGGTCCAAAAGCTTGCAAAAGCCCAAAAGTCAGACATGGCACAGATTCACTTAAGAGATTCGTTTGTCGTGTGTGTGTGTGTGTTGACATTCTGAGTGGGTTTTGAGGCTGGGTTGGGTAAATGATGGGAGTTACACTGCCTGTTGGCAGAGCTTGATCTGAAATACTGTTGCATGGTGAGAAATACTGCAGAGACTTTTTAAGAAAAGTCCAAAAGAAATGGTTCGGGGTAGAAGCACCACACTCCAGCCAAATGTCCCTGCTGTGTCCCACACAGAGGAGGGGTGCCGTGGGGCTCAGTTAGTACAACCCCACTGTGACTAAGCATCCTCAACTGAAGAAAATGTGCAACAAATTCTGGGTGCTAATCTTAGCACTAATGGCTTGAGTAAATATGATAATATGGAACCTATCAAAAGAAGGAGACCAGACAAGTTTTTAAGAGACTTATTTGACTTTGTGTGACTTGAGAGCAAAATCTGAACTGAAGCTGGAGATGAGGGAATCTGAACTGAAAGAAGTGGTGTTGCTTATTCCCTTGAATTTTTCTGTCATGATAAAAATGGTGTTTAAACATTTATAGTCCTTTCAGATTCATTTATAAACTGGTATTGCAAAGTAGAAAAGACTCTCTGGTAAGATTTATAATCAACATCAGGACAAAGGTTCACCTTGTGACTTTAACACCCCCTCAGTGTGTTTATGTGGATGCCTGCAGATGAATATCCACCCTGACAAGTCTTGCCTACCATTCAGAGCAAGTTCTCACAAGGGGCTATTCCACTTGCTGTGTTGCCCTTTGGAGCATCCTCATCTCCAGCAGTACTGCCAGGATCCATGGAGTTATTGTGAGGGAACTGCAAGCTTATCATTAGCTGCAACCTTTGTCACAGGAAAAGCTTTGACAGGACTCTTAGAAAAGGCTATCTGATGAGAAAAAGGCATCTGATGACAGAAAAAATCTGTCCAAATGGGAATTTTTTTATGGAGAGGTTTGAGCAGTATAGCCTGAGGAAAGATGCAAAAGGTGTGAACAAATCAAAGGGTAAAATAAGTGCTATAAAATCTTGTCTTGCAAAGACACCAGGGATCCCAGATATTACTTTTCCTTAACACTTGCATTTTTCCTCTGTCAGTGCTTGCAGTGTGATCTAATGCTGCACATCCCGAAAGGTCACTGGTTGTAGGTAGATTTATGTAGTCCTATATTTCAAATAGAAATACACCCTTGAACTTTGTGTGTTAGCCCCCTTATGTCTTCAGGAGATTCTAGAAATGGAATACTAATGGGTAACACAAATCCTGTGTTAGCCCAATCCAGAGAAAGAAAGGCTGAAAGTGGGTATGTGCAAAATGTAAACGGTACCTGCAAAGTGAATAGTTCTCCATGTCCACTGTGCTGGCACAAGAACAGGAACACAGCAAGGGATAGCAAGGTCAGGGGACAGGGGTCGGGCTGCTAGGGAAGGGTGTGGAAGCTTACCCTCAAAGGGACTGTGAGAAATGATTTAATCCAGGAACACTAAGTATAAATTCAATGTGCATTTGAGTGACAAAAGTGAGAACAGCAGGGCAAGGATTTAGAGAAATAATGATTTTCAAAACTGACACAGAAGTAGAGACAGGGAAAAAGATGAACTGAGCACCATAGCCTCGGGGCTAGACAAAATTGACTGGCACTAAACCCAAGGATGAATAAGAAATTCTGGGACATAAATCTCTTTCAATGCTATAACTCACCAGGATCTAGAGAACTGTGCACTAATTTTAACATTGTTTGCAATCTGGTATTCTTTGATGTTGAAAGAAAATTTCCTATGAAACAGAACTAGCTAATGGGGACCTTTTGCCTCTGGGATAAAAAGGAAGGGAGAAGCAGTATAGAAAAGATTGAAAATGATGTGGGGAAAGCTATGAAAGGCACCAGGAAGCCCAGCTAAAGACCAGACTATGCAAATGCAGACCAGATGTAAAATGAGAAGCGGTGGCATGGAGGATGACAGCTGTTGCACAGAGATGAATAGCTCCTGGGAAGATTAAGAGTGGCCGCTGCTTATACAAAAAAAAAAAAAAAAAAAAAGGCATGCAAGGTGTTGGTGAATTCTAAAGATGTGGGAAATGGATACGAAATAACAGGGAAAGGAAGTCAGTGGAGAAGATAACTAAGAGGAAAAGGGAAAAGGAATGAGGGGAAGAAGAAAGAACTATGAGATTTCAAACCTTTACTATCACAAGTTATCTCTTCACAATAAAAAGTGCCATTACCAGAACCATCAGAAGAAAGGAAAAGAAGGGAGATAGCAAAGATGGAAAAGCACCAGGAATCTGCAAGACTTGAAGGAGACAAGAATTTACAATAGACTTGAAGGGTTCAGATGGCAAGAAATGGAGGATGGGGAGAGGCGGCGGAGTGGCAAAACTGAATGCAGGAAAGGGATCAAAGAAGAAACATCCAAGAGCTGGCTGCAAATGAGAATGAAGGGAGGGAGAGAGCGCCTGCTTAGAAAAACGTGGCTGAGCTCGAAGTGGCTGACCCTATGCGGTGAGAATGGGAAAGACAGGAGCAAAGCCAGGAGACAGCTGTGGGCTATGTCTACATACTGGAAAGTGTCGCAGGGAGGCTGGCTGCTTGCAGCCATAGGGCTAAATGCTTTCAATGCTTTTCACCCCAACAGGGTGGCTGTGCCCAGGAAGCCTGCTGGGAATAGTCCCAGGTTGGCATTAATGCCCAGAAGCCTCCCAGGGCCAGCTCTACCAGTGAGGGCTGGGTGCTGCTGCTCAGGATGTGCCCCTGCCCTGCACATGTGGCCCCCAGCAGGACCAAACCTCCGAGGGATGAGGATGTTGGATATGCTCTGAGAGGACACCACCATCTTCCTCATCCTCCTTACAAATAAGGTGGCTTGCAGCAGGATATGGCCTGCTGAGCTGCTGAGTGGGGTCATGAGTTTAAATCCTGTTCAGGTAAATAGAGCATCATCACACCCCTGCCAAAACCAAAGGTAATCATTGCAGCTAACGAGAGGATGCAGAACTGAGTGCAAGTGGCATAAATGTAAAATATATGCATAACGCATATTCCTGGGGTAGCAGCAATGAAAACAGACCTTGTATCATTCCAGTTTGTTGAACACAGAGCCTGTCTTCTCTTTGCAATGGAAATCTATCATGTCTGATGGCCTAGAGCAAAGTGACAAGCGAACATCTGCAGCGTGGCAAGCACAGCAGCGCTGGCCAGCAGCTACCCACCTTTACAGAGCTCACTGTGCACAGAAAAAAATAAAAGCATCACAAGGTTGAGTCAGAAAATGTGTCCTGTAACTAAACTGGCTTAACCCTTGCCTCTCAGCACTGCAATCTTCATTACATGCAGCAGGCACTGACCTGGGCATAACGGGAGTGCTGGAGGAGCTCTTCCACCCGCCTCGTCCCAGGCTCCTGCCAGCTGTGTGAGCCACCTGCATGCTGCTCTTCTGCTCACAAAGGGTTGCTGTGACATCACCACAGCTCAGCAACAGGGTCTTAAAAATGGATTAAAAATGTAGGTGGGGTGAGAGGGTTGACTACAAGAGGAACATGCTCGGGACAGTGCCATGGGTGCAGAGTGTGTGGCTGTATGTGTGTGCGCACGGGAACACATGGGGGTGCGATGGAAAAGAGGAAAGCAGGGAACCAGATCAGTATCAGAGGATCAGAACTATTAAACAGAACATGAAGATAAGGGAAGAAACTTTTTTTTTTTTTTTTTTTTTTTTTTTTTTTTTTTAGTGTTGTATTAGTTTTGTAGCATGCAATATTTCAAGAGTTACCTGTTGTGCTTGATGTGTGGCACTTCATTAGTACAAAAGCTTTGCCATTCATAACAAAGAAATGGGCAGTAGGAGATGCACTAAACCATGTCTGTATCACCCTGTATGGTGCTGCCCCCCCTTTAACAGTGCCTGGGGCTCAGACAGGTCTTGGTGCAGCACATGGTGGGACTGTTGCAAAATGAGCTCCCAAAGACTGCTCCCTTCTGGCTGAGCCTGGGGGAAGGATGGCCCTGGGATGCTGAGAGCCTGCAGAGTGCAGTATGATGGGTTTTGAGTGGGTGAGGAGAATTTTACCCAACAGGCATCAAAATGAATTTTTTTTTTTTTTTTTTTTTTTTTTTTTTTTTTCATTCAGACAGAGATTGAGCAAGGAAACTCCTGCTGCCTTAAATCACAGAGGTGGTCGGACATCGGCCAGCTGCAGGCAGCTGACTTTTATTTTTGTGAGAGCCACCGTTTGCATATGCTACAACACTCTGCAGGCTCTGAAGACATCCTTTCTCTTCCCATTTTTAGTGTGATGGAGCCCTAAGGCCATCTTGCCTTCATTCTTCAATCATCATTTGTTGTGATTGTTTCTATATGGCCTTTGTGGAGATTTAAATGCCAAAGGTACAGGATGTTCTTTAGAGTCAGGGAGAAGGCTAGCAAAGCTGATTTTAGCTTTAGGGAAAGAGCGAACTCACCAAGTTTTGCAGCTGATTTTTACAGAGAAACATTTCTTCACAAGCTAATTGAGCATATTTAATTAAAAAATTTAAACTCCCCTAAGTGCAATATTTCTGTCTTAAATAAAACTACAGAAATTCAGATTGAATGGCTGGAAGAGGAAAAAAATTATCAAGTCTCATTTGCTTTCCCTTACTGCTTCTTGTTGGCTCACTGAGCACATCCACCTTTTCATCAAGATGGTCACTCAAATTTTGTTCTGTTCTGGTTGTTGCAGAGCATCACAGACCCTGCACATCTTAGGAAAAACCTACCCTCCCTCCTTCTCCCAAAGGGTTAAACTGTCATCTTGTAAAATGAACTAACCTTGCAATTTGGTATTAAAATAAATCGCTCCGAGTCATTTTTTACAGCAGGAACAAAATATAAGGAATGAGTGCTGATACACCCACACAAATACACATGCATGCACGCACTCCCACGCGCAGCCATCCCGAGCGAAGGCTGAATCCCCGCTTCTGTACAAATCTGATCTCTGCTGTGCTCGGTTCGGATTTGAAATCTGTAGGTTTTGTGGAAAATGCCTCAGAACAGTGTGCAGGGCAGTGATAACACATTCACAGAAGGGCAGTATAAATAGCAGATATGACTGGATAAGATGGCTGATAAGTTCTGGCTTATCCACCAGAAGATGCCTCCCCTCTTGCTTGTGGAAAAAAAAAAAATGCTTTGCATATTTTTTAACAGAACTCCTTGAGATTTGTGAAGAAAAAAAAAAAAAAAAGTAAAATGTTCTGAATTGTCCAAGTCTAAGGAGCCAAATGATTTATAACAAAAATGAATCAGTGGTGCAAAGGTTGCTTACACTTGCAGAAAAAATTATCCCCAAATAATTGATAACACGAGCAAAGCTGAAGGTTATGTAACTTCCAGGCACAGCAGGGTAAAACTAGAAGACATTCTCTTGCAAGTAATCAAAAAAGACTTTGACACGAACTGTCCTCTACACGTGAAGGGCACTTATTTCCACAGATCCTGTCCAGCAGCATGGTATGGATGTGTCTGAGCTGCCTTTGCAGTACTGCCCAGCTGCTGCTTCAGCCCACGTAGTGTGCACCGAGGGCAGACAGGCTGGGGGACTGAGGACTTAGAGTGCTGAGAGCTGTGTTACCCTTAATTTCCACACTCTTTCAACATGTACTTGCAAAGGACAACATCAGTCCGGTGCAGAACTTGATAGCGTGTCTCTTGTCTGCAGAAGGCAGTCTGTGAGCATCATGTACACAATACCTGGATTTTACTCACATCAAAAATTACGATTTGTATTGGGTGGATATCAATTATCAGCTGAAAACTGTATACCACCAAAATATCTTTGAAACTATAACTTAACATGCAACTCATACGTTTGTTTTTACTGTATTATTTGAATTACTTTAGAAAAGGAATTGAGATAATGAACGCAAAAAATGAACCACTGACTAATATTTTTCAGGGAGACAAGCTGCAGAATGAGGTTAGCTGAGTAGAAAAACTGTTATTCTTTTCTATTTCTGTGAAGTAGCTTTTTAATTTTTTTTTCCTCACGGGAAATCATTACTCTTTCTGGAGAAGGTAAATTGAAATGTTCCTCTGAAATATCTTTCCTCTTGAAAATAACGGCTGAATCCTTCCTCTACCTCATCAACATTAGCTTCCAATCTTGTTGGAAACCAGTGATTTGTGGAATCAGTGGGGACCAAGCACTTTCTCCTGAGTGTCATCCTTGCTCAGTTGAGCCATAGACTCGAGTGTCTCCAATTTTACAGAAATTTACAGAGATTTTCTTCTGCTCTTCAACTGCCATTCATTTTGATGAGGATTCTAGGGCAATGAAGGATTGACTGCAAAGATTACTTCATCCACAGAGTTTTTTTCTGAGTTCAAAGACCAAAAACCACTTGTCCCCACAAGGTCTCTTCACCACCCCTGTGAAGGATGTCGCTCTCCGCATTGTTACTGACTCCAGGTCGCAGTGATCCCCCTCAGGAAACACAGCACAGCTGAGAGCAATGGCCATTACTGGTGACAGCGGCAGTAGAGATCTCAAAGCATATGTATCTGGTCTGCTCTTAACCAGTATCTGCCAAAGTATTTCATGCCACACCTCTATCTTCAGCACCAGGACTGCTGAGGCTGGATCAGCCCTGCCGAATTCCCACCCCACCACTGCTTTGGCAATGGCTATGAATTATTGCTCCTCTGCTGGCTTTGCTTTATGTGCTTGGTGCAACTACTGAAAACTATGCCCTAGGGTCATCCAGCCATGTGCTCCTTTGTACATTAAAGCAGCTTTCATAAAACAAAAAGATAGGTGCTTTGGAGCCTTTTATGTAGGACAAGAAGCTGTATATTTTTATTATTATTATTTTCACTCTACTGCCTTCCAGCATATTACCTTTCTCTTCCAGACTGTAGTCTGGCTGACATTGAGAGTCTCCCTTTTTACAAATGATTAAAAAAAAATCCTCAAAACTATACAAAAAATGTTCAGAATTGTGAATTTCCTTGGCTCCTCTTTCTCCTTGTTTCTCTGATATCATCAGTATTTCTCTCTCATTCACCGGTAACAAGAGTCAGAGTATCTACCACATCTCACCTCTGGCTTTACTTCACTGTTGAAATAAGAGGGAGGGTTATCTGTCCCTTAAAAACTAAGAAGAAAAATGAAAAGCAACATTTTAGATTTTATTTTGAATTATTTATCAGCATAGAAGCGAGGGCTGCCTCAGACCTCGAGGTCCATGATCAGAAGCTTCTGCTATTTATTGCTTGTTTCAAGTGGACAGCCAGGGAAAGATGCATCAAACAGCATAGCTGTTAAAAGGCTAATTCCCACTTAACAGCACAGCATACAGCAACCATTTCCAAACAGAACTTATTTTGAGATTGTGATTTAGCTCCCAATTAATTCAGATGATTCTTCCCTTTGAAGCTTATTTTCATTAGCTGACATCTGCAGATTCTTAGTACAAAATGTAACAGGATGTAGGTTTTTGAATCATTTTAATAGGAATTCTGGATTTTGCCTTCTGCATGTCAGGCGAGTGGGCAAATACTTATCTATATAAATCCATATAATTTCATTGGCTTCAGTAGAGATATGCAAATCTACATCAGATGACAATTTGTTCTATTTTATGTAGCTGAAAGCGAATGCAAGATGATTTTAGTTTTGGAAAGTATTTGAAAAAAGTAATTGGTTGAATAACTGGGAGGTTGAATAACTGAATCCAGACATACAGTCAAATCCCAAGTAGTAACTGTGCCATCATATGGTGAGTCACACCTGTGAAAGTTCAGAAAAGTACTGCAAACCCTAAGCAGAGAGAAAAGAAGGAATAAAACGAGAGAATTTTATCAGCATTTATCCAGTATTCTGGGTTAGGATAGGAGGGTAAGACTTTAGCAGGATAGCGAGCACCCATGATTTACTGCTTGATAAAATAATTAGATTTGCTGAGATATTATTGGAAATACTACGGATGTTATGCTTGCCGTAAGAGAACAAAGAAACCCACCTTGTCTCTGCTCTTACCCTGTAGGTTATTCTTCCCAGTTGCTAGTTCTGAAGGCTGCATATGAAGCTGTTAGAAAGCCCTGTATTGACGAAGATGTCCACTGTAATCCATTGGCTCATTACTGGAGGTAAGGGGCTCACGGGAAACTTAGTTCCTCAGTATAACACGTTCTAGTGAGATCTTATTTTTCCAATACTTATAATTATTTTAATCTTTGCCTTTCGGCTGATTTTTCCTTTACCCCGTCTTTGTGCAATTAGCTTTTATTAATCTTTTGCCTGCTCTGTCCTGGCTCTGAGCAGCTGCCAGTCTGTTGCTGGGCTGCCTTCCCGAAGCTGTGCTTGAGGCGCTGAATTCATCTCTGCATTTTGCTGACAGGCTGGGGATTTGGGCTGGCTCTTAGGTGTAGCACTCTGATTCAAACACCACATTCTCCTTTTGGATACAGTGCTGAGCCTTTTATCATTATTAGGGTGTTGCACACTTACTGTCCTTATATTGGCACAACATTTATACTGGAAATGATCTTTGGGGAAGTGGGATTCATCCTGTGAGGGCAGTTCAGGTACCACTGTTGTCATTTATTCTATTTTCTGCTCTCTGCCGTCATTGCCAAAGACATTTCTGTTTTTCCTTTATTTTAATTTAAAATAAAAATAATTCATGGAGACAGGCTCGGGATCTGACTGCTATTGGTATGTATTCTGAGCTGTGATTTTTCTTTCAGCAGCGTAAGTGCATCACTCTGTGTGCAGCAGACTGTGAAGGCACCAGCAGCCCTTAGCACACATGAACGTTTCCTGACATTAAGGTCACTTCTGTAAGACACAAGCAGAGCAGTTTGTGTTTGCAACCTAACTTCAGCACTCCCTTATCTTTTCCCAAATGTGAACAAGCTGACAAAGTTTTTGAATAGCATTAATTTAAAATGCGGAGTCTGCATCTTCATATTAGATACATCTGCATATCAGATGCAAGTTCTCCACAAACAATGAGGAGTCAAAGACATGGATTTGTTGTCTGCCAGACAATTTGCTCCTAATCTAGAATAACACTTTCTGTTAGAGATGTGATCTTTCAAACATACACTATCACTTTGCATTTCAAGTGTTTGGGAGGAAGATTCTAAAGTTGGAAAAATCATATATTTTAAGAAGAGGGGATTACAAAGTGGAGCTCATAGAATAAATAACTCTAAAAGGACTATTAAACTACTTTATAGTCAGCACCTAAAAATAATTAATTGATTGAAATTAGCTAATGTGGGATTGTCAAGAAAAGTCCATACAAAACAAATTAAGTTTCTTCTGTGACTCATAACTGACCTCAGAAATAGTGATGAAACAGCAGATGTGCTATGCGTCTGCATCAGTAACATTTATTACATACCTAGAATGAGGTTTTCAGAAGTAAGCCATGGAAATAGGTCATGAAGGTCATGAAGTGGGTAAGTATTTGCCTCTAGAGCTATTCTCAAAATGTAAGTAACAGTTGTGTACCATGAAACTGGAAGGAGGTTTCAAGTAGGTTCCTGAAGGCATCTGATCTCTACATTCTATTAAATAGGTTAATGAACAAAATGGACAATGAAATAAAGAGTCATAAAATTAGCAGATGACTATAAGAAACAATGAGATAGTTAAAGCATTTTGAGGAACAGGTCTGGAATTAAAGATAATCTTGGAAAATCCACAAGATGGCCTAAAATCAGCAAGATAAAATTCAACAAAGACAAGTGCAAAGCACTACCCAGAGGAAGGAGAGATCAAATCCTTAAATAAAAATAGACAGTGGATAACTAGGAAGCAAAATATTATGAAAGGTTATGAGGATAATATTGGATTACAAACTCAAATACTGGTCAATACTGTGGTGACGGTGAAAAAGCAGGCTGACCTCAGCATGGGGGGTATTGACAGAGAATTTTTTGTAGCCTGCAGAAGATGCATAAGGGGCCTTGTCTGGGGCACCAGGACCAATTACAGTTTTAGGAAGTGTAGGCTGTTAGAAAATTTGATTAGTTTAGCCTAGGGGAAAGAAAGAAGAGAATAAGTCAAGGTGGTCTTTTTCAGACAGACACATCTAATAGTGACTGTGATCTAAGAAGAAGAGAGTGAAGAACCAAAGAACCAGAGAAGACTTTGATTATATAAGGCAATCCACCCACCCTACACTTGGTGCTAAGGAAATGAAACCCTGCAACAAGGTAGTGAGGGTGGCCGTGGAGTCTACCTGACTGTAAGTTCTTTGAGAGAAAGGTAGAAAAGCTCCTGCCAGAGATGGACTTGCTCTATGCAGTCCTGCCCCAATGCGGAAAAGCTGTACTGGGAAACCTTGTTGAGACTCCTTAAAGCCCAGTATTTCTAAGGAAATGCCCAGGGGGGTTGAGTTTCTCACTGCAAGTGAGCAGTGGTCAACAGGTAAGCTCTTGCTGCTTTTGTCCTTTTGTCATCAAGTTCTAGATAACAATGCTTGTACTCTGCATTTTGGCTACTTTTTTTTTTTTTTTTTTTTTTTTTTTTCCCTGCAATATTCAGTGGTTTTAGTTCACTTGTGAGTGAAAACAAGATAATTAAGGAAAGCTGGTATTACTCTTGCCATCCACTACAATAAACTCAGCATCACTCCTAGCCCCTATGTACTCTGCACTGTATATTAAAACCTCCTAGCGTGGTGCCCACCACCGCCACCAGTACCTCCATCTCTGTCCTATCGTTTTGAGTCCCCCACCTTCAGCCCCCTCTGCTGTTCCCTGTCTGTTGTGCACCCAGGAAGAGCACATGATCCAGCTGGTTTGGGATGTACTGATGTTAATTGGCTGATAAAAGTGGCCAAAAGAGAACCAAAGGCCGAAGAGAACATGTACCTGTGGAATTCACTAAGCAGCTTTCCCCTGAGTATGAAAACAAATGTGGGTTTCTTTCTTTGATCCAGATGTTATATTTCATGTTTCTGATTGCCATAATCAATGATGCTGAAAAACATTTGCTTTCTGGTTTGAGAGAGAGATGACACATTATTCTGGAAGGCTCAGTGTTTAATTAGTATAGTCTGTATATCACCTAGTTAGCTCAGAACAGAAATTAATGAGTCTTTATTTTGTTCTGGTTTGTTTAAACAATGCAATAATTTCAACATTTCTAGCATTTCTAATAGTTCAGATAAACCAAGGTCTTGTGTATAGGCCATATTTGGAAAAAGTAGGTTACAGTTACTGTAGTCTATTAAAAACCACTAACATTTTGCACTGCTATTTTTTTCTGCACTGTAATTAGATTCAGGTTGAGCTCATGCGATATCTAAATGCAGACTCCTAGCTCGATAGCTAATAGAATCAGTCGAGACCCTTCACGTACTGGCATTTTGTTTGCAACAACCGTGGCAGTTGTAACAACTCAGACGAGCAGGACAGCGGTCAGATGCCTCTCGATTCCCCACTGGCGGATGGCCTGAGGCTGCTCTGCTGGCAGAACTGAGGCAGAAGCACAGCAAATATTATTCAGCCACAGTAACTGTGTATCCTGGGAACTCCCAGTCCATTTTCACGTTGTACTGGTCACAGCTGAACAGATTTCTAACTCTGCCAACACATTACAAATGACAGGCCAGAGTCATTACTGCATTTTAATACTAAAATAAAAATACAATGGTCAAAGTTTCCTACATCTCTTCCAACAATTTCTAACGTGTAATTAATCATGTAAAAAACATGTACAACTTTTTTTACATGTAACATGTGAAATAAACATGTAAATAAAACATTTGGTTGATTCCTTCATCCAAGAGGACACTGTCTTTCCATCCTGCCCGTGCCCTGTATCTGGGCAACGAATGGTAGGCTTTGAGTCCTGCGACATAGTTTTTACAAAGCTGTAAGTAGATGCACGTTTGCAGTGGCTTAAAAACTGTTTGTGTCTCATTTTAGATGTGGCTGTACACATCAGCTGTTTGGGAGCAAGTCTGAAGGGACCGTGGGAGGAGGCCCTGGGGGATGCGAAGGGCTCCTTGACCCCTCTGTGATGGAGCGCCAGAACAGCCACCCTCACACTCTTGGTGCGAAGGCCCTGCACCTCTCATCTTCTCCCCGTGCCTCATGAACACAGGCAGCACAAACAGCAACCTGGTGGCTCAGGAAGGCTGAAGCCTTCTGCCTCCAGCTGTCCCCAGGAGAGGAGGGAGCTGGCAGCAGCTGGAGTTGTGCCCTGCCCCGTCTGGCTCCTGGCAAACCTGGGTGCTGAGAAGAGCTGCTGGGGGGGTTGTGAAGGAAAGGGGGTGCGGGAGCGGTGGGTGCTACGGGAGAGGGGTGTTTGGGAGGACTGTGAGATCAGGAAATAGAAGGAACCTAATATGCTAAGTACGTTAAAAGGATACTTGATTAACGCTGGCTGTTCAGCAGGTGCAGTTTCGGTAGGTATTAATGGTCAGGCTCCAGGAGGGGAAGTGCACTCCCGTCAGGCAGCTGACCTTTAGAGCAGCCTGCAGCAGTGAAGAGAATCAGCACAGGCACACTGATAAAAAAATGCTTGTTTATTTATTTGTCACTGATACCTCACCAAGTAAACGATTCCACATTAGCTTAGCTCAGTCCTGACAGCTGCTCCTTTCAAAAGCCCCGTTTGTCACCTACCCGCAGCAAATGATGCATCTTCAGGTATTTGTTCAGTGCAGACTCCGAAGCACAGACTCCCTGTGCTGTGCTAAACTGTAAATACCAGCTCCTGAGCTGCTCAGCACATGTGGTTTCTAAATAATCTCGTAGGCTATTCACTTGAGGGAAAGTTCATTACACGTAAATTGTTCCTTAACAGTGAATAGCGACTGCAAAAACACGGACCACAAAATTAACTTACCCTTATCTGTATTACAATGACTATAGTTTCAAATAATTCTAAAATGAGAGGATGCTTTAAGGGGCAGATATATTTTGTCAGCGGTTTAAAATTAGATCGTATATTCTGCATGACTGAAATCTGCTCCTTATAGGATGTGGACGCACATGTGTGTGTGGGAGAGGGGAAAGAAAAGGATCTTTTTACTACTCTTCTCATCTGCACTCTTCAGTTCCAAAAGGGAATTTTAGATTAAACCAGAAGGTTTAAGAATTGTAATTGTGAGGTTTTGTTGTGGACAGTCTCCTCTAAAATTCACCCTTTGCAAACTGCTTCCTGTCATGAATGCCCAAGGTAAGGGTAAGATGTTAAGCAGGTGGATAACTTTGCATCAAAGAAAATGGAAAGTTAATCAGGGTTTATTTATTTATTTATTTATTTATTTTGGTGCTACATCTGTACTACTGATCATGCTAGCCCTATAAGCGATGATTTATTTGGAAAGGCCTAACTGCATGTTCAATACTTTTGGGTGCTCCCAAGGGCTACGTTTTGGGGGAGCAGGATGACAGCGGGGTGATGGGCCAGCTCTGCCTCCACCCTAAGCCAGTGCTCTGCAGGTCAGCCCTGAAAACCAGGGGCCGGCGGGCTTCATTTTGAAGACAGAAGTAGGAATTGGCACTCTGGAGGAGAGCAACGGGCAGTGCCCGAGCAGGTCTGGGTGACACAAGTGGCAGCCCCACAGGAGGTGACAGGGCAGCACCTGAAGGCGCCCCCTGCTGAGGCTCCCCACGCCCCGCCGCCTCGCCTCAGGGGCACCAGCCCACAGCGTGCCTGCAACGCCCGCCGCCCCCTGGCTCCCCTCAGCCCTGCGATTCCCGCCGGGGAGCCGCGGCCGCTCCTCGCCCGGCCGCCAGGCGTCGCCGCCCCGCTCCCGGCGGCGGAGCCCCCGCCCCGAGCCGACCCCCGCCTCCTCGGGCGGGCGGCCGCTGCCAGCGGGCGGCTCCTCCGCCTCCGCCCCGAGCCGGGCCGGGCCGGGCCAGCGGGCGGCAGGTGAGGCGAGCTGCCTCGACGCCCCTCCGCTGCGCCGCCTCCTCCTCCTCCTCCTCCCTCCAGCGCCGTCCTCCCGCCCCGCGAATGGCTGCCGGCTGACTGGCAGCCGAGGCGGCCACACGGGGCGGCAGCCGCCCGGCGCACACCTATAAGGACCGCCGGGGAGGGAGGGAAGGGGGTGCCCGGCGGTGAGGGGCTGCCGGTGCCGGAGCTCCGCGGCGGTGGCGGGGCGAAGTGAGGAACCGATCGCTCCCAGCCGCCGCCGTCGTGCCCTGTGGTGCTGGTGAAGCCGGTCAGCGAGGGGGGCAGTCCCGCAGCGCAGCCCCCACGCCTTCCTCTTCCTCCTCGTCTCCGGCAGCGGCGCCCGAAGGATGCGGAGCGGCGGAGCGCGGGCGGCGGCGGGGCGCCGCGGGGGGACCCGCTGCTGCTGCGCCGGGCGCCGCCGCCCCTGCGCGCTGCGCT